>JANBPO010009603.1:78237894-78837894 GCA_024336825.1 Amorphophallus titanum | reverse complement strand
ATATGCCGATTAATCTATATGCCAATACAATATAGATATAACGTCAAAAACTAACCCCACCAATAGAAGAAAGCTTGACCAACCCAGTGATAGGAATGAGAAGAGACACACTAGAAGTGAGAGATCAGATGCGTCCCTGACAGCTTACACTGTGTCTTAGGCAACTCGCAGGTCCAACCAACGAGAGGCGTAAACAGTACCGAAATAAGAACTAATCAGAGTGACACTCGTCAGTGTCAGTCCTACTGTCTCCGACCACGTGTTCACAGACTGACTCCTACCTAGAGTCAGGTCTCTAGCTAGTTTTTCCCTCCCGTAGGACGCAACGGTAATAGCAGGGGCCCATGGTAACTAGCTTAAGAACTGTCAATGGGAATCACCCCTCCACCTTTCCCGGGTGGGACGACACTCCAGGTCGCAGGGCTACGACTAGTGACTCCATCACAAGGAAAGAGAAAGCTACTCTATCGGGGTCTAAAATAATGCCATAGTTTTACTATTGAATGCGTTAGGAACTAAACATGCTCTTTTTAGAATGCCAGAAAGCATAACGGACCAAGTCGGGACCATTACCTGTCATAACAGATCAGGGCAGGGGCGTTATATAGTACATAACGTGCCTCCCTCCATCCGTTAAGCTCACCCGAACACTCAGGTGAACACAGACGCATAAACATGCAGACCATAATGCACAACCACTGGGGCGTTATGTACAGTATAACGCGCCTACCCCTCTGCGTTATACTCAACTGAATAATGCAATGCAATCAGAAATGCAAGACATAATGCGCCAAGCACGGGGCGTTATGCTAGTATAACGCGCCTCCCATGGCCCGTTGTACTTACCCGAGCTGAAATCAGAAACCACAAAACATAATGCACCCAGGCTGGTGCACTATGAGACTATAACGCATGGGTCCAAGTCCGTTAAAGTCACCCAAACACCAAGAATCAACAGAAAACTATGGTTTTGATGCACAATATAACGCACACGGTAAGGGGCGTTATATAACCATAATGGATCTACCCTACACCGTCATGCTAACCGCCTTACTGGTCAACAGTCAACGACCGGTCAATGGTCAAATGACGGTCCAATGGGGGTCCGTTAAAGCCACCCGAACGTGAAAAATTCACAAAAAACCCATGACCATAACGGTCAGGGAAGGGTGCGTCATACTAACCACCTATCTACGATGTTCATGAACATAACGGACCTGGGGTGGTCCGCCGTGAGGGCATAACGCGCCAGAAGGATAGCAAGGGAATGGGTCAGGGGACCCATAGAAGGCATGTAAAGGACATCTGGGCCATTCTCTAAGCTTGGGAAATGGGGGAAGAACTGTCACTATGGCGAGAGCCTAGCGGTCCTTCCAGCTATTGATAGGGCACCAGACGGTCTAACCCAAACCGCTAAGGCCAGAGAAACGGTCAAGAGAGGGCCGTTAGGGTTCTGAGAGTTTTTTTTTTGTAATGCAATGCATGGCTTATTAAATTATATGGATGACTGACACTTGAAAGTTTAAATGCATGTAGGGAAAGCACCGGATGAGGATCTCCTGGCTACAGGTCTGAGCAGTGTACTTGACACTATCGAATTTCCAGAGAGACAGACTGGCTATGATGGGGTTTACAGAGTTCCTCAAGATAGAGGTGATGAGGCTGGATACCGCCCTCTTGTACGCACTCCACGACCGGTGGGATCCAGTCAGTAGGGCGTTCTTGTTCCCGTGGGGACACATGATCCCCACGCTGGAGGACGTGGCACGAATTACAAGACTGAGAGTTCACAGAGCGCCAGTGATAGGAACGACCTACGTCGACTACTGGGAGTTGGTGCGAGAGCTGCTGGGACTGGAGCTGACAAGACAAGGAGGCCACTCATCCATGCTGGGTCGAGCGACCCTCCAGGAGAGCCTGGGACTGAGAGGAGCGACGATAGCCGTAGGAGAGCTGTCAGAGGAGCACCTGGGGTGACTGACGGACCGGGCGAGACAACGAGTGGCAGCAGGATCGGGCCTAAAGGGAAACATCATCCTCCGCCGCTTCCTGATGCTGCTGTTTGGGAAGCTGAGCTTTACAATGAGGGTGGATGGAGTGAGCTGCAAGCTCCTCCCACTACTGAGAGACCTAGACGGAGTTGGAGACTATGCATGGGGCACTGCCGTGTTAGCATTCCTCTTCGACTCCCTCAGCACCACCAACCGGTAGATGATGCTGAGAGGGTTCTCAACCCTACTCCAAGTAAAATGCTCTACCTTAAATGCTTATGCAATTGTGATTCAGCTTATAACTACTATATGCGGACACTTGACAATGCTGGTATGGACCTACATGTACCTCCCCAGCCTAGGGAGAGGGAAGGAGGTACATCCAGACCATATACCCATCGCGAGGCGGTGGGTGGCAGTGCGGGACATAGGGTCACTGCGACGCCTAGCACGAGCGATCCAAGACGACATCGACACGCTACCCTACACATTGGTAAGACTCTAAACTCTAAACCTTTAAATGCAACTAAATGCTCTTAAATGCTGATGCTAACTCTAATGCTTCCCCTTTTAGGTGCACTAGACACCGTACCGTGACGAGGGTCACGAGGGACAGCCCTGGGTGGAGGTGGCCCAGGCATACATGGGACGGGACGTGTGCCTACATGGCATGAACATCATCAAGCCACTGCACCACCGCCTGATCATGAGGACTAGGGGCGTCCACCAGCCAAAGGTGGAGTTCCCAGCGAGAGATAAGGAGCGTGTGGGATGATCTTCGAGGGGACTGACTGGGGAGATCGACTGGGTCACCTGGGCGCTAGACCAGGTTCAGGATTAGACTAGGAGAGGGTGGGTAGTATGAGCCCGAGCTACCAGCGATGAGGCCTACCTGAAGGCCTATGCCAAGCGCTACGGAGACTAGGTCTTTCGCGGCTCTCGATGACTGGTATGACTGTTTAAACTTATGCTTCCTAATAATTCCTAATGCACTGACAACTTGACTTCCTATATGCAGCTAGACCTCCAGGGACAGATAGCAGAGCTCCAGGGTCTCCTCCACTCCACCATTCAATAGAGGGATGAGTTCTAGCACGCGTTGGAGCTTCTGGCGAGCCTAACTTAACCTTAGACTTAAATGTGCAACGCTTATGAACTTGACTTACCTTGACTTCAAAATGCAGTGAGCCGAGGGAGCACAGTGACAGGGACCTAACGCTCCATCCTCTTCTTCTCAGCCAGCGGGAAGGGCTGAGCGGGACGTTGACTTCGCACGGGTGGTTGCTCGGGCCAAGGAGGCCGAGGCCACTCTTGCAGAGAGGGTAAGCAAACCAACCGACTCCTTCTCTTTTGACTTAACATGCTTATGCAATGCAGATGAGTGCTTATGTAGGTGAGGGAGCTACCGACTGCGTTGAGCGAGGTAGAGCGACTTCGAGCAGAGGTGGCAGAGGTAGCCCATCTTTGTGCGGAGGTGGAGCGATTGAACGTGAGAGTGGTGAATGTGGAGTGCTACTGCATAGAGGCGAGAGAGGCACAGCGCCAGGCCTATGATTTGAATATCGAGCTATGAACCATGGAGCGGACGGTCCAGATGATAGGCCGAGGGCCTGAGCAGAGTGCGTCGCAGAGTGGCAAGCGAAGCAACGCATTCCCAAATTTCCTTACCAACTCCTCCGGCCATCAGAGGAAGAGGAGGCAGAGAGACGGCGACAGCGAGAATTTTATCTTCCGATGTTCTTAAAGTGAAATCATCATTCACAATTTTGATGTCCATTTAGTGAGGAAAAAAGGTGTTTACTTATGCCATCTTTACTAACGTGAAGCTAGTTTTCTATTTACCGATCACTCGATGTAAGGACCTTGTTTTATTCCCAGAAGGAAATGAGGAGATAACATATTAGAGATTGGACGAAGGACTGATAGTGGGAACCATAGTTACTTTTATGTTGGCTTCACTGTACGTTGCTTGAAGCCCATGAAAACAATGAAATGTCTGGCTTTACTAACAATTGTGATGCTTTAATAACTGAGATTTTATCAAGTTAATTAGACTCTCAACTAATGAAGTGATGATATAATATATTGTTCAGGGTATCCCAGTGAACCTTCGAGAGGGAATTAGTAAGCAAATTGTACAAGAGCTCAAAATAAACCAGGCTTCTCAATGTCAACATATTGTTGTCTGCTACCATGCTATCACAATGGGATTATATCAATGGTCCTAGAGTACATGGATTTTGGTTCTTTAGTAGATGTCATCCAACATGTTAAAACAATCTTGGAGCCATATCTTGTAGTTGTTTGTAAGAAACTAATTATTCTATCAATTCTAAATTTGCATAATAAAAGGCTATCTACTTTAGTGGACAACCTTCTTTTGTTTGAAGATTTCTTTTCCTTTGCTTTCTTGAAAGGTTTTGAAAGGTCTGGTTTATTTGCATAACGAAAGGCATGTAATACACAGGGACATAAAGCCATCAAATTTGTTAGCGAATCATAAAGGTGAAGTAAAGATTACAGACACTGGAGTGAGTGTAGTCCTTGCCACCTCCATGGGCCAGTGAGACACATGTGTGGGCACTTACAATTATATGTCGGTATGCTTAGACAACTTAACCTCTCTTGCTTCTTTTGTTGACAGGTTATTATGGCCTTCCTGCTTACTGGCATTATTTTCATACCTGTTGGTCTTATTGCCCTTCGTGCTTCTCAGAGTGTAATATATTCTTACCCTTGTTTATAGAGGCTTATGCATGTAGTCTTTCACATATTTCATATTTGGTACAACAAAGGTTTTATTTTAATGCTGGTGAGTGACTTGCTGATAAAATATTTTTTTCCCTATAAATCTCCTGAATGATCATCAAGGGTAGGTAATGCCTTTTTGAGAGAAGGATCTATTGTCCTATATTGATGCCTTAAATGTCAGGAGGGGAAAGGAACAAGGAAATGCCACTTCTACTGAATCAGAAGATTGGATGATGAAGTAAGTAACAGAAGTATATTGAAACTCCTATGTCATTTGATTGAACATGGGATAGAAATGGTGAGGTGTTGTTTGAATTTCAGGATCTTCTCAAGTATCCCATTGGTGCAGATCATATATCCTCATTCTCAGAAGGGTGGGGAATCTGCATATATTATTAAATTATTTTGAATTGCATAAACATCAATTAGCACATTTTCAATTGTTTATTTGAAAGTGGATGGTACCCCAATTGTATTAAATGTAAAATATGGAATGTACAAGTATAATCAATGTCCTCCCAAAAGATCCCTGTACAACAAAAGGTCCACAGCAAGGCAGTGTGATGCACACTAGTCCCCCAACAAAACAAGAACAGAGAAGTTGTGTGAGTCCACATTACATGGATGTTCAACCCAGTCTCACCCTCTCAAAAATGAACGAAAACCACACTCTCATATTGTCAAATTTTAAACCAGATATTGTTTATTTCTTTGGTATAGAGGCAAGGAAAACTCAGTGCACAAAGTTGTTTGGTATGCAAATCTAAAAGTGGTGGGTGAGTGCAATATAATAATAATAATAATAAATACCATACAATAATCAATCAATAGTGAAATAAATATGTAGTTCCAACTAAGAGACGGCGTGAGCCTTGTTCCATGCTTGAATATGTGAGTTTTATTTTTAAAGCCAATATGTTCTTTACATGTTCTTTTTCCCTTTTGATTATCCAGATGTGGTGCTTGGCTAGTGGAATAATTACATCATTATCCTGTAATTGCATTCCCTAATTTTTCCTACCTGCTTGTGTGTTATATTCCCTATTCCAGCTCCAAACACAATCTGAATTCAATGTATTCCCCTAATAAACTTTCTGGATATTGAGGAGTTTCCTAACTTTCCTTGGCCCTAAGGGGCAATTCAGTTGGATGATCCATGCATTTGTACTTAATTTCATCCACACCGTAGGAAACCAGTAGAAGCAAGAGAGGAAGACAAGATGGAGAGGAAAAGATGTGGAGATAATAGCTTCAACGACAATGGCTGCTGGCTACTTAACCTTTTTTGTTATGTTTTCACTAATTTTTACACTATAGTGCCATACCCCTATCCCCTATCCTGAAGAAACCAACCAGGCCACATGCTAGAGATCAGCCAAGAGATATGAAGAGTTTAAATAAAATTTAAAAAATACATAATTTGGAAACAGCTGGCGCTACGCTGTATGGTTATATCGATGTGAATGGCGATTTCAACACTTCCGATGGGGCGATCTTCCATAATGTGGCTCCCGATGACAGCGGGAGGATAAAGGTCTATGTCAATACTTATGGCACTTCTAATGTCGCCAGCATATGCGGGCTGCAAATCATACAGGGGCATACTACTGCGCCCACCCCTGTCGTAAGTATCACTAATCCGGGCTACAATGCTGTACTAGCTGAAGATTATGATGTCAATATCACCGCCAGCGCCACAGAAACAGGTGGTTCCATTGCTAAAGTGCAATTTTTTGTAAATGATGTAAAAATTGGAGAGGATTCTTCCGCGCCGTATAGCTATGTCTGGCCGAACCCTGATGCGGGGACGTATACCATAAAAGTCAGGGCTTATGACGGGGTAGGGAACTCCACGACAGTGACCAATAATGTTTCTGTAGAGCCACTCAATACATTCTGGTCGTTGACGGGCAATATCGCTACCAATGCAGATAGCTTTTTTGTTGGTACGGTTGACACCAACCGGCTGGCTTTTCGTACCAACAATGTAGAGCGGATGAGCATTTTGAAAGATGGTTCCATTGGTATCGGTACGAAGAATACGCAAGGGTACCAACTGGCGGTGAATGGAAGCGCTATTTTCACGAAAGTGCGGGTACGGAATTATGCTTCGTGGCCGGATTATGTATTTAAAAAGGATTATAGATTGCCGGGGCTTGACTCTGTCGACCGGTATATACGCATACACCAACATTTACCAGGGGTGGTCGCTGCGCCTGCGGCTGATAAAGAGGGGATCGATCTGGCTGATGACCAGGCAACGCTGCTGAAAAAGGTGGAAGAGCTGACCTTATACCTGATCGAAGAGCATAAGCAGGTAGAAAAGTTGAAGAAAGATGTGGAAGCGTTAAAGGCGAAACAACATAAAGGGGGAAAGCGCTAAATCGCAGTTGGTGAAGACGCGGATAACGATATTGACCCTTTTACTAGGCTGTGCTATGTCTGGCGCTCGTGGGCAATCCTTTGTTCCTTATAAGGATACGGTCCTGTTGGGTATTCCAGTGCCTTATCTGTTTCTGAAAGATAGCGGGGCCCGACGCACGGATACATTGATCAAAGGGATGCTGCGAAAGGAGATGGGAAAAACGAAAGACCCGCGCAAAATTTTGGGAAAGGACAGCGTGGCAGTGAGGCCGCATGGTCCTCTGCTGGCATTCACCGGAGGATATGCAGCATACGATGGGAATTACCGATCGGCTTTGGATACGCCCTACACAGAAAAGAATATCACCCAGCACCAGGTTACTTCTACTTTGAATTTTGTCGTGGGGGGACTGATACCTATCCGGGTCAATACATTCATACGCCGGAGTAACTCTGCTATTTTCCAGGATATCACGGATGTGCAGGTGGCATTTGATCCGGCAGCTTATCGCAACCGGCTCAGTGCGTTGATGCGGAATGACTTGTTGCAAAAAGGCCCTTCACCAGATTCGCTGGCCGGAAAGCTCTCTGCGTTGAGCCGTACACAGGCCTCGAAACTGGAAAAGTGGTTGCAGGATCCATTGACAAAACAAAAGTTGATAGAAGCCAACGAGATCGTTAACGTCCCTCATATGACCTATGACATGCAGTTGCCGGATAGCGTCAACAAGCATCGGGAAGATTCCATCCGTAAGGAAGCGGCGCTTTTGCTGCGCCTGTATACGGAGAACAGGAATAAATGTGACAGCCTTACCGGTCAGGCGGATTCTTTGAACAAGCTGTATACGGAATCATTGGAGAAAGTAAAGAAGTATCGGGCGCTGATAAACGGATCGGGAGGTGGGGCAATGTCCAATCCTTCTTCTTATGGTCAGTGGAAAGACCAGCTGCAATCCTATGCACCCGATGCCGGCCAGCTACCGGCTAAGTACCAGTGGTTGCTGGGTGTCAGGAGCATGGCGGTTGGAAGGAACAACGTCACTACCTCCGAGCTGACAGCTAAGAATGTCAGTCTCAACGGGGTTCATTTTGAGTATAATTCCTGGTATTTTTTGGGGCTTACTGCGGGATTGGTAGATTATCGTTTTCGGGATTTTGTCGTGCATCCTTTGCAGCAGCCGAAACAATATATGTATGTGGCGAGGGCTGGCCTGGGTAAGCTGGAGCGCAACTATTTTATCGTTTCCGTTTTTGGCGGACAGAAGCAGTTGCTGACCAGTATCAATAGTGCGGGGCAATCTCCCACGATACAGCTGACGGGTTTGAGTTTGGAGACTAAATGGCAGATGGAAAAGAATACGTATGTCATTGCGGAGGTGGCGCAATCCTTTTCTCCCACGGTGGCGGGTAGCGACTCCTCGGTGAAGCACGGGTGGAACCTGTCGGATAAGAGCAATAAGGCGATATCGCTGAAATTCGCCTCTTATATACCTTATACAGCCTCACGATTGGAGGCACAGTACAAATTTACAGGCGCAAATTTCCAATCCTTCAATAGTTTTCAGACGAGTGCACAGGTGGCTTCGTGGTATGTACGGGCTGAACAAAATTTCTTCCGGAAAGAGTTAAAGCTGGTCGCGTCGTTGCGTAGCAATGATTACTCGAACCCATATATCGTTCAGAACTATCAATCCAATACGATTTTTAAAAGTATCAGCGCTACGTATCATAAAAAGGGACTCCCCGTAGTGACCGTAGGTTATATGCCGATGTCGCAGCTGACGATGGTGGGAACGCAATTAGAGGAAAGCAAATTCCAAACTTTTAATGCAAGTATCAGTCACTTTTACCGATTTGGGTTGAAACAGGCTTCCACGAATATCGTCTATACCCGGTTCTTTAATAATAGCTCAGATACCGGGTTCATCTATTACAACTCGGTCAACCTGTATGCGGGGCAGAGCTTTTTCTTCAGGGACTTTACTGCCACGCTGGCATTGTCACATAGCAAAAGTACCGGCTACCAGTACAATGTGCTGGAGGGTAACATTAGCGTGCCTTTTTCAAAGCGCTTTAACCTGGGTATGGGCGCCAAGCTCAACAATCTTAACCAGGAATTGACGGGAGTAGGCGGATCTCTGAATGCGAATGTTGTGTTCGATGCAAAAGACAAGCTGACCGTTCGTATAGAGAAAGGCTATTTGCCCAGCAGCGGGACGGCTGCCAAGCTGGTGCCGAATGTAGTGGGCATGATCAATTTTATGAAAGTATTTAAATGAAAGTAGAAGTATGAAAAAATATATTCTTTTTGTGCTGACAGTTGCAGGGGCTTTGTTTGCCCATGCACAGGTGGTGATCAATCCCCAGTTGCCGGCCGGCGGATTGACTGTCAAAAGCCAGCTCTGGAATATCGCGGTGGTCAATACTACCAATTCGACGATATCGGCGCAGGTGGGGCTGTCGATGATCAGTGCCTCCAATAATCAGCAGGTGCTGACGGCTTCTACGCGGGTGATGAGCTTTCCCAAAGGGCTGACGCAACTACATGCGGGAGACGTTGCGCCCGTGACCTATAATATCCTCAATGCAGGGTACAATGTAGATGGCAGTGCGGAAGGCTTTTTGCCGGTAGGCAGCTTTCAGCTTTGCTATTCCGTGATCAGGGTAGACCTGGAGCAATCCGAAAGAGTGGCAGAGGATTGTGAAACCGTGGTGATCGAGCCGATCAGCCCGCCTCAGTTGGTAATTCCTTCCGACAGTGAGTGGGTGGAGCTGTCTCGCCCGGTCTTTAACTGGTTGCCACCGGCGCCGTACCAACTTTTTACAGGATTGACCTACGATTTCAACCTGGTAGAGGTGCAGAACCTGCAAACGGCGGCTTTGGCGTTGCAACAGAATATGCCGACGCACACACAAGGAGACCTTACCACTACCTCTTTGCAATACCCTCCTTCTCTTCCTGCGCTGGATACGGGAAAGCTGTATGCCTGGCAGGTGACGGCGCGGAGCGGTGGGGCTGAAGTGGCACGGAGCGAGGCCTGGACCTTCCGTGTAAAACCACCGGCCCCAGATTCTGTAAAAATATTCCCGGGTTATTATAGCCGGTTGACGAGGGATAACAATGCAGGGTATGTGGCCTGTTATGGGATTTTGTACTTCGCCTACCTGAATGAAGCCAATGATAAGCAAGTGCCTTTTACGGTATACGATATCAGCAACGCCGCTCGGAAGGAGGTCGTATTAGACTCAGCTCTGATCGATGTGCGTTTTGGGCAGCATTTAGGTAAGCTGGACTTTATTCAGAGCGGCAAGTTGACGGACAAGCATATTTATTTGCTGGAGCTGATCAATTCCAGAAAGGAACATTGGTATTTAAAATTTCAATACCGGACGGTGCATTAAGCGATGGCCGATCCAATATCGGATCTATCATCGGACATCCTATAGATAATGACTAATTCAAAATATTGAACTGAGCATGATCCTTCAATTTCTGAGCCAACGGTCAAAAGCAATAGCCTGGAGCTTTTATTTTCTTTTTTGCGGTGAGTGTGTTTTTGCCGGTCCGTCCGGTGGGCGGGTGACCTCGCCTGGATGGTCTGCTGTTAGCCGGGATGCTGGTGTTCATGGTAGATATGGGCTTTCCGGTTTGAATCCGGGCTCATTGTTGCCGTCGAACGGGCCGGCGCCTGCGTTGATGTCGGACAAGGGGCCTCTTCCTCATCCTGTGATCAGGCATTTGGCTTTGGCGAAGCATGCTTTTGGTGGTGGTCCTACGCAACCGGAGATGCAGGCGTTCCAGTCTGTGAATGCCAATAATATGGTGGATCTTTTTTCGGGTGATTTTTCCTACAATATCCCGCTGATGGATGTGGGGGGATACCCGGTGAATATTGCCTACCGTGGTGGAATATCGATGGACCAGGAGGCGAGCTGGGTGGGTTTGGGATGGAATGTCAATCCGGGTACGATCATGCGTAACCTGCGGGGTATCCCGGATGATTTCAATGGGAATGATTCTATCAAGAAGGTGCAGGGGATCAAGTCGAGCGAGACTTGGGGCCTAACAGCAGGAGGGGGAGGAGATGTGGAACTGGTGGGACTTCCGCTCAATGTTGGTCTGGGGCTGAATATGGGTATTTTTAACAATAACCGAAAAGGTTGGGGGCTGGAATATGGAATGAATGCGTCTATCAATTCTGCATCAGGCGCCAAAGGGGGATTGACGGGTGGGCTGGGGCTTGCTGTCAGGAACAATTCCCAGGATGGATTGTCATTGACTCCAAGCCTTTCTCTGGAAATGGTACAAAAGAACACAGAGGATCAATCCAGCCTTAGCAGCAGCTTTTCGTTGTCATAATTAAACAAGGAACTGATCATAAGCCATTTATAATGGAAAAGTCTGAAAATTAATCACTTCTGATTTATGAGATTAATATCAGATTGCGAACTCTTTCATTCTTATCTGCTGAAATTGCTTATCTGATAATCAATCATGTTTGCTTGTCTTTGTGCTCCCTTTTGGATTCTTCTACTTTCTTCTGATCATATGTCAAAGGAAGAGTAAGTTCAAGCTGCGATCCTTGAAAGCCTTCTTGTTCAATTCATCTCCAGATTCCGTATGTGCTCTCAAACTATTTATTTTGATGATGTCAAAAGGGTAGAATAATTTGTGAGTCATTAATTGTGGGAGATGATGCATGTTTTGCATATGCATGTTCATGACTGCCATATTGATCTTCATGCTATACTGATTATTATAACTCACAGTATTACCATCATCAAAAAGGGAAAGATTATTGTGCTCCTGTGTTTTGATAATGTCAATACTATGACTCATCAGTTCTTGAAGATCATATGTCTTGATGATGTCTTTCGATATGTGCAAACTGTTGAAGAACAGGCTGACAGAAAGATATTGGTTGAAGATGTTGTGAAACACAGTTGTATATGATGAGCTTCAAGTCAAAGGCCAAGCAGTTCAAAAGGTCAGCAAATTGTCAAGAGAACAGTTTAAAGATGAAAGTTGAAGAGATTTGATGAAGAGTCGACGCAAGAAGCTTTGGAGTCGACTCAAGAATACCCGCTAGCTCAAAGGCCAATAGCTGCGGAATAGTGGTGACAAATAGGTACCTAACGGTGACAAATGGGTACCTAAGGCTGAAAAATGGACAATAAGTGACAAATGGCTGATGAAAGTTTGAGACGTGAAGATGATGAAGAAGAAGGAATGTCTCTAAAGGGAAAGAATGATTGACTCTGCTGGAGAGGGCGGTGACTCCATTCAAAGCAACAACAGTCAAGGCTGACTGATCAAAGTCAACGTCAGACCAAGAAAACTCAAGTCAAGCTCACCTTATTATTAACCAAGTCATGAAGACTCCAGTTAAAGGTCAATGATCAACTCTATAACTACAGTGATCCAATCATGGTCAAAGGTCAGCCAAGTTCAAACCAAGTCAAGCCCAAAACCTTTCGTCTGCTGAAGAAGCATAAGAGTGACAAATAGTCACACAGGGGTGACAAATACAAGGTTAAGGGTGACAAATAGATTTTGACGACGGCTGAAGCTAAAGAGGAAAATAGCAATAGCGACGGCTCAAATCTGGACAATGGTGACAAAAGGCAAGGCAATGGTGACAAATGGCAGATAAGGGTGACAAATAGACGATAAGGGTGACAAATAGATCGTAAGGGTGAAAAATAGGTTACTAAGGCTGAAAAATGGGTGATAGGGCTGGAAGCTTTGAAACACAAGAAGAAACATCGATTCTATCAAGCTATGGAGTCGACTCCATGAAGAAGGAATTCTCAACAGTAGAAGAAGGCCTTTTAGCTACGAAATAAGAGTGAAAAATAGATGGGTAAGGCTGACAAATAGGCTGCTAAGGGTGTTAAATGTCTATTAAGGGTGACAAATAGATTTGCTTGTGGAATGCACGTGAGAAGGTCACGCCAGCCATGTTCACATCTGCCACACGCCCAAGAGGATAAAAAGGCCAATCATTGGCACATGATCCGAGCTACTTTGTTAGAAGAATATTTTCTCTCTAGGACATGTGGACCAATGGGAAAATAGAGAAAGCAGATTATCTTCTCTAAATCATTTTCGGAGCCACTGTTCTATATAAGAAAGGGTGCTTGCAGAAGAAGAATGGCTGTTGGAAGAAGAATAGGAAAAGATGCTGCTACCAATGAGTGTTGCTCAGGATGAGAATAGAAGAGATGCTGAAGAGAAAAGGCAAGAGAGAGTTTTGCGTGTGAAGTCTGAAGAGAAAAGAGAGCTCGTGAGAAGAAGAAGAAGAAGAGAAAAGAAAAGAGATATTACTGCATGAGAAGAGTGAAAGCTTGTGAGAAGAAGAAGAGAAAAAGAAAGAGAGAGCCCGAGAAGAAGTGTGTCCAATCAGAGTCTTGGTATTGCAGATCTATTGGTCTTTGGATCAAATCCAGACCATTGTGTCCATCTGGAACTACATCTTCTGTTTTCATCTTTTGGGTTTTATTTTTGGTTCCTATTTTCCTTTGTTTCATTCATCAAGCTATAAGTTAGCGGAGCAAGCTGTGAGGCTCAGCGTATAAGAGGATTTGTTCCTTTGAAGCAAGCTGTGAAGCTCAGCGGGAAGCAAGCTGTGAGGCTCAGCGGTGTGAGCAAACTGTGATGCTCAGTGGTTCAAGTTGTTAGTCAGCAGAAGCCTCACTCTGGTAGAGTGGGAGGTGGACGTAGGTCTGCTTGGTGCGGACTGAACCACCTAAAAATTATTTATGTCCTGTGGTTTGGTTGTGGTGTGATTGCCTTGTGGTGTGATTGCATTAGTTCCAAAATAATCTTAGTTGTACACTGCCATCTTTAAAACCATACCAAAATGCAATAACATACACTAACAAACAATCTACAAAGATTAACACACAAGTGGATGTTTACCACGGTTTAGAATTTTCTTTGCCTTGGATGAATAAAAGAGAGTGGCTTTTAGTAGACTTCAAAGTTCACAGAAGAAGGGTATGACCCTAGTTGCAATTTTAGTCACCGTCGTGTCAACTGAGATCTCTCGTCTCACCATGAATAGGTCAACTAACTCTAGGGAACTTCAGTGGTACAACGAGCCCAGTGAACGAATAGAGAATCCTTCACTGTCAGTGACCTACAAAGATCCTGATGGAGGATATTCTAGTCCGTCGAGAAGAATTCCCAAACAGAGAGTCCTTCCTTCACCGAGAGAGGGTAATTTTCTAGAAATGCAAAAGGGGAGATGCCCTAATGCTCGTAGACGATGCAATGCTACTGCAGAACATAAATATGCATAACAAAAAAAGTAGAACAAGTAAGCAGAGATATATAGAATAAAACAAAACAAAACAAATTATATAACAAAAATGAAGAACACACCCACTCAAGTAGACACCTGTATTAGATAGCGTCCACCAGTCAAGATGCCTCTAAACAGGGTAGTACTGAATGAATGTGAGCGGTGAAACTAAAGAAGCATCTAAATGAAGCGACGCATATAATGAGAAGCATCTTTATGGAAAGATGTGTTCATAGCCTGTATCACACTTTTCATAGAACCAACAAAAGGAAGAATAGGAAAGAACTTTCACAAATCAAACACATCCACGCATGGCAATCAAATAAATAATGAAGTGCTTCCTTAAAACTCGATTATCTTTCCGAAACGTGCAAACTTCTTAAGGAATCACAAGGGACAGTGGGGGAGTTCACGTGGTGCACGAGGGGTGAAAATAAAAAGTGCTACTGGGAGCACAAATGTAGCGTGCAAAGGCGTAATGAGGAGGGGCATGCACGGGTGCCAAAGGGAGGGGCACACGTGGGTGTCGAAAACACACGGGTAATCAAAAGGAAACAAAAAAGGTCCCACCGTGATCGCCAAACGATGTTAACGATGTCATGGGCAGAGAATAAGAAGAGTGAGCGGACTACGAGAGTTGCTCTTCGTAGGTTTTAATGGAAAATTAGAATCAAAATCATGCGCCAGTGCATGTGTGATGCATGATGTGTGTTCACCATGGGTCGAAGATCCCAAAAATAGTAATAAAAGAACATTGATCGTGTGTTACCTTGAATGCAGGAGATATGTGAAGGGTTCCTTCTTTCCCTTCCCTTGCCCAGCCGATGAAGAGAGCTTTCTTTTGATTACCCCACGCAAAAAATGAGACAAACATGTACCAAATATTGATTAGAATAAAAGCAGTGCAGTATCATGTGATGAGAGCAATGAAAGTATGAACAAATACACACATGGTTGGTGTTGTTTTAAACCCCTTTTTGAGTGCAAAGGGTGGGTAAATGTTATGATGAGATGAGATTCATGCAGGATTGCACGAATATGATGTTCCCTTGCAAAGATAAATGACATACAAATGAAAAAGACAAATGATCCATGAGACTAATGACAAACAATGCAAAAGAAAGATAAGGGGAAAAAAATCTTATTGTGACACCAAAGGCAGGTTTCGAGGAGGGCTCCAGCAACGTAAGGACAACATGCACGAGCGATGGATGAGAGGATGACTCTTCTCTTGTAGGATCCAACACTTGGAAATCCGATAGCACCTCCCCTTGATCTTTCACAAGGTTGGAAGTGATTTCTCTAGAGTTTTCCCCTCCTCTTGAAAGGATTTCAAAGCCCCTTTGTTTGAGGGAGGGGGTGCCATATTTATAGGCAATCGAGTAAAAGCTGCATCCCGCCCTAAGGACACCTCTTTAAACACGCATCCTGCTAACTAGGCGCTTCCATTATACAGATGCATCTTACACAAATGATGCTTGAACATGAACGCGTCCCTATAATGGGATGCCTCCTTTAAACGCGTCCTCTATGCAAGACACGGCAACCTTTCTCTCAGTGCCAGACACGGCACCAAATGATGGCGCACGCGTTGAAAATAGAGGCGGTTCAGTGCCTAACTTTGACAAATTTAATAGCGCCTTCTGAACCAGATGCCTCTCTTTCTCTCACCACCGATTACGACTCTGCACGTCGCCGCACGTGTTGAAACGGGGGACAGCAATACCAAACTTTGATGAAATAGACGCGTGCTCGTGCATGAACGCCCCTTTATAGAAGAGTCCTGTAAGCTCGATGCCTTTATTTTCTTCCTAATATTTAAACAATTTAACTCCCACTAATGGAGTGTCTGTTATAAAGGACATCCTTAAAAGTGGCGTCTTGATGAAGGGACGCCTGAAACTCTTTCCTTCCCTTTTTCGACTGACTCGTTAAACACACAAAAGAAATTTCAGAAAAATCCAAGTAGCAAATTTTGGAATGATTTATTGGGCAAAAATATTTCTGCTTCTTTGATGGATATTCTGGGTACAATCAGGTTGCTATATACCCAGATGATCAAGAGGAAACCACCTTTACATGTCCATATGACATGTTTGCCTTTAGAAGAATGCCACTCGGGCTATGTAACGCCCCTGCTATGTTTCAATAATGTATGATGGCAATATTTTCTGAAATGGTGGGAAAAATTTTAGACATTTTTAAGGACGATTTTTCTGTGTTTGGAGCCTTATTTGAGGAATGCTTGGAAAATCTGAAAAAAGTTCTAGAAAGGTGCATTGAGGCTAATCTAGTGCTCAACTGGGAAAAGTGCCACTTCATGGTCAGAGAAGGCATAGTATTGGGCCACATTGTTTCAGAAAGGGGATTAGAGGTTGATAGAGCTAAGGTTGATCTGCTCTCCAATCTTCCTCCCCCTATGTCTGGTAAGCAACTCAGATCTTTTCTTGGCATGCTGGATTTTATCGGTGATTCATTCAAAACTTCTCTGCCATTGCTCATCCTCTCACTCAGCTTCTGGCTAAAGACACTCTTTTCCAATTGAATGATTCCTCCTTAGAGGCTTTTCATTGCTTGAAAGTGGCCCTCACTCAAGCCCCAATTCTTCAATCTCCTAATTGGTCACTACCATTTGAAATTATGTGCGATGCCTCAGATTATGCTATAGGAGTTGTCTTGGGTCAGAGAATTGATAAGAGACCCATGGTGATCTATTATGCAAGTCGCACCCTTGCTGATGCTTAGTTGAACTACACCACCTCGGAGAAAGAATTGTTGGCTGTCATTTTCGCCCTGGAGAAATTTCACTCATATCTTTTGGGGGCTAAGGTTATAGTCTATTCTGACCACTCAGCTCTAAAGTATCTACATTTCAAGAACACTAAACCCTGTCTCATTCGATGGATTTTGTTACTTCAAGAATTTGATTTAAAAATCAGAGAAAAAAAGGGGTTAAAAAAGGTTGTGGCTGATCATTTGTCTGGAATTGTGATTTCCAAAAGTGCTCCAATGTCTGATTCTTTTCTTGATGAACAACTTCTTGCCATTTCTCACAGTTCAACCCCCTGGTATGCTCATATTGTCAATTATTTGGCTATCGGTCAAATCTAAGGTGGGTGGACTAAGTAGAAAAAGGATCATTTCTTTTCAAAGGTCAAGCATTATTTTCGAGAGGACCCTGAGCTGTTCCACATGGGTCCTGATCACATAATCAAAAGGTGTGTCCCCGAAGAGGAGCAATAATTTGTGTTGAATTTTTGTCACACTCTTGCATGCAGGGGACACTTTTCAGGAAAAAAGACTGTGGCGAAGGTTTTGCAGACTGGATTCTACTAGCCCACGTTGTTTAAGGATGCATATGAATTTGCCAAAACTTGTTTGCGGTGCCAAGCTGTGGGCAACAATTCAAAGAAATATATGATGCCACTGAGTCTCATTCTGGTAGTCGAAATCTTTGATGTTTGGGGTATAGACTTCAAGGGACCGATTCCACCATCTTTTGGAAATGAATATATTTGGTGGCGGTTAACTATGTTTCAAAGTGGATTGAAGCCATAGCCACGAGGACCAACGATCATAAGGTTGTGATGAAGTTTGTAAAGAAGAATATTTTCTCCAGATTTGGTTGTCCTCGAGCTATCATTAGTGATGAGGGTTCTCATTTCACACATTCTCAGTTTCGAGCTTTGCTTCACAAATATGGTATCACTCATAAGCTTGTCACCCCCTATCATCCTCAAACTAGTGGTCAGGGGGAGGTATCCAATAGAGAGATCAAGAACATTTTGCATAAAACAATTAGGTCTGATAGGAAAGGCTAGTCTAATGGACTGGATGATGCATTATGGGCTTATAGAACTGCATTCAAAACTCTCATTGGCATGTCACCATATAGACTCATCTTTAGAAAAGCCTGCCACTTACATGTAGAGTTAGAACATAGAGCATGATGGGCCATTAAACAAGGCAACTTTGATCTCATTTAGTCTAGATCCCAAAGAGCTCTACAATTAAATGAACTGGAAGAACTGTGTAATGAAGCCTATGAGAATTCAAAAATTTATAAAGATAAATCCAAAGCATTTCACGATAAACACATTCACATAAAAACTATTCATGCTAATCAAAAGGTTTAGCTTTTCAATTCAACACTATGCTTGTTCTCAAGTAAATTGAAATCCAGATGGGATGGACCGTTTGTTGTTATTAAGATATTTGATCATGGAGCTGTTAAAATCTTGAATCCCTTAAATGGTCACATTTTCACTGTTAACGGTCAAAGACTAAAACCTTACTTGGAAAATGAACAGGTTTGCCAAAAGAATCCATTGCCTTGTGTGATCCGTAATAGAATTTTTGAGCTTTCATGTGTCTGCATGAAGATGAAAAACTTAGCACTTTTGGGAGACAACCTAATATTTTTGTCATTCACTAAGTGTGATGATGGTCTTCGGACCTAAGTTCTACGCCACGTACCGGGGGTTAGATAATAAATATGACTACATTGCGTGCCTGAGTGTATATCTGGGTCTCATATTGCACACGGTTATCTCTTACTTTGCGTATGCATTGTATCTATCTAGCCCGGGTGGCTCTCTATCTTGGCAGTTAATCAACGGTTTTTCTCCTTCTCGGAGGATGTAATTAACGTCATAACCTTTACAGTATGATAGACTTCTAGTCCTGACATGGACTTCACTTTCTTCTGAGTAAGTCAGATCGAGCACATAATAAATTTGTCACAGAAGTGACTGGCACGCCTATCAAACGAACATTCATCCCAAGCCAATAAATTAAAAAATAAAATCTAATCCCCACAACAACGGATCAGGTCGAGGGAGAGGGGTGAGCTCTAGGAATTTTGGCTCTTTCTCCTCTACTTCTTCGACCAGCTACTATTTACGACCTCCTTGAACAATGTGAACCTATATTACCTATCTTTTATAGGCAACCTCAAGTGGGGGCACCCACTGGCATGGGGAAGAGTGATACTGGCACATCTCTTTGCTCACATGGACCCTTTCAGACCAGGTTCAAGGAACCTGGGTGGCTTCACTCCCTTCTTGCAGGTACGAGCATATCCTAGAACCAAATCTGCTATTGTTAACCATTTGTTTGGTTGTGCATGATTTCCTTATTCTTTTTCTTTTAGATTTGGGGATACACTCATTTTCCATTAAGTTGCGGCACCATCCCTCGGGACAGGGCCCAGGCGGTACCAATTATGGCTCAGTGGGAAGTGCTTCGAGACGAACACCAGGTAGCCACTCAACTCTCCGATCTACGGTCGGCACTGGATGAGTTCCCACGTCACTGGGTGAGTGTTTTGTTAAAATTAACTTTTGTGTTGTCATATGAATTTGTTATGTGAGCTTATTTTAAAAAGACTTTTTTGATTGCTGTTTGTGTTTTGTAGGTGGTGTGGGCACCATATGCAGCTGAGGATGACACCCCTCACTCCTGGGTGAAGGACGGGAGAGCCAAGTTACGTAGGGACATAGTGTTGTTCTCCGTGAACCTGAGGGAGCATCTTTATCTATGTCTGGTCCATCGGACCTTAGGATGGCATCAGCCTCTCGTAGCGATCCTAGCTCAACACGGATCAGATCGTGGGCGATGACATACCTCGGCGAGTGACCAGGATTGGGCATCACTCTACCACGCCGAGGTAGAAGCGTTGCAGGAGGGTCCTTCCCTAGAGTGGGATCCGGGTCTGAGGCATAGCTAGACATACCTAGCCAACTACAGAGATCAGTATGCTGGGCGGCTTCATCTAGACACACGAGTGGTGAGTCTCGATAACTCCTTGGTGTGGTGTTAACATTATAGAGCGTTGAAACTAATCTTTAAAATGGAACTTTTATGCAGATGTCGAAGACCGAGGCCCTTCGCATCATCAAAGATCGGATTACAGTTCTAGACTAGACAGTGGTGAACTTGAGGCATGAGATCCGCGAGTTGGTGAGTCAAGAAATGATTCATTACAATTTGCTGTAAAATTTGACTGACCACTTGCCCCTTCTCTTATAGCAAGGTGAGCTAGCGTATGCCCACGTGAGGGTGGGCATGACTGGAGAGGTTGGACCCTCAACCCAGACAGAGGGAGTGGAGGGGCTAGAGGGTCACTTGGAGGCCGTCTCAAGCTAGCCGAGGAGACGAAGGTAGAGCTAGCTGACATGGTATGGCCTGGACACTTTTGGTTTAGAACAACTCTTCTCTTCATTGGTTTGTCTTACCCAGATTTGTGCATCTGTGATTGAATCCCTGCAGCGGAGGGAACTAGAGGCTAGTCTGACCTCTCAACGAGGGCTTGAGGGACATGTCCAGGACTTGACGCGTCATCTCGACGAGGTGGAGATTGATACGCTGTTATGGGGTCACCTTGCCGAGGTGAAGGAGAGAGAGGCCCAGGCGCAGACTCAAGAGATGGCGGCGACGATCTGAGAGAGGCGAGCTCTCGACCGGTTGAAGGCCCTATGACGGCAAGTACTTGGGACGTACAAGAGTCGTGTTGCTCTGGGAGAGGCTACGGGTGGACACACAACTCCCTCAGAGTCAATGCAGATTGGAGGGACTTTGGGCTTCTTACTGAGGGAGCTTATGGAGTTGGGTGCCTCTCCTTTAGAGGTGCCACAACCAGCTCGACCAGTGGCCTCTGGGGCTTCCTGACCTCTGAGGTTGGGAGAGAGGTGAGACAGGGATGACGATGAAGTGAGTAGCCAGCATAGTCTGCCGCATACCAATGAGGAGTGGAGAGCGAGAGGAGAGTAAATGGATGACTATGTGGTACACTGGGGGTATGCTACTGGAATTTTGTAATCAAAGGAATGTGATGGACATCTTTCGATAATGGAGCACATTTTCTTCAATGTACTTTCTTGGCTTGAATCCATTTCTTTGTGTCGACATAAATCCAATGTCGATGATGAAACTTCCATTGATCATATGGCACATCGCCTCAATCAATGCTAAAACCTATCCAGGATAGACCTTCCGTCTATTTCGATAAAACATATCCATTTCTTTGCGCCGGCATAAACCCAATGTCGATGATGAAACTTCCATTGATCATATGGCACATCGCCTTGATCAATGCTAAAATCTATCCGGGATAGACCTTCCATCTATTCTGATGAAACATATCCATTTCCTTGCATCGGCATAAACCCAATACCGATGATGGAATTTCCATTGATCGCATGGCACCATCACCTCGATCGATACTAAAACCTATCCAAGATAGACCCTCTATCTATTTTGATGAGACCTATGAACCCTTGATCCACACATCAGCAAACATTCCTATATTCGACACATTTGGCCGATGAAACACATACTCATGCTAACATTCCAGTTTGGGAGCTCTCGAAATCTCATCACGCGGTGGAGCGATTCCCCCATCCTTTCCTGGAAAGGGTGGGCGCTCTCCTACGGTACAGATACGGGTGCATTTTATGGGAGTTACCAAATTGCTGCAAACCATTACAAAATAAAGAAATGGAGATGGGCACCCAAGACACTAAAGAAAAGATAATTTTTCATTATAAAAAGGAGACAAGTACAATCAGGGCCATTAGAAGGGACGCATTACAAGGCAAAGAATGACTAAGGTCGTCGAAAGATGCCCTCAAAATCAAGGAGTCCGACATTCGAAGCTACTCCTAGTTCGTGAAGATGAGCTTCTTCTTCTTGAAGGCGATTTGCTTCATCCCGGAGTGATGCAACTTATCCCTCTAGCAAGGCAATCTCTTCAGCACTCTGAGACCGTGTCGCCTCCACTAGTTATAGTTCAGCCTCGATAGCATTCAACTCTGCTCGTAGCTCATCCATCCGGCTAAATAAAAGTTGTGCATGAGTGGATGAAGTTTCTAGCTGGGTTCTGTACCGTTGAAGATCAGAATTCAGCATCTCTAGCCTTGATCGACAATCAGCTCTCTACAGTTTAAGGGCCGTCAGTCTGTCCTTCGCAGTGCGCCCCAGAAAATCCTGATGATTCACAAATTTCAGCAATAATAGCAATCGCTGGGTCCATATCTGTAGCAACCCTGGTAAATCAAAGGAATGGAAATCCTAAATAGATTAAAAACCAACAAATGTTCAAGGCCCAACCATACATGTAAACCATCTGTACACAGATGGGTCTTACACTTAAAATCAAATAGAGACTTCCTATGTGGGCGCTAGTTCGTTGGGTGCTAAACGTTAAATAGGGTTAAGGTGAAGGGCGCCCCTTGATAGGGCGCTATTTAATGAATTGAAGACCCCTCAGAGGGGCACCATTTCCTGATGAGCGCCCCTCCTCTAGGCGCTATATCTCTGTAGAGTTTTTAAATAGAAATCGACTGTAGTGTTTTGTTCAAACCATGATACGGGTTATCGTTCAGAAGGATTAGGTAGATAAGGTTTGATATATGGAAGTTTATGATCTATTAGGATTCCCTATGTGAGAATTTAAGCCCCGATCAAACTCTAAACCCCATAGGTTCATTTCCCTATAAATAAGTCTCTTCGAAACCCTTCAGAGGTTACTGCCTCTGGGTTCTCTTCATCGACGATAACCTACTATTATTCTACTTCCTCATCGGCTGAACGTAGAAGAGAGGCCTCTGTTCCCTTGAAGCTTTGTCATGTTCTCGTGTTCTGTTCACGGATGAGCGTGAAGGAGCTAACTGCTTCCTCCTCCTCTTCCTCTACATCTGTCATTGTACTACTGTAAAGGAAGAGCATCATCTTCCTTGTCAATTGCAGAGCTACTGCTACTTGCTTCTTCGTCTTCTATGAACTAAGGAAGTTGTCCTTTCTTCTCTGATTCGTGAAGTACCGTTGCTGCTGCATCTAGTTCCATTGCTGAGAGGCAGCAGTTACTGCCATTGCTTTACGTTGCTCTGTTTCACAGTTGCAAATAGAGTACCATTCTGGGGTTATTTTTGTTGCTGATCCTTTAATCTCTTTACGGTTCTGTCATCCAAGCCTCAAAACCAGGTAGGTGTTCTCAAGTACTAGCCCAATCTAATAAATCCAAGAGCATGTGCATGCATATAGTCCTTTTAGTAAGGTTTTTAGTAGTTTTTCTATTAGTTTTTCATGTTTCAAAAAAAGGGCACCCCTATATAGGGCGCTACTTCCTTTAAACGACCTAGTAAAAAGTCGTTACTTTCCTTGCTAATTAATAATTATGTATGTTCAAAATTTAATAACCATGAATCATGATATCTAATCTAATGCACGAGTATACTACTAGTTTCTCACTATTTTTCTCCACCTATCCATGTGTTAATACCTGTAAAATTATTTTATTTGGAAAAGTGATACTGATAATGACAAATTTTCACATGGATGAAACAACGACTTAAGGCGTGATGGCATGAGAACTAGAGTGTGGCGTTGGTGCGATCCCATTCGTGGATTCAAAGCCGACGTGGGTTGTTCGTGCGGTAGTTTTTGATGAGGATTGGCCGTTTCGGTTCGCGAGATATTTGGTGGAGGTAGGGGGGTGGATGCCCTACTCTTTTCCTGCGTTCCCTCATGGTTTGGAGCCGAATAGTGTGAGTTTGAGCGGGTTTTGCCTTATTTGGGCGAAATGCATGTTCGGGGGGTGTGAGCCGTGTTCGCTGTTCTAGGTGACGATTTGTAGTTTAAATGGTTTCATTTGAACCCTTGGCATGTTAGGATGCAATTTTTGCTAGTTTTATTTCGTTTGGCTGTGATTTGGGGCCGGTAGGAGGCTGGTTACCCTCGTGAGTCATTTTGGGTGATTTGTGGAAATCGCCAATTTTGTGTCATTTTGTGATTATCTGGATCCCTTCTGGCTTGTGGAAGGTGGATATCGATGTTAGGGATGTTTTCCCGTCATTCTGGAGATGATTGGGGTGTGGAAGGGCATTTTCCACAGATTTTAGTGTTTTTCGGGTTCGATGTTTTAATGTGGTACTCTCAGGAGGCGCGTTCTTAGTTAAGACACGCTATGTCGTATGGTCACGTTCATCGAGGGAGATGAACAGTAGGGCGATTTGGAACGAGGACCAGGTAATGGTCACGATCCAATGTTAACGCGGATCGGGTGATGGCTGCGACTATCTATTATCGCGCCCGAGGTTATGGCCATGACTATCATGTTATCGCGCTCGAGGTCTTGGCCGTGACTATCATCGCGACCTAGGTAAGTGCCGTGTCAAAAGTGTTGATGTGCCCTGCATATTGGACGCGTTCTGATGACATCGTGACCCTCTGTAAGGGCGCATTAACCATCGCGACGTTGGGTATAGGCGCGTTAATGCCTTTTGTTAATGGAGTATCATTCGAGTTGTCTTGGGCTCTGGTGAACCCAGGATTCAATGTCATATTGACCTTTGGCTCTATGGATGCCTTGGGTGTCTCGTAAGAGTCACATGTGTGTCAAGAGATCCCGGAAGAGTGGTCTTATCCATAGCAGTGTGCAGTGTTTGTTTTGTTTTAGTTTGGCTTCCAGTTGACTTGGCTTCGGCCCCTTGGATTGCCCATTGTACGTGGATGTCGTGGACATCCTATGTGGGCTGTGACTGTATTGTAGGGTGTTCAAAAGTGCCATTATACCGAGTAGTGTTTTATGTTATTTTGAGAGTCATTATGGTTTCTGGTCAACCCGGTTCTGACCTAGTGGTTGACATGTGACCTCGTGTGTGTCTCGATTTTTCGGTGAGGATCGAGACTTTGGTTTTGGACGCTTGGAGGTATCGTATTACCTCAATTTGTGTGCCTATGTGATTCGAGGGCTTGGATGATCCCTCGTATTTCATGTTTTCTTGTTGTGTGGAATTGAGAGTCTGACGTGCAGCCTTGGGACTGAGGACTTGTGTTTTACCGTGATTTTGGCTTAGGGACTAGGCTAATTAATGGTATAGTGCCATGATGTGTGGCGATTTTGACTCGAGTCGTATGACTCAAGGATCATTGTGTGTAGGTCTAGTTGACTATCCTCAGTCTGGCGGCAGTTCTGTATATTACCTTATGTTTCATAGTACGTGCGACAGGTGGGTGTTTACCCTATCCATACTTCATTATTTTGAGTCTCTGTGTCTAGTGAGCCTTCACTAGTCGTAGCCTGATGACACTTCAGCATGTTCGCCCACCTGGGAGTGGTGGCTGGGCAGTTCCTGAGAGACGATTTTTAGGCTAGTTTTCGTGAGCCCCCTTGCTTTGCAGTAGCATCCTACTGGGGGGAAAACTAGCTAGAGACCTGGCTCAAGGCATTGGGCTTGTGTGTGCACACATGGTCAGGGGTGTTTGGACGAGAGCCGATGGATGTGACCGTGACTAGTCACTCATTTCAATTGCTCCTTGTACTTGATATAGTGTCTCCATTACCGCATTCGAGACGAGTGTGTCACGTTTAAGGCGCAGTGTAAGACGCTAGTGGACGCATCTAGTTTTGCTTCTAGTGAGGAGGTACTTCTGTCACATGACACATGACTTGTGGCTTTTGTGACCAATTTTTCGTCATGGTTGACGTGGTGCTTCGAGTAGCCTGTGTCTGGCTTCTCCGTGGCTTGTGTATCGTATGCGACGGTGAGGTCGTGTGTGCGTTAGTGTTTTGGGTGGTGTGTTCCCCATGTCCGAGAGGTCGTGCTGTGAAGCCTATATGTCTATTGTAGCAGGACGTGTTCTGACAATGTAATCAGAGTTTCTTGCGATTTGTGTGGCAACTCCCTACCATGTGTGTGGGAAGTTGTGTCTTTTCTGATTAGGAGTAGTTTAGAGGGCCGATGTCTTATCGGCTACTGTGTTTCTATTTAGTACGGCTTTTCCTCTTTACTTCTGTTGTTGTTAACTGAGTTAAGCACTTTTCGACGATGAGATGAAGTATATATACGAGGTAGAATCGATGAAATTCATAAAACGAGTAGTTAGTGTAAACGATAAGGCAAAAAACTGCTAAGTATGAGGGTGGTGGTTCAATCCTGAGTGTCGGACACCCTTTTTTTTTTTTCGTTTTTCGTTTTTTTGTTGATTTCCAAGATAGAAATCCTTGTCGGTGTTAGTTTTTTGTATATAGTTATGATTTTGTTGTTAGTTTTTGATGAAAAAGCGGAGAAACACGGAAATTCGATTTCGCCGCACCAAATCCATTTTCACTTTCCCTGTTGCACTCGGTGGCTAGATGATGATGGTACGAACCAACCACTGATGTCTGAACGATAAGTGAGTATCACTGAGTGTGTTTGTGTGTATTTTATGATGTTTTGAGAGGAATTCGTTGAGATGTTACACATTCTTGCTGTGCAGAGCCATAACGAGGATGAGGGCCCTACCCATGATGAGGAAAGCGTGTTTTGAGCTGATTCTTTTTCTGATACGATATATATACACTACTGATGATGACTGAAGTGCAAATAGTGATGGTGTGTAAGAGTTTGATGAGAGTAGTGTGTTTTGCTGATTTTTAGATAAAAACGCTGCACCCACACCCTTACTCTTCTAACCTGTGACTTTCAATGCTTGTCTGCCTATCACTATGACTACTATCAACTACTGATGAGGTTTTTGAGAGGAAAACGATGGTTTTTGATGGTGTTGGAGATGTTTTTGTAGCAAAATGTTAGGTTTGCTGCTGTCGCTCATCCAGCTTGACTTCGGCTTCGATCCAAGATGATGTCAACCATCTATACACTACATCTAACGTGTCTTGACGTGGTTCACCACCTGTTTCGGCCTGGATGAAGGCGGAGAAGAGATTTTGTCCTGCTGTTAAAAATCACGTTTCTGACTTCTAACTTTTGCAATTCTTGCTCTTATGCAAAGCTGAGGGATATGAGACGTTAGTTGAGTAATTCTCATCATTTTGAAGTGTTGAAACTAAAGATTATCTTGTGTTTTCGGGGGTTTAGCTGCTTTTTGTCACTTTTTTGAGAAACGGTTCGAGGAAGCCTTTTGCCCTTGGGCAAGAGAGTCAGAGTGAGGGGAATGATGAAGATGATGATTAGAGATGAGGGTCGATGAACGAGGAGCTTGGAAAAGGTCCGGAAGCTTAAGACCAAGGCGAAATTCACGAAAAGTTAGGGAGATGTTTCTGTTTCAGAGATCGTGCGTGTACTAACGTGAGATGGGTTGTTTTGTAGTGTTATTATGATGTTTTCTGCAATTATTAGACATTGCCATCATGTCTGAGTTGTGTACAGCTTGTGAAATATGACAAAGTTTGATGATTTTGGATGAATATTGTTGATGTTCCCTTCCCCACTTCGTTGCCAGAGGAAAACGAGGATGTTTGACGAAGACACACGAAGTAGACGGTGAAAGGAAAGAGGATAGGTCATAAAAGGAGTGTAAGACAGTGGGGTGAAGTCGTATGAGCGGAGAATGGTCGGGGATTTGAGGATACGGCGGACGGATTCTGCTTCGGGCCGACGGCGGCTGCTATCACAAAAACTACTCTAACTATTAAAGCTGAGTCTTGTACATTCACTAACTAACTACAATACAAAGGTTTTGTGGCCTAAACCACTAAGTCTTCTTGTTTGCTTGACGTTCGGGACAGTTTTCAATCCGATGGCCTTGCTGCTGACATCCGAAGCAAGTACCGTTAAACGGACGCTGTCCTCCGTGATTCCTGTTGTTGTAAGAACGTCGATTATTATTATTATTGTTGTCATCATCATGAGGATGTTCCTCTTCAGCCTGGCTGTTGCCATCATCCTCACTTTCATCGTTGTTGTTGTTGGTTTGGTTGTTACCCCAGTACCTGCCTTGTGATGGGCCTCTGCCATGACCATTCCCACCATGACTGCCCTGCCATTGACCACGATACGTGCCTTGTGGTGAAGCAGCAGTTGTAGTGTTGGCCATGAGCGAAGAGACGCCGAAAGGACGGGACTTAAACCGCTTGTTGGCGTTGACCGGCTGACCAGATGAAGTCATCTCAACCTTGCTAATGCTTGATGCAGCAGCTGATGCTGACCCAGGAAGGGACTCTGGCAAGGCTGCGGAAGAAGCAACGGTGAAAATCCGCTGCGGCTTATGCCTAAGCCGTGAAGACTGCTGCTGACTCGGACTAATTTGATCATGACGGTCTCGTTTTGGACGATGCCGACCTATGAAGGGCTGCAGACCCGTCTCAATGATCTTGGCACACTCGTAAAGCTCCTGCAACGTTCTAAACTCAAACGGATGTTGAACCTCCGAAGTCTTATTGGCGCGGTATTTAGCCACTTCCTCGCGAATGCGGGGAATGAAGCCACGCTCACAGATGATGATGTTGGACTGTGTGTCAATGGGGAGGCCACTGGCGATGCGGCACACGAGCGAGTTAAACCTCTCGGTGTATTGATAAACGGGCTCAGAATGTTCTTGCGTGCAGTCGTCCAGTTCTCTCAACAGCTCACCCTTCATCCGAGCATCCGTGTACTTGAGCTGAAACGCGCGTTTGATGCTGACCCAGTCCGGGCACGCCGGCAATATGCTCGTCTCGACCCATTCCTGCTGAATTCGGTCCATGATGCAAGAGACCAACACGGCTCCATATTGTTTTTGCGGCACGCTGTGAAGCTTGAGAGCTCGGTCCAGCTTTTGCAGGAACTCGTATGGGTCGGTCATAAGTTTGTCCTGTGGATCACGAAATGTCGGAAAGTTGTCTCTCGACGGCATCCGAAACGTCGAAAGTTCCGCGGGTGCCTTGTCATGCTCTCTCCGAGAGAGTCGGCATCCAGGCTCGATGCAGTTAAGATGCATTTCTTCAGCTGTTCGACACAACCTCGCGTAGTCGTCGAAGGAGAATTTGCACGGGGTTAAGGAAGGCTTGCTAATCGCGACCAAGGGGGCTGTCACGCCATGAGCGAAAGTCGCTGTGAATGTTGGTGCTGACGAAGCAGTCTTTGTAGATAGACCCACTGCCGGTGCGGCGGCACTTGACCTTGCTAAACCAGGGTCTAACTCAGATGCTAAAGCTGGCTGTGCTGACGAAGACACTCGTTCAGCCACCATAACAGCCGATGCCGGTCCGAGAAGCGAAACGGAAGCCTCTTCGGCATCTTCATCAAATCTAACTTGCGGGCACTCGCCTCTCTTGACTTCATCAATAAAGTCTTGATAGTTACCAGTCGGGCAGTCGCGCAGAAAGTCAGTAAGCGCCGAGTACAGAGTGTGAGGGTCCACGGCGAAAATCACCGGCCGATTTCCAGACACCGGCTTCCAAGCGCGACGAGTTCCAGTGGCGACACTGCCTGCAACTGTAGCTGCACGCGCCAGCTGTGCCTCTTCACACTGCACTGATGAGCCAGAGCTGCTTGAGCCGCTAGCTCCCTTTAAACGGGCTAAGCGATGCAGAATTTCACGAAGTTCCTCCACAACATCGGCACTATCGTCGGCAATGCTTGCGCTGCTAATTGAGTCTTGAGCATTGACATGACTGCTCGAGGCACTATTTCCTCCAGCTGCATCCTGCACAGGAGACGCGGACGAGCTTGCCAAAGAGAAAGGCTGAGTCGGCGGGACTTCCGCTGACACTAATTGACCGAATGACGTCCGGATGGAGTCGGCAACGGGGACATCACCCGCAGTGGCTGCAGATGCTGGTGCAGGCTTGCTGGCACGCGAACGACGTCGAGGCGGCATAGACGCGGATTGAAATTCCAAGTTACTTCCGAAAAACAACCAGCCAACCACTTAGTTTTGCCGAAACGGAACGTCCACTAGTTGACAGTACGTCGGAAACTAGAGATACTCGAGCATGATACGTACCCATACACCATCATGCAAAACACAGAACAACGTTTGACCATGCATTGTTTCAGTGGCCGCGCAGGCAAGAAATGCATACAGCCAAAACATTGTCTCGCATACTCATACTTTGAATGACGAAATGAGTATGATTCAAAGGTTGGGGAGAGCCGCAACGCAATGAATGTGGTTATGTATAGAGCTAGCACTCAGCGGGGCATTATAGTCACCGCACGACTGAGGGGAAGTATGATCGTCACAACACACTTCGACAGAAAGTGAACTCCACCCTTCACTTTTGTCTCGCGCATAAAACTATGCACTTTGTGTCAGTGGTGTCAGCGTTTCATCAAGGAGAGGTTAGTCCCAAAATAACTCCAAGCCCAATTTGCTTAAGTCTTATTCCCAACTAACCTTCCAACGCTACCACTTCTGAGATGCACGACTAAACGTACGTGCAGGTTCAGGCAAGGCGACACACAAGCCATGCACCATTCACTCACAACACACACTATCATTCACACAGCCGTCTGCTACGAAACTGATGACAGAGAAGGAGGCAACAATAGCCAGACGGGTGTAGTCAAGTGTGTGTGTGCAATCACTGTGGGTAGACAGTGAAAGAGTGAGATTCTGCTTATCTTTTCACTGAATGAGCCCTTCAGCAGCGACTCGAACAATCACCAGCTAGGAGGTGAAAAAGGGAGAAACACACGAACATACCGATCGTGGAAAACCCAAGAAACGAAGAGTCAGGCCCAAAATGAAACGATCAAGCAGAAGCTCCAACGAACGAAGCGAAGTGGAAAAGAGACGCGGCGGAAGCGAAAGGAGATTCTTAAAAATTTGTGGTGCCAGGAGGCTTACAAATGCACGATAAACAGACGAAGTAAGAACTCCTAGCGTATTTATCAAAGCTTAGTTGAAAACTGAAAATATATAAGTCCAAAAGTAACGGATACGCAAGTTACGCTATGAAACGGGTGCGTACGGACTTAGAACTAAACTAGCTTATGGAAAGTCACATGGGAATAATCCGAGATGGCACTACATACCTTCCCCACTTTTGATGTGCTTAAGTCACAATAAACATCAAAAGTATCAAAGATGTGACATCAGAGTTCGTGAAGTGGAAAACTCAATGTGCAAAATATGCAGATATGTGCAAAATATGCAGAAATATTGCATATAATAGTGTGAGACTCTTACTCACCAAAACCACTCCAAAATATGAATGTGAATAGTATAAATACATGACAAAACTCCCTGTTTTCGATATATGATGTGTTCTCATAATGGTTAAGGCGAAAACCTGTTAAGGGGAGAGGACCAGAGTTCGATTCCCACCCAGGGTCAACTTTTTTTTTTTTTTTGGTTTTTATTCGTTTTGGTTTTTTGTTATTTTTGTCTTTCGCTCTATTAAAAGCTCGGGGCGTGACACTCTATGTCTCTACTGCTTCGAACGAGAGATCTCTTTTTATTTGAATGAGTTGATTCTTGTGGTCCCCTCAAGATTCCAATCCGACGCATGGAGAGAACATTTTTGCCAATAGCTTTTCTATAAAAGTAACTCGATGAAGTCCACATGTCAAATCTGAAGATGTGAATCCATATGGCAAATACTTCTGGTGGACTGATAGCCTTGGATCACGTGTCAGACATATGAAACTTAGAATCACGTGACCACTTACGTCTTGGAGACTTTCTGCTCTTCAAGTGTTCGATCAGGTTGCATAATCATTTCAGACTATTCTTTAACTTGATATCCCTGCCAAAGTAGATATGAAAATCAGTTATCAACCTTATTATCATATGGCTTTTGAGATATTATAATCAATGCTTAAGATAATGTAGATTTAAGTAATTTCATAATGATCAGTCACACTAATCAAAAAGGTATGTGAAGATGCAGATGCCTCGATGCATACACTTAGTGCACCGACCTGTGAGTGTATATCAACATGAATGCAGTAGATCAAATGCAGCTGCATTGACCTTTGTAAACCCCAGGTAGACCTTGATGTGCCATTAGAGAATGGATGAAGACAAGACTTATGGGGATGCACCGACCTATGTGAAACATAGATTGACCTGTCGAGCTAGAATAGTTGTAGCTGCACTGACCTGTCAAGGCGATGGCTAGTGCAGCTAGTGCTTAAGCATTGACCTGATGTCTTAAGCAAACATGAATTCCTTGACTAGAGTCCAGTGAATAACATATGTGCATCGACCTGTTATGATCTAGACTCTATATATGCATCGACTTTGCTGAACACAAGATCCTCTAGTGCATCGACCTTACTGAACACAAGGTCCTCTAGTGCACCGACCTGATATACTACTGGAGTGTACATGCACCGACCTAATAGACTTAATGCGTGTATGTGTATCGACCTGACAAGTTGCAAGCATGAATGTGCATTGACCTTATTTACTTCAACCGTGAATGTGCATCGACCTTATATGACTAAATGCCTATATGTGCATCGACCTTGATTTTTGACACTTAGAAGATAAATGACCTGTATTACATGAGTGACTAAGATGCATCAACCTGGGTGGCATTCATACTTATGAACTAAAATGATAACTCAAGCCATCATTATTTATGCAGTTTTACCTCAACATGATTCATAGTGTGACATCATCAAAACCAGGGTTCCAACAATGTTTACTCCATCTTTGCTTCCATGCAAGGGGCAAGTACCCATGCTACCGTTTGCTTTTCGTGAAAATATTCCAAGAGCCCCGAGCATTCCAAAGCTTCCCATGCTGAAATCCCAACTCTTGCATTTTGATATTCCCCATCGTTCAAGGGAGTTGCCTTTGAAGAATCCATCTTCTATTAGGATTGAACTCCTAAATTTTTCTTGTAACAACTTGCTAAGGGAGTTGCCATTCATTACTGACATGTCATCAAATGAGAGCACCTGGGCATTAATTTTATCCATTGAGCCGTTTGACCAGGCACGTTACTTGCTATGGAGGGGCAAGTATTCTTGTGTTAAGGGGCCTCCCACCAATTCATTCGCTTCCTACTCCATTTCATTCACCCTCCTATTTGCCATTGATTTCTCCTCATGGGCTACTACTTTGGAGAGACGAAGGATCTTATTCTCTCATTCCATCCATTCTTTGCATTCTTTGCATCTTCTACATTCTATTCATCCCCTGCATTCATTGCATCGCATTCATTTGCATTCCTTCTCTCCGAGGTTTCTTGACCCTTATTTTCCATGATCTCTGGATCCTCCCTCTTCCAATTTACCTTTCTCTCTGGACTCTCCAGATTTTCCATCTCTTCTCCTGGGGCATCGTGTCTCTCGGCATTTTCTCTCTCTAAAACCTCCAAATCTCCCAGGGCATCACATCCCTCTATGCTCTCTTCCTCCGGAACCTCCTGATTTCTCTCTCATTCTCTCAGGGCATCACGTCACCTCCTATTTTCATCCTCCAGAACCTCTAGACCCTTCTGTAGACACGCCAAAATTGACATTACTGTGAGTGCATCTCATATTACTTAATAACGCCCCAATTTGACCCTCAAATCGGCTTATTTGAGTGGTTTTCCCCATTTTTCTTCAATTTATGGCTTTTCTTGGCTTTTCCATGAGTTTTCCTATTTTTCTGGATTTTTTGCGGCTTTTTCTCTATTTTTTAGGGGCCTCAAAGAATTAGGGTCAGACTCTGTGGATGCCATTTAATGGGCGACGATCACCGTGGTCACCAATTCCTTTCTTATCAAAATCACGTCCGAGAGGGCAGACGCATTCTTATTTTCCACCTATATTTTGGCCTAAAATATTTAGTGAACGCGTCTGAAAGGTTAGACGTGTATTCTTTTATCTATTTTTACCAAATTCATACCGAACCACAAAATGAAGAAATACACCTCTGGCGACCGTCCTCAAACAAGGGAGTGGGACCAAGTATCTTGACTTCTTAGGAACCAATCTTAGCTAGCCATGATGGGCTATAGCAGGAGATTGAAAGGCTGGGGGAGTGGCTGGCCAAAATAAGCATACACCAATTTGATATAATAGGGGGCATCCTCCCTTGGCAATGTTGTCATTCAAATCCGAAGCATTCCCCTGTGGCTAGGGCAGAACTGTACAGTCATAGGCAAGGAGATGATGAACCTATCCTAGAATACATCAAAAGATGGAGAGATCTCTATGCAAGATGCTAGCCTCCATTAAGCCATGAGGTCACTGCCCGAATTTGCAGAAAAAGTCTTAAGAAAGAAGTTTAGCAACGGATGGTTGACATCAACATCCGATCCCTTGATCAATTAAGCATGAGAGCAGCTGATATTGAGGCCTTTATGGCAAAATACTGCTCCGCCACCACCCCGACGGAACAAGAAGACAAACCCGAAGATGGCAGCCTCAGTGCTTCTAAGCATTTGAAGGAAAAGATGAAGGAGGCAGCCAATCCTTCAACAAATCAACCAGCCTCATTGCGAGAGAAAATGAGGAGGCCTTACTCCTTTCGGAGAGACAAGACTCGGGGGATTTTCAAATGGGCTTGTCATTATGACAAGATTACTTTGCCAGAGCCCAAAAGGCCAGAGGATACTGGACGAAGTGATGACCCCCGATTCTGCCCCTATCACCGTGTGCTGGGGCATCCCATCGAAAAATGTTATGTATTCAAAAATATCACTCAAGGCCTGATCAGGTGGGGCTAACTGAAGATGGGAGAATATGAAGTGAAACTACTGCGCCCGCATGACGTGAATATTTATAGAAAGGGAGTCCATATGGTCTCGGTCCACTACCAGACCCCTGAAGAGGCATCAGAGGCCAAGCAAAACAAGTCTCAAACCAAGAAGCAGCTGTCTGTATGGTAAAAATCAAAAGGGCAGGCGTGTGGCACCATGACCCCGAGCATGGAGGTTGCTAGTTCAACCAATGGAAGATATTATGAAGAAAATATGATATCTGTCTCAGCTTCGGTCGGCAATGACCCCCCCAGAGAATCCAGATACACAAGAAGCTGAGAGCCAGGAACAACATGTGCCCCCGACCGACGAAACCCAAGATGAAGAAGTGTTCCTCTGGAACCCACCTCCATGCAGTGATATAAGGATGGTCCCATCCTCTTCTGAGGGGCCGGTCCCAGATAGTCATGATGACAGGGTACCATCGTCTCCGCCCAGCGATGGAACAAGAGGCAGTGGTCCAAGCCACACTCCAGACTTCTCCCGATACGACCCTGTTATGTTCGCAGTATGCTATGAGCAGTAGCAGGAGATTGAGACATTGAAGGCATAGTTGGCCGAAATGACTGAACTTCTGTCTGATCTAACTAGGGGTATTCTCCTTCGGCAGGACGGATCCGCAAACCCGAGGCTCTCCCCTGTAGCCACGGCAGAATGGGAGAACCAATCACCAAGCACCAACTTTAGTGCTTTCATGCACTCGAGGAGGAAGGGGAAGGAAGCAGCCAGTCCTTTAGCTAGTTGGCCAACAGAATGAATCCCCACATTATGGGAGAAGATGAAGAAGCCTTATTCCTTCCCGAGGAACAAAACTCGAGGGATCTTTGAATGGGCTCGCCACTGCGGCAAGGTTACTCTCCTGGAGCCCAAGAGGCCAGAGGATGTCAAAAGAAGTGATGACCCTCGATTCTGCCCCTATCATCGGATACTAGGCCACCCTATTGAAGACTGTTATGTGTTCAAAGATATTGCCCAAGGCTTCATCGAGAAGGGCGAACTAAAGATAGGGGAATATGAAGTGAATCCACTACGCCCGCATGAAGCGGGCATTCATGAAAGGGGAGTCCATATGGTCTCGGTCCACTACCAAACCCTCAAAAATGCATCAAAGGCCAAGCAAAACAAGCCTCAAACCAAGAAACAGCCGTCTGAGTGGAAAATATCAACCTCAAAGGGGGAGGCGTGTGACGCCACTCCCCCAACCATAGAGGTTGTCTGCTCGACCGGTCGAAAATGCCATGAAGCAAATGTGATTTCCCTTTCCACCCCCTTGGGTGAGGGCCCCACAGAAGCTATCTACGAGAATTATCAAGAAGACCATGAAGAAATCCTGCAGCCCTCCGGCCATGCTTTACAAGCACAAGAGGCTGAAGAACTCCTTGTTGTCCCTAAAGGCAAATCACCCACGGGCCAATGCTCAAGTCACCCGAAAGCTATACTGTCAGCACTGACGCCGATGCCAGAACCAATAAAAGAAGCCAGCAAAGCTCTATTGCTGAACGAGACAATACAAGAATACATTTATGATGTCCTCGAAGCTGAAGAAGATGATGAAGGCTTCATCAATTTGCAACCGACTCCCCCAGAAATAGAAGATGGTGGCATACTGGCGTCGCATTACACTGGGAGTACTTATTTTTATAAACGAGTGAAATCCATGAGGCTATCTCATGATTGAATTATTACATGCTTGTTACATGATATTCTAGTGCATAGCCTTTCTAAGGTTATGAAAAGTATATTCTTGTTACACGACAGTGCATTCTTGTTAATGAAATGTCACTTTACTTTATAATCCTGCTTGATCATGCTTTATTATTCATTCACATTCTTCATATCTCTATGGTTCACATCTTGTAGTTACTATGGTTTATTCGTATGCCATATCGCATTGTCTATTATCCTACTTTCTAGAGCTAAAATGTTAATTACTTAAACATTATCTCCATGTTGATGCGAAGATACCTACTGGGCAAGTGTGCTCATACCTACTTTTTTCAATCTTTTCAGAAAATTCAAGTGAGTCAGATTCCGACTATGCTAGTGATGGGTCCGAGAGTGATGATTAAAGGCACGAGAGAAGACTTAGAGTGTCATGAGTCTTCAAGTAGTTTAGAGTCATAACATGTAATTTTTACTTTCTTCAGTCATACTCTGTAATTTTCCTTTTTATTGAGTCTAGCTGTCATTATGTCGAAGGGAAGTCAAATATTCATGTACTTTGATTATTATCAATAAAGTTAGATTTTGGTCAATTATTGTGCATTCCATCTTTATATGGATGTTTGTTGTGCTTTGACATATGTTGCTAGCTTGAGGCGTATTGTCGACTATCCATGTTCCCCGAGGTTACTTCCGCTATACATATAGCTCGGGGCGTGACACATGAAGTGGTTATCTAGATTTTGGGTTTTTAGGGTATAATCATCTCGACATCCTAGTGAAAATCTCAGGCTCATGGGGACTTACGGAGGTCTTGAAATAAGAATACCTAGTCCGACAGAAGAAATATCTGACGAAGAGGCGCTCAAGTTCAAGAGAGTGTTCCTATCAAGTGCTAGTGACTAATAGCGATCGTACCGGAGTACGGGCTATGTATAAGTAATGATGAAGGAAAGAAAATGAGAGTAAATGTGTCAAAACATAGATCGCTATGTAAGAAGTTCCAGCAAAAGAATGAAGGTCCCTTCAGTACAAAACTATTGGGTTTTGTTGTGAAATTAGCATATGATGAAAATAATCTTTTTAAAACATGATATGGCATAAAACAGAAGCATAATGAAATGTATCACTATACATAATAGGAAATCATGAAACTTGGTCTGGGTACTGTTTGGTGTGAATAGTAGACAGACCACGGTTCCACTGCTTCCGCCTTCTGGAAGGCCGCAGTTGGTCAGGCGACCGCGATTCAAGCCACGGCTCCTGTTAGACCGCAATTCTTCTGTCGTCGGACAGAAGCAAACCCGGCCTTGTAGGGCCTTTTTTTGGCGAATAAAAATGTAACTGGTAGGAAACTGAAAAGGAAAATCATGCTAACACATAAATAACATATGAAAGGGCATGTAACGACCAAAGTTATTATCTTTTCCGTTAATGTTGTGTGGACAACATGAACTAGAAAACCTAACGTGTAATCATGGAAAAACTTAAAATACAACGGGCATGAAGCATGAAAACGAGAAGGAAGAGAGGGCTTTTATCCCTAACGTCATGTTTAAGCCAAGGATGTGACAACGTACCTCTTGGGTTGAACCTAAACTCTAAATTGATCATCAAAAGGGAGTCCTTGTTCCTGCGCATCTTGCGTGGAACCAGCTTCTTTCGTGCGCTCTATCTCCTTGGTTGATCGTCCCCCTAACAAGAAAATTGGAGGGATGTTAGAAGATACAAAGGAGAACAATAAGTTCTAAAGAAAGAACTTGAGAAGACAACATTTTACCTCTATTCTACATAATCGAAAACCTAGGGTTCGTGTCGGACGATCTAGGTCCTATTTATAGGGGATGACTTAGGGTTAGGGTTTTAATTTGAACTAGGATCCTTAGCTGATGTTAAGTCAATCTCCTAAGAGTCCTGGGTAAGTTTCCCCTTCAGATCATATCGAATTCTGGCCAATTTGTGGATACAAATCTAAGTTTTCCATGATTTATCCACTTTCATTTTCGGAACCAGATCGTAGTTGAGAGACGACCACCTTCTTCAAGAAGCAATCGTGCGATAGACCGTGACCTCATCCGTCATTTTCAAAGTTTGGTTTTTATTCAACTCCACTTCTAATTTCCCTACATTCCTTATTTTGATTAGGGAACTTTACCCTATTACGTTTCTAGGGTTTGGGCTTGGGCCAAAAGGCTCAAACTTGGGTTTTAAGGCTCTTTCTAAGTGGGCTTAATTATCTAGTTAATAGTTGGGCTTTTAAATCAAATGTTTTAACCTATTAACCCATTATTTAACCCATTTAAGTCTCTAAGCCTATAAAAATGCTTAAATTCCAGGTTGCTCAGGTGATGAGCTTACCGACGGGGATAGGCTGGAGTGATATCCCGAGTGATAGTTGTGGGCAGTTATAGTTTTTTTTTTATAAACCCAAAGGCTTTGTGGGTTTTCTTGAAATTGGTCATGAGATGCTTGCTCCCGTAAGTTTTTCCCGTAGGTTTATTTCCTGTGAGATAAAGTTTGAGAACGGTTTTTTCTTGACAAAACCGTGGCTAAGCAATTTCCGAGAGGAGATAGTGGCGTTTTGGGAGAGAAACTGCAGCGCTCTTTTTGGAGGACAACAGAGGATGCGGAAGCATCCTTGCTGAGGCGTGACGGCTGCGGTTCCATCCGGGTTTTTGCTTCGAGCAGCGTGGTTCTTCTTAGAGGTTTTTCTCTCTCACTCTCGGTATCTCTGATCCCGATTCTCGGGGTTGTAGAGACCATTTTTAGAAAAACTATTGCACCACAATTTCTCACAGATTGACGAAGGAGTACTTGTTCCTGAGGTTATCGTCGAGGAGGGATTGTCTTCGTGCGAACATACATCCCTATAGCCGTATTATCCTGGGGGAAGAATGTGGACTCCGTCGCACTGGTATGATGGGGGCGATAACTTCTCTAAGGACAGTCCTTGCGGGCGGCTCGACTAAGTGTTCTAAACTTATATTCTTATTTTTTATTTGTTGCACTACCGTGCATACGATTTCTTTTTGGATATGGATCGGATCTTGCCTATTCTTGTTGGACGACATGTATATAACATTTGTGCCATCATATTTTACATATGTTCATGCGATAATTTATTTCATGATCATTGTTAAATTTCTAACAGCTACCACATGTTACGTCACGCTTCACCCATCCCTTAAAGGTATGACAGGGAAGTACTTCCTCATCTGCAATGAGATGGCATCGAGTCCCCCTACCAGAGATGAAGCCTTGGGAAAGAAGCTATGGGATTTTAGTAACAAGTTGGTCTCATCAGCGAAGTGAGGTTTTGAGCAGGAACCCGCAATTGCAAGCAAGCAGCTCCTTCTAAGGCAGGCTCCATTTGCTCCCAAACCAAAAGCTATCATAGATAGTGGCAAAATTGACACAAAGGATACATCAGAGTTTGTCTGGGGAGAGAGAGAGAGAGAGAGATGACTGTAGAAAGAGAAAGAGGGGGTATTGTAGAGCCTCCCGAATAGTAAGTTTCAGCAAGCTCCTGTCCCCCGTGATCTGGCAGCACCACTCCAACCGATCCGGTAGGGCCCCTCTCGTCTGGCAGCTCCTTCCCATCCGGTAGAAGCTTCCCATCCATCCAGCGCGGCCCTTGATCCGGCAGCAACCAGCATAAGCCTCACGTGGTAGCGGCAGAGCTCCTCCATCCGGCATGAAGGGTGATACGGCAGCATGTCCATCCGGCAACTCTAAATCGGTAGCATATCCCATCCGGCAGGGCATCCACCCTGCGAACCGGCAGCACGTGCAAGGCTTGAAACGGTAGCTCTCTGCTCATCCCTTCATCCGGCAGCCTTGCAGTTATCTTATACGGCATCCTCCATCCGCCATCATTGGCAGCAGGATGATACAGCAGCTCCCATCCGGCAGCAGCCTCATCGAACTGCAGCAGCACCTTAAAACCAGCAGCAACAGCAGCAGCCCGTCGAACCGGTAGGCTCCCTGCCTCATCCGGCAATGCCTTGTTGATACGGCAGGGCCCTCTCGAGCCGGCAGCAAGTCACGTGATCCGACAGCATCCCTGCCCACCCGGCAGGTGCGCGAACTAGCAGCTGCTCCCATTGACACAGCAGGCCCCGCGATTCGGCAACGTCAAGGCATCTATAAAAAGGGGGCCTGAGCTAGTAACAGAGGCTTGGCTCGCTTTCGCGTTGAAGAGAGGAGAAAAGCCAAGAACGGGAGAGAGAGAGCCTGTCTGCGGCCGTCTGAGGAAGGTAACACGCGGGGGCTGACAGAAAGATTCAGAGTAAAGAGAAGAGCAAGAGGGAGAGGGAGAAGGGAACGATCAGAAGAACCTCCACCGTGTAAGGCCCGTCCCAGGCTACAGATCCCCTCCCCTGGTTTTCCTTCTTTTTCTGCAATTTATGTAATTCATTGCCTTTTAAAGTCTGCCTCATTTCTCATCTCCTTGTTAAAAGCAATGAAATACAGGTCGATTGAGCATCCACTGTATTCCACCACATTTTCTCTCCCCCTCTGTATTCATATGATGGCCAGAGTATCTCTGGATTGCCCTACGGGTCATATGTGTTGAGCGTTTTCTCTCCGTTCTTTTCTCATGATCGAAACCCCGCCAGATGCCAGAGATTTATCTTGCCCTCCGGCTACGATCTCTGAGCGTCCTGAGCAAAAGAGGGGAAATGCTTCTCGTTCAAGATAGGGGATCGCGAGTTTGCCACCATTTCGTGAATTTACACACCAGTCCATTCTACGTGAGTACCTGAACATTCTTTCCCGAGCCCCCCAAGTCCCTGAACAGCATATACCTCCTCTGAGGCCAGGGACTCATGAATCAATCTTACATGGTGTTGGAATTTTAAGGAGATGTCTACTCCAAGAATAAAGCAAGCATACTACATGAAAACAAATATTCTCTAAGTAGATTCTATTTCCCAAAAAGACTCCATCATTCCATTCCTTCCAGGTACTCCAGTAAATAGCAAGAGGAAGAGAAGAATCTTGTGCCTCCTCTCCCCATCTTGAGCTCAAGATAAGTCCACATATGTTATACAGTCATAAATCTGAAGCTGTACCTTGTGAGTTTGTCAAAGGTCTCCCCACTTGTTTACTGACCTTCCATTTGAAGAATAAATGATCCACATCTTCACTATCTTGTTCACAAGAGTGCACAAGACATCACTATTGCTGCACCATCTCCTCCAGTTAACTTCAGTGAGAATCCTTTCTCTTAGACAATAACAACATAAATGCTTTGACTTTAACAGGTGCTTTGACATCCCAAACTTCACAGAACTGCTGATGGGGAGGTGTGCTTCCATCAATAATCAGATAGAATAATTTTTCTCAGAAATTGCCACTGTTCGCCTTCCAATTTACTTGATCCGTAACATCATGAATTATCTGCATATCAGATAGCAGTTCAAAAGGGATACACATTTTTAGTCTCCCCATCCTTAAGTGCTCTGCATATAACAATACAGCAACAAGAATCACTGTGATCCTTCACCTATTTGTCTGAAACTACCAGAAAAATGCATGAAAACCTGTCTTTCATGTAAAAACCACCTGCCCACTTCTCCCACCAAGACAAAGTGCTCCCCAGTGCTTCTCTTTAGGCAAAGCCTTTTTCCACCCCATATTTCAGTATGCTTTTCCATGAGAAAGTTAAAATATCAGATAATAGGTGTTCCCTCAGTACCCGGCTAGACTGCTAAGGTCGTAGGGGTGTTCTAACATCAAGGCCTGCCAATAAGGTTTGACAACCTTGTTCCCGATTCATGTAAAATCAGGTTCCACTGGCATTTACTGTCATGTTTTTAACATGATATCTGTTGTTGAAACATTTCTTCATTCACAATCAGCTCAGATGCTTGCTAGTGAAATTATCCATGTTAATATGCTTCTTCAGGCAAAATCAACGAACCATAAATTATCAAGAAAGAGTTGCCTCATCATCCAAGGCAAGGTTGGCCATATCACTGAGTCGTATCGACTTGGGCTGGCACTGGTTACCGTACAATATAGAGATATGGTTTGTCCGTGTGACTCAGTCCAAGACAGGCCTTTGAAAGGCCCTACAGAGATGCTGCGATATGGCTCGAGACTGCCGCAATACAGCTCGAGATGTGTAATATATCGCATTTCCAGATCTTTGTTGGTAGTTACGGGCTCATGTCAGGTCCTATTGGCCTTTGGGTGGACCTAAGGATCGGTCCTGCATGTAGTTTGGCCAAGCCGTGATAGTTCTGTGAATAGATCTAGAACAGGTCCAGTCGGATTGACACGTTTCAATTAAACGTGTCATGTCGAATAGATACATTTCCCTTGTGTGTGGTATTTTTATGAATTTTGCAAATTGGCCTATTCATGTCCGATCGAGCGGACATCTTTCAGCTATTCACGTCCGACCTCTATCACATGTTTCAAATCTTGCTTGTAGTCTATTGTGCATGTGCTTTACACTTTGTTGTTGGGTGGAGGGTCATGTGTCCGGGCCCTAAATCCTTCCCCCATGCGACCCAACAGGTATCCATTTGGGACCCTAATATTTAACCCAAGGTTCGCAGACTTGTAATGTAAAAGAAATGGGGTAGCAAGAAATGCAGCAAAATACAATTTCTTCCCCAGCTGTCCTTTTCCATTCTGATTTCCTACACATTCCCCTACAAGAGATGATCCAATAATTACTTCTACGACACGCGGATCATAGCAAAGTGAAAAGAAACCCTCGTAGCATTTAGCAACTGCACAGACACTCAGTCTTTAAAGGTATCCACACAGGTCTGAACGATGAAGTCCTTTCGGTGCAGTAATCCGCGAACGATCTCCTTCCCAACAAAGCTCCGACAAAGGTCTCACCACTTAAGACAGAGGAGGGGCGAGAAGAGTGTGACACTAGTGTGGCCGAGAGCAAAGAGAGAGGGTGGCACTGGGAACCCTAGATGCTTGACCCAACATTTCCCACAAGCAGTGTACGTATAGACCACTATCGGAGTAGTTCACAAAACCTCTCATAGGTTTATAATTGGATCTAATACCCCCGTTGTCAAAACCCTAATATGTGTGACCCTCTAGACTAAGCGTTAGTCAGTTTTTAGGCCAATAATCTTAAGAACACCTTCTTAGTTTTATTGCGATAACTCTTAACACGAAATTAATTATTTAATCATCTCATTAACTCATCCTCTCATGATGGATAATCAACTCTTGATTATTCTTTATTAGGCTTTTAAGTCACGAAAAGTATCAACACTTCATGACCCTAAAAGACAGAATTTCTATAATCCACGTAGGGACCTTTCCGTCCACAGTTACCTTACAGGTATGGATGTCTCCAACTTGTGTTGGTTGAGATGAACAAAGCAGGGAATGTTTGCTGTTGTCGCTGACTGCTTCTGGACCATTCTCTTCTTGTAGGACAATGTCCTGTTAGGTTACCTGTCAGCCATTGCTAGGACGCAGCCGGCTGTAACCGAGAGAAGTTGAACACTGCGGCTCAGATGCTGTAACTTGCATGGTGCGTATACTTGAGAGGAGGTTGTAGTATCCCTCTGCCGTCAGTGTGTTGCTCTGTTTTTGCCGTAAAATATTTTGTTGTTTTTATCATGATAGAGTGCAAGTGGGCTTTCCATTTCAGCAGTATCTTGTGTGCCAATTTTGTCTTTGCGGAAACGACCGAGCTTGTCATGTCTCTTCAGATTCAAGTAATTGCACCAGAGCCTAAATCTGAAGACTATTTGGCTGTGAAAGTCCGAGACTTTGAGCTCATTGGCATTTGATATTCACTTCATGAAATTAAGAAATGCTAATGAGAATTCTATATTTTTAGTATTGTTAAATGCCAAAGAGTCTTAACAATGTCATGTAGGATGACAAAGCTGGGATGATATTTAAATATAGCACTGGCTAATTGAGGTTCTTTTTTGGACATGCACTTGTAGTCACATTTAAATTGCTAGATCCATCTTTGGAATTTGTTCAATAACTAGTTCGAAAAAAATTTGTTGAGGTCAAACATTTCTTTGATTGCTGGGGACCTTGGACATTGTTCATCACTTATGTTCTTTTATTAGTGTTTCCTCCAATGAGGAGATGGTGACTTGTGTGAATCTTCTTGGTGAAGAGCACACTATACTGACCTTGCTCTTTGGTGTTGGGTATGAACTACAGCATTACCAATATGTCCTCCAAGGACAACTTTCTTTTGAAGCCAAAAATTATGAAGCACATTTTCTCATTTTCTGCAAGCAAGACTTGTGCCTTTTACTTTCTCATTCTTTTAGCTTTCAGATTTTGACGTATTTTAAAATGTGGCAATATATTTTGTTAGTGTTATTGATGACATTCATGTTGGATTATTTATGCTGACTACCCAAAACTTTAGTGCTTATGTCAAATATATTGGTAATACTGGAAGCATGTGCTTAATGCAGTTTCAAATGATCATTCATGGGACAAACTCTGTTAGTAATGCATCTAATCAAGAACATTGAGTTACAGATATTTTGCATGGTTAATTAAGATGGTTATTACATTTTTCTGAAATGTTAGTCACTCTTCATTATTTTTAAATTTCTAAAATTTCTTCCAAAATTAGGAAAATCATATCATCTTGTTATGATCTATCACAGCCAGGTATGGCTGACATGTTATAACTAATAGATAGCGTAAACCTATTAACTGAAAAGTTGCTTGTCTTTCTGCATGTTTACCTTTGAATTTTTTGTTCACCAAAGTCTCCGCTTATACAAGACTATTGTAAGACCATGCATTTGTATGATTAATTAAATGACGGTTCACATGGTCTTTTTCATATGAATATTAATATGAATCTTGTAGCTTGATCAGACATTACTAATGTGCATTTCTAGTGTTAAAATCTTGCTTCTTTTTATATCACATTGATCATGAGACATTCTGCCCAAAAAACAAGGAAGTTGAATTCTCTGTTATGAAGTTTCTCTATTGACTCTGCTAGGTATACAGTTCGGTGGTTGCATGGTTACAGCTGGTTTCACTTTATAACATATTACCTATATTGCGTATTTTTTTTTGTTTTTTCACACCATAGAGCTAAATGCTCAATACTCTTTCTTTCTCATCTGATACCTTCATCATGTCATTTTAATGATATGGTAATGTGAAAAAAGATCTTCCAGATTTCACACATTTGACTATAAATGCTCAACACTCTTTTATTTCTAATCTGATACCTTTGTCAATGCCTGAACCATGATTCTTTGATTTGAAGGCACTCCTGAAGGGGTAGAAGATCAAGGAAAGTTGACTCGAGTTGTCGCAGTAAGATTTGACCATTTTATTTGATTCTTATCTTTGTACAGTTTACAAACACTTGTGTTGTGTTAAATGTCTAAACTTGAACTCAAAACCTGGGCATTGAGTTGAGGGAATCCTCCATATATATAGAGGGAAGGTACCCACGGATACCAATATGAGACTAAACCTTAACACCTTCTCTAGTGTCGAACCCGAGTGGTTATGGTATGAGTGGTGCAATTGAATGGGTGGAGCAGAGTATATCCAAATGGAGGATCCAATGGGTAAACCTGGATTTGGTACCATGTTAAAGGCCCAATCTCGAATCCAAAACCTAGGAATTAAGCTAAGGGAGTCCTCCACATATATAGAGGGAAGGCACCCATGGATATCCAATATGGAGGTAAACGTCAAAAGTCAGAACTCTGTTTGGTTGTGGAAGTGCAAATCCCAGCTGATTGGTGACCATAATGGCATAATGCTAAGTGACAGGTCATCACACAACTGACCTCCGCGCTGGCAAATTCATCAAGAGCAGCGGAAGCCCCCGAGATACTGAAAGGTCTTGGTGTAGATGTTGGAGCAGTTCTTATATTTGCTTTTCTTTATTTGAGGGAAAGCAATGCCAAAAATGCACAGTTGGCGAAGCTCTCGAGAGAAGAAAGTCTCTCAAACCTCAAACTGCGTATTGATGAGAAGAAGGTTATTCCTGTCAGTTCTCTGAGAGGAATTGCAAGGCTTGTCATCCTTGCTGGCCCTGCATCATTCATTTCTGAGTCCTTCACACGTAGTATACCTTTCACGGAAGCTCTTCTTGACAGAGGGGTTTTGGTGGTTCCCTTTGCTACTGATGGAAACATACCTGCCATTGACTTTGAAGAGAACGAGGAGGACATGTCTCTTCTTCAAAGAAAGAAGAGACTCTGGCAGTTGACTCCTGTTTATGCTTCAGAGTGGTCAAAGTAAGAATATAAGTAGATTCATACACGTATACACACATACATACACATACTCTGCTTAAATCAATGCTTCTTTTTATTATTCAATCCTAATCTGGATGCTGCACTACAGGTGGTTAGATGAACAGAAGGAAATGGCTAAGGTTGCCCTTGATGCTCCAGTGTAAGTAGGAGTCACCGGTGGATGTTATGTTCCTCCTCCTCCTTTCACTTCCCCCTTCCCGATCCTCCTCCCTTTATTTTTGGTCTTGGTAGAGATTTCATCTTGGGATCCTTGGCATGAGGGAGCTATCTGAGAGATAGCTAGTTATGTTTATGTGTTGTCATTTTATGCACTTCATCAAACAAGTTTTTTTAGGTAAGTAAGCGGTCTATTACTTTAATATGTATAAAATGTGCAGAGGGTGGCAATGCTTGGGCAAGCCCAAGCTACTTGCCTAAGAACATAAAAAAGGATGGAATCATGACCACACAGTCTGTGGACTCTGATCCATAGACAATGCAAACAAGTATCAACCCTCATAGTATCATGACCACACAGTCGTAGACTATGATACATGAAGACTTTCCTGCCCATCAGCCATAAGTGAGGTAGGATAGAGATAATGGTAGTGAAAATAACCAAAGGGCAAAGAAAAATTTCCAATGACAGTCCTGTGAGAAATAGGAAGGATTCCACAGCCCCTTTACTTCGTAAGAACCAAAATAAGCTAACTAACAACTACAAGTACTCTAAATGAATATCTGTCGTGTTTATAGTTACTTCTGGAAGCACTTACATAGAATGTTTGATTCGTATAAATCTCATAAGTGCAAAGAGCAGAGAAATAAAATTCACAAAGCATCAATGATATTGCAGCGTCAGGAGAAACTAAATTGAAGCACAATATAAGAAGCATATGAAGAATATCAACTGGCCAGAGGGATGAGGCACTATCCTCAACTAATGAGGAAACGACAGAGAACCCCATCCTCTCTTCTAGTGAAACTCTCCCTCCAATGTTTTGACACCATGCAGTGTTTCAAGTCTGCAAGGATGTGTAGGAGAGTCCCTTCTTGGCTTTTCCTCTCAAAAGTTCTAGCACATCCTCTTTCCAAATCCACCAAATAGTGGCCCTAATAGCAATCTTGGCTAAATGACAAAGAATCCCTTTACCCCTGAAGTTTTGTCCTAGTACAGCAAATTCCTGGGTGAGAGTGGTCCCAGGATCCCTGAAGAGGTCAAATCTAAGCAAAATCTGCTTCCAAACCCACTTGGATTAGGTGCAATTAAAGAAAAGATGATCAGTGTTTTTCTCCTCCCTAAGGCAAAGAGTGCACCTACTGGCCAAAGAAAGTCGTTTTCTCTTAAGATTGTCCATGGTGGGTAGTCTATTCAAATAGGCCTGCCAAGTGCACAAGGAGAATCTTTGGGAGGTGGGCCTATCCCAAATCCAATCATGAACAGTTAACTTAGGATGGTTCTGCCTAATTCAAGTAGAGGCAACACTGAATTTCCCATTGTTGTGAATTTGATTCCAAGGTTTGTTTTGTGGGCTTGTACTAGTCTATCTTCATTTATTGTCACTTTGTAACACGAAGGAAACTGTCTTTCTCCATGTGTTAGGCGATTCAGTGTCAATGTGTGAGTTGCTTCTTCTTCATGTTAAAGGTATCTTTCTCTACGGATGGATGGCCGTGTCCGGGGGAGTGGTGTCGGTTACCCTCCGTGGAATGCTTTTGTTGCACAGTTACCACCTGTTAAAGGAATTTGGACGGGGCTGCTCGATGGCATGGATGGAAGAGTCCTTTGATTTCATATTGTTTACAAGGTTAGTTCTCTTTTACACTGCATTCTGCATTTGCATCTTTATTTATTTATTTGGCTTTGGTCCCAAAAATAAATTTGCTGTTCTGTCACAGTAGATATCTATGGTCGATTTTGCTCTCTTGCAGAAACTAGAAGTTGATGTGGACATGAGTTTGATCATGTGGAGACCTAGATCATAGAATGTGAAAGCTCTTTCTCATTTTCTTTTCTAACCTCTCTCCCTCTCTCTTGCCCAGGCGGATCTCTTCTTCTCTTCACACCGCAGGCCGGTGACCAACTCCTCTCCCCACCTCCCTTTCTCTTGTGAACCTCGAGACTGCAGACGCCTCCCTCCTTCTCTCTCTAACCCACACACACATCACCGTCGACCACTGCACCTCCCCTCACCAGCCGCTCCATTCTCTCCATCTCTGGATGACCCTTGATGCAAGAACCCAGAACCCGCACCTCCACCACCATCCATGGTCCCACACCGACCGTGCCCCCCCGATCACTGGCTAGCCGCGCCCGTCGATCATTGCCACTCCCTCTCTATCTCTAGCCACTGCACCCCACTATCTCTCCTCTCCCTCTCTAACTTGCACGCTAAACAAACCCCTCACTGTGGCCTCCCTCTTTCACTCTTCTCACACACTCACACATCCTCTCTGGCCTTCATCTCGCCGCCATGACCCTTACCCCCACTCTCTCTCTTCCTTCTCCACTCTCCCACTCCACCTCCCTACGACCCTCACCCCCACTCCCCCTCTCATCCTTTCTCACTCTCCTTAACCCATTGCACTCCCTCTCTCTACCACCACACATACACACCCAGCAGCCATACCACCATAGCTGCTCCCCACGCCACCATCTCTTCACTGCACCACCCTCCACCATCGAAGCCGTCACCATTACCCTTCCCTCTCCTTGCTCTCTTTCTCTCTCCCATGCCATACCGCCTCGCCGTCAAACATACCCCACCATCACCATCGCCTCCTCCTCCCTCAGCACTCCCCCTCTCCATCTCCCTCACCACACCTCCCTCTCTCCCCAGCCAAAATCGCGTCATCCTCCTTGCACCTCCCTCGCCGCCGCGACACCACCACCGCTACGAGCCACCTGCACCACCGCCACCCGTCCCTCTCACCTCTCACCTTCTCCTCCCCTCACAGACACACACACAGCCACCCTTCCCTCTCCCCTCTCTCCCTTCCTCTCTCTAACATACGAACCCATCGCCCACTCTCCATCTCCCTTACTTCCCTCCCTCTCTTCCTCACCGTGTGCACATCCACCCTCAACCGTCACTGTCGCCACCCTCACCTCACTCTCTTCCTCTTGCCGCAGCTGCTCCCCCTCACCCCTCGTCCTCGCACCAACCTCCCTCGCCCTCTCTCTCTAACCCACCAGTAACCCTGCACCTCCCATCGACTGTTACCACCCTCTCTCCTTTCACCCCCACCTTCGGCCTCCATTCTCTTCCCCACGTCCACGCATGCCGCTATCGCACCCTTCGCAGCACTCCCTTGTCACCGCTGTCACACCCCTTGCCGGCCTCCCTCGTCACTATCGTTGCACCCATATCACCCTCTCCCTCCCACTGACGCCACATCACCCAGCGGTCACCTCTGTGATAGTACCCCACCGCCGAACACCCCCCCTCACCAGCTGCGGCCACCTCACTCACTCTCCCATCTCTCCACACTCGCCCCTATACCCTCCGTCGGAGTGCCTGGAATGCCCTCGCCAGCCTTCCCTCTCCCTTTGTTACCTCTTACACCCACACTCGCGAGCACCCCTTTCGACCTCCTATGCCAGTAGCAGACTCCCCTCCGCTCGTGAGATCTCCCTCACGCTTGGGACTATCCTCCTGCTAACCCCCTCCCATTGCCCTTCACGGTGGCTCCCTCCCTCTCTTACCCCCCTCTCTCCCTTGCATGCCCTCTCGTAGCCACCCCGCGACCACGCCCCTCGCCCTCTCTCCCTACCAACTCGTCGTGAACCTCCACCACCGTCGACCACCACGCCACCTTTGGTCGCCCCCTCTCCCTGCTAACCACACTACTGCATAGCTTGCTCCTTCTCTGCACCCACCGCCACTGCCCAACACCTCGGCCCCCCCTCTCACTGTGTCGGCCACCCCCTACGCTGCTCACCCTCTCTCTCACACCGTGACTCTCGCTCTCCCTCTCTCCTTCGCGTCTGTCATCACCGGCCACCTCCGACCTCCCTTTACCCCTCACAGTAGCACCTCCGCGAGCCCCTCATAGCAAACCTCTCTCCTCCCTCACACGTCCACTGCCCACCGGCATTGTCACCACCTCAGCATGCATGCACCCTCACACCCCCCAGCACCAGTCCCTCACCTCACCTCACCTCCTCCACGTCCGTCTTCATCTCCCTGCGCAACCATCACCGCGACACCTCCACCTCCTGCAGACGCTCCCCCTCTCTCTCTAACTCACCTCTACCCCCACCTCGTCACTCTCTCTCTTCTCTCTCTCTAGACTTCTCTCCCTCACTGTACACAATTTCCATTTTTTAATGATTTTTATGTACCTCTCTCCCTACATCTCCACGCCTACCTCTCTCTATCTATTTCTCTCTCCTTCTCCCTCTCTATCTCTCTCTTCTCTCTACCTCTCTCTACTCCATGCACATACGTGGGATGGAAAGTTTAGGGGCTACTAGGCCATGATTAGATCACAGGGGTATTTTGGTAAGTTTACCAGACCCTAGATGGACCTTAGTTTAGGACAGCACCCAAGTGTCGAACTGAGCTGACAAAGTTCCCGGGCCAAAGGAATGACAGGGACTTCAAAGAAGGCTCACACATGCCAATTTAGTCAAAGGAGGGGTACGTATGCAAATTTCACAAGTCGAGGGATTTTCTTATAATTTTCCTCGATCGATGTACAAAGGAGATTTGTGGGAGTAAACCAGATTCATTCATGGCCCAAGTGAGTACAAGGGTTGTCGGCGAGTTGTCGACTTACAAAGATCAGTGCTGAAGCAGGAAGCAGGGGCGTAGCCTAATGTACCCATATGTTTTCCCAACAAAATGACAAGAAATAAGGGCTCGAGAATTTTCTCGAACACCTTTAAGGCGTTATCCACTAGCCCTTTCTACGTCACACCGAGCCCAACCAAGGGTCCTAACCAGCTAGCCATGACCCACGGCAACATCAACAATTGATTGGGGCCACCCCCGATCACCCGATTTTTGGGTTTACCCGCCTTCAACCAAGCCGGCCAGCCCAACCATGGGGCCCCAAGATCACAAGCCATGACATGTGGCACCCAGCAACGGAGATGGGATTTTCCCCATAACACCTCCCTCTAGCCTTCAGAAGTCTGAAGAAGACTTTTCCTAGTCAGCTACGGGCCCCAAGAGCCCTTACAATGCCTATACGGCACGTGATCACATATCAGCGATTTTTCCAAGCACCTTGTGGGCGCCTAAGTTCTAGCCATTCTACAACTAGTCGGGGGCCAACCCACGGCTCAAACATGCTAGCTACATCCTACGGCAGCCCTCCAGCAAGTTGGGTCCACCCTCGACCCTTAGATACACGGTGTTGAGCTGTTTATCTTCAGCACCCGGGCCAACCCGAGGCTGCCCTGTCAACCCGCCATGTAACGTGACTTAACCCACCAATGTCGAGCCCACATGCCCGAAACACCTTCTTTCAACTCCTATGAGCTCTCACTCCCAGCACGAGGCCAAACCTAGGGCCCGCCATGATGCGAGACGATGACGTGGACTCAGTACCAATTTGATGTGGGACCTGAGACTCTAGGCAAGCTCGCGATCGTCCCACGCGAGGGAAGCATACGAATGTGCGTGGTTGAGAAACCGGCAGCGAGTCAAGGGTACTCAACTCTCCCGTGCTCGGATCGAGTCACGAGATGGGTCACACTCACCCTCTCGCAATGATGATAAAATAATAACAGGCTAATTATCCTATCACTTGCAGTGGCATACGAATATATACGAGAAAAGTAAATGCCAAAGTGGGGAGCGGACACGATATCTCCACGCTCCGGGCGTGGGGAAGACGACCCCGGCTGAGACTCGTACTCCCGGTACAGTAAATAACCAATAGTTATATAAATGATTTTATTACCTACTCCACGCAGGGAGGTAAAGGGCTACACGTGGGACCCGAGAGTATCAAGCTGGGGTTGACGGGTAGCAAGCCGGAAGGGCTTTCGGGTCGGAGGTGGGCTACTGGCCCGACTCAGTACTATTCCAACTCACTAGACAGCAAGTGAACACAACACTTGGAATGACAGCTTCCGGTCACCTTCTGGCCATGGCGGTCGCCTGGGACGTTGGCGGGAGATCCCTCTTCAATCCCTAAGGTCGGTGGTGGCTGAATCTGAGCCGGTGTATTTTTGCAAGATTTAACCGGCAGACTACTCTACTGGCATGTTCATAGAACAGATCTGCGCGTCTACACGAGAATAATTGTTTCGACTAGATCCGAAGGCAGATCGGAATGAAACTAGCACCATTGGAAAGTAGACCCAAAGGGATACAACTTATATTTTTACCAGAACTATCCACCAATAGGATTGGGAATGAGAAACTCTGCAAACACCATGTTTTTCTGGCTCTAGTTATAGGATAGACAGGACTGACATGGATCTGCTAGAGAACGGGGTCTGACTGAAGGGAAGTCAGTGGATCTGGAGGGTGAGATTTTTATGGGTGAGATAGGGGGATGTGAGGGACGTGAATGAATTTTTTGGGATTTTTCTAAGGTGTATTAGGGTGTGGGAAAAATAAGATAACAGGATACTATCCTGCAGATCTGCTGACTGACAGACTGTCAGGGGTGGAACTAAATAACTGGGAAAATAGCAAACGGTGGCAGAATGACACAAAATTTGATTTGGGAGGTGGTAATAGTAAGGGGAATGATCCCTCAGAATTTGAGGATATCAGAGAACTGGACTTGGAGAACCAACATTTTCTTTGAGCTTCTATCCTGGATCTCAGAATCCTGGACAGCACTCCAAGAACGGGCTATGGTGGCTCGACGGCGGCACGAACGGAGGCGGCGGCGGTGGTGGCTGGAAGTCGCATCCAGCGGAGGTGATATACCTTGGAATCCACCAAGGCTCATCCCCTAATTGCCCCTCCCTAACCCTAGATCTAAGGGTAGTAATGGTCATTTAGCTAGGGCTATAAAACTCATGTATTTTCATTATTTACATAGAATTATTGATGAAAATTTGAGAAAATTGGTGAGAAGCCCAAGGGCGCCCCGCTCTCTTCCCTCTCTTCCTTCTTGCAGCAGAGATTGCTGTGATTTCTGGGTGAGATGCCCTAAATCTTGGAGTGATTCTAAGTTCTATCTTTCCCACTGAGTGTGACTCTCAGCCACTGCCGCCACCGCCACTTCCGCTGCTGCCATCGGAGCCGCCACAACCCGTTCTACATCCTGCTGTCCAGAATTGTGACCTGTAGAATAGAAGCTTAAAGAAGAGGTTGTATCTCCAGATCCAGCCATCTGATAGAGCTGAGGTTTTGAGGGTTTGTTCCCCGTGTTTCTCCCTTCTTCCAGTTTAATTTTCACGTCGTTCAGACATCGTTTGCTCCTCCTCCCAGTTAATTCTTTCCACCCCTTGCAGTCTGCCTTTCTTCAGATCTATGAGATAGCAACCTGTTCCATGAATTTTTTCACCCATTAAACCATCTTCAAAAATTATAAAAATATTTGTGCGTGATCCTCACTTCCCCCCATCTCACCCATAAAATTTTCAAAGTCTAGATCTGCCAACTTCCCTTCTGTCAAAATTTGTTCTCAGGCAGATCTCACTCTATTCTGCCTATTCTGTAACTTGAGCCAGAAACAACTATAGAGTTGTAGAGGTTTTCATTTCAAATCCGACCATTGGACGGATCTTAAAATTACGTATATCGAAGATCTATGAGTGCCCTTCGCAACGGCACTAGTTTCGTCCTGATCCGACTCCGGATCAGGGCGTGGTGACCATTTTTGCCGGAGCGTGTAGTTTTGTCCCGAGACAGGTCAGCAGAAGGAGGTCACCAATTAAATCCTTAGGAAATACGCCGGTGCAGATCTAGTGACCGCCACTCCTGGGGGTCGACCAGGGACACTCCGCCATCCTCCTGGTCAGTCGCCACCTTCAAAAGTTCCTCAGAGTTTGCTGTCCCTTTGGATGCCTCTGCTTGCTGTCCTACTGGCCAGCATATTTCAGATCTGGAGCCGCAGCCCGCGTCCACCCCGGAACCCCGCCGACGTGCTGCCCGTCAACCCACGATCAGTGCTCCCAGATCCATTGTGTAGCCTAATAGCTCCCTGCGTAGAGTGGGCTATAAATTTGCTACTATAATTAATTTTTATTACTGTACCGGGAGTTACGGGTCTTGGCCGGGACATCTTCCCCACGTCCCGAGCGTGAAGGTAGACACGCCACCCTACTCATCTTGCTTGCTTGTTCTGTATTTGTTCTTAAGTCATTGCATGTGCGCGTTAGATTCCTAACTCATTAATTTTAGTCACCACTGTGAGAATGAGTGTGTGACCCATCCCGTGACTCGATCCGAGCACAAGAGTGAGTTGACCACCCGAGACTCAGTGCCGATTTCTTAACCATGTAGATCCACGCGTTTCCCTCACTGGGGAAGATTGTGAGTGAATAGTTATTGTTTGGGGTACGTTCGCCTCTTCAGGAACCCTGTTAGGTGCTGAGTCGTTCGTGTCGTCGTTGGTCGCGTCGTCATTTTAGTCGCGTCGTCTCATAGAGTCCAAGGTTCACATCGAGATTGTGTCGAGTCTCATGTCGTCCCGCATTAAATTCTTAGGTCCCTTCCCCCATCGTGGCCCAGTAAGGCCACTGTGATCAAAGATTCCAGGGACCTGTCCACTATGACAATAGATGAACTGGTTGGGTCGTGAATGACATATGAAGTCAATTTCAAAAAGAATGTAGAGGAGCATGGGAAGAATAATGCAATAGCTCTCAAGGTATCAAAATGCAATGTAGAGAGCGATGAAGATTCTAAGAATTTCTTGGATCTAGACAATTCTTATGATTAGGCATATCTCACTAGACAGTTCACAACTTCCTAAGGACCAGAGGTAAGAGCTTCAGGAAGTAAAAGCCACAGCCAACATGTAAAGGTTCTAACCCCAAGTCTAATAGGAATAAGAGATCTGATAAAATTGTTTGTTATCAATGTAAAAAACCAAGTCACATCAAGGGTGAGTGTCCCAAATTGTTGAAGAGGACCACTCAAGTCAAGAGGAAGAAACTGCAAGCCATGTTGTGCACCTGGAGTGATGAGGAGGAGGACATTGAATGTGAATCCTCTGAAAAAGAAGAAGAAGGTTTGTGCCTCATGGCACACAACGATAATGAGGTAAGCAATCTTTTCGAAAATTTTTCACTAGATGACTGGGAAGATACTTATGGTGAGCTGCTAGATAAATTTAACTATCTGACCAAGGAACACATAATGATAAAATGGTAATTAAATTCTACAATTCAGGATCAAACCATAGTTGAAAAAGAAAAAGAAAAACTAAAGATGCAAGTGGAAGAACTAAATAAGCCTTTGCTTCGGCTTGGACCTTCCGTCCAGACTGATGAATAAAAAGAAACCTCCTTTGCTTTGGCTCGGACCTTCTGTCCAAGTCGATGAATAAAAAGAACTCCCTTGCTTCGGCTCAGACCTTTCGTCCAAGTCGATGAACAAAAAGAACTCCCTTGCTTCGGCTCGGACCTTTCGTCTAAGTCGATGAATAAAAAGAACTCCCTTACTTCTGCTCAGACCTTTCGATGAACAAAAGAACCCCCTTGCTTTGGCTCGGACCTTCCGTCCAAGTCGATGAACAGAAAGAACTCCCTTGCTTCAGCTCGGACCTTCCGTCCAAGCCAATGATCAAAAGTACCCCCTTGCTTCGGCTCAGACCTTCCATCCAAGTTGATGAACAAAAGAAGTCCTTTGCTTCAGCTTGGACTTTTTGTTCGAGTCGATAAATAAAAAGACCCCTGGCCCACGTGCGCAAGTGGTGGAGTAGTTCCCTCATCCCTTCGCTGAAGAAGTGAGCGCTCTCCCGCGAATTAGCACCGGACCAGCATGTCACTAGCCCGAAAGAGCAGATATCTTCTCAAAGAACTCTACACTCGCGGGCCCCGCGCACTCGTCCCTCACTTGCACCACCCGCGAGTGCGGAGCATTTGTGGACGTCAAAAAATGACGATGATGATCATGTTGCACCTGCGTCTATGCATTCAAGCTCGAGTCGAAGGCGGGAAGACCAAACAAACCCCTACCTCGCCCGGTCAGGATGAGAATGTGACTGGTGGTCCGCTACCTGGTAAGGAAGCCCCCCAGGTGAAAGATACGGCCACAACTCTACAATCGGCCGTGCCGAGAGCTGAATTAAAGAAAAGCTGGGAACTCCGGCACAGCCTCGGCATGCATCGAAAGTCACGCAAAGTCTGGACCGAGCCCCAGAAGCTGCGCACGGAACATTGCGGAGGCCATCCATCGCAACTAAAACATTTCGAGAATGCCAATGTTCATATAAATGGCCGCGGCTTCGAAAAGAATCCATTCGGTACTTAAAATGGCACGGCAAGGCCCTTAACCGCGCCCCCCCTTGCTTTGTTAATACTACGCGCCCCTTTATGCCTTAATATGGCGCGCCCATTTCACTTGCATTGCTCTAATATAGCACCCCTTTGCAAAGATTTAATCCGGCGCGCCCCTGCCACGTCGGTTTAACTAAAGTACCCGTCATGCCCATTTTAAAAGCTTCTCCTTCAAATGCTAAAATGGCGTTACCATTTTGAAGTCCAAAAATGTAATACGGCATGCTTCTTTTGGAGAAGCCATCACAATATCCTCTTCTTAATACGGCGCACCAAATGCAAATGAGTTTAACCCCATCCTATCCCGTTTGCCGACCGATGCTCTATTCGGCATAAATGCGACGCACAGAGAACATTCAATGTCCATGGCTCTACTTCTACCTCCGTTCGATAGCACGGAAGCGGCAACGGCGAAGCAACCCCCGGTAGACCTGCGAACATCCCGTCCTCGGACGAACGACAGCGTATGGCGTGAACCAGCATCATCCAGCGCATCGAATCAACACCCAACTTCGTTGCGGACGAGGTGGAAGTGGCAGGAATGCTCCCAGGCTAGCCATTCTATAAAAGGGGCAGCACTATGAAGGAAAAAAGGAGGCTATCTTAGGGGGACGTTGGCTGGGGTTTTCTCTCTTTGGGGCTTTCTGTCGGTTGAGTGGTGAGGGTCTCGGCTGTGTGCAGGAAGAGAAGAAAGAAGGGAGGGGAGGGAGCTTCTGAGCGAAGGAGAGCCTGCCCGAAGAGTGTATCAATCCTGTCCTCATGTCGGAGAGGTGAAGAGAGGGGAGAGTGGGAGGTGAGCAGGAAGAAAGAGTGTTTTGTGTTCTCTTTTTCCCTTCTCGTCTGTGTCTTCCTCCTCCCCCTTTACACTGTATTCTACTTTCATCCTAGGATGAACTCTCTTTGTAAAAAGCTCTTCCCCGTTTTGTGAGGAGGAGTAAAAGAAGATAAAACCTTTTTACAAACTAAGCTTTCTATGTTTCTATCTCGGTTCCCACTCTCCATCCGCCAGTCATCCAGGGCCCTTAAGGTTTGCCTCTCTATGGCATGACCCTCAAAGGAACCCGCCAACGGATGGATATTTCTTGCCCTACTGTGGCAAACATTTGCCCCTTGTCGAAGCATTATCGCCCGTGAGCCGTGGTCGTTCTTGAAGGCTAGCCCTCGAATGTTACATACACACACTTAGGTTATCAGACCGCCGTGAGGCCACTCTGAAGTTTGAGGGTCACCCCGGAGCAATCCATTTGGTGGCCTTCCGTTATCTCTAGCAAGTCCCGATCTGAGGGAGGTGCTGCCCAATTTTCGCCAGGGCTAAGAACGCCCAACGACAAGTGAACGAGTTGAACTAATGAAGAGCAAACCGAGGCCTCTGTGAGAAAACTTCTTGAATAAAATACTTAAATGATCAGGCATTACACATCCCCAATGTCAACAATGATGATCAAAACTTTAACTTGTGTGCTGTGCCCTCTGAGTCTGAGATTCACAAGGTGGTCTTTTCACTTTCACCCGAAAGTGCTCCAGGTCCGGATGGCTTCACAGGCTGGTTTTTTCAGTCTTGCTGGGACATTATCAAAGATGATCTTTGTAAGACAGTTCAAGCATATTTCTGTGGGCATCCATTGCCAAGGTCTTACACCTCTTCTCTTATTGCTTTAATTCCTAAAGTGGTAAATCCTTCCTCCTGTTCTGAATTCAGACCAATCAGTCTTTGCAACTTTGTCTATAAAGTGATATCCAGGACTATAAGTGACAGATTGGCTGGTCTACTTCCATCCATTATTTCAAAACAGCAAGGGGCCTTTGTAAAAGGAAGACATATTGTGGAAAACATCTCTCTTGCTCAAGAATTGGTGAAGGAGCTAGGCAGGAAGGTTAGAGGTAATAATGTCATATTGAAACTTGACATGGCAAAAGCCTATGATAGCATGGAATGGGATTTTGTCCTGGCAGTTCTTAAGAATTTTGGTTTCTCACTGAATTTCATATCACTTATCGAGCCCTTATTATCAAACTGTTGGTTTTCTGTCTTGGTTAATGGTCACACCTGTGGATTCTTTAAGTCTTCTAGGGGCCTACGCCAGGGGGACCCCATTGCACCATTACTCTTTATCATTGCAGAGGTGGCCTTTAGTAGGGGTTTATCTCACTTATCAAGCACCGGACAGGTGGAACCATACAAAGTCCCCAGGGGCTACCCGACCATTTCACACCTTCTTTTTGCTGATGATGTCCTTATCTTCACCAATGGTGCTGCAAACTCAATCCGCAGACTCATGCTACTCATTTAGGAATATGAAAGGAACTCAGGCCAGCAAGTGAACAAGTCCAAAAGCAATATCATTTTGGGTTCTGGATGCCCTGCTAACCGCCTCCATGTCATTTCTACCCTCACGGGTTTCTCTAAGGCATCATTACCCATCAAGTACCTTGGGGTTATGCTTTATGAGGGACGGACAAAGAAAGTTTTATTCAGTCACATGATTGCTAAAATTCAAGCAAAGCTTCAGAGTTGGAATGCAAAATTCCTGTCCTCAGCAGGCCGGCTTATTCTTATCAAACATGTTCTAACAGCCATTCCTATCTACACCATGATGGTGCTTTCTCTTCTTGTGGGTTCTGTAAATGAAATAAACCGTCTCATGTCTAATTTCTTTTGGGGTTTTTTTGAGGGAAGACCTAAACGACATTGGATCAGCTGGAGTAAAATTTGCACACCAATTGAGTCTGGAGGGCTTGGTATTATATCTCTTCCGGAGCTGCAGCTGAGACTGCGTATGAAGCTAATGTGGACTGCAATAACAGCATCATCTTCTTCTTCTCATTGGGCTTCTTTTTTCAGATCTAAATACCTTAGTAATGTGCATTATTCAGAAGCTTCTTTCAAGCAAATAAAGTCCCCGGACAGAGCAGTTTGGGTAAGGGCAGCTAAAATTATCTACCAGCATCACAGAGTTATAGTTGACCCTTCTATCTCCAACTTAAGTTTTTGGTATGATAAATGGGCTGGTATGCGCCCCATGAGGGATCTTATCACAGAGGAGGCTTGGCAATCTATTGATAACAAACTCATCTTAGTGGCAGAGGTAGTTTCAAATCCTCTCCATCCCCAAATGCTAATGGTTTAGAGACACATTCCTCCAATGACCATACCTACAACAGTTTCTGAACAATGGATCTGGTGCACTACTACGGGCAGTCGCGCCTGGGGTGAACTCCCCCTGGTGAGCCGTGGCCCCGAGGGGTGGCCCCTAGGGGTCTTCTTTTATCGTCTGGGGGTGTCCTTTGAAGGATAGAGTGCTCAGGCATGCTGGGATTGGCCCATGGGGGCTTGTCATTGTGGCGTTGTCATTGCCGCTTGCAAGGTGTTCGGTAAAATTCCCGACACACCTTGGGTTGTCTATCGGCTTAGGTAGGTGGTCGGCGGGCCTTGGATTTAGCCCTAGACTGAGGGCTGGGGCTCATAGGAGCTGAGAGAGAGTCTTTCGTGCATGTGGGCCCAGCTTTATTGCTGCATGCCGTGTAGTATGGCGAGTTGACAAGCAGTCCCGGGTCGGCCTAGGAGTTGAAAATAAGCGGCTCATCGCCACATGTCTGAGGGTCAGGGGTGGCCCTGACTTACTGGAGGGTTGTCATAGGACATAGTTGGAGTGCTGGAATCGTGGGTTGGCCCCCGACTTGTTGTAGAATGGCTGGGATATGCACACCTACAAGGTGTTTAAGAAAATTCCCAACACGTGTGTACGGGTCGCATATGGGTGCTATAGGATTCTAAGGCCTATGGTTGACCAAGATAGGTCTTCTTTTGACTTCAAAAAATTGGATGGAGGCATCTTGGGGGTAGATCTCAGCCTCATTGCAGGGTGCCACTCTTGATATTCTAGTGGTTCTATTAGTGCACTCTCATTAGACGCACTCCCACTAGCCCGATCATCCCTACTATCCTTAGCAGACACAAGTTTGGGAACGCATTCCCTCCCTGTGTTGGGAGACGGTGGGGAATCGAATGGTTCTTCCAACTCATGGAGATCAAGGCTCTTTCCATTGTCACCAATGCTAGGAAATTCTTTTTCTAAGAAAACAACATCTCGGACCTCTCGCTCTGTCAATCCTCCTTCATGACCCTATCCATACATGACATAACCCACAGAGCTCTCTGGATATCTAATGAAGATAAACTTTTGAACTCTGGGGCCAAGTTTCCTAAACTTATTTGACATGTCATGGACGTATCCCGCTGAACCTCATAGTCGCAAATTATCTAAATTGGGTTTGTGGCCATGCCATAACTCATATGGAGTGGAAGGGACTGACTGTGAAAGCACACGGCTCAAGATATAGGTCACAGTTAACAAAGCATCTCCCCAAAAGGAGATGGGAAAATTCGCTTGCGCCATCATTGATCGAACCATATCTAGCAACGTTCTATTCCTTCACTCTGCAACACCATTTTGTTGTGGCGTGTAAGGAATAGTGAGTTGCCGTCGAATACCTTTTTCCTCACACAATGTTCAGAACTGATCTAACAAGTATTCGCGTCCACGATCTATCTGAAGAGCTTTAATACTCTTCTCTTTTTGATTCTCAACCTCGGCTTGGAAGTGCTTAAAACAATCCAGCACTTCATAGCGGAGAGCGATCAAATAGACATATCCATACCGCGAATAGTCATCTATAAATGTGGGAAAATAGGTATAACCATGTCGTGCCCTCACACTCATTGGTCTACAGATGTCAGAGTGGACTAACTCCAAAAGTGCTGATGCCCTCACACCCTTTCCAAAAGACTTCCGATATGCTTTCCCAGCAAGACACAGTTCATATACCGGTAAGTTGGCTTTAGTGAGCAATCCCAAAAGACCTTCTTGAGCTAATCTGGCCATTCTATCTTACCCTATGTGGCCTAAATGAGCATGACATATCGTAGAATCTAAGTCTTTATTATTCAACACACTTGTTGAAAAGGAAGAAGAATAAGAGACATCGTCTATAGCAAGATCCAATATAAAGAAATTATCATTCATCTTATCATGCCCATACATAATATTGTCCAAAATAATATTTACACTACTGCGAGAAAAGGTCAAACAAAAGTCTAGAGACAACAAGCTAGAAACTGACAGGAGATTATAATGGATCCCAAGCGCATAGAGCACATCATACAGAATCATCGTACGTCCATTCGGAAAATGGAGTTGGTATGAACTGACTCCGAGGACTTCCTCGTTGGTTCCATTGCCCATAAAAACTCTATGCCTGCCTACAGGGATCCTATGGTATTCCACGAAGCCAGCTCGATCCATAGTTATATGTTTGGTCGCTTCTGAATCCACAATCCACACAGGATTAGGATGAGCAGTTAAAATATGTGAACAAACATAAATATATGGAGAGTTAGGTACGTTAATTACCTTCTTCAGTTCATGACACTCATGAGCGAAGTGGCCTCTCTTCCTGCAGTTGAAGCATCTTACACGGCTTTGTCTTTCTTTTTCTTTCTACCACGTCGTCCACGGCGGTGCTTAAAGGACTGAGTTACTTTGGGGCCAGGTGCGACATCTCACCCTTGCATTTTCCTCTGTGGTCTCTTCCTGCCAAATCAGCGACTGCTCTGACCGATATTGGTAGTGGCACGATGCAAAATCTCGCACTTAGCTTCTAGCTCCACATGACAAGCAATATCTGAAAAGTCCTTGATATTCTCGTTATGTGTTAGAATTTGTTTCATTTGGAACCACGAGTCAAGCAGAGATCTAATCACGGCCTGCACCTGTTGCTCGTCTGTGAGATCATGACCCGCTGCCTTCAAATCACGAATCATGTGAGCCATGACTCTCAGGTGTTCAGTCATCGTGTGGCGCGAGTCCTTCTGGTAGGTCTCAAATTTCAAAACAAGAGCCCTCAATCGGGTCACAGATGTCCCCCCAAAGGTAAATCTCAACTGGTCCCACATTTTCTTGGCAGTACCAAAACCCTCAAACTCGTCAATGAGATCGTCCTCCATCGCGCTAAGTATAGTGAAGCGCGCACTACGATCTTTCTTAAACCAAGTTTTGTAAGTTTCTTGGTCTTGGCGATGTTAGGCGGTGTTGCCCTCTTCGGGCGGTAACATGGTAATAGTAAGATGGTCGAGTAATTCTCGCTCATCTAATAGATATTGGATCTTACGGTGTCACATATCATAATTGGTGCCGTTTAATTTTTCACCCTTAGTGAGATCTGCAATAACGTGCTTGGCGGCCATAGCTATTAACCACTACATAAATAGAGAAAGTAAGTGGCATCAATTTACACATCGTCTCAATTTGCTAATAGAAGTCCAAACTAATCATCTTATGTGTGATTATTTCACGCTCTGGTTATTTATTACTTGCGAGAGGCTTACCATGCCAACTGTTCGCGTTTCCCCGAGTGAGTCTTCCACTGTAAATAAAGGCTCGGGGCGTGACAGTGATGCTATGATGTGCTGAAGCATTGTGTGATGTGATGTTGTGTTGAAGATGCTGTGATGAGCTGAAGCATTGTGTTGTTCTGAAGTTGTATGCTGAAGTTTCAGATAAACTGCATTTCTTTTTCTTATTGTGCACAGTCTCTTAGTCCGAACATTATAGCTAGTTGCATTTGTTATGTTTGCATGACTAGTCTTGTACTTTATTTTGGCGTGATGAATTGGCGTGATGAATGAAAAATGAAAATGTTGGTTTAATATATGGAAACATTGTGCACACTCTTGTCTGAAATGACTGACACTTTGAATGAATGATAGCTTCTATGGATCAATGATTGAATGTGTGAATAAGTGTATGAATTTCATTTTGTGCAAACACATACATGACTCATAGTTGTCATCATCAAAAAGGGAGAGATTGTTGGAACCCTGGTTTTGATGATGACACTCTATGAATCATGTTGAGACTGATCTGGATAGGGAAATTTCACGTTGAACAAACCATTTATTTGTCTAAGTGTCAAAACACAAGTCAATGCACATATAGGTACTTAGCAATTCAGGTCGATGCATGTTCAGGTCTTAGTTAACTAAGGTCGATGCTTGTTCGCATCTGAGTTAGATAAGGTCGATACACGTTCACACTTTCTTTACATCAGGTCAGTGCATATTTTCATATTATGTCTGATAGGTCGATGCATGCATAGTTCTTCATCCATTCAGGTCAATGCATCATTATACTATGTTGGAAAATAAGGTTGATGCATGTTCTTGCATAAAGTCACATAGGTCGATGCATATATTCACTAGTAGTGTATCAAGTCGATGCACATTGCATCTTGCGTAAAGCAAATTTGGTGCACATTATACCTTCTGTAAGGAAAGGTCGATGCACATTGCATCTTGTGTAAGGCAAGGTCGATGCACATCCTTACACTCATTCTCTAAGGCCGACGCTCATGCTAGCTTTATGCAATTCAGGTCGATGCATGTTTTGCAACATGTCCTATAGGTCGATGCACGTATTGTAGCATACTCTACAAGGTCGATGCATATTCTATAGCATTATGTACTTGGTATGTGCACATATAGAATTTAAGGTCTATGCATATATAGAGTCTGTGCATATATATGTCTGTGCACATGTAGAGTCTGTACACATATAGGTCTGTGCATGTCTAGGGTGTGTGCACATGAAGCATCTAGGTCTATGCACATGTAGAAACCAAGGTCGATGCACATGTAGATTCAAGTCATCAAGTCTGTGCATCAAGTCCATACTTAATGCATTTGCATAATCATACACTTCTTTGATCTGAGCATCTGATTTTTTTAAAATTTGTCTAAGTATGCAGTCTCATGGAAAAGGTGTTTGATATAATGTCTTATGTCTTATTGACAGGATTCACTCAAACACTTTATGGACTGAGAGTAGTAGAGACTCAAGTGGGCACGTGATCCAAGATTCAAGTTAATGAAACATGTGATCCAAGGCAACTTGCTCTCCAAGATTGATCAGCCATGCGGTCTCGCCCTATCCTCAACATCTGACACGTGGACCTACTCAAGCTACTTTTCTGACAAGGCATTAGTAAGAACTCCTCCCTCCATGCGCCAGAGTGAAACTGAGCAGGGATGACTTCCTCCAGTTCCCTGCTATATAAAAGACAGATCTCTGAGAGGTCGAAGAAGATAGTGATAGAATAAGAAGATGAAAAATAGAGATAGATAGTAGAAAAGAAATAAGAGAAGAGGAGAAAAGCAGTGAAGTTAAAATTGAGAGCAGCGAGAAGAGTCTGAGAGAAAAGTGAAGAGAGTAAGTGTTAGTTGCAGATTAGTTGAGGAAGAAGGGTTAAGACAAAGCATCGGAGAAGGAGATGAATGGATAGCTGCTATAGTCACGATTTCTAGATCAAATCTAGGATCGTTTGCTCATCTTTGAGCTATGCTATTTTTATTTTTATATCTGTTTCTTATTCTCAATCGTTTTGTATTTTTCTTTCTTTATAGTCCTTCAAGCTGTAAGTCAGCAGAGCAAGTTGTGATGCTTAGTGGTGAGGATCTATTCCTCAGACCGCAAGCTATGGTGCTCAGCTGTTAGCAAGCAGTGAAGCTCAACGGATCAAGCTGTTAGTCAGCTGTTCTAGAGATTTGTCCCCAAAGCTGTGGATCAGCGGTCAAGCTGTAAGTCAGTAGAAGTCGCACTCAGGTTTGAGTGTGGGGTGGATGTAGGTCTCAAGGTTGAGACTGAACCACCTAAAAACCCCATGTCTTTTGTGTGATTGCTTGTCTGAGTATTACTCCGATAGATGCATGATTAGGATGACTTTTGATTAGTTTACCCAGGTCTGCTCAACGGCCAGTACCCTGGCCGCCCAAGGTTGAAGGCGGCCACTGTTATGGCCGCCCAGGTTCCAGTAGAAGCCTAGTCTGGGCGGCCAAAGAGCTGGCCGCCCACCCCTTGGGCGGCCAGTGATGTGGCTGCCTAGCCTCTAGGCGGCCAGGGGTTTGGCCGCCCAGTTCCCTTGAGCCCGGGGTGTCGTGTTCCGCCATTTTCGAACCCCGAGGTGTCCGTGTTGGACGTGGCTTCGCGGAAAGTGTGTCCGCGTGATTCAATGTGTCGTGCCATTCTCGTATAATTAGAGTGGGCCATCCTTGTGTGATTTATGTAGTGTGGGTAGTCATCGTTACGTATTCGTGCGATAGCTAGCGACTGTCTCCGCTAGAGTTCTGTGACCGCGGAGGGTATTCCCGCGAGAGTACTGTGATCGCGGATAAGCATTCTCATATAAGTCAATGGGTTGATGTTCTCGAGTTTCTGTTATCCGCCCCTAGATGGTTCATCGATAGTTGGTATCGTTGTTCTGAGATCTCCTGTGGTTCAGGCGCGCGTACACATATGCTCAGGATTCCCACGAGAACGCGAAAGATAGTGCTTTACAGTTTCACTGTCTGGAGGGCATGTCGTGATTGGACCTGGTGAGATCGTCTTGTGTGCACAATGCTCCTTATAGAGGCGAGATCGTCTGAGTGTAGGTACCGTGGTTGGGACAAGTGTACGTTGTTGTTGGACACAGTGACGCGTGCCCCGTGTCTGGTAGTTAGACACGGCCGTACTGTGGGACGTAGAGGCACGGACCCTAGCCAGTCCCAGGGTGTGGGGTATGTGTGTGTGTCTCCTCTGCTCCTCCCGAGATAAGGTGTGAGTAGTGTGCACGTATACGAGACCTTGGTGTAGTCAAAGACGTCAGTGGACGCATATGGCCTTATGGTGTATATTCGAGTGGTGGACCCTATTGTAATGATGGTGGTGCTACACAAGGATTCAGAGGGGGGGTGAATGAATCCCCGTTAACAATTTTGCCCAATAAAACGCTCAATATCAAATACGTGCGGAAATAAAGTTTTCTTTGAAAGACTTATGCAGAAATAAAAACTTAAAGGCTGTCCTACACAAACTGGACGAGGAAGCTCAGGTTAGACTCATGGCTCACACAGAACAAGCTTCGAACACTTAGCGTATAACAACTGTGTTGAACTGAGAAGCATATAGATATGAAAATGTCAATCGTAAACAAATGCAACAATAGATTCAACTAGGCATCTGATTAACACTTAGTATGCTCAAAGTGTTGTAGGCTAATTGGATGCAAATATAGCGAGCCTAAGCATACATCTACCGTATATCAAAAACGCAACAGTCACACAAGGCACAAGGATTTTTAGGTGGTTCGGTTTTCACCTACGTCCACCCCATACTCAGACCTAAGTGTGACTTTCCACTGCCTAACAGCTTGAACCGCTGAGCATCACAGCTTGCTTACAGCTGAGCATCACAGCTTGCTTCCGCTGATTCATAGCTTCGACCGCTGAGCATCACAGCTTGTTTACAGCTGTGGATCACAGCTTACTTCCGCTGATTCACAGCTTCGACCGCTGAGCATCACAGCTTGCTGTCCGTACACACCTCGCCCCGCTGAGCATCACAGCTTGCTCTACTAACACACAGCTTGATGAAATCAGAAATTGAAAAACAAGGAACGAAGCCAAAAAGGAAAACACCACAAGATATAGCTCACGTAAGAGCAGAAACAGTTCTGGATCTGATCCAAGAACTGATAAGAGCGCAGATCCTCGAGCTCACACTTCCTCTCTATTTTCTCTTGGTCACTCCCTTTCCCTTTCTCTGCTCTCTCTCTTTTTTCACTTAGAAACCCTCTTCAGATTCCGATACTCTGTTTTTCACTCTTCTCTACGCAGCAGGCTCTTTCTCTCGATCTCCTCTCTAACTCTTCTGCTCTTCTCAATCTTCTCACGATCTCACGAGCTTTTTCTATTTCCTTCTCTTCTTCCTCTTCCCTCATTCTCTCCGGCACTCTATTTTTCTCAGAACTGAACCTCTTTCTTTTTCTCGCTCTCTCACACTCTCTTCTCCTCTATTCTTGCTCTGCAAGTCTCCCTAATCTTCTATATTTTCTCTTGTTGTAACATTGATCGAAGGAGAGCCTTTTATAGAGCTTCAGACTTGGGTCCCATGAGCTCACGCTTCAGGCGTGTGGAGGGCTCGTTTCCAGCCAAGAGGATTCTGGAAGAGCCTTTCCACGTGTTGGAATCTAGATAAAAGAGGGCCACGTAGCAGATCCTTTCTGAGACTGTCCGCCTTTGGATCATGTGCCCAATCATAAGCTTCCTGGATTTACGTGTTACTCACTTGCCCTTCCTGAGATCACGTGTCACATAAGTTTGATGGTGAGCGCCACGTGACCTGGAATTGATCGATATCCTCTTTAATCCAAGGAAGTCTGTTACTCTAATTTCTATTGCTCTTTCTATTTTTTGTTTCTTGTTCTATTTGCATTTGAATTGTGCACTACTTTTTGATTGGAAATAGTGTTTATCAGATCCTATCGGCTAGAACAGGGATCTGAATTTCACAAGCTGTAAGGCAACATTTATTAGTTGAGCTATTGAATGCTCTGTGTTCGCAAGCTGTGAGGCAGCTTTTGTAAAAGACAATAACAAGTGATTTGTGTGTGAAATGCACACTCTGTGAAGCTTGCTCTATTAGAGCAAGGGGTGGATGTAGATCAGCCATGAACGGTGATTGAAGCACCTAAAAATTGTTATGTTCTGTGGTGCATTTGATCTGTGATTACTCTTTATCGTTTTAGCATTCAAAGCATAGTTACTTACAGAATCAAGTTGTTCAGATCTGGTATATAAAAAGGCGTGTTTACACCCCTTGCGTGAGGAGTGTTTCGAGACATGAACCTTCGCCTGGTATTAGTCTGAACAACTTACTCTGTGTGGTGCATCTCAATTGTCATAACCATTGTTAACAACCATAGTTAACATGAGTGACAACATGATTTCCTTTCTGAACTTGGCCATCTAGTGGAGCGACTGAGATACTTAATCTCATTGGTTGGTGGCAATTACCTCTTAGGAATTTCTTAATTGCTCAAGGATCTATTCACCCCTCTCTAGATCCTCCATTCCGTGCTTCAACAGCCTCCTCTATCAACCTAGAAGGGACCTAGTTAGTCCTCCTTGAGGAGTTAGACCGACCTAGCATGGAAACTGAGCTCTTTGCCATTATGCAAGCACCATTCGATGACTGGAGGACACTGTACGTAGCTTGGCTTCATGACTCCTGAGAGCCCACTGACCCTCTGGAAGCTAGAAGATTAAAGTATCAAGCTCGACGTTTTGTCCTCCTAGATGGAACCCTATATGGAAGATCTTATGCTGGCCCCCTCCTCAAGTGCCTCGATGTTCCAGAAGCTGGCCTAGCAATTGAGGAAGTACATGAAGGCATCTGCAGTGCGCACCAAGGGGGACAGTCGATTGCAAGGATCCTGTTGCGACGAGGTTCCTGATGGCCCACTCTATAGGGTGACTTCTCAACTTTCGTTTGGAAATGCGATCGATGCCAGCGGTTCGACCATCTAGTTCAGCAGCCTACCTCGAAACTCGTAACCCTAACTGAGCCTTACCCCTTCGCTAGGTGGGGAATCGACATCCTTGGCCCATTTCCCATGGCCCAGGCTCAAAAGAAGTTTGTCATCATCGCCATTGAATATTTTTTCAAATGGATTGAGGCTGAGGCTACCGACAAGATTACAGAGGCGGTTGTTTGGAGTTTCATATGGAGATCGATCATTTGTCGCTTCGACATCCCCTGGGTGATTGTGAGTGATAATGGTTGACAATTCAATAGCACTTATTTTAAGAATAAGTTTGCCAACCTCCACATGTGCAACCACTTCACATCTGTAGCCCATCCCTAGGCTAACGGGCTGGTCGAAAATGCCAACAAAACCATCTTTAAAGACATCAAGACCAGGCTCGAAAAGGCCAAGGGTAAATGGCTCGAGGAACTGCCTAGAGTGCTATGGTCGTACCGAACCACTCAAAGAGCTGCTACTGATGAAACTCCTTTTCAACTGGTATATGGCACGGAGGCGGTGATTCCATTGGAGATCGGTAGCCCTTCCCTTTGAGTTATCAACTTCTCTCTCGAGCCAAATGAGCAGAAGTTGCTAGAAAACTTGGACCCTGCAGATGAAGTATGAGAGATCGCGAGAATTCGAGCTACAGAATATCAATGCCGCCTAGCTCGCTACTACAACGCTCGGGTCCACGATAGATAGATCCAACTAGGTGACTTCGTTCTGAGGAAAGTCGAAGCTTCTCGGCCATTGGAGGCAGTGGGGAAGCTGGCCCCTAACTGGGAAGACCATTATCGAGTGGTCGAGACGCTAAGAAAAGGAGCATACCGGTTATCTACCATGGAAGGAGCACCCATCCCTCAGACTTGGAATACAACAACATTACGAAAGTTCTATTTTTGAGTCTACTTCTGAGCACCTTCTTTACATGTAAGAAATCGATTGTAATAGCAACTCTTATTTTTATGTCGTCAACATTTTTGTACATCAGATAGGCCGTAGCCAGTATAATGTGAAAAAAAAACTAATACAACATGAACTGATAACTTGATGCGGATGAGTTTAGATGCTCCAAACGCCACTGACTCCACTCAGTATGAAAACTGGCACGGGCGGTAGGACAGCTGACTTTATTTGCTCGAGAAGTTTAGAAGAGATGGCATCAATAATAAAAAAAGAATAAAGGAGGGTATGCCTAACCACCAACTTCGTAGAACAGAAAGCAAGCACCCTCTAGATGGTGCGGGCAAGAAAGAAAAAAAGAGAGAGAGAGAGAAGTACAACAGAAGAGAGAGAAAGATTTGAACGTCAGCGCCGACATCGCGCCCGTGCCCAAGGCCATCGTGATCATCGCCGTGTGCCTGCTCCAGTCGCCCGTGCTCCGCGCGAAAATCGCCCGCGCCGTCGCCGCGCGCAGGAAAGGGGCCGTCGCATGAGAAAATTCATTCCCCGCATCGCCCCGCAAAACGTGCCGCTGGCCGCCTCGGTGGCCGTGCTGATCGCGCTCTACGCCAGCGGCTGCGTCGCCTTCGACCACTTCGGCTCGCTGCGCGTGCTCATCAATCTTTTTGGCGACAACGCGTTTCTCGGCGTGGCCGCCGTCGGCACGACCTTCGTCATCCTCTCCGGAGGCATCGACTTGTCGGTCGGCTCGGTCGTGGCGCTGACGGGCATCCTGATCGCGAGCTTGATCGGGCACGGCATCCACCCGCTCGCCGCCATCGGCATCGCGCTGGCGTTCGGCGCGCTGTTCGGGGCGCTGATGGGCGCGTTGATCCAGGTGTTCGAGCTGCCGTCCTTCCTCATCACGCTCGGCGGCATGTTTCTCGCGCGCGGGCTCGGTTTCGTGATCCATCCCGAGTCGCTGCCGATCGACCACCCGTTCTACGGCGACTTCATCTCGCAGACGCTCTCGATCACGATCACGCGGAAGCTCTCCATTCCGTTCACCGCGATCTGCCTCGTCGCCGCGGTGCTCGCGGGCACGGCTCTGGCGCGCTGGTCGCGCTTCGGGCGCAACGTGCGTGCCATCGGCTCCAGCGAGGCGTCGGCCAGGCTCATGGGCGTGCCCGTGGCGCGGACGAAGATCCTGGTTTACACGCTGGGCGGCCTCATGTCGGCGCTGGGCGGCGTGGTGGCGACGTTCTACATGCAGTCGGGCGACCCAGCCTCGTTCGTGGGTCTGGAACTCGACGCCATCGCCGCGACGGTGATCGGCGGCACGCTGCTGCGCGGCGGCGTGGGGCAGGTTCCCGGCACGCTGGTCGGCGTGCTCATCCTCGGGCTGATCCAGACGCTGATCATTTTCCAGGGCACGCTCAACTCGTGGTGGACGCGCATCGCGGTGGGCGGGCTGCTCTTCGTGTTCATCCTGCTCCAGCAACTGCTATCCGGGCGGAGGAAATAACGGGCAGGGGGAAGCGGGGGCGTGAAGGCATCGACTTTGGTGCCGTGGCGGTGGAAGGCATCGAGTTTTCGGGACGCAAACAAGCGGCGCGCCGTGGTGGCGCGCCGCTTGGGAGGCAGTAAACTCGATGCCTTGGGTTCAGGCTTTGCGGCGGCGGTAGGCGGCGAAGGCCAGACCGGCTAGACCGACGAGCGCGGCGTAGGTGGCGGGTTCGGGAATCGCGGACGCGACGGTGAGGACGCCGGTCGAGTCAACGAGGGTGACGTTATAGCCATTGAGGGTCCCGGACCAAGTGCCGGAAGAGAGGGTGAGGGAGCCGCTGAGCAGTCCGGTGGCCGTCACACTGGCGAAGTCGCCGCTCACGCTGGAGGCGCTGTAGAGAGTGAGCGAGCCAGGGTTGATGGAAGTGGTGAAGTTGAGCGTGAGGGCGCTGGTGCTGCTGTTTAGCGTGAGGGCGCCACTGCCGACGTTGATGGAGCCGTAGGTGCCGCCGCCGTCCACACCGAGGGTCGTGGCGATGCCGGCGAGGCTGTAGCCCGGGGTCGTGAGCCCGGAGACGTTAAGCGTGGCGCCGGCGCCGATGACATAGGTCTTGCTGCTGGCGATCGAGCCGGTGCCGGTGAGGGCCAGCGTGCCGGCGGAGATCGTCGTCGCGCCAGTATAGGTGTTGGTGCCGGTGAGGGTGAGGGTGCCCGTGCCGGACTGGGTGAGGGCGCCTGCGCCGCTGATGACGCCGGAGAGGGTCTGCGCCGCCGAGCTCACGTAGTTGAAGGTGCCCGCGTTGGAAATGGCACCCGCGTAGGTGCCGCCGCCCAGCGTGCCGGAGCCGTTGACGGTCAGTGTATCGGTAGAGGCGATGGTGGTGGTGCCGGTGTAGGTGTTGGCGCCGGAGAGGATCAGGGTGCCGTTGCCTACGGTGCTGTTGCCGACGGTGACAGAACCCGTGCCGACGATGTTGCCGGAGATCGTCTGCGTGCCGGTGCCGATTACGGCGACGTTGGTGGCGTAGGTGGTGCCGGCGAAGTCCTGGCCGATCAAGCCGGCATAGTTGCCGCCGGTGGCGTTGCCGGTGCCGACGGTGGTGTTGCCGCCTATGGTGAGCGTGCTGGCGCCGTAGATGCGACCGTAGCTGGTGCCGTTAAGGGTGCCGACGGTTGAGCCGTAGGTTTGCAAGTTGAGGCCGGAGAGCTCGGTGGTGTTGCCGTTGCCCACCGTGAGATTCTGGCCCGTCAAGACACCCGCGCCGGCCTGCATCTGGACTAACCCGTTGCCGATTGTGATGCCGCCGGTGAGGCCGGTCCAATTCACGTTCTGCACGCGGATCGCCTTCGAGGGATCGACGGAGGTCGCGGTGAGGCCGGAGCCGCTGAGGGTGCCGGTGTTTGATATAGGGCCGTTGAGGATCAGGCCCTGGGTGCCCGCAACGACCAGCTGGAGGCCGCCCAAGCCGAGATTGGTGACGGCATTACTACCGCCGGTCTCCTGAAGGATGGGCGTGCTCGAGTTGCCGCTGGCGAAGGTGAGGGTGTAGAGCCCAGTGCCATTGGCACCGCTGACCAAGGTCAGGTCGCCGTTGGCGCTGCCGGCAAAGATCACCTCAAAGACCGTGACGCTCTCGTTGACCACGAGCGGGAGGTTGCTGAAGGTCGTCGTGGAGTTGGCGAAGCCGCCGCTTATGCTCGCGATGTAGCCGGTGCCGTTGGGCACGACGCCGCCGCTCCAAGCGTTGGTGTTGGACCAGTCAACGCCTTGCCAAGTGGTCGAGGCGGTCGTCGTGTTGGTGGCGTTCACCGCAGTGCCTCCCGGCGTCGTGGACACCTCGATGGTGCTGCCCGAAACGGAAACGACGTAGTAATTCGTGGCGCTGGTCCCGAATGGATTCGTGGTGCTGGCGGTGCCGGTGAAGCGGATCACATCGCCGACGCTGTAGGCGACGGTCGTGTTGCTGACCGTGATGACGGCGCTGCCCGCAGTCGAACTCACGGCGGAGTCAATGTCCAGCGGGCTCGTGCCTGTTGTTGCCGTTGAGGTTGAGGCTGATGGTCTGGGCATGCGAGAGCGGCAGCGCGGCGACGACGGCGGCGATGGTCAGAAAACGACGGACGGAGACAGGCGAAATCATTGAGGTGAGTTTCATGGCGTAGTGGGGCAACGCGGAATCTGGGCCCGCGCGGGGGCATTTTCAAAATCACCAAAAGTTAACGTGTAAACTAGCCTGCGTCTGCGGGGGCTCCGAGGGGCGGACGGGGAAGTGTTGACGCCGCGCGGGGACGGGCTGTTTACCTACTGCGGTTTACCCATGCCCCCGGACGCTTCCGAGCCCCAACCGAGCCGGCCTTCCTTGCGCGACATCGCCAGGCTGATCGGACTTTCCCACGTGGCGGTCTCGCTGGCCCTGCGCGATTCGCCGCGCGTTTCGAAGGAAAACCGCGAGAAGATCCGCGCGACGGCGGAGCGGCTGGGTTATCGTCCCGACCCGATGCTGGCTTCGCTCGCCGCCTACCGGCAGGGCAAGCGGCGAGCGGTCATCCAGTCGTGCATCGGTTGGATAAACCAGTGGGAGGATCCGGATGACTTGAGGCGGCATCGAGAGTTCGATCTTTATTGGCGGGGGGCGTGCGAGGCGGGCGAACGCATGGGGTATCACCTTGAGGAATTCCGCTGGCCGGCTGGCAAATCCAGCCGTCGTTTGCAGGCGATTCTGGAGGCGCGGGGCGTGCGCGGCCTGCTGATCCCGCCGCATCGCACAGGGCTTCTTTTGGAGGATTTCGACCTCCGGCAGTTTTCGGTTGTGAGATTCGGCTCATCGGTGGCCACGCTGCCGGTGCATGTGGTGACGAGCGACCAGGGGCAGTGCGCACGCCTGGCCTATGAGAAGGCGTTAGAGCGAGGTTACTGGCGGATCGGCTACGTGAGCGGCGAGGAGTTCGAGCGGCACACGCGCGGGCATTTTTGCGAGGGTTATCTCAACGCGCAGCGGGCGTTGTCCCCGCTGGGAATCCGGCTACCGCCGCTTGTCCTTCCCGAAGACGTCCGGCGGCAGAAGCGGGCGCTCCAAGACTGGCTGCGCGTGCAAAAGCCGGACGCGCTGCTAGACACGCATCCCGGACTCGGCCCGCTTTTGGCCGGGCTCGGCGTGCGCGTGCCGGAGGACCTGGCGGTGGCGACGACCAGCGTGCTGGACGGGAACTTCGACGCCGGCGCGGACCAGAATTCCCACGAGATTGGCCGGGTGGCGATGAGCGTGCTCGCGGGGTTGATTCTCGAGCGCGAGTGCGGCTTGCCACGGTTCCGGCGCCGCACGCTGGTCGAGGGGCGCTGGATTGATGGCCGCAGTCTCCCGTTTCGCGCCGCGGGCGGGGCGCCACGCGCGGGCTAGTTTTGTTTCAACTCGATGCCTTGAAGGTTGCTACCTAGCACGGATTCGGCGGCGAAGAGCAGGCGCATGGTTATGGCGTGAGCGTGATGTGGTCGAAGGTAGCTTCAACTGGGGCGTTGCCGCTCCGGGTGGCGGCGGCGAGGCCGAGGCAGGCGGCGGCGCCGAGGGACACGGAGGTGTGGCCGATTTCAAACCAGGATTTTCCGTCGATGGACTCGTAGCCGGCTATCATGTCGCCGCGACGTCGGAGGCGGAACCAGACGGGGGCGCCGACATAGTTGTCGCCTCCAGCTTCGGCGGCGAGGCTGCCGGTGCCGGCGCGCACGCCAAGGTGTGTCAGGCGTCCGCCGAGGTCGCCGAGGACAACGTAGGCGGTCTTGGAGCCGGGATTGAGATCGGCGCGCGCCATGATGCCGACGCGGTCGCGTCCGTCGGGCCGGTGCGCCGAGACGAGGCGGGCGCTGAAGGTAAAGTCGCCGCGGATTTGCCGGAAGGCGAAGCCGAGGGCGTCGGAGCGGCCCCCGATGCGGCCGGGGCCACCGGCGCTGAGTTGGACGGTGTTGCCGGCGGCGGGGGAGTAGGTGGCGTCGCCGCGGCCGGAGGAGTTGATGTTGTGGAAGGACCAGCCGTCGGGTAACGGGCCGGCGGCGACGGGCAGGGCATCGACTTGGGCGGACCGGGGGCTGTCGCCCGTCTGATTGAGGGCGGCGACGTCGTAGTAGTAGCGGGTGCCGTTCGTCACGTCGGCGTCGGTGTAATGGGTCGCGGTGTTGTCGCGCCAGGAGGCGATCACGTCGAAGGGGCCGCCGGGCGAAACCGATACCGAGTGGTATCAGTTTCGGACTCGGCCAAACCGAGTTTGCCAACCTTGATTCGGACTCAAGGAAGGTGACATCCTTGATGACATACTTCTGGTCTGTCTTGGAGTCAAAACACTTGTAACTAGTTTGAGTTGGAGAGCATCATAGAAACACACCCTTTATAGCACGAGAGTCAAGCTTAGTAGATCCTGATCGGAGATAATGAATGAAGCATAGACAACCAAAGACTTTACGACGCAAAGGAAACAAAGGACGACCAGGGAACAAAAGGGAAATGGGGGCCCTAGGTCCAATCATTCTAGATGGCATTCTATTGATAACATAGGCTGCAGTAAGGACTACCTCACCCCAGAATCTTTTGGAAATGTCATGTTGAAACAGGAGAGCCCTTGTAGTCTCCAACAAGTGCCGATTTTTCTTTCAGCCATCCCATTCTATTGAGGGGTGTAAGCACATAAAGATTCATAGATAATTCTCTACTGCTCAAGGAAAAACTCTAGATTTTTTTGCAAAGAACTCTTTTGCATTGTCAGATCAAAACACCTTTATCTTTTTCTCAAACTGATTCTCTATCATTTTTAATAAAAATTGCGATTAACCTTGGGACTTTGTCTCTTGATTTCAACAAATAAATCCATGTACAATGGAAATAGCCATCAATAAAGCTCAAGAAATACCGAAAGTCATCCAAAGAAGGAACAGGAGATGGTCCCCAAACATCAGAATGAGCAAGCTCAAAGGGAGTAGAACTTTTATTCATTGAAGTTGGAAATTGAGTACGACATTGTTTTGCTAACTGACAAAGGTGACAACTAAGTGGCTCTAAGGTCACTTGACCAAACAAAGTGGGAAATAAGACTCTCAAAGGCTGAAATGAAAGGTGACCAGGGTGGGAGTGCCACAGCTGAATCTCCTTCATTTTATAGTTCACATCTCTACTTGCATTTGAGCTAGGAGTTGCACCCTTTCCTGGCTTGAACAAGTAAAGGGCTCCTACTTCACATCTAGTCCCAATCCTTTGCCTTATCCTTAGGTCCTGAAAAACAAAATGGTCAGAAAAAAAGGGTTACTAAACAGTTTAAGCACTTAGTGATGTTGCTTCTAGACAAGATTCATAGACAATGTGGGAACATTCAAGGCAGAAGACAAGATAAGGTTACTATATAGTTTAACATCACCACGGCCTACAACAGTGGCTTAGGAACCATCTGCAACACTACAACAGTCACATTATCTTGGCCAGAGGCAAAAGAATAAAAAGAGAATAGTGTAGAAATATAGGTCATATGGTCTGTTGCACTAGAGCCTGACCCAGGAAGAATGAACCTGAGGAGCAAAAGTGGTGCTCAGTGCAACACTAGCCATACCTAACAAAGTGTCAAAGACAGGCAAGGGAGGATACAAAGGAGCCGATGCTAAGCCGTGAAATAAGCCTCTGGAGCTATGCAATGTCCTGTGAGGACATGCCTAGAAGAGCAGAACCTGGGGAGCTAGCTGATCTTCATTAGGGAGGATAGCTGGCTGAACTTCGACTAGGTGAGATGCGACTACATTGCCCTTTGCTTGCTGTCCCCTCTTTCCATCCTTGAATTTCAAGAGTTTTTTCTCAGGGTGCAAGTCCCAACAATCATTAACAAAATGATTCTCACAGCCACAATGACTGCAAACCCGGCCTGTCTTCTGTCTGTCCCTATGCTAATCAGCTGTTCCTTTTCCATTCCTTTGTTCAACACTAACCAGGGCTGAAAATGCCCCAACCCTGGGACTCTTTGGTGAGATCTTGCAACATCATTCGTGGCTCTTCGGTGACTTTCTTCATTCAGGATCTTGAAGTACACCTATTCCAAAAAGAGAAATGGGTCCATGCTCAAGATCCGTCCCTTTAGGGTTTCAAATTCTGGATTAAGGCTAGCCAGGAATTTGAACACTTGAGTTTTCTGAACATAATGCAGATGCTTCTTCTAATCCTCTGCATATGACCAGTCATCAATAGCATAGCAGTTAAGTTCTCCCCACTTGCTCAGTAAGGTGCCAAAGTAAGTCATTACAGACAAACTTCCCTATTTCAAATCATGTATCTCAGTTGTCAATTGATATACCCTCACAACATCTTTTTGTCCAAACATGTCTACAAGGAGTGTCCACATCCCTCTTGCAGTCTTGTGTCATAGGATTATTGGTTGAATCTCAGATATAACTGAATTCAAAATCCAAGACATAACGATGATGTTTTCCAGGTGCCAATGTTCATATCCAGGATCTTCAAGGCTTGGGCTTCTTAATTTTGTCATTGATATACCCACTTTTGCCACAACCGGCGATGCCGAGGGATTTTGAAGGAGCTGTCCAAGAACGTTCCTGAATCTAGGTTATTAAGTTCTCTCTCCGAATCAGGTAGGTTATAACAGACTAAATTCTAATTAACATATATGAATGTAACCATTAGCATGTGGAGGAGTTCTTGCTTCCGCACATCGAACTCTCCTTCTAATTGTTTAACAACTAGCATGGAGTCCCAGAATGCCTCAAGCATTTAAATTTCCATGGATAGGGCAATCTGTAACCTGATTATCAGGGCTTCATATTCTGTCTCGTTATTTATGCAGGGTTTGTTTATTGAGCAGGAGGTATATATGGCCTCTCCCTCAGGAGATTTTAGGACTATGCCTGCCCCGGCCCTGACTCTGGCTACTCTAGTTACTGGGATGTCAATTCTGGATGCACCATCAAAATACAACTGCCACAAAGTGGGCTACACTTGGTCGACTTACAGGGTCTCATTTTCAGGGAGTTCTACCTCTAGTGGACAGTCTTCAGGTACTGGATGCGCAGCAAAGAAGTCTGCGATAGCCTGGCCTTTGACAGCTTTCTGCAGCACATAGGAGATATCGAACTCCATGAGAATCACTGCCCACTTGGCTAAGTGGCCTTTGAGATCTGGTTGTGATAAGATGTATTTCAGCAGATCTGCCTTAGATATCAACTTTATTTCATGCGACAGCATGTAGTGCCGGAGCTTCTTGACTGTAAAGACCAGCGCCAAGCAGACTTTCTCAATGAAAGTGTATTTCTCCTCGATTCTGACCAGTCTTCGACTAAGGTAGCAAAGGTCTTGTTCCTTCCCTTTTTTATTATTCTGGGCCAACATTTCCCCTAGGGTGTAGTGTGTGGCTGCTATATACAAAATCAGTGGCCGTCCTTTCACCGGTGCCCCCAGCACAGAAGGAGTTTTTAGATAATCTTTTAGCTTGTCAACCGCTATCTGGCATTCTTCATCCCAATAAAAGGGAACATCCTTCATCATCAACTTATGAAAGGGGTGACACCGCCTTGACAAGTTGGATATGAACCACCAGATATAAGCCAGATGGCCTTGTAGGGATCTTAGCTCGGAGAGGTTCCTTGGCGGAGGTAGCTCCCGAATGGCCTTGATCTTTGCAGGGTCTATTTCAATCCATCGGTGTATGACAATAAAGCCCAAGAATTTGTCGCTCGATACTCCGAACGTGCACTTCATGGGGTTCATCTTTAGTTCATGTTGCCTGAGCCTCTAGAATACGACTCAGAGGTCCTGCAGATGGTCTTCGTTTTTCTTGGTCTTGACCACCAGATCATCTATGTAGCACTCAACCTTGTGGTAGAGCAGCTCATCAAATATTCTGGTCATCGCCCACTGATAAGTTGCACCGATGTTCTTTAATCTGAACGGCATCCTTTTGTAGTGGTAGATGCCTTTGGGGGTTCGGAAGGCAGTGTGGACCCGGTCATGCTCCGCAATCCATATTTGGTTATATCCGGACGACCAGTCCATAAATGACAAAGCCTCGTGGCCGGTTGTGGCATTGACCATGACTTCCGTGATTGGCACCAGAAAGTCATCTTTGGGGCATGCTTTATTCAGATCTCGGAAGTCTACACATATCTAGATCTGTCTATTCTTCTTTTTCATGAGTAAAATATTAGCCAGCCACGTGGTATATTGATTTTTTTTAATGAAACCCACATCAATGAGCTTGTCTACTTCTTTGCATATATGAGTGATGAGTTCCGGTCTCATGCATCGTGGCGACTACTTTATCAGCTCAGCCTCAGGGTTTATAGCCAGCTCATGTTGTGAAACTACAGGGCTGAGTCCTGACATCTCCTTGTTGGTCCAGGCAAAGCAATCCCCATATTCTTGTAGTAGCTGGACATATAGCTTCTGTTCTTCAATTGATAGCTGGCCACTGAGGAAGGTTGCCCAAGGATCATTTTCAGTTCCCAAGTTGACTTCCATCAGCTCATCGACCGTGGCTTGGCTCCCTTCATCTATTTTTAGAGGTGCTGGCTGGAGGTCAACAAAGTATGGAATATCATCTTCGAGCTCGAGCACCTCGGTCTCTCCCTTTTGGTTCACTCGGTCCTTGTCGGGGGTTCTTAATTCGGCTGGTGGTAGCTGTATGAATTGTTCTGTCTGCAGGTCCTCTGCGGCTGTGACTTTACCAGATGAGCTGGCGGCTTCAACCTCTGCTGATGTGCTAGCAACCTCAAAGGATTGACAGTTATTTCTTGCTGACCTGGAGGAATAGCATTGTAATTTTGTGGGATATGAAGACAACTCTATCTTGTTGCCTCCTTGAATCACCCTGCCATTGACAGAGATGGCCTGTTCTTTTACAACCACGGGCATTTCCCGATCAGTCTCAACAGAAACTCCCTTGATCGGTATAAGAGGCAGTGATATCTCTGCCTGGGGAGAGCTATGGGAAAAGGCTAGTGATAGTCCTGTTTCATCAATATCGTCGACTTTGCTACTACTGGCCATGTAAAATTTGACTTGGAGAGTCGTTTCTTCAGGGTAGACCTACTCCTAGCACCTGCAAGGAGGTATGGCTTCTAATTCCAAGTCTCTTGACTGAGCCGGTTCAGCATGCCAATTGGTAGATGTATTGAGGCTTCAACCCGTTGAGGAACCGCTTGGCTATCATCTTCTCGGTGTATACTAGGTGCGGCGCATATCGGGACAGTTTGAAAAATTACGCCTCGTACTCCGCCATAGATAAGTTCCTTTGCCACAGTGAAGCGAACTCTATCACCTTTTTCTCTTGAAATCGGTCTAAGAAATATTTGTTGTGGAAGTGTTCAAGGAACTCCTCCCAAGTCACAGGGCCATTTCCCAACGTGGGCTCCACGAACTCCCACCATGTGCGAGCATGTCACTCCAGCTAGAAGGTTGCCAATAATACCTGCTCTTGATTACTGCATTGCATGACCCAGAAGGTACAATCCATCTCTTTCACACAGTGCTCTAGGGGAACCATTAAACCTCGGTGGGTTCATGCCTCGAAAATTCCAGTGGAGGTCACCAGCTCCATGATGCATGCCTCCCTGTGCTACTTGTTGCAAAGCCTGAGTCAAGCCCTGTACAGTTCGTTGCATCTCTCGCCATTGAGCGCGCTCCGCTGCCATCAAGACTGCTAGACGAATCCTACAAGCATAAAGATTCAACATGTCATTTGCCGCATGCCACTCTGGGTCCTACTCCCTGGCTATTTTGGGGATAATGAGCCTGCATTAGAGATGGTTGCTAAGAAGAGTTCCCTTCCACTAGTGCCAGTTTCTGCTAAAGTGAGGCCGGTGGCAATCTCTTTGCTCGCCGGAGGATTCACTATTGATGTTGTTATTACCTATCACTTCATTGCTGTTCGGTTCACTGGCCAAGAAGGGTTCTCTACCCAAATTATGCTAACTCGTACAGTCGCAAGGAGATTATGAATTTCATGTTCAAGGGGCAATTAGCCATATCTCCAGCATTCTCCAAGGACATTCTGCACATTTTATGCAACCTCCCTCAATTTATTAGCAAGTCGGCCATGTCAACGCCGCGCATTGATCTCCCTCAGCTTCATCTGTCTCTTCTATCAAGGGAGCTATACTTCGCGCCTGATTGTCAAGTAGAGTTGCCGAATCTCATGTTGCTTGTGCCAAGAGACAAAACCCCATGGTTTTCTGATGTCCGTCCTTCTAAGGAGTCACTTGTTCAAGAATGTCCGCCAATGGTTGGCACCGGGTGTCTAAGGGCAACCGCCCCAATGAGGATGCATGTTCATAATCGGGCTAGGCCGTCTGTCAGGTGGGCCCGTTATTTGAAAATGTATTTCAAGATGAGAAGCCCAAGGGTCTGGGCCCGTGCCAGGTGGGCCCGTTTCCAAGATGTTTCTGCTAAGAAGAGGTGGCAGCACAAGTACAAGGGCCGCATGTGGTGCACTCAGGGGTCCACTTCTCTTTCTCCGTCCTTCCATTCATCTTTCCTTCTACTCAGCTCACCCTTTGGTGGTGTACCTCCCTCCATCTGATCCTATTTCCATCACCTTCTCCTCTCTTCTTAGGTCCGCAAACCCCTCTTCCTCTTCTCCTCTTCATCCAGAGTCTCCGAATTATCCCTCGTCTCACGATTCTAGGCCTCCCACTAGGCCCTTCTTCCATCCCGATCTCAGGACATCACTTGATTCTTCTTCCTCAAAACTTCTGGGTGTTGTCTCCAATTCTTCCCTGGGACTTCCGGGTGTCACTTTTGATCCTTCTCCGACCCTATCGGATGACTACACCTCTCGTTCTCCGACCACGTCGGATGATCATTCTTCTTCTTCCTTACCTTAACATCAATCTTGTCATTGTCTTTCTATTCCTTCTATTTCACCCTTTCTAGGTTCTCACCCTTTTTCCTGCTATTTTCGAGACTTTAGCCCACCTTGATCTCAATTGATCTCTGTTTATTCTGTACTTGGTTCCTTGTTATCAGGGCCTCGACGCCTTAACGAGGGAGTTCTAGCTCTCATCTCTCTTCCTTTTTATCCTTCTTCATCTAGTATGATGTCTACCGCTCCTCCGTGTAGAGGAATCTTTCAATCCTTTGCTATCCTTTCCCTTTCATCCTATCAACCAAGGAAAACAAAGCCCGTGCTGCTCGAAGCTCGATGATCAAGTTCTTGCTTCTGGACACTGCTTTCACGCTATGGATTTGCAAAGGTATCTTTATTTTGTGCAAAGAATATGCTATCATTGCTATTATTTCTGTTTATTTCTGCACATGCTTATAATGTTAATTTCCTCAACACGTTTGACTGGCTTAGTTAGGTTGTCAAATGAGTTCACTTCTGCAGCATCTTAGGCTGGTGATAGCTCCGCGCTAGGAGTCTAGTTCCTTCCCCAATTGTTGAGGGTAACCTTTTAGCATGGGTTTTTCACACACTACACGGTGAGACATAGCCGATCTCCTCTAGAGCAACATCGTTGCTACTTTGGCCATACTTTGGGTATGCACAAAAGTATTTTCTCTTCTTTGCTCGGTCGAGTGTAGGGGCAAGAGATGGACGAATGAGATGACCAACAGGAAGAAGAAGAAAATAGACAAGCACCATGGCAGCATAAACCCAATGGGAACAATGGAGATCCAAGAAAGACTATTTCATTCGCAAGAAGGGATGGCCATAACCGGCCGCATACATTGCAAAAAAAAAAGAACAAAATGGGAAGAATGACAGAGGGGGACGAGGTACAATAGGGAAGAGGAGCGGAGCATAAGCTCCTCCCCCTTCTTCTCTTCTTCTCTTCTTACAGACGGTGGTGGCGGAGCAGCGGCGAGGGCGGGAAGCAAGCCCTCCTGTCTTCCTCTCTTCTTCTCTCTTCTCTCTTCTTCCTCATTCTGCCTCTCTCTGTGTGTCTGTTGTTCGCCGGAGACGAGGGATTTTTATACCCCAATGACTGCAAGGTTGGTCGTAGGCGAGAAGCAAAATGGCATTGAAAGGGGATGTGACTTCCCCGTCCTTGGTGGCAGAGGGGTAGACAGCGTGTCTTCCTCTCTGGGCAACACCTCAGTGGGTTCACTGCGCGCCAAGGATCCTTAGGGGATGGGCATCACGTCGTTCCGCCGAATGCGCTGGGTAGAGGGGTTTAGGGTGTGCCGCTGAGGAGCTAGCAGGTCGCACCACTGGAAGAACCCTAAAGTGTGCCACTGGAAGGTTGCCAAAGCATGCCATGGAAGGGCCATCAGGGCGTGCCGCTAAAGGGGATGCTGGGGGTGCCGTTAAAAGCCCTGGAGGAAGCGTGCCGCTGGCGGCCCTTGGGAGCGTGCTGCTGGGGCTTCAAGGCGTGCCGCTGGAGAGCGCTAAGGGGTGTGCCTTTGGGGGCACTTGCAGGGCATGCCGCAGGAGGGCTTGGAAGCGTGCCGCTGAGAGGGCAACAAGGGTGTGCTGGGTAAGGCACCAGCGGGTGTGCCGCTGAGGGAGGCAGAGGTCTGTACCGGCCAGGGGGCTGAAGGCGTGCCATTGGAAGGGCAACCTGGGCGTTTTCTTTTCTTCTTTTCTTCTTTTCAACTTCTATTCTCTTTTCTTCTCTTCTTTATTCCCCTGTATATAAACACAGGGTGAGAATTTTTTGGTGTCCACAAATGTCCCCCACCCACGGGTAGCGCGGGTGAAGGATGAGACAAGCGGTGCACGTGGGTGCGTTTGCCCTCATAGGGAAGCCATCGGCTTAGAAGCTAATGGTTGAGAAGTTGTTGGCATGGGAGCCAAAAATTGGATAGCTTGTCGATTCGGAGGCCGGCGGTCAAGGTCGAGAAATCGGGCCACGTGGGCCGGGACTCAGGAAGCAGGCTAGAAACGTCGAAGGATGTTGGGAAGCGGGCTATAGAAGTCAAAGTTGAGAAGCGGGCTCCAAAGAGCCGAGGTTGCATTAGAAGCGCTGTGGGACATGGAGAAGAGTTTGCTGATTCAAAGGGAAGCAGTTGTCGCCCGAAGGGACGCGGAGCAGAGTTTGTTTATTTAATGACCTAGACTGGAGATCCAAGTCAGAAGGGATATTCGTCACCCGAAGGGACGGAGAGAAGAGTTTATTGATTCAATGATCTGGACGAGAGGTCCAAATCAAAGTGGTATTCGTCACCCGAAGGGACGGAGAGATGAGTTTGTTGATTCAATAATCTGGATGAGAGGTCCAAACCAAAGTGAAAGGAATTACATATTCATTCGTCAATACCGATGGGCTATCGGGAGCTGAGGTGGTTCAGTCAAGGACACGGGGTGAGTGTCAAGGTGAGGGTCTTTTATTCTCTGGCTAGACGTAAGGTCCGCTCTGGAGTGGAGGGAAGTTCGGTTCTCTATCTGGACGGAAGGTCCGAATCAAAGTGAAAGGATTTGATGTTCTTTAATGTGCCAGGAGTACCGGCTGTGAAATCCGAACCCGAGAAAGTGGACCGCAAGGGCCAGAATAGGTGTTGCGAAAGTAAGCCGTGAAGGCTGAAATCGAGGAAGCGGACTACGAGAGTCGCAATCAGGAAGCTGGCTACAAAATCTAAAATTGGGGAGTAGGCTGCAAGAGCCAAAGGGAAGTGGGCTACAGAGGCCAAAGGGAAGCAGACTGCAAGAGCCGAAGTTGAGGAGGCGGGCTATAAAAGCCAGAGATTGGGCAGCAGGCCACAAAAGCCAGATATTGGGGAAGCAGCTACAAAAGCCATAGGTTGGGGAAGCAGGCTACGAAAGTCAGAGGTTGAGAAAGCAGGCTACAAAAGTCAGAGGTTGGGGAAGCAGGTTATGAAGCCAAGGATTGGGAAGCAGGTCATGAAAGCCAAAGGGAAATAGGCTACAAGAGCCAAAATTAAGGAAAGCAGGCTATGAGGGCCAAAGATCAAGGAAGCAGGCTACAGGAGCCAAAATCGGGAAGCGGGTCACGAAGGCCAAAGAAAAGTAGGCTGCAAGAGCCAAAGAGAAGGGAAGCCGGCTGCAAAGAGCCAAAGTTAAGGAAAGCAGGATACAAGAGCCAAAGATCAGGGAAGCAGGCTACGGGAGCCCTGTTTCAGCTAGGGAGTTTTTCAAATCTATGTTTTCGATTTCTAAACATGCAATTCTATCTTTCAATGAGGTATCGTTCACAAGAGAGTTTATCTTCCTTTTCAAGTGTCTATTACCCCTATGAATATCATCATATTTATCTAAAATTTTAGCATATGTTTCTTCCCAATCACTATGAGTGTAATTTTCAAACGGGGAAGTTACCTTATCATCTTCCTTTTCTTCTTCTTCTTTTCTGGCCATCAGGCACAGCTTGTCCTCGCCCTCATTACCAGATGAGCTGCTCTGAATATTTTCTTCTTTATCACTCCAGGTGCTTACCATGGCCTTACCCTTCTTATTCTTCTACCTGGGTTGTTTCTCCTTCTCCAGTTTAGGACAATCTGCCTTCAGGTGTCCTGACTTCCTGCAATTGTAACATACAATACCATTAGTCTTTTTGGTAGTATCAGATTTATTTTTTGACTGTCTCTTCCCTGAGGAGTATTTTCATCAGAAACTCTTACCTTCTTTCTTTAAAAATTTCTTAAACTTTATGGTTAACATAGCGAACTCACTTGAGTCTTCTTCAGAACAAGAAGAGTTATGCTCGCGAGAAGACCATTTGCTGCTAGAACTTACTTTAAATGCCAATGGCTTCTTCTTCTTCTCAGTGTCATCGACCTTTTTAAGATTTAGCTCGTATGTCATCAAGGAGCTGATGAATTCATCAACTGTGGTGGTCGCCAGATTCCTAGACTCCTCCACTACTGTGGCCTTCGTATGTCAGATCGGTGTCCAGGACCGGAGGATTTTCCTGACCAACTCATACTCACTATAGATCTTACCTAAACTTCTCAAGCTGTTAATAAGCACCATTAACCTAGCATACATCTCAGATATTGTTTCATCAGATTTCATCTTAAATGCTTCATACTCAGATATTAGCATATTTGCTTTGGTTTCACTTACCTGAGATGTTCCCTCATATATTACCTCTAATTTATCCCACATTTCCTTCGTTGTAGAGCAGGAGGACACTCTGGAAAATTCAGTAGGATGCAGAGCGCATTGCATAGCATTTATTGCACTCCAATTTAGTGTTGATCTTTGGATTTGCTCCCGAGTCCAGACATCTTCATCTTCGGGAAGCTCGAATGGACCTCGGCTGAACACCTTCCAGATCTCATTGTCTTTATCTCTTAAGAAGACCTGCATTCAATTCTTATAATATGCATAGTTAGTTCCATCAAAAAATGAAGGCTTATGTACGGAATGACCCTCACCGGTAAGTCCTCTAGCATCCATTTCACAGATCTCGCCAGGATGTTAAGCCCTTAAAGAGAGTTAGGGTCTGATACCACGTGATAAAGAATGGATGAACTCCTAATCTAGAGGGGGGGGTGAATAGATCAACCCCAAATTACACACACACAACAGTAATTAAAATGCGGAATGAAAGGTTCTACTGTGAACTAATCTTCTAATTCAATGTGAATGAACAGCTAGGAGATCCAATAAAGAATAATAATCATCCACATCGAACTCCAATTGATGTTGATCAGCCAACGTAGTATGGTACTAGGCGGAGGTTCGATTCAAGAATCCTTTCACACAAGGGTTAATTTTTCAGATAGGCATAACCTATCCTTCCAACTAAGCCTTTTGATGTACCACTAAGTTATCGATCAATAGGTAGATATATGATGAAGAAACTACCGAGCAGATCAAGACAAGACAACCAATCACACACATGCAACACATCAATCTTTAAGGTGGTTCGATCTCAATCTTGAGATCTATGTCCACCCCTCACTCAATCGAGTGAGGCTTCCGCTGACAAACAGCTTGCCAATCCGCTGATCCACAGCTTCGGGGATGAAATCCCTACAACCCGTTGATCCACAGCTTTGGGAAATTAATCCCAGACCGCTGAGCCTCACAGCTTGCTTAACGAGGAACAAATTCTCACAGCTGACACACAGCTTGGATCGCTGATTACACAGCATACAAATGAATTCAAGAATAAATCAAAAGACGAAGAAATTAACGAAGATAGAACAAATGTATCCCTCTCTTTAGAGCAATTCGACTCTGGATCTGATCCAGAAGTCGAGACCAAAGATGCTTCTTCTCAAACTCTCTCTTCTCTCAGAATTCTACTCCTTTCGATACTCTATTATCTCTTTCCCTTCTTTGAACTCAAATTTTCTACTCTCAGACTTTTATCAGCATCAGTACACTCTCACTCCCAGACTTGTTGGGACTCCTCTTGTTTGATAGGCAGCAGCTTCGTGCTGTGTTGTTTTGATGATTGGCAACGCAACAAAGGCCTTGATGAGTGGCAACAGATGTTTGGCAATCGTGCATAAGTCCATGCTTGCATTTTGGCACTTAGTCTATACATGTTGTGTCCATGCATGCCTTAGTCTTGTGCACATCGCAGAGTCCTTGCATGTTTTAGGCACACACTAAGTCCTTTCATAGAGAACGGAGTGGCATAGACTATGACCAAGGGGCCAAGTACCATGTAATGCAATAAAACAGAAGAGGAGGAGGAACAAGAAAACCAGGGACAGAAAAGATTTGAGGAGGGGGGCCGGGTTAAGGAGGGGCGACGGCTCCCTTCTCTCTCTCGTCCCCTCCTACTACATCCAGGGTCTCTCTTTCTCTCCCTTTCTTTCTATTGCTTACTCCCTCTCTCTCTTTTCTGGGCTTCTTCTCGACCGAGCTCCTCGAGCTTTCCAGATGTCGGAGCAACCGCGATTCCCTTCTGCCTCTTCTTTGTGTTGTTGTTGTGTCTCTGTATGTCTTCCTTCTTCTCCGTGTCTCTTTGTCTTCCTTCTTCTTCGTGTCTCTTTGTCTCTGTGTTGTTGTCGATCTCCGTCTCTCTGTCTTCCTTCTTCTTTGTGTCTCTTTGTCGATGTTCTTCTCCGGAGCGAGGGGTTTTTATACCTCTACTGGCATTGACGTCCGCTTGCGATGCTGGTCAGTTCGAGGTTGACCTCGATCGTATCTCTGACAGAGGGATGCCTGCGTGCTTGAGCCATAAGCAGACAACGCGGCAAGGTCCTGATTGGCTCTGACGTGATCACGCTGTGCGCCAAGGGTCACACATAGTGACCAGAGTATTTTGCCATCGATCGCATCGGTTCAGACGATGAAGTGCTTCACCGGACGAAGCAAGGCACGCCATGTGCCTGGCTGAGGGCTTGACAGCTGTGCCAGGTGGTGAAGAAATGGTGCTGCATCAGGTGAAAGACTTGACAGTCTTACCGGATGAATACAGGGTGAAGGGGTGCCAGATGGAAGGCTTGGTAGCCTCACCGGTTCGCATGGATGCAAGAGTGCACCGCTGGAGAGACCCTTGGGGTGTGCCATTGGAAGGGCCTTAAGGGCGTGCCGTTGGAGGGGCCTTAAGGGCGTGCCATTGGGGAGGCCACCTAGTGGCGTGCCATCGGGGAGGCCACTTAGTGTGCCGTTGGAGGCCACCTTAGGCGTGCCGCTGGAGGGGGCTTAGGGGCGTGCCGTTGGGGAGGCCACCTAGTGGCGTGCCGTCGGGGAGGCCACTTAGTGTGCCTTTGGAGGCCACCTTAGGCATGCCGGTGGAGGGGGCTTAGGGGCATGCCGTTGGGGGCCGGATGAACCCATTACCGACAATGGTTGCAGTCCATTGATCTTTCTTCAGGAACTCGGGGATTGTGAGCCTCCTGGGGTTGGTTCTTCTTCGCTGTCGGGACTCCGATGATGGCTTCGCGATAGTGCATGTGTTCGAGAGATTGTTTTACTTCCCCTATGATTTTATACGCTTATGCAGGCGTGAGGGTTTGACGGATGGTTACATTCCTCGGAGTCTGGGCGCCCAATTTCTCCAGGGTCTTCTTTATTCAGCTCCGACGTTGATGTGGGACCCAACGGGATGCATGGACGTGCGATTTTACACGTCCACACGTGGATGGCTCTGTGATACGGTGACGCGGTCAAGCCACTGGTACGGCAGCTCAGCCAACCCTTGATACGGTGGCTTGCTCGCTTCCACGGTTGATATGGCACACCCCTGGTGGGGTTACTCGCAAGCGATATGGTGCCAACGCTTGTTTGCCCATATGGTGACATAGCCAAGCCTTGATACGATGGCAACGGCGAAAACAAAAAACAAAAAAAAAGTAGAGAAGAAACGAATTGGCCAATGACCACTGGGTATTCCCAGCGACTGGGAGTCCTTGCCCAGGCTCCATGGTGCGCAGTGGGCTAGGTATCGAGACTTTCCCCTTCTGTGGAAGCTTGGGGGACTATGGTGCTGCCACCCTACTGCCCACTCCAAAAGGAGAAGTCCTCGAAAAGATGAAAGCCACCGAAGCTGAAGCTTCGAAGACCCCCCCCCCCTTGTTGACCCCTTGCTACAAGGAGGGGGTGAGTTCCCACATAAAAGACCCTACAAAAGAGAGCAAAAGAGAGGGAGAAGAGGGGGGGGCGGTTGATGTTGGTTCTATCTGGTGAAGACTTGGGCAAAAGGGCTTCAAAGGAAGAGAATAAGATATGGGAGATGCTCTCCGGCTCCCTACTCCTCCAACAACTACCGTCTGAGGGAAGAAAGGAAGAAAAAGGAGAGAAGAAGAAGGGTGAGTGAAAAAGGGAGAGCCTACGTTCAGTGTGCAGAGGCATGTAAGGGGAAGGAGAGACAGGGAAGAGGGAGTGGTTGCTCCTTTCATAGCCTGTTCTCCACTTTCTCCCCGTCCTTTGTTTCTCTATTTCTTCTTCGATTGTTTACTCTGATTCTTTTCTTATTGTTGGCTTTCTAGCCTGAACGTTTGTAACCCTAGCTTTGTATTTGCAAGAAAATGATGAATGTCTTTCTCCTTTCTAATATCTGTCTCGTGCTCCACTCTTTGTGTTTCATCATTCTTGTATGTTCTGGGACTCACCGAGGCTTGGCACGTTGGAAGTACTATAACATCAGAGTGTAGTGTGGTCACGCCTACCAACTCCTCATCTAAAAAAATAATGGGCTCTTTGAGGGGGTCCAATGCAAGATCCCTAGCAGGTGAGTCACGGCAGCCAGGGTCATCACACTCGACCTGGTTGACTTGGATAGCATACGCACGGCACCGGCTGGAGCTATCCCAGCTTGATGTCAGTCCTTTAGAAATCATCATGATTTCCCTTCCATTGGGTCGGTTATCGATGGGGGGGGGGGAGTGCTAGCCCTCTGTTGCTGTCGCTCGACAGCCTTGGCGACAAGCTTGTCTAGGAGCCCTCAGCGGACCAGGTCCTCGAGGGCATCCTTGAGTTGGACATAGTCTGCGCTGTCGTAGGTGTGGTGTGGACGTGTAAAATTTCACTCCCGTAAAACCCCTCGAATAGGTTTAGAACAGATGCACATAGCTTCCGGCGATGTCAAAGCTCGTCTAAGCCTCCCATCAGATGGGAGAACCTCAAGAGAAGGATCCGGTGGGTCCTCCCCAAAGAAACTTCACATTTGAAGATACCCTACACCCACTTTGGTGCATTAGACCATAGGGAGTCAAACATCCCCGAATCAACACGTTGTCGTGATTTCATCTCGTGACTATGGCAGTGACGAGCACACCCGAGGGGTTCGAGAGCCTCGAGTCCGTGAACAAGATCGACAACTGCGTGCGACCGCACGCACATTAACCCACGCTCAGACGGGTGCATCAAACCCTTTAACCAGAAAGGGGAATATCCTTGAAGGTCCTCCATCAGCGAAGGCCGAACAGATTTTCAAATGCCCTTAGGACAATTGGGGCACAACTTCAACCAAGTGGTCCATGGTACCCTTGGGTCTTAATACGGTGGACACCACCCCTGCACCACTGATCCGGTGGCGGGCTGAAGTACGCAACCAGATAGCGAGGTCTTGATCCGGTGGAGGCCCTGCCACTTTGGAACCGGTGGCTCCTCCACCTGCTCGCAATCCGGTGGCGCCTACCCCCTTGGTGAACCGTTGGCATTACCCCTCGCTCGCCCGACGGCTCTCTCTGGTGGCTGGATCCGGCGATGACTTTGGCATCGTGGTCCGGTGGCGTCGTCACCTATTGATCCGATGGCGCCTACCCCCTTGGCGAACCGGTGGCATTTCCCCCTCGCCCATCCAGTGGCCCGTTTAGGCTGGTGAACCGGTAGCTCTTGGAGCCTTCACCATCTGATGGCTCATTTCAGCAGCCCATCCGATGGCATGCCCTTATTCTCTGTTGAGTCCGAGACAATGGCAATCAAGAGGGGGGTGAATTGATTGGCCCTCTAAAAATTAATTCCAAACAAATTAGACCACTTTTCAAGTGTGATAGATAGATAAGCGATTAACTCTAAAATGACTTGACAAGGAAAGAACAAGATGTAGAAAATTAGATTATGCTCTCAAGGCTCACTCACGTGTGATTAGTATTGATGTGAATGTGTATGTGTATGCAACAATGTGTCGATGCCTCAAATGGTGAATAACTAAAATAGATGAATGCAAACCATGAGACACAAGCAAACCTACACCACAAGCAAACCATGAGACACAAAAGTTTTTAAGGTGGTTTGGGACAACAACGGGCTCCCTATGTCCACCCGTCACGAAATCGGTAAGGCTTCACTACTGTAAAAATAGTCTGGGGATAAATCACCCTACACACACAGAGCCAAGCTTCAACACACACACGTAGGGCGACACCTACGCAAACACACGGGAGTAAACTCCCAACCACACATGAGGAACACATCCCAAGTTATGCCCAAGCACACACACGGATATGTTCCGCACACAATAATGCACATGCGTCAACACAAACACTCAGTGAGCTCTCTCTCCAAACACCCACACAAAATAATCGTTCAGAAGTAGATGAAATGTTCACGGATGAATACAATAGACTCCAAATAAACTCTAAAGACTGAAATGAACAAGACATAGCATGTATAGAGCTCCCCCTTCTTCGATTCTTCTGATTCTTCTTGACCCGTTATCGGATGATCACGAAGCCGCCATCATCTAACTCCCCTCAACATTCCGCTCCCTTTTCTCTTCTATCACCAGCTCCAAAAACCCTTTGATGGAGATGAAAACTCTTCCTCAAGAGCTCCTTGGTTTCTTTGCCCATTTTCTTAGCCTACAAGATAGACAAATAAACATTAGGGCTCACCTCTCACAAATTCATAGAACATTTATATATACAAGAGAGTGAGGATAAAAGACCCATATAACCCTCCTAAAGTGTGTTAAAAACATCATCCTAAGTCTAGGAACCTTTGGGGGATATTTTGGTAAAGTTTCATGGGGTTTAGAATGGGTTTAAACAGTTTTCGCAAGACCCAGCCGGAAGGAGTCGACCCTCGTGCAGACAGATTGCAAACAGAGCTGAAATAAATCACAACCCACAGGGGTCGACCTCGCTGTCATCGAGCAGCCGAAGAATCTCCTCGTAGCGGTCCCACCAGTCGAGCTCGACCAGGAACCCGCCATCCCCGATCGCCTCCCGCGGCCCCGGGAGGTCTGTCGCCACGACCGGGATGCCAGACGACATCGCCTCGACGGCGACACGTCCCCATGACTCATGTTCGGACGGCATCAGCAGGATGCGGGTGCGGGCGTACACGGCTCGCATGTCGGTTCCGTGCGGCAGGATCTCGACGTTCGGCAGGGCCCGCACGTCGGGGGCTCCCCAACCTCCAAGCACGCCGAGGAATCGGTGATCAGGCATCCGACGCGCCATCTCGTAGAAAGTGTCGGAGCCCTTCTCGCCGGTGACGTTGATGAGCGTGATCGCCTCGTCGATGTACGGGTGGTCGACGGCCCAGTCGCGCCAATCGACCGGTGGATGCACGATCGTGTACGGCGCGTGGCGGAACGGCGCCAACTCTTGAGCGGTTGCCTCCGCGTTGTGCACGAGCAGCGACCACATAGGTTCGGCCAGGCGCTGCTGGATGTTCTCGCGAGCGTTGTGTGTGATCCCAACGATCGGGGCCGCCAACCCGGCGAACCTGCGGGTGAACTCAGCGTGCGTGATCACGACGTCGGCCCTGGCCGCGCGGAACTCGCGGGTGCCCGGCGTGACCTGGAGTCCGTCGTAGACGAACGGGTCGCCCTTCGTGGTAGTGAATACGTTGACATCGTGGCCGCGGCCGGCAAGGTGCCGGAGCATTGCGTGCGTCGCCATCTCACTGCCGATGAAGCGGCGGGGCGGATAGTTGATCGTGAGCGCTGCGACCTTCATTTGTGCGACCAGATCGCCCCTTCGTCACTGGTGGCGAACGACCACATCGGTGTGTGCCATCCGCCCGTCACATACCGGTCCGCCCACCGGTCGTACAGCACCCGGTTGACGGCAGCCATGTCAGTGACGTCGCTGGTGGTGTCGTCGAGTTCGTCGCAGAGGTCACGGACGAACTCGCGCAGCACCGAGGGTGTGCCGCCGAGCAGACCGGCGTTGAGGAGCGGCCGGTCGGCGTGGTGGGCGATCCAGTCGGCGTGATCGGTGTGCAACGCCCGCATCCACCAGAACCCGACGCTCCGCGCGTTCGGCCCGTCGACCGGTTCGGAACCGACGTACAGCAGGTCAGGATCGAGCCAGTCCGGGTACGGAGGGTTCAGGAGGGTGACGTCGTTCGCGTCAGTCGCCCAGATCCACGGGTCGTCGCGGTCGGCGATCCAATCTTGGAGGTGCCGCCACCGGTCGTAGTACGGATTCCCGCCCAACGCCTCAACGGTGACCGTGTGGACGGTCGGGTGGTGGTGTTCGGGGAGGCAGTCGGTGAGGACCGTGACCTCGTTGCTGGCGGCGGTGTCGACCATTCGGAGTTCCGCCCACGTCGCCGGCCGATGACCGCCGTAGTGCGGATCGACGGACCCGTTGATCCAGACGCAGACGATCATCGCCAACCCGCTGCGAACACCGACTGCTCCTCCTGCCCGTACTCGCAGCGGGCGAACACGGTCCCCATTACCGCTTCGAGTTCGACGGGTTCGATGTTCCGATACCAGCCGGGCACGAGCGAGTCGTCGGCGTGACGGAAGCGGGTGTCGCCCGTCTGCCCGTGCGCCGGGCGGCCGGGGCCAGCGGCAGTGAACACGAACATGCCGCCCGGGTTGAGCATCCGCGAGGCGTTGGCGACGATCAGCGCCCACACCGGCGTGTGCTCCGCAACCTCCGAGCAGACCACCAGATCAACCGGCCGGGCCGGCTGCCATGTCGCTGCGTCGGCGACGACGTCGACCGGTGCGAACGAGTCCTCGTCAGTGCAGTCCACGACCGTCCACCGTGCGTTCGGCCACAGATGCCGGCCGTTGCCGGACGTGTCCCGTCCGCCGAGGTCGATCGCGTCGACCGGTCGGTCGTGGGCGTGTCGGGCGAGCCAGGAGAGGGCGAGGCGGTCAGTCACAGGGTTCCCCTCTCGGCGATCAGGGAGCGCATCGCTGCCGGGTCGCGGCGTGCGGCGTTGTAGCGCAACGCGAGGTCGCTGTTCGGCCGCCAACGCGGCGAACCGAGATCACGGCATCCAGCGTCGTGCCACAGGGAAACGGCGAATCCGGGATGCGTTGTCGCCTTCCCGACGAGGCAGTCGACGGCAGCGTGCGCCGCGTCATCCTCGCCGCCCCAGCCCGAGAACCGTTCGTCCATGCCGCCGAACGCCCACCACACGTCCGGGCGGCACACGTAGATACCCCCGGTGTTCCCGCCGGGAGGGAGGTCCATCCCGGCATACAGGTACTTGTCGAACGGGTAGTGCATCCCGCCTTCCGCCGCGGCGGCGATCGCCGCGGCCAGCCCGGCCGGGGTCGGGATGGTGTCGGCATCCGACACGACGACGACATCAGCCGCATAGTCGGCCGACCGAGCGACACACAGGTTGCGTGACGCCGCCCGGTTGAACGGCTCATCGCCGGAATCGGCGAGGATCTGCACCGCGTCGGGCAGCGCCGACTCGTACCAGGCTCGCACGATCTCGAACGCTGGCAGACGGTCTGCGGTCGGCCTCCACGGGAAGCCGACCGCAACCGACAGGCTCAGGACGCCATCCAGGCGGCCGTCGGCAGACCGGTGATCTTGCCGTGGGCCTTCTCGTTGCCGTACTCGAGGCCGATCTCGCCGTAGAACTGCCAGTTGTCGCTGGCGCCCGTCTTGGCGAGTTCCTCCATGAAGAACCCGACGCCCTTGTTCGGGACAGCGAGGACGTGGGGGCGGCACTGCTCGAGCGACACGACGGCGAGCGTGTCGGCGGGCATGTGCCGGTTCAGGATCACGTTCAGCGTGCCGAAGTCGGTGACGATCGTGTCGACCGTGACGCCGCCGACGGTGCGGCTGTTCTGCTGGTAGCCGCCGTCGGTGATGAACCGCTTCGTGAGACGCCGCTTCTGGTAGCCGGCGCACATGATTGCCGCGCTGCCCGACTCGGAGATGCCGCCCGCTTCCCAGACTTGCTGCATGAGATCGAGCAGCATCTGGTTGCCGGCTGTCCCAGCGAGATCCTTGAGGCCGGCGGCGACGACGTTCGTCTCGATCGCCGACAGGATCCCTTCGGTCTGACGGTTGCTGCCGTTCGTCGCCGGGTTGGCGAACGTCCCGGAGATGAACGACTTCTCGACGTCGCGGGCGATCTGCGCCCAGTGGGCGCGGGCCTGGAACGCCTGCTCGTTCAGCGCGGTCCCGTTGATGCCGACGGCGCCCGGGTGGGCCGACCCGGTCGTCGCGAACTGGCCGCTGGCGGCCTGCTTCGTGTACGAGAGCGACAGCGCCTCGTGGTGGATCTCGAGGACGTTCAGGACGTTCGCGCGGGTGCGGGCCGACGCTGTCGGCGCAGCGGCGCCCTCAGCGACGACGTTGTTCGCGGTGGCGTCACGCAGGTCGGTGGTCTGCCAGGTGAAGATCACCTTGTCCTCGGGGACGGCGCCGGCGACAGTGCCGGTGAAGTTCTCGGCCGAGAGGCCGGAGATCGCCGTGAGGAACGGGGTGTCCTGCGGCGTGACGTTGATGATCTCGCCGGTGTAGTTGAGCAGGTTGAAGGTGGTGCCCTGCCCGGAGATGCCAGCCATGAGCCAGCTCCTTTCGTGGGGTCGCTGCGCGTCAGCGCGTCAGCTGCTGTTGGGTTTTGAGCGACCCGGAGAGCTTCCAGTTGCCGGCGGCTTCGGCTTCGGCGATCTGCTCGTCGATGCTCTTGGCCGTCGCGCTCGTGGTGCGTGCGCCTTGGTCGATCGGTCCGGGCGTGGACGTTGCGTCTGCTGCCTGGTGGGGGCGGGCCGCGACGTACTCGGCCACCTTCTGCGCAATTGCTGCGCCGTCGATGTCACCTGTGTCGGTGACGGGGTACTCGTCGAGTCCGAGCAGCGCGAGCGCCACTTCGGGCTTGGCGAGCAGGTCTTGGGCGGCTGCGGGAAGCAGCACGCCGGTGGTCGCGGCCTTGAGTTCAGCGAGGAACAGCCGCGAGTTGACGGTGCCGAGCACTTCGGCGCGGGCGTTCTTGTCTGCCTCGGCTCGGGCGTCAGCGATGGCCTTCTCTTGGTCGGTCATCGTCTGCTCGCGCAGCTTGGCGACTTCGGCTTCGAGTTCCTTAGCGCGTTTCGCGTCGGCCTCGGCGGCCTTCGCGCGGTCCTTCCAGATCTGCAACGCCTTCTCGCCAGCCTCGCCGAGCGGGGCATCCGGCTCTGTGGCGGGCGGCGGCGGACCGGTGGCGGGCGGTTCAGGGGGTGGACCGCCGCTGCCTGCGCCGGTGTCGGCGTTGCGGACGATGAGTGGCAGCCCGTTGCGGGCGCCGCGTGAGGGGAGCATTGCGCTTCTCCTGGGTGTTGTGCCGGGCCGTTGCGGTCAGGCGAGAACGAAGTGCGTGTCATGCCGGTCGGCGTCGAGCGCGATGCCGATTTCGGGGTCGCGGACGATCCGAACGTTCAACGCTGCGATCTCCTGCGGATCAACGCCGCCGGGTAGCGCGGAGTCGTCGATGCGGACCTTCGTCAGTGACGCGTAGGCGGTCGCGCCGCCCGACTGCTCGTACACGAGATCCAGGCGGGCCTGGTCGATGCTGCGTTGCGTCGCGGTCGACTCGTACACGGGGGCGACGGTGCAGCGGCACATCCGGTGGATAGGCAGCAGATCGCCGCGGTGATACATGCGGGTCGACGCAGCGATGCACATGCCGCACGTCTTCCCACCGCCCGGCGACGTCATCCGACGCCAACCGATCACCGTGTTGTCGGCCTCCATCACCGCATGTGAAGCGTTTCGTTGGGCGAGTCCGACATCGGTCGTGATCTGCTGCCGCAGGTAGGCGAGACCCCGGTCGAAGCCGTCCTGGCGGCCGACCTTGCGGGCGGCGCCGTACACGTCCTCCAACGGCCGTCCATGCCGTGCCGCTCTGCCGATCAGCGGTTCCGGGTCGATCCCGATCGGCTGGGAGGAGATCAGCAACGCTTCGGAGACTGCCATCGCCATGTAGGCGTCCGTCTGCGACACAGCTATCCGCTGGCCCGCCAACATCAACTGCGCCGCGGTCTCCACGTCCCCGCGGGCCACCAGAGCAGCAACACGCGGTTCCAACGTCTTGCGGAGACGGTCGAGGCGACGCCAGTGCGCGTCAGCCAGTCGGCGGGACGTCTGGATCGCCGCCATCGGGCGCCTCCGGTGCCAGCAGGTCGCGTTCCAGGGCGTCACGCTGGATCTCGGCCTTGACCCGCTTGATCGTCGCCGGCGACCGTCTATGACAGAAAAATATGTGGAAATACAAAGCCCAGTCCAAAGGATAATAAACTATGCTCTAATAATGATGTAGAGATGAAAGAATAAGAAATCCCCCTTTAATCTTCAAGATATCTCGTAGTTAGGATGGGAAGGTGCACTAGAAGGGATAAACCAGGGAAGTGGAAGGAGTTGATCTTCTAAAATCAAACGCCCAAGTCAGTGGACGATGAGGAGGGCAGCTGCAGCCTCCAGATTGGTGCTTGGGCTCTTGAAGAGCAAACTAGGCGGCTTCTTCTTCCTCCTCCAGCAGGTGTGCGAAGCCTCTCCTCCTTTCCTGAAAGAATAGATGAATGTAGCCCAAAAGATAAGATTTTGATCAAACAAGTGCGGCTATGTATAGTGAAGAGAAAATAAGCCAACAAGATAAGAATACCCCTGTTAAGTCCTCTTGAAACCACACACACAATGGTAGAAACCCTATGGATAATAGGGTAAAGAGCCAAGCCAATCGGATCCAGATTTAATAGGTTCGCATCCAAAATTGGCAGGCCCGATCGAAACGCGCGGAACAAGTGTCGACTCTTAGAGTCGACTATTGTTCACATTTGTTCTGCCAGAGCACATAAAAATAACACACAGGTGAAAAGTGTTGACTCCTTGAGTCGACACTTTTTGCCAGATTTTCTATTTTGCGAAGAAAAACACCACACAGGCAAAGGTGTCTACTCAAGGAGTCGACACTTTTTGCCAACCATTCTGTTTTGGCAAAAGAACTAACTCCCAGGGTGAAAGTGTCTACTCCTTGAGTTGACACTTTTCACCTGGGGTTCTGTTCTTACCAAAAATAGTCCCCAGTACTGCAGGAGTCAACTCTGAGAATCGACTCTTGCAACTTTAGACCAGAAAATCAAGGACATTCAAGGAATTAAAGAACAAACTAGCAAGGTCTAATCAAAGCATATAGAAATGGATTCAAGCATGAATTCTTACTATGATTTCAAGGTTTTAAGGGCATGATTGAACCTGCATTTTATACAAGCTAAAAATCAAATCAATCTAAAATGAATGCTCAAGGCAGAGCCACTTTCTTATATCCAACCTGCACGTTGATAAGTAGGTATTGCAAACACATCCAGAGATGTTTCATGTACCTCTGGCCATTCAAGTTACATGCTCTCATTCAAAGACTGATTCATGCATAGATAAGCCCTTTTCAATTTAACACATTCAGGCGGACTGAACATTCAAAAACCTCACAGATCAATTAGAGTTAAACTGTCCACTTAATTCAAGCACAATCAAAAGCAATCTGAACTTAACTCATTTAGAAGCAATATGAGTAAACACAAATCCATATTTTATCATGTTCAATCCACAAACATAGGAAAAAGGTGTATGAGTCACAACCAAACTTAAATCAATTTCTACATGAACAACCCATGACTTAACATTAAAAGACCAGCTGAACAACAAAGCAAGAACCAAGGCTCAAAGAGCCAGGGGTCGACCCATCCCAAGGAGAACGGAAAAATTGCCTTAGCAGTCCAATGCAATGTAAACCACATCAAGGGAACTTCAACCCCAATCAAGACACTATTAATAAGATTCACATGATGGTCTGAGTATGTCAAACATAGGTCGATGCTTGTAATGAAAGAGTGGACTCCCTGAGTAGAGAGGTCGACTCCACAGTTCATTGAAGTCAAACCTACAGTATAATGAGGTCAACTCTTCAAAGCACATATTACATCTAAACAAGTTATGCAGCAACAAGCCAAACCTACAAAACAAGATATTAACATTAAGCTCTAGAAGAATCAATAAGCATTTTTCTCAATACTTACACACAATATTTTTACTTCAATGTAAACGTAAATCACACAATATATTATAATCATCAAAACCATTATCAAAGATAAAAAGGGAGTGCCACGAAGCCAACAATCTCCCCCTTTTTGATGATGACAATATGTTGTGGCCACCAAGACCACCAAGATTTTCTCTCCCCCTTTGACATTATCAAAAAGTAGGGGACGAGGTGCACAGATTTGAAATTTCAAACATGAGTGAGATAGAGATATTATGAACAAGTATAAAATGAAGAACATGTGTGAAATTATGAACATGTATCTAGAACTGAAATTTGAAATATGTGCAGATGCTTGATTTTCGAACTATATGCAAAATATAAGACTAAGCTATACACAAAATGTATTATGCTAAAGAGCACATTATTCTCCCCCAATTGTCATGAATAAAAATCGACTGACAATGAGATTATTTAACATGTTATTTACATGTATAACCTAAGGATGCATCTATGCGAGCTGAAGTATAAAATAAGGTATGCAGGCAAGCAAACAAGCAAACAAGCATTAGAGTCACGCAGACAAGTATCTCTATTACTCCCCCTCAGTGGGGTAGAAAGGATAAGAACTAAACAGTTCATTCAAAATCAAAATGTGAGACATGAGTGGATTGGAAGGCCTTCTGGGCGTTGGGCCAAAGGCTTGGCACTGATGGCATGTATGAGCGTACTAGATGCAATCTGCGTACATGGCAGGCCAATAAAAGCCATTCAGTTTGATATTGCACTTCATTCTATCTTCGACTTGATGGGCGCCGCATAGCCCAGAATGAACCTCGCGCATGATAGCTCGATCCTCGACTGGGGAGACACATCTCAAGAGAACGGACTTGTCCATCTCGTGGACGAGTCAATACAGGGAGTCACCAATCAACTCTATGATGTTGCCTAGCAAAGTAGTCGGACCCTTTGAGCCCGGTCCGAGGGGAGCCATCCCTTCTTGAATTTGGCGATGGGCTCGCGCCAATCTTCTTCTTCTGGAGGAGTGTTTTGGTCGAAGCCTTGGACCTCATAAACTGTGAGACCAGAGTCACTTTCGAGTGAGCTGGGCATTAGCCTTCAGTGCTTGACTGTGATGTCCACTTCACCCTCAGGCGATAGCTTGATGGCCACAGCCAGTTTTGCCAAGGCATCAGCCTGGGCGTTGCCACTTCTAGGAATGTGGTCTATTTTGAAGAAATAGAACTTCTGGGTTAGCCGGGTGACGGCGGCGTGCTATGGGACCAACTCTGATTTTCGCACGTCATAGATGCCAAGCACCTGTCGGACTATCAGTTGGGAATCTCCATAGGCTTTGAGGTATTTGACACCCATGTCGAGAGCCATCTGGAGTTCGATGATCAGGACTTCGTACTCAGCTTCATTGTTGGTTAGAGCCTTCATGAGGGCACAAGAGTTGTACAGAACTCCGCCCTAAGGGGTCAGGAAGACGATTTCGACGCCTGCCGTAATGCCTGAATTGAGGTTACTTCGGGTAGTACCTCGAGAAGCACCATCGAAGTACAACTCCCAACAGGGTAGACCGGCTATGAGGGCATCTTGCTGCCAGTAATGCAAGACATCTCCGCTCTGTTTACCCCATTGTTAGTGTTGAAGAGTGAGAGACTCCTCATCTGGAAGCTCCGTGTTGAAGGGAGAATCGTCTGGTACTGGATGGACTGCTAAGAATTCAGCCATGCCCTGCCCCTTCATTGCTTTTCTTGGGACATAGGTAATGTCGTACTCCATGAGCAGGAGTGCCCATTTCCCCAGTCAGCCTGAGAGAACAGGTTGCTTGAGAAGGAACTTCAGGGGATCGTGCTTGGATATAAGCTCAGCCCGATGAGACAGAAGGTAATACCGCAGCTTTTTGACAGCAAACACCAATGCTAAGCATACTTTCTCCATGGGGGAGTAGCAGTACTCAGCACCGATTAGTTTCCGGCTGAGGTAGGAGAGCGGCTTCTCTTTACCTTCCTCGTTGACTTGCTCCAATAGAGCCCCTAACGAAGCATCCATGGCGACAATATAGAGTATGAGGGGTTTACCCTTGACGGGCGCCCCAAGACTGGAGGAGTGAGAAGGTACTCCTTGATCTACTTGAAAGCTATCTGACATTATGGGTCCCAAATGATGGGGGCATCTTTCTTCATCAACTTGCTGAAAGGCGCGCATCGACCAGAGAGATTGGAGATAAATCTCTGAATGTAGGTCAGTCTACCCTGGAGTGACCTAAGTTCAGTGAGGTTGCTGGGCGGCGGAAGCTCCTGGATCACTTTGATCTTGCTAGGATCTAGCTCAATTCCTTAGAATCAAACAACGAAACCAAGGAATTTGTCGCTGGATACGCCGAAGGCGCATTTCATGGGGTTCATCTTGAGCCCATATTACCAGAGATGGTCGAAGACTTGACGCAGATCACGTAGGTGGTCTTTTCGCCTTCTAGTTTTGACGACGAGGTCGTCAACATAGCATTCGACGTTGTTGTGCAGCATCTTGTCAAAAAATTTGGTCATGGCTCTCTGATAGGTAGCGCCGGCAATCTTTAAACCGAAGGGCATGTGCTTGTAGTTGAAGATCCCTTTAGCGAAACTAAAGGCGGTGTGGCCCTTGTCTCGGAGGGACATCCGGATCTGGTTGTAGCCCGATGACCCGTCCATGAAGGATAGGGCTTCATGTCCGGTGGTCATGTCAACCATCATCTCTATGATTGGGACTGGGAAGTCATCCTTTGGACAGGCTTTGTTGAGGTCCCGGAAGTAGACGCAGATGCGGACTTGACCATTTTTCTTTTTGACTGGGACAATGTTAGCGAGCCAGACCAGATAGATGCATGGCTCGATGAAGTCGACCTCCGCCATCTTATCTACTTCGGTCACGACCTAGAGCTCCAGCTCGTGGCGCATATGCTGCTGGGGCTATTTGACTGGCGTGGCTATGGGAGATATGGCCAAATCATGCTCCGCCACAGGGAGATCTAACCCAGGCATCTCTTGGTATGTCCAGGCAAAGTAGTCTTTGTATTCGAGCAGGAATTGCTTGTAGTCCTGCCTCTCTGCTTTGGTGAGGAGAGCACTGAGGAATGTGGTTGGGCCCAAGTATTCTATGGTGGATTTGGCCCATGAGAAGATGAAACCCGATGAGGAGTTCTGTACCTTTGTTGACCGCTGGTGTCGCCTTGCCGTGCAAGTCCCGGGGCACATTCCAGAGCCAGAGTAAATCAAGATGTTAATTTCTAACGCAACACCCGAGTATTAGTTTGTCTCCCTCAACGACATTACCTCCTGACAGCAACTTTATGGTCAAGCCTACTTCATTCGCCAACAACTTCACAATCCCCTTGACCCCGAGTCTTCTCTGCCTTCTACATCCCCATACACCCCGCCATCTACATGTACCTCCATATATCAACATTCACCCTCCACGAGTCAACCTTCCACTTACATCTCACCCTCCATGAGTCAGCCCTACTCCTCCGCATATCAACCCTCCATGAGTCAACCCTCCGCATATCAACCATCCATAAGTCAGCTTTCCGCTTCCATATACCCACGCCCATCTCCATCTCCCCCAGTCAAGAGAACACCACACCCCGAGCAAGTAGATGTCGTCCACTATATTCCCGCTCCACATACGACATTGCCTAGTCCTTCCACTAGCCATGCGCCATTACCTGCGCAACCCCCACTTCCTTCTACCCCGTCTCATACCCCTCGACATCCACCTTGCCCGAAATAGGCTCCTCCTCCTCTGTTGCTGGAGTGTTTCACGAATATTTTCTAGGCTTTGATGGCCACTCACACATTGTCGCTTCCTCCGATTATGTCCTATCGGCTAGCGATGGGGAATATGCTCTAATTTTGTGATTTTCATCACCAGCAGGGGCATTTGGTTGAGGATTGCCCCGAGTTTTGGGATTATATTTATGACTTGGAGGATAAGAAGAGGATTGATTGGGCTGCCATGCATAAAGTTATTTTAGATCTCCACAGCAAGTAGCAACAAGAAGTGCCACCCAAGCAGCCGTCTCCATCTCTACAAGACCAGGGGCACCCTTGTGATCCATTATATTGTGTTGCACCCGCTCCATTGTCGTCGTCTCCATCTTCATCTCCACCTACCCCATTACCTTCGCCATCTCATACCCCGACCCCATCACCTCCACCAACCCACGCCCCCGCTCAGGCTCATGCCATCCCTCCTTCCTCCAAACCCATTACCGCCACTTCCACTCCCAACGCCACTCAACGTGTTGTGTCAATATGTCGACGTTGGGCCACACAGCCTTCGATTTCACCTTCACCCTCTCTACCATCTCCATTGCCTAACCTATCACTACTGCTTTCACCGCCCACACCATCTCCATTACCCCCATTGTCTGCATCACTACCCTTACCATCTTCTCCACCATCTTGGTCATCTTCCTCGCCGTTACCTTCATCTCTTGAGCTTGAGCAGGCTATGCCCCCACACCTATACCTCCACCTTCGCCTATGCCTTCTCCACCATCCGTACCTGCCATTGCCTCTACTCCTCCACCACCACTTAAAAATGTCATACCCATTAAAGCCTCCATGTCATCTAAGCCTTCTACCTCCGTCGCTTCTCCACCTACTTCCACCCCACGGAGAGGGTGTACATTACCTTTAGTGCCCCTCAGGTCTAGTCCCCAGGGAGAGCATGAGCTGAGTCAAGGCGATTCAGTGCCGGTTGTTCAATTCAAGATTCAAGATTTCATTTGCTGCATGCTGATACGCGTCCTGGTCTCTGGCTATTTTGGGAATGATGAGCTTCCACTACCTATGATGGTTGTTAAGAAAAGCTCCCTCACACTGGTGCTAGTTTCATCTCAAGTGAGGCCTGTGGCAATCTCATTACTCGCCGAAGGTTCGATCATTGATGCTACTATCACTTCTCGCACCATTGCCATTCAGATAATTGGCCAAGATGGGCTCTCCACCAGTATTGTGCTAAGTCATACGGCCGCTAAGCAGATTATGAGTTCTATATTCAAGGGGCAATTGGCCGTATTCTCAGCATTCTCTAAGGACATTCTGCACACCTTATGCAATCTCTCTCAATTTATCAATACGCCGGCCACGTCAACGTCATGTATTGCTGTCCCTTAATTTTGTCCTTCTCTTCTATCAAGGGAGTTATGCTTCAAGCCCGATTGCCGAGTGGAGTTGTCAAACCTCATGCTGCTTATGCCAAGGGACAAGACTCTGTGATTCCATGATATTTAGCATTTTGAGGAGTTATCTATCTGAGAATGTCCGACTATGGTTAGCACCGGGTGTCTAGGGGCAACTACCCCAGCAAGGCTACATGTTCATAATCGGGCTAGGCTGTCTGCCAGGTGGACCCGTTATTTGAGAAGATATTTCAAGATGAGAAGCCTAAAGGTCCAAGCTCGCGCAAGGCGAGCCCATTTCCAAGATGTTTCAGCCAAGAAGAGGCGGCAACACAAGTACACAGGCCATCAGTTGTGCACTCAGGGGTCCACTTCTCTTTCCCATTCTTTTCATTCATCCTTTCTCTTACTCCAAGTGTCTTGTCAGACCACGATCACAACACCTCTCGATGCACCATCGCTGCGACTCCTCGAACAGTAACACACCATGCCTCGAGCCGCAACACGAGCCATAACTGGCACCTGCCAACCCTCATCCTCGAGCTGCAAGCTAGCCACTACCACACAATCTCAAACCAAATACAGGACAACTACAGCCCAATCCAAGAAGATCCTCCGCTCATCCGAGCACATCTCGATCAGAGCGCCCACTCTGCCACCTCGAACCACGATCTCAACGCCTCAGGGGCTGAATAATCCTCAAGCTAAGGTGGCCAACATGATAATAGCTCCTTCAGAGCACACTCACGGCCACTTAACCATGAACAATCCTCGCCAGCCACCTAATCTCACTGCGATTCCTTGAACGCAGCATCACAGCAATGCACCTACCGGCAACCTCTGCCTAATGTAGCACAACTGAGGCCACCATCAATAAGGGAGAAAGCTCTCGACCTCAATCTTCAGACCCCACACCATCACTCGAATGAAAAAATGACAACCACCTTCACAGTCCCAACGCCGCGCACTCACGCTCTCACCCAAGAAACCAAGCGAAAAATAAACACGAAGTCCTATGCCAACTGTCGACTGTGCTGGACATTACGGACTCTGATCACTGCAGTATCTCGAATTCCCACGTAGCTCGAGAAAAACACCTGAACTACACACGAAATCCCATCTCATAGATAGGAAATAGAAACCCACGACACGACAACTCACATCACATGACAAGAGTATCGCCCACCAGAAGTAAGGCAAGATGCGTCCACTGATGACTTAGTCCGCAGCCTCATGTGTCTCTCTATGACGCCCCAGGTGGAGACTGACACACCGTACAGTAACCAGGAACACAAAATAAGGACTAACTGGGGTCACGCTCATCAACGCGGGTCTGACTCCCCTAGCCATGTGTGCACACACAGACTATGCGCCCTAGGTCAGGCCCTCTAGCTGGTTCTTCCCCCAAAGCCTGAACTCAGGCTGCATGTGGGGGCCCTACGGTAACCAGCCTAACAACCGTCTCACTCGGGTAATGCTCTCCACCACTCCCAAGTGGGTCTGCACACGCGTGTGCAGGAAAGCTACGACTAGTGGGGGCTCACTAAACGTGAACACTGAAAATCACGCACGCACCCATCACGAGTAATGGGGAGTAACAGGTGGCCCGAGACCACCAGACTCTGGACAACACACTAGACATAATAACCCAATGGTCCTTGAGTCATGAGACTCAAGTCAAGACCGCTGCACATAATGACACAGCGCTGTCAATCTAGCCTAATCCCTAGGTTTGAAACCACGGTAACATGAAACTTCTGGACATCCCACAACATGAACGCAGAACCCACGGTGTCCGGGATGTCCATGAGGCCAAAGGTCAACCACTGGGTCACAACCAAGTTGACCGGAGACAAATGCAATACAAAACGGACACGACGGGTATGAAAAACCACCTAGCAGTCCTCTCTGGACCGTTAGGAAGCCTAGCAGTCTCCTCCGAAGCGCAAGGCCTGGCCTAGCAGTCCAGCCAGGACCGCAAGGGCCGAAGATGAACCAAACCCCTAGCGGTCACTCCCAGACTGCCAAGCAGAGTGGCGGTCCTCTGCCTGACCGCTAGGCGTAGCCTAGCGGTTAGTCGCAAGGCTTCTACCCCACTGACCTTAAAAGACTAAAACACAGTTAAACGGTCATGCTCTTATCGTAAAGCAGAGCCTAGCAGTCTTCACCAGACCGTTAAATCACCCTGGCAGTCCATCGTGCGACCGCAAGGCCCGAACTAACATACGGGTGACCCTAGCGGTCTCCACACTACCGCTAGGTACCCTAGCAGTCGCTGGAAGGACCGCTAAGCAATCTCGAACTCGAAAATGGTGAAAACGGCGAGAAAGTCCATTCCACACCCCGTTCACACCCATGTGAAGGGGAAAATAAGGGGAACTAGTCCCCAACCTCTCTAGCACCGAGAGAACCCATTTCAACATCAAAACACGATCAAATCACTAGATCCGGCTCACACCCCAAAGTCATGCATTTTTCCCAAAACATCAAAATAAACCTGCTCGACTCACCACGACCTACAAAACTCACTGGCAAGGAAGTACGTGAGTCAAGGATCCATTCCCCTACCTCCACCGAAGATTTCACGCGTCGAGGACGCCGATCCATCACGAAACGCCCACGAAACCCTCACCGGGCGACCAAATGTGTGCCCGAGCTCACCGCGTCTCCACCGCCTCGATCCTCGCCCCATCCTCATGCTCCTCGCCCTCACGCCATCCCTTCCTCACCCACCATCACCCTCGTCGGCCACCCGGAGGAGAGGGGGAGAGAAAGAGAAGAGAGAGAGAGTGAGAGAGAGAGAGAGAATGAGGGAAAGAGAGGGGGGGTTATATATAGAAAATCAAAAAATTTAAGAAAATATAAAAAATGTTCTGTGGGTTTTATTTCATTCTGCTTACTCCTTTTGCTTCTGTTCTTGATTCTCTGACCTGCAGATGGATCAATTAATTAGATTGATTGTTCAATTGATACCATAGATCAATAGGATGAAGGTTTAAGTATTGTTAATCATTTGTTAAGGTGAATGAGTATGAAGGCTTAGGTGTTCTGTCCAGAGGAGTTTGTTATGCAGAGGTTTTAAGTGTATGTTGTACTTGTCCTCAGAGAGTGCCTTGCTCATTTGTTCTTGTATGTTCTTAGCCCTGGCAAAAATCGGGCAGCATCTCCCCCGGACTGAGGCTTGCAAGAGATAATAGAAGGCCACCGAACGGATTGCTCCGGGGTGACCCTCAAAGTTTGGAGTTGCCTCATGGCGGTCCGACAACCCAAATGTGACTGTAGAAAGCCCGAGGACTAGCCTTTAAGAGCCCCCATGACTCACGGGTAATGATTCTTCGAAGCGGGACAAATGTTTGCCACAAGAGGGCAATGAATGTTCATCCGTCGAGTGGGTTCCTTTGAGGACCATGCCATGGAGAGATAGACCTCAAGGACCCTGGATGATTGGAGAGTGAGGAAAGGAGGAGTAGGTTGAAGCAAGGGACACTAGGTTTGCAAAAAGGGGTGTTTCTTTTTATTCATCCACACAAACGGGGGAGGGTTTTAGCACAGGGGAGGTTCACCTCGAGACCAAGAAAAATGAAATACATTGCAAAGGGGGAGAGAATACATTAATGGAGGAGGGGGAGAGAGCACAAGCTCTTCCCCCGACTCACCACGCACTTTCACTCCCCTCCCTTTCCTTCACCTCACCTCTCCGGCACGAGGGTGTAGTTTCTTCACTCTTTGGCTGGGCTCTCCTTCTCAGAAGATCTCACCTCTCACTCTTTTCTTCACCCCTGGCTCTCTGCCGTAAGCCCTTGTGTGTCTTCAGTTGGTGGTTATATATCTCCCTAGGGGGAATGTTCAGGTTCTTTTCATTTGAAGAGGAGCATACCCCGCCACTTGCCCACGTCGCGTCGGTGTTGCGATCGCGCTACTTCATTCACCACGTTGCCATTGTCACCTCTTGCAGGGGCTGGGAGGAAGGTGCAGGGCTTGAGAAGTTCCATTCATGGAACATCCATGGTTGTCCATGGGTTCGAAGCAGAAGTTTATCCACTTCAAGCAATTTGTCGATGTGCCATTCCTAGAAAATAGGGGACCAACATGATGACGGGATGGCTCAATTGCGCGCCAGATAACCATTTCAAAGAAGATCCCGCCGGTTCAAACCTTCAAAGAGGAGCGCGCCGGGTATGCCTTTCAAAAGGATAGCTTGACGGATCTTCAAAAGGGAGCGCGTCGGCTAAGATATTAAAGGGGGGGCACACCGGTTTGGCCAAGCAAATGGGTCGCGCCAGATTAATGCAACAAAGTGGAGCGCACCGAGTTAAGGCCACAAAGGGGGGCGCGCCAGATTAAGGGCCATGCAAGGGCGCGCTGGTTTAATGAAAGCAAGAGGGCGCACTGGTTTAAGTGAAAGTCACACCGATTTAGGCTTTATCTCGGGATCGCGGCCATTCAGACGAATGTCGGTATTCCCAGAATGTTCTAGTTGTAATGCATTGCCTCCATAATGTTTCATTCACAGTCTCCAGGCTTCGGTCCCAGACTTTGCGTGACTACTGGTGCATGCTGGACCTGTGCCCGAGTTCCCGTTGTTTTCTCTGTTTCAGTTTTCGACGTAGCCGGCTAGAGAGTCATGGCCATATCTTTCGCTTGGCGACTTCCTTGTCAGGTAGCGGACCACCAGCCAAGTTCTCATCTTGATCGGGCGAGGTATGTTTTTGTTCGGCCTTCCCATCTTTGACTTACGCTTGAATGAGTAGACGCGAGTGCCGTATGATCATTATCGTCATTTTTTGACGTCTACAATGCCACCTTCCTGACAGCGGTGCGGGAGAGATGGGTGGATGGCTATAGAGCGTTTGTGATGCCGTGGGGGCATATGATCCCCACCCTTGAGGATGTGGCCTTCTTGACGGGATTGCCAGTGGCAGGGATCCCGGTGCCCGATCGAGAGCTGAAAGATTATCGAGAGGACGTGGAGGACTTGCACGGGCCGCAGCTGCCTCGATCTAGGAGACCAGTGACAAGTCTTTCACCCGGGAAGATCAGTGCTGCGATGGGGCTCGTGAGGATGACACGTGGGCCACTAGAGGACTTGGATGTGTATTTGAGGCAAGTGAGATAGAGACTCAGATATCAAGGGAGGAGCGAGCAGCAGGAGTTGTGTCTTTTCTTCTTATACTTCTTTGGGAGGTTATTTTTTGCTACTGCCTCGAACAAGGTGAATCTGAAGTATCTCTTGCTGGTACGGAATCTAGAGTAGGGTACCTAGCTTGCGTGGGGAAGAGCGATGTTGGCGCACCTCTTCACCCACTTGGATCCAGTGCGCCCGGGTTTTGTTGGGGTAGGAAGTGAGAGGTGGGTTGGGTGAGGGGGTTTGGGTTGAAGTGGTGTGCTCTTCATGGGGGTAGGAGGAGGGGCAAAGGCGTGGCCCAATTGGTTTTGGGAAGTGAGGGCTAGGTGGTAGGGTGTAGCGGCAATGGTCGGGGTAGGAGAGGTGGGGAGTAGTGGGGGTTGGGCGATTTGGGTGGTCTTAGGCTGGCCGGGTGGGAATGGAGGAGTTGTAGTGCTCCTCGTGCTATGGCTACCCGGGTAGGAGGGGGAATGTTAGGGGGCATAGGCCTTCCTAAGCTCGGCCTTCATTTCCACCCAAGTGTCAATCAGGGCTTGCCCGCGGATCCTCCTTAAACTCTCAACCATTAGCCAACGAGTTTTGGCTTGCTTGGAGAGGTACATTTTGGCTAGTCTCACTTTCCTCTCTTTGGTCAAGGGGTACCAATCAAAGTATTGGTCCATCAAAACCTCCCATTCTAGATATACACTAGGGTTGTAGGATCCCTCAAAGGCGAGGGTTTTGACTTTCAAGAGTGCCAAGAGGTGGTCATTTGGATTTTTCTGGGGGTAACTCTCATTCTTCCTTGGTGCGGGACTACTTCCCTCAAGTTTATTGAGTTGGACAGTGATATCATCAAGTTGCCCAAAAATGTTGGGCATGGCCGCCGTGAGGGAGTGGATGCAGTCAACCTTGTTACCGCGGGGCTTCCAGGGGATTTGGGATCCATTGGGAGAGGCGAAGGGGACAGGTGTGATTGGTGTGAGGTAGCCACACAAATGGGGATGATGCATGTGGGGAATGGATGCAAACGCCCTAGGACTGGACTTGTAGAGACAAGTCTAAAACTTTCTCTGATACCATTTGATGTGACACAACCAAGGGTGATGCGGGGATGACTTGATGTGCCTAGGACCTAGACCCGCAAGCATACACAGATGGGTGATCGGACTCACGTCGATGGGCTCACTCGCGCAGTGCACACTATCTCCTGTGGACAAACCGGGGAGGGTGGTGAGGGTCGGAGGTTAGACCTTGATGTTCCTGGGGATGTGGCTTTGCTTGGGCTGTACCCCTAAGGGGCTGGGATTCCTAACTTCTGGGTGATCGGCGTGCCGTGGGCGTGGGTGTGGGGTGGCTCTCGCCTCTCACTCCGCGGTGGGCACACAATAAGTGGAATATGGAGCAGGCGCTCACCTCACCATCTGACGGGCATTAAGATGTGATACTAGACGAGCAAAAGTCAACCAACATGGGGGGAACCGGATGCTCACCTTATCAGTGTGAAGACACTGATTCCGATCGGAGACGGGCGAGCGTGGAAGCATGGGTAAGCACCCGTATGCTGTGTCGGTGTCGCTTGACCTGAAATTATGGAGTTACAGCACTATGCCTCTCACAGGAGGGGTGAACACGGGGTAGGGATTTACCAAATACAAATAAACACTACCTCCACGCAGGGAGGGGCCTTCAGCCGACCAAGTGGGGTGGGGGAGTAAGTGGAAGAACCCGATTTTCTCCCGATCAGCCTGCAGGTACAGTAAGCTAAAGTCCTGGGTGCCACAAACGTCTCCGGATGCTGCAGGAGGTGGGGCGGGTACCGAATCGATCAGGGACAAGGTGGCAATTAGCAGACGAGGCTGGGAGTTGTCTGTGGGCTGGTCCGAGTTGCTGCTACTTCATCTTCACGAGCTGCCCCGTTTCGATTCGGTCAGGGACAGGGTGACAAGGCGCTGATGCTGGAGGGTCCACAGGCTTGTCCGGATGCTGCTGGAAGTGGGATCAGTGCTGGAACAATTGGGACTAGTCCAGGAAGCCTCCGTAGAGTTTGGGGGCCGATTAGGCAGCGTTGAGGGCCGCTACAGCTCTGGGATCAGGACAGGTCCGGGGTGCTCTTGCCTAACTCAGATTAGCAGCTAGTGGTTGCAGAAGTCGCCACGGACTCTCCCGAAATCCGATGGGGATGGGACTAGCACTGACGTGACAGTGGGCAAGGCAGCAATGCTCAGGAGCTAACATGACCTCTTTCTAAGGTTGGGGGAGAGTGTAGTGATCTGGTAAGTAGAGAGGGGTCCGACCTAGTTCTGGTAGGGATAGTCTGTGCTCGTTGGGAAAGAAGGCCGGAACGGGGTGCCCCGGAATCCGAATGACCTCCTTCTTATTGGAGCTAAAATAGGACTAGACGAGGATCGCCTCGGTTGAAGGGATCGTCAGGAAACTCAGAGGAGCGATCGTGGGAGCTTTTGCAACTCGCCTCTATCCCCAGCCGGAGTCGATCTTGCACAGCCTGATAGAAACGGCCCCCTGCCCAGCTCCGTTCTCGGTTGGGGATGCACGACCACTCGTTGGAAAGCCACTTTCGAGGAGAATCTTCAAGGGTTAAGTAGGGCACCATAAGGTACTCAGGGATGGCGGGGCATCACTGCAATCAGGGTGTCTGTTCTGCTGCTTTCTCTGCTTGGGTGGTCCCTCTGGATCCCGTGGGGGGAGGGGTCTGAGGGGGGCGATCACCGGCCTGAGGTGGCCTGGTTGCACCCTGGGTGCTCGGGTCCGCGATAGGTGCCCCGGTCGAGGTCGTCGTGGCCGAGGTGCCAGTCGTCGGGGTCGATGGGGCCAGAGCATCGCCAACAGGTGAACTGCACACCGTGGTCCATGCGGCGCTGATAGTGAGCGCGCAGCCTGTCATGAGCTGCGTCGTAGCCACGCTGCTGCCTCGTGCCTCGCGCCTGCTCACGCTGGCGTCGGTGGTCGGGACAGCGGGACTCGGGCTGGGTCTCGCCACATCCCGGCTCGCTGCAAACGTTCACCGTTCCCACCGACAAGACTCAGAGAACCGCTGCCGCACCCACTCCCCGAGCCCACCCTTCCAGGTGTCGGGGTTGCTGGAGATGAACGGGATGGGCAGCCCGAGCTTGTGGTCCAGGCCGTCACCCTTGGCGCACTTGGCGTTCCCGGTGCGCTCACCCTGACCCGCGGTGCCTGCGATGGCGTACAGCAGGAACGGCTCAAGCAACCGGTCGGCTGGGTATCCGTCGAGGAATGCCCGCATCTTGGCTGTGTCCAACGGCAGCGGAGTGTGGGCGAGGTAGGCGTGCGGCTCGATGCCGTGGTGTTCGGCGATCCAGTCGGCGGTCTGACGGACGGCCGTGGCGTAGGTTCCTCTGCCTTCACGGTAGGCGCTGTACTTGCGGGCCATGCCGAGGTGACAGATCGGGATGGAGTCGATGGGCTGCTTCACGGCCACGTCATCCATGCTCAGGATGAACTCGCTGGGTGCGGCAGGACTGTTGACGAACGTGGCGATCGACTGCCTGGCGTTGGCGAACTTCTCGGTCAACGGTTCGAGCGGTAGCCGTGCTCCGGCGAACCAGTCGGGCACGTCACCGACACACCAGGTGTCGTCCACCCAGGGCGCGTTGGCGGCCCATGACCGCAGCGTGTATCGCAGGTCGTCGCGGTCATCGTCGGTGGGTCCGCCGACGTAGAGGACGAGCGTTGCCACAGCGCCCTACTTGGTGCGGACGGTCAGGGTTCCGCGCTTGGTCGGTGCCTTGGGCCAGACGTTCAGCTCGCGACCTTGCCAGTCCCACTTGCGGCGGGACTTGAACACTTCCTCAGCCGCGGAGTAGACACCCATCGTCGGGTTGCCGGCGTCGTGCAGGATCGCCACGGCGTCCTTGGCCATCAGCGGCAGCCACGCCTTGAGGTCGGCTACAACCTCGTCATGTTCGTGGGAGGCGTCGTGGAACAGCAGGCCGATCGGTGGGCGACTATCCTGCTTCCACGCCTTTGCAACGTCGGTCGACCAGCCCTGGATCGGGGTCACGAACGGCCGGATGCCGGTGACGTCCAGGTGGTTCTCGTAGAAGGCTCTGGTCTCGGGCAGCGAGTAGGCGTCGACGTAGGCGGGCATCTGCTCGGGCCACGAGTCTCGCGGCCGATCCTCCCAGGCATCCACGCTGAACACGTGCGCCTTATTGCCGGACTGAGCGCCCATCACGAGCCAGCCAGTGGAGCGGCCTTTGTAGGCGCCGATCTCCACGATGGCCTGGTCGGTCGGAACCTTGGCGGCTTCGTCACGGAGTCGTTCGCAGGCGGGGACCTCGATGAAGCCGAGGGCGATCTTCTGCGAGGTGATGGACCCGATGTCGAGTGTCGTCATGCTCACGCCTCCACCAGCCCCAGTTCCTCGAGCTCGGTCAGCCGGTCGTTGATCCGCTCGTGGACGCTCGCGTAGTACGCCGTGCCACGTAGCCGCTTGGCGCTCTCATTGGCGTTGGCGATCGCGAGCAGCACCTCGGCCCGTGTCGCGTCGGGGGAAGTGGCGAAGGTGGTCATGCGTCGTCACCGTCGTCGTCCATGCGCGAGCGGATCAGCGTGTCCTCGGCGAGCCGCATCATGCCCAGCGCCTCAGCCAGCCCGATCTCCTCGCCCTCGGGAGTCTGCGCGATGACGTGATCCACGATGTCGCCGTCGCTCAGCACGCGGGTGATGACGACCTGGCCGATGACAAGCTGGTCGGTCTCGGGCTCGGTCATCGGGCTCACCGCCTCGGACATGACGAACGCCCCGGCCGATTGGCTCGGGGCGCACTCCTCTAAGCACCTATCGTTACACAGCCTCGCCGTCAATGCGAGCAGCCCAGCGTTTACGTGCCTCAGCGTGGCGCGTTCGCCAGGTGCTCGACCGCTTCGCCGCCTGCACTCGGGCCACCTCGTCATAGTCGAATCGCAACGGCTTGGCCCCTCGCCGCACGGGCTCTAGGTCACCGCGCACGACCCACTGCCGGATGGTCACCGGACTGACTCCGGCGATCTGGGCAGCCTCCTCGGTGGTGACGATCATTCCGGTGCGACCCGCTCGCCCCGGTGCAACTTCTCGCGCATAGATGCGACCGCTCGAATGGTCCTTCCGATCCGTTCGGATATCAAGACCAAGTTGGGCCCAAATTTTCTATTGTAGATCTAGCCCACGAGAAGATGAAGCCCGATGAGGAGTTCTCCGCCTTTGCTGACCACTGGCGTCGTCTTGCTGTGCAAGTCCTGGGACATATTCTGGAGGGATAGCAAATTATGATGCTTATATCCAATGCAACACCTAAGTTTCACTTTATCATAGCCCTAAACGACATTACCTCCTGGCAATAGTTATATAGTCGAGCTCGCTTCATTTGCCAACAACTCTATAGTTCCCCTGACCTCGAGTCTCCTTCACCTCCCACATTTACATACACCTCGCCATCCACGTATACCCCTTCTTCACCCCCCATGAGTCAGCCTTCCACCACCTACTCGTACACCACAAGTCAGCCTTATGCCACATATCCCCTTGTGAGTCCACAGGCCTCTACTCCCATGTGTCAACCTTCCATGAGTCGGCCTTCCGCCTCCTTATACCCGCATGTGTCTCCACCTTCTCCTCCAGTCAGGGGAATACCATGCTCAGAGGAAGTGGATGTCATCCACTACATACTTCCCCACTCCGCTCCTCATACGCCTCTGCCCAGTCCTTCCGCCAGCCGTCGTGTACCCTTGCCTACACAACCACCTCATTCTTCTTCATCGCCATCTCATACCCCTCAGCATCCTTCTTGCCCAAAGCGGGCTCCTCATCTTCCATTTTCGAAGTCTTTCCCAGATATTTTCTGGGCTTTGATGGTCACTCACGCGTTGTAGCTTCCTCCAGTTATGCCTTGCCGACCCGCGGTCGGGAATATGCCCCAATTTTGTGAATAACATCGTCAGCAGGGGCATTTGGTTGAGGATTGCCCCGAATTTAAGGAGTTTGTTTATGACTAGGAAGATAAAAATAGGATTGATTGGTCTTCCATTCACGTGTTCATTGTACATATTCACAACAAGCAGTTGCATCAAGTGCTACCCAGGCAGTCGTCTCTATCGCTTCAAGACCAAGGGAACCCCTGTGAGCCTTTATCTGGAACTACACTCGCTCCATCTCCTACATTTGTCACCTCGCCTAGCCCATCACCATTGCCTACTCCCCCACCTATTCTAGTACCTACCCCATCGCCATCCTTACCACTTCCTATGCCATCTTCATCTCCATCTACCTCGACTCTTGTGCCATCTCCACAAACTCCACCAACCCAAGCTTCTGCTCAGGCTTCTCCCTCCTCCTCTTCTGGTCCCATTGCTCCTGCTACTTCCAATTCCTCCACTTCATCTGTTACCACCACTTCCCCTCCTAACACCACCCAACGCATTGTGTCGATAAGGCGGCGGTTGACACCGCGACCCTCCTCTTCCTCCTCCCCATCCCCATGGCCCTCATCACCACCTCCATCTTCATCACCATCCTCATCTCTTAACCCTTCTCCATCACCCTCACCTTCCACATAACCTTCCCTACCCCTGATGCCCTCTCCTCCATCTCCTTCCTTACCTGAGCCTAAGCAAGCTTCGCCTTTACCTTTACCTCCGCCTTCACCCTCGCCTTTGCCATCACCTTCACCCATGCCTGCCATTGCCGCTATCCCTACACCATCCAAGCCTAAATCCACTCCTTCCACTTCTCCATCCATTTCCACTCCACGGAGCGGGTGTGCGCTACCTTTGGTGGCCCTCGGGTCTGGTCCTTGAGAAGAAGATGAGCCGAGTCAGGACGATGCCATGCTGGCTCTGCCTTTCGAGATTCAAGATTTCATCTATCGCATACCAGTTCGTGTCCTAGTTTTTGGCCATTTTGGGGATGATGAGCTTATACTTCTAATGACGGTTGCTAAGAAGAGCTCTCTCGCACTTGTACTAGTTTCCTCAAAAGCAAGGCCGGTGGCAATCTCTTTGCTCACCAAAAATTCCACTATCAAGGCTATTATTTCTTCTCGCTTCATTGCAATTTAGTTCACTAGCCAAGAAGGGTTCTCTACTCGTCTAATACTAATAGGTACGACTGCCTGAGATGTTATAGATTCTATGTTCAAGGGTAGATTGCCGTATCTTCAGCATTTTTCAAGGACATTATGTAATTCTTATGTGATCTCCTACGGTTTATCGGTAAGCCGGCCACATCAACACCATGTATTACTCTCCCTCTGTTTCATCTTGTTCTTCTGTCAAGGGAGTTGTGCTTCATGGCTGATTACTGAGTGAGGTTGTCGGGGCTCCTTGTAATGACCCAGAGCTCAGGGTACCGATAACCTGATACAAGTATCGAATTATCGCCACTATGAACTGGGGACGCTACCCAAGAGGCTGATGAGGCCCCTGAAGGGTTAGTGAGGATTGTTGAGGAGGCATATAAACAATTGAAATTACAACGTGCATACTAAAATTTATTTGAACAGGAATGATGTGACACAAAGTAGGGGATATGCAGCAAACAACAGCAACCCTAGGACCTAATCCGCATTCACAATTACACAGCAAGACTCCATTCTTCGATGGTACTAACTATGCAACTAAGCACGTAGACACACAATGCAGCTGGGTTGAATATAGACTGATAACACTCTGTAGAACTACAAGTAGTACGACTCAACCAGCCTACGAAGGGGGATAGAAGATAAGGAAATGGAACATAAGATAAACCACTACACAGAGAGTTTTTAGATTGTTCGGTCTACTACCACAGACCTACGTCCATCCCCCACTCAAAACCTGAGTGAGGCTTACCTTGCACCAAGCAAGAAGCAGACTCAGTCTGCAAACAACGGTTGCCAAATAGCTTGTGACAGAGGGAAACAAATCCCTCGACCTGATCTTGCTTCCAGAAGACTAGCACCCTAGATCTGCTACACCACAGCGCTAGAACCGAAGGACGACCTCCCTTCCTCTGAATCCTTAGAGGGAACCCGTGGGTGACACCCCGTCACTCACAACCAGAGACCGCAATCTCCCTTCTCCTGAAAACCCAGGAGGAAAACCAGTGAGCAGCACCCCGTTGCTCACCACCCAGAGGACACGTGCTCTCTTCCTCTGAGTCCACAGAGGGCAAACTGTGAGTGACACCCAGCCACTCACAACCGGAGACCCAACTCTCCCTTCTCCTGAACACACAGGAGGAGACCAAAACAAGAAAATGAACAAGGAAAAAGAAATAAACAAAACATATGTAGCTCTCGTAGGAGCAAGTTTAGTTCTGGATCTTATCTAGGAACTGATGAACATAGATCTTCAATCAAAATTGGATTCTCTGATCGAACTCTCTCCTTTTCTCTCAATCCTCTTCTCTGCTCTTACTCTCTTTCTTCTCTTTTCTTTTCTTCTACTCACACTCTCTACCTTCTTTCCTCGCAGCTCCTCTCTGGCGGCATGCCTCTTCTCGCTTTTCTGTGCCCCTCTTCGGAGGAAGATGCCTCCTATTTATACCCAAAACAAGGGCTCCGAAGATGCTTTTTGGATAAATGGATTTTTGATTCCTTTTCTTTCATTGGCCAACATGGTATGGACGAGAATGTTCCTTTTGATTGAGTATCCTCAAATCACGTGCCCATCATATGCTCCTTGGGTCCACGTGCCAGCTTCCAATATTTTTGGGATCACGTACGCATCATTAGTTGACTTGGGATCATGTGCCTTAGCCTTAGTTTGATCTCACGTGCTTGCCTTAATCCTATCAATTAGAAGAAAGTCATTTCATCAAACCCCTTATATGTTAGAGTTCATACTTAGGCAAGAATCAGATAGAACATATGCTCAAACTAATGATATGAATGTGCATGAGAATGCCTTAGAGTATGGACTTTGATGCACAAACTTGAATGTGTGCACAGACCTGGATCCTGCATGTGCATGGACCTTGCAATGTTGAAGGCAAACATTGCACAGACCTTATAGAGTTATATGCAAAACATGCATAGACCTTATAGTGTTATATGCAAAACATGCACAGACCTTATGGAGTTATATGCAAGCATACTAAGACTTTATAGTGCGTGACTTCTACATGTGCATAGATCTTGAATTCTAAATGTGCACAGACCCAAAACATGCATAGACCTATATGTGCACAGACTTAAAACATGCTCAGACCTATATGTGCACAGACTTAAAACATGCATAGACCTATATGCACAGACTTGAATGTGCACTGTCCTAATGCTGCATAGACCTTATGCTTCACATCTGCACAGCCCTTCAGCAACATGCACCGACCTTACTTTGCCAAATGCAAATGTGCATCGACCATATATATGACTAATGCAAATGTACATCGACCTTATATATGGCCAATGCAAATGTACATCAACCTTATATATGACCAATGTAAATGTGCATCGACCTTATATGCATTCTACAAAATGTGCACCGACCTTGTATGCAGTCTAACAAAATGTGCACCAACCTTATATGCATACTAACAAAATTTGCACTGACCTTGAGTAAGTAGCCAGTATATGCATCGACCTTTGTACACTGGCTATAGTACATGCATCGACCTTCGTACACTGGCTATAGTACATGCATCGACCTTCAATGCACGTGAGTAGGGATATGCATCGACCTTACATGATTGTCAACAGGAATATGCATCGACCTTGTGTTTCACAGGGTGAAAACGTACATCGACCTTAGGTGCTGCACTTGGCTAACTAGCGTCAACCTTATGTGACAGAATGCGAGAATGCACAGACCTTATCCTCTCAAGACAATAACATGCATCAACCTTATAGAAGTTGCTAGCCAACTAGCATCGACCTTCACTGCAGTCGCTAGCCAACTAGCATCGATCTTATATGCGTGTCATCGCCATGTGCATCGACCTTATTATGCCTAACGACATATGTGCATCAACCTCCTTAGTCAGCACATATGTGCATCGACCTTTATGCAATGAAATGAACATGTGCATTGACCTTGGTATGAAAATGCTTGAACCTTATGCGGAACTACTCCAAGTAGACACTACACCAAACAAGGACAGAAGGGTGAACTCTGAACTGGGAAAAGTCAGAAGCTTAGTGAACTGTCGACAAGACATCAAGCTCCAAATGAAGACCTGTGAGGACAACAACAAAGCCTAGGAAAAACCTAGACGAATGATAGGCAACATGACTAGAACGTCGTGCACACTGCCCCACACATGACTAGAACGTCGTGCACACTGCCCCACATATGACTAGAATGTCATGCATGCGACGAGACACCGACCTCAGGAAAAGCCAAGAGAAGGCTAACCCAGAAAGGTCACGACGTGCGAGGAACGCGAAGAGAACCGTGAAGAGTCACGTGCCACATGACTAGAGTGCCTCACCACTAGAAGAACAGCCAGCTGCGTCCACTGACGTCTTATGCTGTGCCTACTAACGTCTTGTCCACATCACCTACCGCAAGGACTAGGCTGAGATCAAGACACTGTCAGAACTAGAACAGTACCATAACGTGAGCGACTAGTCAGGGTCACATCTAACGATGCAAGTCCAAAGCCCCTGATCACGTGTGTGCACACTGGCTATCGTCTAAGCTAGGTCTCTAGCTAGTATTCCCCCTCCGAAGGAACTATAAACTGGGAAAGTGTCCCGCTACAAGAGTCGTCATGCCGAAGCGTGCTGTAAGGCTATGACCAGTGGAGGCTCATAAGACACAGAGACTCAAAACACATGTGCGGAAGTATAGAGAGGCAAAAGAGCACTGTCACACGTACTCTGAAGCACCAATGGCAGCACAGCCACTACCGACAACTCAGGACAAGGCAACTAGGCCTACTAACGTAATGATCGTTGAGTCAGACGACTTGGAGGCAAGATCGTCACAGACAGCAGAATAAGCCGCCAATCGGTCTACTCCTAAGCTAGAGAAAATGACGCTCCGTAGGAAACGACTCATGGAGACCCGAGGAAACACCGAGGACTCTCAACACATCTAGATATGTAAACTGAGGTAGAACGATACCTCGAGGCATCCAGAAACACGGTCTCGAATTGGACAAAGCCGTCGAGACACACGCAGGGTCACATGTCAACCCCTGGTCTCATCGAGTTGACCGAAACCCGACACGACACAACCACATAGAGACACACACAACATGCACAAGCACTCCTGACCGTCCCATCATGGTCATTGCCCTCATAGGATGTCAACAGACACCCACGGGTCACGGGCAAATCACGAGATCAAGCCAAGACAAGTAGAAATCGAAGCAGTGGACAACGACTACACTCTGGGCAGAGCGAACTATCATTCAACCGCTAGGCGAACTCGACAGTCAAGGAAAGCCGCTGCAAGACCAGAGGCAAAGACACTGGCAGGTCTAGATCATATTGTTAGGGTACTATCGGAGTCAAGGAAAAGACCACACCCAGTCACTTGAACCGACCGATTCAGAAACCATCGACACACAGACACCGCCCTAAAACACAAACCTAAGATTGACAGACACACTGAATAGACATAGAATCGAACAATGGCCATTATGGCTACAACAGGACTGTAACGCACTAGCACAGGGGCATTACCTACTCTAACGCACCAGAGTAGGGCTGCCAGGGCAAACAGACCTGAAATCCAATGCAACCATGTAACACACTAAAACAGGCGCGCCACATCAGCATAACTCATTAGGACACAGGTGTTATGGCCAACAGACCAAAACTCAAATGAAGGGCATGTAATAGACCTCCATAGGTGTGTTACACAAGCTTAACGCACCACGATAGGGGCGTTAAAGCCAACAGACCCAAAACACTAACACGGACAAGAGGCATGTAACGGACCAGGCTGAGTCCGCCACAGCCACATGGCTCATGGGGGTAGGCGCGTTACACCAATCCGCCATTGCCAGTCAAATGCCAATCAAATCGAACGTAGCGGACCCATACAGGTGCATTACCTAACCATAACGCACAGGGAGCAATCCGTTACAGTGAACCGACTAACACGATCTTCAAGGCAACATGGTCATCGAGGGGCTAACAACAGCAGCCGGTCTCGAAAACAACCCGAGCGTAACGCGCCTAGACAGGGGCGTTATACTCACTTAACGGATCAGGTCTGGTCCGTTACACCAACAAAGTCTTGAAAGATGAAAAAATAACGAACGAGATATAACGGTCTATCGAGGGACCGTTATGCTTGTGACAGTCTCTGGAAGGACCGTTACACAAATCTAGTGACTAAAACTATGGAATGGCCGAATCGGCCCGTTCCACGCCCCATTTACGCCGAAGCATAGGGGAAACAATGCCAAATGATGGGAAACAACCCCTGGAGGCCAAAAACATCTCATGCATGCATTAAAATGCGAGATCGGGGCAATTTTGATGAATCGACCCTAAACGAGTCACCGGTGTTCCCAGACTCCTACCCGCCCCAAATGACAACCGATCGACACGAAACTGGTGGGGCTAAGGTGGTATGCTAAAGAAAGAATCTTACCTGAGGCCCTGAAAGGGGTCAACGGTAAAGGGACTAGCTGCTCCGGCTTCAACACCAACACATGGGCAGCCTTTGCAACTACCTCTCGGATGTCTCTCAGAGTGTGGGCACACTCAATATGAGACACAAATTCCACGGGTCTGGCTTACCCAATCGCATGGCCGATGTGTCACCTCCAGTCATCGGCTGTCGTATCGACAAAGCTCCCTTCAGGGAGCACCCAGTCCAGCGAACCCCTTCTCCTGAAGCCACAATTAGCCAAGAACTATGCCCACCAGGTCTTCGCCACCCTCGGTCAGGGCACCTCTACTCCAGTCACCGCTGTCGCTGTCTGTGCCTGCCTTAGGGGCTTCAGTGCCCCACCATTGCCTTGGCTCCCAGATGATGAACCCCGACTGCCCTGGGGCCACTGTCGCACCAGTTGCTCCACTTCCCAGCAGACCCAGGTGACATGAGTCCTCAGGTACTCATCGTCCAGTGGGATGGGAGGCAAATCCTCCCTCAAAAGATGGCTCTCCTCAGCCTTCCTAATCACAGAAGCCTTCTATCGGTACAAGTGGCTTTGCTCGAACCACCATCTGGCATAATGGATGTCGAACCATCCTCGACGTCCTGACCCTGGCATTGGTAGTCGCTCCAGTGCTCGACGGTAGTAGAAGTCCCACCATGCTGTGGCTAGTAAGTGAGTGTCCATGCCTCTGTACTGCCGGCCCATCAAAGGGAACTCCCGAATCGGCGGGATCCCCTGGTCATAGCCAAAGTTCCTGGTGAACCTGTACGGGTAGTATGGGTCCAAGGAACTCGTCGCAGACCGGTGCAACATCAACACCACTGGTCGGGTGCTCATCACCAACTTTGTTTGCAGTCCAGCATCCGGCTCCCTCTGATGTGGGTGGGCACTGGTCGCCCCTCCGCTCAATGGCCCCAAGAATAGGCTAGAATCCCTCGCGACACTGCCAAATGGCAACCCCTCCTCGCCCCGGCCGGGCAGGTAACACAGGGATCTCCTAGCCCCCTCTAGTTGTGCCTCGATATCTCCGTCGGGCTGGCCGGTGAATCTAAACAGCAAAGGTGCCACCGGGTTCACTGTAGTCCCCCAAGTCACCAACCCTGGAAACAACAGTCTGGCCCACGCACTGAGGTAGTGTGTCAGTAAAAGTAGGCTCCTCTCTCGTGGCGCCGGATGTGCTGCCAGGACCCCCAGCCCCTGGTACACACTAGCCAGCGTAGCAGGAGCCAGGGCCAACTGTCGCGCCTCCGCTAGCAAGCACGTTGGCCACAATAGCTCGGCCCTCAGCAAGCCATCCTCCCGATGCGGGACCACGAACGTCGCTAGCTAGTACACTAAGTAGGCCGCAAGGTGCGTCACGTCTGGCAACCCGTGGGGGTTCCACCCCTCCTACGGTGCATAGATATACCTAGAGTACGTCTGAAACTACAGCTCTACCTTGGTGTACTCCTCCCACGGAGTCTGATCCCTCACAAACTCCTGATAGAAGTAGAACGGCCCATTGTAAAAGTGGCAGACCCATACGTTCAATGGCACCCTAGGGGTCTGTGCTGCCCGGTCCCTCCTAGCCAGGGCCAGGTCCCTCTAGGTCTTCAGAAGATACCGATAACTATGAGGAACCTGGTAACGCCCTTGTCCGTCGGTGTGACTGCGGTGAAGGTCATCCAGCACAACCTCTTCATACCCTTTGCCGCTGATCGGCAACCCAGAGATCAGTAACATGGACCATAGGTCAAGTGAGGTCTCTCCCTCTATTGCGCCACCGTGTTCCATCGGCGGTTGAAGAGCTCTAGTAGTGCCTGCAATAGCCCCGTGTAGCAAGGGTATGAATATAGCGCCGTAGTGACAGCATACCTAATCCCAACTCTATCCAGTAGCACCTGGTAGTGGTGCACTATCCCCATCAGCCACTCGGTGGCCCCCTGGCGGTATCAGTGAGAGGAGATCACTACCCACCGACTGTGCCAACTGGTGACGGTCTGTCGCTTGACCCCATCCAGGATGCTGTGGTCATCATAGCCCTCTCCGGCATACTACAGGCCTGCAGGCTCCAGCACCCGTCTAGCTGTCCCCTCTATCTCAGTTCGGTGGTGGCCATGTAGGTCCCAAGAAGCAGGACCCATTGGCCCGACCCTTACTCTGAACTACTCTGCTCTGCTAAAAAAACCCAGGCACTCAGCGTTGGGGAACTGACACTGCCTCCAGTAGTCCCCAGAAAAGCTCGGATAGCTGTAGAAGAAAACTCCGTGCAGGCTGTCCCTGCCTATTAGGATCGCCCGCTCAAGCTAGCGACGTGCTCCTGCAACCTGTGAGTCTCCCTCCTCCATGCTGGGAGGGACATAGCTCTTGATGAACTCGAACAAGTGGTGGTCCAGAGGAAACTCCACAGGTGTAGCAACCCTAAATTTTTGAAATAAATCAACTTAGCATAGAGTTCATGATCCCTAAGTGTCTGCAGAACAATCCTCAAATGCTGTGCATGATCCTCTTCAGTGACAGAATACACCAGAATGTCATCAACAAAGATCACCACAAACTGGTCTAGGTAAGGACGAAAAACACGCTGCATCAAATCCATGAATGACGCAGGAGCATTGGTTAGCCCAAAAGGCATCACCAAAAACTCGAAGTGTCCATACAGAGTGCTGAAGGTAGTCTTTTCAATATTAGACTCTCTGATCCTTAGCTGAAAATATCCTGATCGAAGATCAATTCAAGAGAAAATAGTGGTAGATTGTAGCTGGTCAAATAAATCGTCGATCCTTGGCAGCGGGTATTTGTTCTTGACTGTAACCTGATTCAACTGCCTGTAATCGATACAAAGTCACAGGCCACCATCTTTCTTCTTTACAAACAGAACTGGAGCACTCCAGGGAGAAAAACTGGGCCTGATATAGTCTTTTTCAAGCAACTCAAGCAATTGTGCTTGCAATTCTTTCAATTCAGTTGGAGCCATACGGTACGGTGCCTTAGCAAGAGGTGCTGTAACTGGAATCAACTCAATCACCATTTCTATGTCTCACTCTTGAGGTAAGCATGGTAACTCATCAGGGAAGACGTCGAGAAACTCAGAAAGTACTGGTATACCATTGACATCCTGCCGTGGTGCCTCAAGAGCAACCACTGAAGCTAAGAGTCTCTGACACCTTACATTAAGCAATCTATAGGCTCGAATAGCAGAAATAATTAAACAAGAGGAACGGGATCGAATACCTTGGAAATAAAATGATGACTTCTTAGGTGGCTGAAAATAGACCTTCTTAGATCTGCAATCAACCATAGTCCCGTACTGCTCTAGCCAATCCATACCCAGAATGACGTCATAGTCTGCCAACTGTAAGGCATAAAGTCTCACCGGCAATTGCCGATCACTGACCACAACAGGTGAGTCTTCAAGACATAACGGGGTAACCATAAAATCCCCAGATGGCAATTCAACAATCAAATCACAAGCCATCTCGATCATACGCTCCTCGATACATGCAACAAAATTCTCAGAAATGAAGGAGTGAGAAGCACCTGAATCAAATAAAACACGGGCCGCACAACCATAAATAGTAATAGTACCTTCAACGAGAGTTGAAGCCACAGCCTCAGCCCACGAGATATGAGTCACCTTGCCCTTCTGCTTTCTACTGGCAGTTGCAGAGGACTAGAAGGAGGATGCTGTTGAAGCTTGAGGATGGGTCTGCTAGAACTACTGAGATGGCAATGGTGGTGGAAGTGGAGGCCTAGACTGCAATTGAGACGGCTGAGATTGAACCACCGGAGCAAATTACACTGGGATCACTCGCAAAGGATAGTCTCTCACCACGTGACCCAACTGGTCACATCAAAGACATACCACTGGCAGAGAGCACGGTTTGCCTGGGTGGCTGCCACCACACCATGCACAACCCTTAAATTGGTTCTTAGCAGAACCCTGGCGTTGCTGGAAAGAAGGAGCTGACTGTCGCACTGCACCGAACGATGCCTGCTGGTCAGATCACTTCTTGAACCTCTTCTTATTCTTAAATCTCCTAAACTGGGACTTGCCCGAAGAAGTAACACCACTAGCAGCTGGAGTGGTAGAAGAAAAACCTGGAACAGGAGGCAGATAACCAGATGAAAGCTGAACCATCGACTGAACCGACACTGCCTAAGAAAAAGTCTGGGATCTCGCCAAGTCCAACTCCAAAGCTGTCGCAGCCTGATACACCTCATTCATATTAGTTACGCGAGCAACAATCAACGGTTGCCTTAATTCAGCACGGAGACCACAAAGAAACTGTTCTGTCTTTAAAGCTTCATTCGCCAGCACATGGGGCGCATAACGGCCCAATTTCATGAACCTGTTTCGATATTCGAGCACTGACATTCCTCCTTGGATGAGCTGCAAGAACTGGTGCATTTTATCCATCCTGAGGTAAGCCAGACTGAAAGTAAGTTCAAATGTGGCGACGAACTCGACCCATGAAATCTACCGGAGCGGACAAGATTGAAAAGCAATCTCCCATTCCGTATTCCACCATGTTAGCGCCGTGCCCTGGAGCTGAAAAGTGCCGAGCATCACTTTCTCATCTTCCACGCATTCCATAGAGTGGAACACGCGCTCGGTCGCATCCAGCCAAACCCTGGCGGCATCAGGATCAGTCTGGCCTTCAAAAGTCGACGGATGAAACAACAGAAATTCTTTCAAAGCACGTCCGTGACTGCCAGGCGCATCCTCTTGAGCCGGAATAACAGGAGCCGGAGCAGGAGCATCTTGAGGGACACTACTCACTTCCTGGGGAACCGGAACTCTCCGACACCGAGGCGGCATCATGAAACGACTAGAAAACATAGATAATAATTAAGAAAATCTATTAATCATACGAAAAACATCCTAAGTCAGTAATTACACTTATGATCGGAGCGGAGGCTACCCGTTGGAGTTCCCCCTGGACCGCCATCTGTTTGAGTTCGTGCGGTGCTACATCCCTCCTGGCATGGAAGAGGATGATTCGCAGATCCCCGGTGCCCGTCGTCATCTTGAGCGGGCTATCTTGCTAGGCAGGGACAGCCTGCAAGGCATTGCACTTGGCAGCTATCCGAGCTTCTCGAAGGACTACTAGAGGCAGCGTTAGTTCCCCAGTGCTGAGTGTCTGGGGTTCTTTGGTAGGGTAGAGCAGTCTGGAGTCAGAGTTGGGCTACTGGGCCCTGCTTCTTGGGACTTGCACGGCCACCATTGCACTGAGACAGAGGGGACCGCAGGGTTGGTGCTGGAGCCCGCATGCTTGCAGTATGTTGGAGAGGGCTATGACTACCACAGCATCCTGTATGGGGTGATGTAACAGACCGTCATCAGCTGGTACGGCCGCTGGGCTGTGATCCCATCACACCGGTACCGTCAGGTTGCCACCGAGTGGCTGATGGGTGTTGTGCACCACTACCGGGTGCTGCTGGACCGAGCTGGGGTTAGGTACGTGGTGACTGCCGCCTTATACGCGTACTCATGCTACACCGAACTGTTACAGGGGCTGCTGAAGCGTCTCAACCGCTGGTGGAATATAGTGGCAATAGCAGAGGGAGAGACCACCCTTGACTTATGGTCTCTATTTCGGATCTTTGGATTGCCGATCAACGGCGAGGGGTACGAGGAGGTGGTAGTGGATGACCTCCACCATAGCCACACCGATGAACAGGGGTGATATTGAGTGTTTTATAGCTATCAGTATCTTATGAAGACATGGAGGGACTTGGCCATGGTGGGGAGAGAGAGAGCTGCACAGACTCCCCGGGTGCCATTGAACATGTGGGTTCGTCAACTCTACAATGGGCCCTTCTGCTTCTACCAGGAGTTCGCCAGGTATCAGACTCTGTGGGAGGAGTATACTGAGGTAGAGTTACGCATCCGGACATACTCCAAATATGTATGTGCGCCATGGGAGGGGTGGAATCCCCATGGTTTACCAGACGTGACACACCTTACAGCGTACCTGGCATATTGGTTGGGGACTTTTGTGGTCCCGCACGGAGAGGATGGTTTGTTGAGAGCCCAGTTGCTATGGCTGGCTTGCTTGTTGGCAGAGGGGTGATAGTTGGCCTTGGCTCCTGTGGCGTTGGCCAACATCTATCAAGGATTGGGAGTTCTAGTGGCGCACCCGGCACTTAGAGAGAGGAGTATACTTCTGCCGACCCACTATCTCAGTGTGTGGGCTGGATTGCTATTTTTGGGGTTGGTGGCACGAGGGACTATGGCAAATCCGATGGCACCACTCTTGTTTAGCTTCACTAGATAGCCGGACGGAGACAGTGAGGTACAGCTGGAGGGGGCTAGGAGAGCCCTTTGCTACCTACCCACCCGGGGCAAGGAGGGATTACCCTTTGATAGTGTCGCAAGAGACTGCGGTTTTTTTCCGCAAGCTGCAAGTGGAGGGGCAACTAGCCCCCATGCTAGTTAGGGGGAGCCGGAGGCTGGACCGTGGACAGAGTGGGTGATGAGCACCCGGTCGGCGGTGTTGACGTTGCACCAGTCTGCGATGAGTTCCTTGGAGCCATACTACCCACATCGGTTTGCAAGGAATTTCGGGTATGACCAGGGGATCCCACCGAACTGGGAGTTCCCTTTGACAGGCCGACAATACAGAGGGAGGGACACCCACCTGCTGGCGGCTGCGTGGTGGGACTTCTACTACCGTCGGGAGTAAGAGCAGTTCTCGATGCTGGGATAGGGACGTCAGGGGTGATTCGACGTCCATTACGCCAGGTGGTGCTTCAAGCACAGCCACCTATATCGGTAGAAGGCCTCTGCGATCAGGAAGGCCAAGGAGAGCCATTTGTTGAGGGAGGATCTACCTCCCATTCCACTGGATGACAGGTACTTGAGGACCCACATCGCTTGGGTTCATCAGGAGATCGAGCGAGTTGTGGAGCAGTGGTCCCAGAGCAGCCGGGGCTCTTCGTCTGGGAGTCGAGGCAACGGAGAGGCCCTGAAGCCCCTGAGACAGGCACCGACCGCGGCGGTGACAACTAGGATGAAGGTGCATCGACCGAGGGCACCTAGGACCTGGTGGGCCCAGTTCTTGGCCGACTGCAGCCTCTGGAGCAAAGGTTTACTGGACCGGGCACTTCCGCACGGGAGCTTTGTTGACACAACGGTCGATGACTGGAGACGACACATAGGCCATGCGATCAGGTCGGCCGGGCCCGTGGAGTTCGTGTCCCAGATCGAGTGTGCTCACACTCTGAGGGACATTCGGGAGGTTGTCGTGAAGGCTGCTCGGGTGCTGTCGCTAAGGCCAGAGCAGCTGGTACCCTTGTCGTTGACCCCTTCGGGGCTTCAGGTAAGGTTCTTTCTTTTAGCACGTCCCATCTTAAAAAGGTAGATTATAATTATTCTTCTGACGAGGTACTTTCAAACCAGGGGATATCTGGGGAGCCCGGACCTCCCGCACTGGCCTTGAAAGCCCCAATGCTATTCCGCTTCTCTGAGCTTGGTGGAGGAGGCACTTGTAAGTGTGGACCTGTTTATTCGGGCTCCCCGCGAGGCTGTCAACTATTTTTTTTTTATTGTCATTTTTGAACTTGTCAAGAACCAACCCCGCCGGAGGCAATAGAGACCCACGTTCTGGGCTTAGAGGTTACCCGACAGGGGAAGGCCACTACGACTTTGGACAAACTGGCGTCCATAGTCAAGGCCTTATGGCAGGAGGAAGCCGCAATAAGTTCAGATGCCCCCGCGCCTGCAATCGAGGTGCCGCAGCAAAAAGAGGTGACAATGGGTCTAGAGACTCCTGTCTCGGTAGCTGAGGCAGCCCACCAGGGAGAGGCCACGATGGACCTGGATACTTCTACCCTAGAACTCGAGACGGTGCAATAGGAAGGGGCCACGGTGGTTTCAGAAATTCCTGCCTCGGTCATGGAACCATCTGGGGTAGAAGACTTGAGGCAACACAATTTCGTCTCATGGGGAGGTGATGTTAGAGAGAAGCTTGGTGCCAGTGTCCAAGGTAAAACAAATAGTGACCTTCTGACATTTCATAGATTCACCAGACTGTGTCGCACTGTGCATACCTGACTTCTGCTCCTTCCTTGCATGTACAAGCACAAGGGTTGTCATGAGAAGCACGCGGCACCAGGGCCCATAGGGCAGTCCTCAAATGGATGCCACCTTTCAGTCCACAGATGGCGCTAAGATTGGCGTCACTACTGGGACCAGACGTGGAGCACTTCGCATCCTTCCTTTAGTCACTGGCCAGCCAGCGATCTTTGGTCCTACTTTCATTGCTTCGGAGGTTAATTGTACCAGAGGAGGCCTAGATTCTGGGGAAAATTTTGGCAGTCATTACTCTACCTCCTAGGGGGACCCAGGCAGAAGAGGCAGTAGGTCCCTCAGAGGCAGTGCTGGGCTCAGCTTTGCTTGCCGCTCCCCCTTCAAATGAGATCGAGACTCTCGCCCTGCCGACCTGTGAAGTGACGACAAGTCTGGGCCTTACTGAAGAGGTGGAGATGGAGACAGGTCCATCCGCTGTGGTGCCTGATTCAGTCCCTACGGACATTTGTTCTTCGGCAGAAGCCATGGCTCCGGTCCCAGTAGTACAGACGCCAACAACGGGCCTGGGCCTTAGAGAGATGGTGGAGGTGAAGCAACCTCTCAAAGCGGTGACACCGAGTGATCCTGCTACAGTCTCGCCTTCGCCTTTGGCGGTGGTGAGCCCGGGACTTTCTTCTGAGATAGGAGGATCTCGTCGCCCAGCCTTGACCCTCCCATCCTCATCGGCCATGGTTGACACCGAGCTATGGGCAGCCATGGGTAGCACCGTTGAATTCAATCCTCCTGTCATACCTTCGATAGGCCACACTACTTCGGACTTGCCGGTCCGCCAGACTCTATTGATGCTATGGTCCATGATGTTCGTCAATCCCTCACTCACGTACTGGGGGGTACACACCATGGTCATGCAACTAACCGGGGCCTTGCAAATGATGGGTTGGCCGCTGGAGGAGTGGTCGTGACGTGTTTTGCTATTATTAAAATATGTAAATTGTCGTGAGTTCCTTGAGACATAAGCCCTAACTGAATTCACAGCCCTCGGCGCCCAAAGGGATGAGTATTTGCAGGCCCTAAAGGTGCGGAAGAACAACAGGGAGCAGCACCAGAGGGTCATGGACGAGTGTCATGACCGCATTCGCACCTTAACGAGCGGGATAGAGCAGCTCAAGAGCTGGCTTACTGCAGCTGAGCCTGATCTTGTCGAGGCTGAGGCAACCATGGTTAAAGAGACTGAGGAGCTAGCTGTCACCGAGGTTGGAGTGGCCTCCGTGACGATTGAGCTAGAACGCCTCCAGGAGCATGAAAATCGACTGCGTGAAATGGTGAACTTTCCCTACGTCAGGATTCTTCCCCTTGAAGAAATCTTCCGGGGAATAGACTGACCCCTAATTCCTCCATTCCCTTCTCTCTTTTTTTCTTTCTTTCTTCTCTTCTTCTTTTTTTTGACATGTAACATAGGGGTATGTCTCGGAGCACATGTAGCTTATTTTTCACGAGGAATAGAATACTATTACTTCATATGCCTCTTCTGTATGTATGGTACCTCACAATCTTTCCTTTCTTTCTCGCATTCTGATGAAGTGTAGGTTCCTATTAGCAGTTCATTCGGGGAAAGCCTGGTGGGGTGCGTGAGGGTGCATAGGAGAGTGCTCGCCTTTCCAGAGGATAGGCGAGGGGATCACTCCACCATGCCAGTCATGCGGTCTATCAAACAGTGCCACCGGGGCGCTCAACCCGAGTATGTTGATTCGACCTTAGAGGGACGGAGAGAAGGGTTTGTTTGGCTGAGACAGAAACCGAGGACGTCGGGGCCTCTTCAGCTTATGAAAGTGACTTTATGACCTTCAGTCCTCCCAGGTTGCCAGGAATTGAACTGGGGCCATCATACCCGCTTACGGGAGAAGGGATGGAATCCGCAGGGGCTACCTTTGAAGGCCTGAACATAGTGTCGGTTGGGGTAGGAAGTGTTCCACCACCCGCTTGCAGCTCTTCTTGTCATTTTTATATCAGCTGGCTGACATATATATATATGATGCAGACTAAGACAGCACCGCCAACCATAATGGTGCAGGTACCCCTTCCAAACTTAGGCACGGGGCAACCGACCCTCCCGCCAATTTTGCGGCCCATAGCCTTGCGATTCCTGAAGAATTATGCGACAGTAGCGGCCTTAGAGGGACCAGAGGGACCCAGAGCAGTTGTAGGGGTTGGTGAATCAACGGAAGCTGTAGAATCCCAACCGCCTGCTATCGACGAAGCATTGCTGCCAGAGCAGAGCAGTCTCCCTGAGATAGAGGCGGGAGAGATCGTTGAGGAAGGGGCCGATGCTTCTAGGGCCTTGGCCATCGTTAATGAGTCTTCCCCTATGGAGGCTAGTGGGACTGAACACGAGGAGCAAGTATCCTCGACTATCGAAGAGACTGGCACGGTTCCCACTCGGGAGGTCGAAAAAGAGGTTGCCGTAGTAGAGACTCTTCCTGTCAAATCAGCTGCTACTGTTGATTCTACCATCAGTGCCCTTCAGATCATGCCGTCGACGTCTTCTGGGGCAAGCGACGATATTTGGGCTGAGGTAGATAGCAGGGTGGGCTTCTAGCTCCTTGAGACTTTGCCTCTGGGTTTGCAATTTTCAAGTGACATGGTGTGGCAATGCTTGGGTAACCTTCAGCAAGCCATGTTAGCTACCCCGAATCTGACTTATGCTCAGTTGAGGAGCTTGGTAGAACACCTCTCCCACTCATTACTGGCTTTCGGCTTCCCAATGGATGACTGGACCCCGCGGGTTACAATGTTGTTAAAGCACGCCAACAGGCGGGAATACCTAGGCCGAGAAGTATCTGATCAGCTAACGACCGTGAAACTAGAGAGAGCCGATTGCCAAACCACCACTGCCTCATTGAGAGGGACGGTGGGGAAATTAAGACATGTGGCCAGCACTTCTTCAGAGCATCAGTCCTTCCTTACAGCGCACATAACAGAACTGCGTGCCAAGCTTTCCAGGGTTGAAGTCGAACTGCAGGAAACTAAGTGCATGAAAGTCCAGAGTATAGAGGAAGCTGACTTAGCTGAAGGGCAACTCTCTTCTCTTGATGAAAAACGGTCACAGTTGGAAGCCACAGAGTCTCGACTGTAAGAGCTGGCTCGATATCCCTCCCTGGTCTCTTAGAGCTGGAGGATATCTTCCGACACCCACTACAGTAGTCTTCCCCTCTCTTTTTGTATCGACTTCTGCTCTTTTTTGTCTTTGGAGCTTATGTACCTCGGGGGATGCCCCGGGCGATGACGTGTTCTGACATTTCATAGTAACGAAACATCTTTATTTGCCGCTTTAATCACGACTTTGTCATTCTTCTCTTTTCTTTTTTCTTTCTTTCTTTTCCTAGCCCTCTCTCTTTTTCCTAGCCGATTGGCTCAGCTCGGGGGTATGAGCTACTAGGGCAGGAGAGCGCTCACACTTTCAGCGAAGGGATGAGGTGTTTGCTCCACCGCGGTGTAGCTGTTCCCAGAGCCAAACTTGGCCAAGGTGGGACGAAGGTAGAGGAGACGAACGTGTCTATTGATTTCGTCAATGGTGACAAAAATTAAAGGTGAAGTTTATTCATCGACATGGGTTAAATGTCAAAGCAAGGGTAATTTATTTGAGGATGAAAGGTCCAAGTCAAGGGTACGGTGGTCGATCTTGCCGATGATGACAAGGACCAAGGATGTTGACATATCTTGTCGATGGTGACAAAGGTCGAAGGGTAGTGACCGATCTTGTCGATGGTGACAAGGGTCGAAGGGTAGTGACCAATCTTGTTGATGGTGACAATGGTCAAGAGGTAGTGACCGATCTTGTCGATGGTGACAAGGGTCGAAGGGTAGTGACCAATCTTGCCGATGGTGACAAGGGTCGAAAGGTAGTGACCGATCTTACCGATGGTGACAAGGGTCGAGAGGTAGTGACCGATCTTACCGATGGTGACAAGGGTCTAAGGGTAGTGACCGATCTTACCGATGGTGACAAGGGTCGAAGGGTAGTGACTGATCTTGCCGATGGTGACAAGGGTCAAAAGGTAGTGACTGATCTTACCGATGGTGACAAGGGTCGAGAGGTAGTGACCGATCTTGCCGATGGTGACAAGGGTCCAAGGGTAGTGACCAATCTTGCCGATGGTGACAATGGTCGAAAGGTAGTGACTGATCTTGTCGATGGTGACAAGGGTCGAAAGGTAGTGACCGATCTTACCGATGGTGACAAGACACAACAAGCATCAGCTTAAACAAGGAAGCATAGTCCTCTCAGCTGACAGCTCCACATCATCGGCTTCAGTGCCAGAACAACAATGAAACCTGGGACACAGGATACTAATGACAGCACTGGACCACAAACACAATCAAGTCCGTCCTCACTCTGGCATTACATCTGATTCGAGTCACATGCCAACTCTACCATAATAGAAGAGTACAACAAAACTAACCAACATGACTTCGGTCCACCCAATGCCAAACCAGATTCACAGGGGACTCCTCCCAGGCTGAACACAACCGCCAACAGACAACAACAATAATAATAGTGATAGCACTTACAGAATCCTGGCTCCGTACTCAACACAGAACCACGGAATACAACTACAAGCTGGGTCACATCAAGGTATAATAACAGCTGAACACACGACTATAATGTACTAGTCATGCAGTGAGCAGCTTACCAATAAGGACCCACAATAACCATAACAACAATCTTGGGAAATGCATCTCAAGGACCACGGTCACGTCCTAAGAACACAATACCCAAGAAAAGGTTGCAGAAGAGAAAAGGGCACTCAATCAGTAGACATGCTGATAAATTCCCCAACACTCTCAAATGCCAGTGCCAATCACCACAAAGGCTTCCAACAACAACGGCACGGCATCCAACAACATCAAGGCACGGGAAGTCAAAATGAAGTCACATCGAGAAAGATAATTCTCTCGGCCGGCCAAAATCTTCAACCAACGATCCTTGACCTGTGGGTTACCAGCCCACACACTTCCGCTGCGCACTCATACAACGCACACGACATCAAAAATATCTCGGTATCCACATCTCAGTATACACTCGATGCCATTGCAATTCATGAAACTGCAATATAACTCGCCTCGAGTACCGATCCTGCTAATAACCGATCATAAGTTGCCTAAGTGCACACCAGGAAGAGTACCAGCTTCAGCACAAAGCACAAAGTAAATGCTAATCTCAACTTATCCTTACGTCCTGAAACAATTACTGAACCTTCACAACACATAAGCTACCAGACACGGCACGATGAACACGGTGCAAAATGGCTCATGACACAAAATCAGGTCCAAAGCCAAGCAACCGTCGAACAAAGAGTAGATTAGGTTCAGAACTAACACAGTCCACACTTAAGAAGACACAGGACAAAGGCCTTACCAAGACAGCACTTCTAAGGCTTACCTCGAAAAGATTCCACCAAATAGGATGAGAAGAATCAAGCTCACTAACAGTAGCTCACCAGGAAGGGAAAATCCTAGGTTCGCCTGAGCATCTTCTCAACCAAGGCATATAATCGACCACTTCAACACAACCTTAACACCTCAGGAGCTGATCAAATCACAAGCTGGGAAGGCCAAAATGACATTAATCTCCATAGGAGAACATGCACAGCCATCACCAACAATAAAACAAATCAGCCACTTGGAAATGCCACGGAAAAAGAAGTCTCGAATAGTGCACTGCAGATTCATGCCTGCCGGTGAACTCTGCCAAGTACAGTATAACCGAGACAAACACCATGACAAAAAGAGCATCCCGTCACATCCTGACGACAGCAAAACCATCTCGCACAGTGCCAACACAGCATGCACAAGACCACACATGAAAAATAAAGTGATAAACAATCGTAAAACCTACGCCAGCTGTCGACTGTACTGGACCTTAAGGACTCTCAGCACTGTAATATCTCGAATTACCATGTACTTTTACACAACACGCTCTGATACCAATTGTGACGACCCAGACTCTGGATACTAGGTAAACTTGATACCACTTGGAACCTGTGAAGCCTCCTGTGGAGTACATTGAAGTTCCAGATAAAGCAGTAAGCAATAATATTTCAATGATCAGGTTTACTAAAATAGTAAAAATAAAATTACTTTTTAATTAATAATTTAAATTAATCAGAGCCTAGTCAAAAGTAAAGATAAGTACAGTCTAATAGAACAGAGAATGTACACTGAAGTTGGGGGAAGCCTGACATAGGTAGCGCTGGCAACTACGAACTGACACACCGCCCACGGACCGCGAGGAAGAAGAACAACCACACATGAAAAGCAGGGGTGAGTCTCGTGTCACTGGCTCGATAGGGGTCACGCAGATCCCCACTGGAAACAACGCAGTAACACAAGATAACTATGCTAAACAGTAAAGCAGGAAGAACAGAAAGAGCAGGAGTAACAATAGTGCTAAACTCCAACAGTAAAGCTATAAAAATAGGAGTAAGAACAGCTACAAGAAAGAGTAAAGCCGTACCGAACAGAAACACGACTGCCAAACGAACCTCGGCTCTCTAAGCTACTCCAAACAGCAACAGAAAGGCGAACCCCGATCTCACAAAGTCGGGCGCTACCGATCCGTCGACAAAGCACTAACTCCAAAGCGAAGGCCTACCAAAATAGGCAAAAGCCCTAGAAAAGACCTACACAGTCAAGAAACACAATAGATGGGTCAACACCCGCACACACTTCACGCTTAACCCTCGAACCTCGTACGACACAGAATCCGAGACAAGTCTAAGCCAAACTAACAAGCAGAAAGTGTAACTCATTCTCTTCTCTTCGGCTTACGAGAGGGAGGGGGAGTCGGGACTTAGTCAGATCGCCAAACTTACCAGCCGCCTAGTACATGATCGGCCTGTTATGGACAAGCCCAATCCAGCTTCGGATCCGCAGCGCGCCCATGAGGCGCCCGACGACCGCGGCCCATTAGAAAGCAGCCCACTATAACTTAGCGTCGACAACGTGGTGAAGGGCCACAGCCCAGACGCGGTGACCGCCGAAAGATCCCCCCGACGACCGACCATTACTCTTTCCTTCTCTATGATGTCGGTCTTGACTCCATAATCGGGCGAGCACGACCCACGAGCGTCGTGAGACTCGCCCAATGACCAGCCGACGCTAGATACATCGCCCTCCAACGGGAACCTCCTGTCAACTTCGTGGGAGGCGTTACTCCACGATTCACGCCCTTCCCTGTTAAGGGATAGGCCCCTTGCTTCAGGACAAACCTATGTAAAAGGCACATCTGCAGAGAAGAAAGACACGGTGGATCATTCTGCCAAACTACTACGCAAGAGAATAGAGATACTAATTCTGCTACTAAGAGAGAAAGAGGAAACGATAGCCTGCACTTGAAGAGAAGTTCCCTCTAGTGACCTTACCGTCCAGCGAGCACTCACCGAGTGAGCACTGGGAGTGGCGAACACTCGTCTGGAGCATCTACGCGGCTCTCCAACCTTCTACAACGACCCCCCTCTCTCTCCCTCTCATTTGCTCTTCTCTACCTTTTATTATCTCGTTGCTGATTTAAGTATCAGAGGGTTGTCCCATGAGGTAACACCCGGGACTCCTTCTGACGCCCCATGTTTACTGGTACTTGCAGGCCTCCACGGGTGTTGGACGACTTCCCCGTTCAAAAAATAGAGAAGGTGGTACGTGGTGTAGAAACTAGATTTCTGCCTCTACACTTCTTGGCGTCGTCTGTGGAAAATCGAACAAAAAGCTATGGCACCCCGTGAATCCTCTACAACGTCAGTCACCGTGGGCGTGGTTCCCATTAGGGACCCAACTCCCGCCGAGGTTCGCAGGAAGCATCTTCCGCCCACCCTCGACAGGAGGTCACCCCCGGTGACCTAGATGAAATCTGCCAACAGATTCAGGCCCTGACAAGACTCTGCTAGGAGCTTTTGAACCGACCGGTGGAGCACTAGTGCGTCCTACCTGAACGACAGCAGGGCGAGATGGCACAGACTGGAGAGGATCCTCGTCCAGTACGAGAGGCCTCCCATGCCTCGATCGCGAGGACCCAACAATCGCGAAGCACACCTGCGCCAAGGGCGCGTAGCCATTGCACTCCAACCCGAAAATGGATCGCCGGCTCCAACGCATAGATGAACTAGAGGACAAAGTCCGATACTTGGATGACGTCCTCCTAGCTGCCAAAAACCATGGTCTGATCGATGACGACCAGAACTTTCATGCTCCCTTCTCCAAAGAGATCATGGAAGCTCCCATCCCACCAAAACTCCAGCTGCCATCGTTCACCCCTTACGATAGCATCACAGACCCGGCCGATCACATGCACAATTTTGAGCCCCACCTAGTACTCTACCGGGCCTCGGACACTGTAAAATGTCTGGCGTTCATGACGACTCTCCGGGAGAACACTCGAGCTTGGTTTGAGTCCCTACCGGCCGGAACCATGACCTCCTTCCAGCAGCTAAAGAAGCTGTTCAAGGAGAACTTCATCGGCTTCCAAAAGATGGCTAAGTCAACAGTGACTCTGCTCGCGCTCCGGCAAGGGAAAGAAGAAACGTTGTGAAACTTCGTCTCTCACTTTCGCACGGAGACGCTCCGGATCCCACACCTCGATGTTGACATCACAACCACTGCACTCACTCAAGGGATGCGGGACCACATCCTCTGGGGTGCACTCGGAGTCGAAGTTCCGACGACCCTCCCTGATCTTCTCGCCTTGGCATAAATGCACACGCGATGCAAAGAGAATATGGTGGCCCTAAACTGTGCGGTCGGAACCAACCAGTCCGACCAGAAGCGACCCGCCAACTCACCACGAGAAGGATGGAATAAGCGGGAGCGACGCGACGGAGACCGCCATGATTGTCCAGAAAGAGAGAGGGGCAATTATCACAATTATATGCCCCTGACGACTTCACCCGACCAAATCCTGACGAAGATCCGCAAGGAACCATTCCTCAAATAGCCGCCCCGGATGAAATCGGATCTGAGCACAAAGAATAAGAAGAAGTACCGTCAAATATATACCCCATTTTCCACACTGACTTTGCCTTGCATGTATATTGACCTCAAGTCAGTGTACACTGACTTCGTTCTGCACGTGTACATCGACCTTAAGTCAGTGTACACTGACTTCCCTTTGGTACTCTGTGGCTCGGATCCTCACGACTTCACGCACTTTATCTGCCAGGTCCAAGTTCTCTGACAACTTCTGCTCATTTAGCTCAAGTGAGAAGCTAGTAACTCAGAGGGAAGGGTTGCCGATTTCCAGTGGAATCATGGCTTCCGTGCCATACACCAGTTGGAAAGGGGTTTCACCGGTAGCAGCTCTGGGAGTAGTTCGGTATGACCATAGTACGCTAGGCAGTTCCTCGAGCCAGTTACCCTTGGCCTTCCCGAGTCTGGTCTTAATGCCTCTGAGGATGATTTTGTTAGCATTTTCAACCAGCCCGTTGGCCTGGGGATGGGCTACTGAAGTGAAGTGGTTACGAATATGTAGGTCGACACACTTATTCTTAAAATAAGTGGAATCGAATTGCCTACCGTTATCACTCACAATCACTCGGGAGATGCCAAAATGACAGATGATCGATCTCCAAACAAAACTCCAAACTACTATCTCGGTGATGCTGGCGATGGCCTTAGCCTCGACGCACTTGGAGAAATAGTCGATGGCGACGATGACGAAATTCTTCTAAGCCTACGCCACGAGAAAGGGGCCCAGGATGTCGATCCCCCACCAAGCGAAGGGATAGGGCTCGGTTAGGATAACGAGTTCTGAGGCTAGTTAGTGGACTAGATGGTCAAACCGCTGGCATTGATGGCATTTTCACACGTAAGTCGAGCAATCGCACTAGAGAGTAGACCACATGTAGCCTTGCCTTAGCAAGATCCTCACAATGGATCTCCCCCCTTGGTGCGCGCCATAGATGCCCTCATGGACGTCTTCAATCACTTGGTTGGCTTCTGGACCACGAAGACACTTGAGGAGAGGACCAGAGAAAGATCTTCGGTATAGGGTCTCGTCGAGAAGGATGAAATGTCGAGCATGATACTTCAGCCTTTGAGCTTCCTGAGGGTCGGGGGGCTCTTGGGAGTCACGGAGCTAGGCTACGTATGGGGCATGCCAGTCGCTAGGAGTGATGCGTACAACGGCTATGAGCTCGGTTTCCATGCTTGGTCATTCTAGTTCCTTGAGGAGGACTGACCGAGTGCCCTCTGGGCTGATGAAGGAGGCCAAGTGAGAGAGGGCATCCGCTTGGGAATTTTCTTCCCGAGCTATTTGGATTACCTGAAAACTCTCGAATAATTGGGCTATTTCCTTCACTAGCTGGAGGTATTTAATCATTTGTGTTTTCCGAGCTTTGTAGTCCCCGTTGACTTGACTAGCAACTAGTTGGGAGTCAGTATAAATTCTGACTCGCTCGGCCCCCAGGCATCGCGCCATCCTGGCTCCAGAGATGAGAGCCTCATACTCGGAGACATTGTTGGATGTGGAGAAATTGAATTTCAAGGTGTACTATAGCTCTGCTCCTTTGGGAGATCAGAGGAGGATGCCAACTTTACAATCGGTCGAGTTGGAGGATCCATTGACGTAGAGGCCCTAGGTGGGGCCGATCATAGATAGGGATACTTCATCGGTTAGGTAGTGCTTTCCACGATGAAGTCCATGAGGGCCTATCCCTTGATGCCCGTGCGGGGCCAGTAAGAGATGTCATAGGCCCCGAGGAGTATGGCCCATTTGACGATGCGACCTGAAGCTTCGGGTGGGCCAGAATCTTCTTTAAGGGCTCGCTGGTCAGTACCACGATAGGGTGTCCTTGGGAGTAGGGTCGGAGGCGCTTGGCCGAGGTTATCAATGCTAGCATGAGTTTCTCGATTGTGGGGTACCTTCTTTCAGCCTCGAGGAGCACCTTACTAACGTAGTACACTGGCCTTTGGACACCTCTGTTACCTCGGACCAAGACCGAGCGTACAGTGGAGGGAGTCGATGAAAGGTACATGTATAACGGCTCCCCAGGAACTGGCTTCGATAGTACTAGAGGTGATGCCAGGAACTCTTTTAGCTCGTCAAATGCCTTTCGGCACTCGCTATCCCAGGCGAAGGTGGCAGATGCCAGCTTAGGCCCGTTAGAAGTTTAAAGAAAGGTAGGCACCATTCCACCACCCGGGACAGGAAGTAGTTGAGTGCGGCAATCCTTCTAGTCAGGCGCTGGACGTCCTTGATGCTAGTAAGCGGCTGCATGTCCAAGATGGCCTGGACCTTGTTGGGGTTGGCTTCGATTCCTCGCTGAGTTAGCAGGAATCCTAGGAACTTCTCAGACCTGACTCCAAAGGCACACTTAGCGGGGTTGAGCTTCATGTTGTGCCTCTGAAGGGTGTTGAAGGTCTCGGCTTGGTCGGCAAAATGGTCTTCAACCTTAGGTGTCTTGACAAGCATATCATCAATGTAGGCTTCGATGTTCCACCCAATCTGATCCTTGAAGATGTGGTTGACCAACCTTTGGTAAGTGGCTCTAGCGTGTTGTCCTCCTGGTTTTGATGATGACCACCATGATGTGACAGATTGATTTGTTATTTGATAATTTGCTATGTGGCGGACAACTATGCTCCTTCTGCACGTGCTTGCCCCATGGCAAGCTCGGTTTGCATCCCTTTACCTTGGACTGATTTTGCTTTTCTAGTATATTTTCTGCCGTCGAAAGAGATTTTTTTAGGACTCCTAGCCACTTCAGTGACTCAAGTCACTGCAGGGCTAAGAGAAGAGTATAACCATTCCCAAAGGCTACCTCCCGGGGCACTTCTTGTGGGCTGCACCCGTTCGACGCAGTAGTTCCTTGACTACTTGGGACCCTCTTGTTTGCCTCTAGAGGGGATCTTTCCCTGAGATCCAGTTTCTTGTAGCTTACATATTGTCTTGCTAGCTCTTTGCAGTCGTATATTTATGATCCTGCCTTCTTGGTATGTTGCATTGCTACTCGCGTCTTCATGTTCATGTGTTATCCATCCCCATTAGCAGTCCCACATCACATTAGGGTGTTAGTCTACACATGGTGCATGTTAGTTATTTCTTAGGGTTCTAGAGTCCTATATTGTGCTTGTAGCGGTGTCATGTACCACTTACCCGACCCGATGTCAAAATCTTCTTACGTTGATCTCCCTAGGTCCCTCTGTGGAGGACATGTTCCAGGCCCTCCTACAGAGATTTGACGGTGTGGAGGGTTCCCTCAGGGAGATAGAGGGTAGGGTGATGACTTCTGAGCGTACTGTTCAAGGCTTGGTTGATGGTGTTGGGTGATGACTTCTGAGCGTACTGTTCAAGGCTTGGTTGATGGTGTTGCCGCCTTAGAGAGGGAGCCTTTCGATCGGGATGCTGCGGGAGCGATAGACCACCGTAGAGCCGATATTCCACCTAGAGCCCCTAGGGTTGAGGAGAGATGTGAGCGCGATTTTGAGGGCAACCCATATCTGGATGATATAGAGGAGCATCATAAAAGGCCTACCACCCGCAGAGTTCCACGGGGTAGAGGCATGACTTGGATGACGACCTTGAGGATAGTTTCGAGACCGAGTTGACCTTGACGATTGAGTCTTAAGGAGTGTTCGGGTTGAGGCCCACAACTTCAATGGTTCTCTTGATCTAACAGTCTATTTAGATTGGGAGGCGAGCATGAACCATTTCTTTGCATGGTATGAAATGTCTAATGCTCGAGAGGTTAGATTTGCCTAGATGAAGTTGATGGGCAAATTGAAGAATTACTGGGCAAGTGCTGAATGCCTCCTAGAGCAGCGACGTCAGGAGCCGATAGAGACTTGGGAGGAAATGAAGGCGAAGTTGCAACAGAAATACATGCCACCTTCCTATCACCAACGCCTCACCGATCAATGGCAGGGCCTTACCGAGGGTGATCACTCAGTTTCTGAACACATCACGAACTTTGATAAGTATCATTTGTGATGCACAGTCTGTGAGGAGAGTAAGCTAACCTTGTCCCGATTTCGGAAGGGTCTTCGGAGGAGCTACCAGCATAGGGAGGTCACCACATTGGAGCATGCTTACTAGATAGTGCTGGAGGCTAAGATATTTGGGGATAATTTGCATCTCCATCGTGCCTAAGGCCACAAACCCAGAGATTGCCCAACCCTTGGGGTACGCATGGTCATCCGACGAGGACACCTTTAGCTAGGCTACTTGAGCCACCCCAATAGGACCCACTAACCACACAGATGCAGTAACCCCCACCGCAAGATCGTCCCATGGCTTTGCTAGCCCCTTTGGCCCGCCTGTAGCTTCCAACCCCACCAATCGGATCAAGTGACAAAGGAAAGGCCCCAATAACTGAGGATTCATCTCAAAGCCAAGACCCATGTGAACAGTGCTTCCATTGTTATGGCTATGGACACTATGCGTCTCAGTGTCCTACTCAGACTCCTCAATGCCCCACGCGAGCTTTATACGTAAGTGACACGGAGCTCGAGGTTCCTCAGCTGACGGACCTCCCACCTTGATATGGTGGAGGAATCATGAGGCCGATCATGAGTGGGCTGATGAGTTTTTACGTGACAGTGAAGATTTTTTGGATGGTGATAGGCTTGGATCGGTCAGATACATCCTGGCATTCCCAAAGAGTCAGATGACTGGCGCTGTACTTCGATCTTTCGTACCTTCCTCGAGTTTGAGGCATAGGTATGTAAGGTCATTATTGACAGTGGAAGTTGCATTGATGCAATTTCCACGATGACTGTCGCACGTCTAAGGCTGACTCCTACTGACCACCCGAGTCCGTACCGAGTTTCCTGGGTGGACACTTATTCCATTCCGATCAAGACGAGGTGCCTTGTCCCGTTCTAGTTTCAGTCCTATCAAGGTCAGGTCTGGTGCCATGGAGGTTGGTAGGGTCATTCTGGGCAAGCCGTGGTTGTACGACCGAGACGTCGCTCTCTACTGTCGTTCCAACACATGTTCCTTCAAGCACAACGGTCGGTGCATCACTCTCCACCCATCACAGCCTAGTCGTGGTCCCCGGAGTAAGGTTTGCAGTACCGGTGCCGGTTTCGGGAAAGCAGCCATGCCAGGAGGCCAGTCCTGCACCCGGGAGTGTTCACCCACAACCACTACAGTCTTCCGAAGCCCCGGATGCAGATGCAACTAGCCCTATAGCAACTGATGAGGGGTAGCAAGGGTCCGGTGCCAATCAGAAAGGTGCCGTGTCTAAGGCAGATGAAGCGGGTCCATCAGGGGCCGCAACTCAGGACTACCCCAAGCCCAGATGGGCGGAAGAAATGAAGCTTTCCAATGTCCGAGCTGGGAGCCAAATAATGAAGATGCTCAAGAAGCTCCCCGCAAGATTTACAATCTGGGAGATCCTCTCTTTGAGTGAAGAGACCTAATAGGCGATCATCGCTGCTCTACAGATGTCTGCTCACTTCGAGACCTGCTTGGCCGAAGCAATGCCAAGAGCCAGTATGACCTTCACTCAAGAGGATATGCTGCTGCCTGCCATCAACCACAACAGGCCACTGTACATGAAGGGCCACCTGAATGGGAGAGAGCTGAATAGAATTCTGGTCGATCCTAGTGCAGCTGTCAATATTCTGCCCTACAGAATCTACAAGAGGCACCACTTTAACGTGCGTCTCGAGAAAGTCAGGGATATGCGTATCGTCGGCTTTAATCAGAAATGTGAAGTATCGATGGGGGTGGCAGAGTTCACACTTACCCTGACAGATTTCACTATGAAGGTGCAGTTTCATGTCATAGACTCCGGCACTTCGTATAAGGCACTGCTCGGCCATCCGTGGCTACATAAAAAAATGGTGGTGCACTCCACGCTCCACCAATGCATCAAGTACTACCTCGAGGGGAATGAGGAGAGGATCTTCGTCGATATCCACCCGTTCGAGGTGTTCAAATGTCACTTGGCATACGCCAACCTGTATGTGGGGCCTTCCCGGAATACTTTCAAAGCCAAGACCCCTGCGGGGGCATCGAAAAGGGCATCCGGTGACAGCTGGTACCCACCACCGCCAGACGGATATGTAAAGCCCTTGGCGGTCTCCCATATCACCATCTCCGAGGATGTGGGTAGGATATCACCCCCAGCTATATACCCCGAAGCTTATGAAGTCAAGGTCGACCAGCAGCACGACTACATTGGGGTCCTAGAAGGCCTCACCAAGTCAATTCCTGGCCTCGATATCTCTACCGTCGAGCCTTTCAAAGCTTGGGAGGTGGCGCAAGCAGACGGGCCAAACAACTTGTTCTACACAGCTAAAGAGCACCCTATTCGGGAGGATACAGACTGCTGTCTACCTGAAGATATTGAAAACCCATCAGTTCCCGTTCAGGGCTTGGCATTCACGACAGATCGGATGGCCAAGATGTTCCAGAAGTAGCACATCCCCTCTAATCAGTCACATAAAGGCAAAGAGGCTTTCTAGAAGATGTGGTATCCCGCAAGTCTAGATAAGGAACTGAGACACGTCTCTCAACACCCAGGGTTGGGCTTCACCTTGGAAGAATATTATTACAGTGGGCGATATGAGGTGGACACCATCTCCACCTTCTATCCTACTGAAGATAGCCCACTGGGGGCAACTTTTGATGAATACCCAGTGACAGCTGAATATGCCGAGCCGGCTCAATCCGGAAATCAAGAAGCGGAGACCATGATTCCTTGCCGATGCTAGGAACAAGTCTATCCCAAGGAAGGGGCCCTTCTGGCCAAAATTGATATTGCTAGTAGCAGTGAAGCCAAAGATATTGAAGAAGCAGGGACCTCTCCCTCCAGTGGAGTCTCACTGTTGATGACCTTAGCATCTCTCACGCCAATCGGGGAAGCCTCGACCAACTCCGACCAAGAGGCACATATTGTCTAGAAAGAAAAAGCCACTTCTATGGAAAAGACAACTGCCCCAGAAGGCGTGGCCTCCTTACCTTCTGCTACAAGACTGGGATGTCGTTCCGGCCCGGCAATAAACAACCACCAGCCCGTCATGGCTGCAACTCTATCTACAGGGGCTAAAGCTGCTCGCTCACCCTTGGAAGCTGCAACGGCAATGGACTTGTTGATAGAACAGTTCGCGGAGCCACCATTGAATGAAGTAGAGGATCCTCCGGAAGCTCTGATGACATCATATGAAGAAATCGAGGTCCTCGACCCCGAAGAGGGCATTCCAGATTTTGTTGACCTTCAGCCAGCACCTCCAGAGATAGAAGATTGGAGGCCAAGCCACAGTCGATGAGCTAATAGAAGTCAACCTGGGAAGCGAAGATGACCCCAGGCCTACCTTTCTCAGTGCCTAGCTATCTCTAGAAGAACAGGAGCTGTACATCTAGCTGCTGCAAGAGTACCAGGACTGCTTCGCCTGGACTTACAAAGAGATGTCACAACTGAGCCCTGCAGTTTCACAACAAGAGCTGGCAATTAGCCATAAAGCCAACCCGCTAAAGCAACCACCGTGGCGCATGAGGCCGGAGCTCATCACTCAAATATGCACAGAAGTCGATAAGCTCACTAGAAGAGCGGGGCAACAGAATAAACAACTAACAAAAGTTACAACAGCTACAACAGAGTCTAGTCCAAAGGAAAGTACAGTCTAAAGTAGTAAAAATGTACCACATGCCAAGTGAGAACTCTACCCGGCAAGCTGGCAACAAGGACCTCCATACAGCACTCTTGAGCCTCGAGGAAGAACCACCGCTCCTGAAAAGTAGGGGTGAGTCTCCAAAATAGAGACTTAGTAGGGATCACACGGAACCCCACTGAGTGAACTACTGTGGAAAAGGAAGCTACGCTAGCTAAGCAACTACGGCAGGAACAGCAAACTGGTGGCCGGTCAAAACTCGACACTAACGCTACTCCTACCGACAACAAAAAGGAAAGGACCCGATCTCTCAATCAGGAACCGGACCACTCTAACACCAGACCTACCGAGGAAACACTCCCGATAACCCTACCGCGAAAGTCAGCCACACAGGCATGACTAATGGACCACACAGTCCCACACGGTCACAACGAAGTCTCGGTGACTCTACGAAGAACCTCAGGCCACAACCTCGGGAAAATACGCTGGAACGGTCCAGAGGCCACGTCTCGCAGATGGGAAACAGAACCCAAAACACCGGAGAGTTACGTCTCACGTGACAAGAGTACCCACAACTCCAACATCGGTCTCTCGGCGTGAAAACCCACACACACGTGCTACGGCAACACAGCCAGAACCCAACGGTCAGCACGACCAAAATCGACAGCTGCTCTCTATCTAGAATAGGAGTACCTCCCCCCAGAAGGACGACCGGATGCGTCCACTGACGTCTTACACTGCATCACAAGTGTCTAGCTACAACGCCCCAGGCGCGAGACTCGGACACACACAAGTAACCACAAAGTGAGTGACTAGCTGGGGTCGCGCCCGTCGACACGTGTCAAACTGCCCCTAACCACGTGTGCACACACAGACCATGCGTCCTAGGTCTGGCCTCTAACTGGTTTTCCCCTCAGCCGGACTCTGGCCGACGACGTAGGGCCCGACGGAAACCAATCTAAAAACTATCCTCAGGGTAGCCATCCCACCACTCCCAGGTGGATACCAGCATACGCGTACTGGCAGGCTATGACTAGTGGAGTGTCTCTGAAAGAGTAGACTCTCAAGCCACGGAAAACAATGTCCGAACCTAACGAAGTACGCGGACCGTCCCACGTACCAGCACCATCACACGGTGACCACAGTCGGAGAAGAAACGGGACTGCCCGTCGCGCGAAAAAGTCCAAGGCATAATGCACCCACTCTGGTGCGTTGTACACAATGGCAGACCAACACAGGTGCGCCATGGTCACATGATGGATCACTTCTGGTGGGTCAAAGACCCAGCGAAAACCAGACTATAACGCGCCTACCCAGGGGCATTATAGTACTTAACGGACCGACGCAGGTGTGTTAAGTCTCTAGTCACAAGAGGGAACATAATGCACACCTCGAGGGACGTTATGTACATAACGGATCAGCCATGGTGCGTTATGTCACGGAGTGAAAATAGACTATAATGCACTCCTCTAGGGGCGTTATAGACCTTAATGGACCATCTCTAGTGCGTTAAGTGGAAGGCAAGGGCGTTAAGCATAACGCACCTTCCCTTGGGCGTTATATGGTCATAACGGACCACCCTAGGCACGTTATGTGACCAGGACCCCCAACGGTCAAAAACTAACAGTCGGAAACCCATAACGCACCAACACAGGGGCGTTATGTGAAACATAGTGGTCAGTTGTGGGGCTGTTAAACCCACAAATGTCAGACTCAAAACCCACGAAGCATAATGCCCCTCCCTGGGTGCGTTATGCACATAACGGCCACTGGGACGACCGCTATGTCGTCCCGGCAGCGAAATGGCGAGTTAAGCACAAAAATGCCGGCCACGCTCCCATACCTCCACAGGAGAGGGGAAAATCAAGGGGGAGGCTCCCCAATAGCCCTAGGCATGATTCTACGGTCTCGGATCGGTCAAAAATGCGGTGAATCGCTAGATCGGGTGATCACTCCCCAAATCATGGTTTTACCCTAACCCGCTAAAACACGCCCCTCTCGGCCTCACGATGGGCTAGAAACCACGAAAATGAAACGCAGGGAGCTAGGGAACGTCACCCTACCTCAATGGAGCGAATGCTCCGTCGAATTGATGTCGAAATCACAAAGAACGCTTTGAAAACCCTCATACCTCCACGAAACCCCACTAGCTTTACGCTGCCTCAATCGCCACACCATCCCCGCCACCGCCGCGTCATCATCCCGTTCTGTTTGCAGCCGGTGGGAGCTCACCACGGTTGTCTCCGATCGAAGGGAGAGAGAGGGGGCGCTCACAGTGGGAGGGGAAGAAGAAAGAAGAAGAAGAAGAGGGTGGGGAGAGAGAGAAAATGTTTGATATTTATAGAAAACCTAAAAATTCAAAAAATATCAAAAAATAAAAAATTATATTGAAAGCAGAGATGATGTCCACTTCATAGTGCCCACTGTAATAGTATTCTTCGAGGGTGAAGCCCAACCCTGGATGCTGAGAGACACGTCTCAGTTCTTTGTCTAGACTTGCGAGATACCACATCTTCTGAAATGCTTCCTTCTCTTTACATGGCTGGCCGGAAGGGATGTGTTGCTTTCGGAACATCTTGGCCATCCGATTTATTGTGAACGCCAAACCCTGAATGGGGACTGATGGGTTGTCTATATCTTTGGGCAAATGACCATCAATGTCTTCCTGGGTAGGGTGCTCCTCAGCTGTATAAAACAAGCTACTGGGGCCATCTATTTGTGCCACATTCCAAGCTTTGAAAGGCTCGACAGTGACATTATCGAGGCCAAGAATTGGCTTGGTAAGGCCTTCTAGGATCTCGATGTGGTCGTGCTGCTGATCGACCTTGGCTTCACTGGCTTCGGGGTATATGGCGGGCAGTGCTATACTACCCATGTCTCCAGTGACGGTGATGTGAGAGACCGTCTTGGGATTAGCATACCCGCGCGGTGGTGGAGGGAACCAGTCATTCCCGGAGGTGCTTTTTAATGCCCCAGTAGGGGTCTTGGCTTCCGAGGTCTATTGTGACCGTTCTGCATATGGATGAGCATCTACCAGGTGACACTCGAACACTTCAAATGGGTGGAGGTCAGTAAATATCCTCTCCTCCTTCCCTTCCAGACTGTACTTGATGCACTGGTGAAGCGTAGAGGGCACCACCATGTTTTCATGTAGCCAAGGACGGCCAAGTAGCACCTTGTACGAGGTGTGGGAGTCGATGACATGAAATCACACCTTTGTTGTGAGATCTGCCAATGTGAGTGTGAACTCTGCCACACCCAGTGGCACTTCACACTTTTGGTTGAAGCCTACAATATGCATATCTCTGACTTTATCAAGGCACACGCTGAAGTAATGCCTCTGATATATTCCGTTTGGCAGGATGTTGACAGCCGCCCCAGGATCCACCAGGATTCTGTTCAGCTCCCACCCATTCAGCTATCCTTTCATGTACAGCAGCCTATTGTGGCTGATAGTGGGGAGTCACATGTCATCCCTAGTCAAGGTCATGCTGGCCTTCGGTAGCATTTCAGCCAAGGATGCTTCATATTAAGCAGACGTCTGCAAAGTAGTGATGATCGCCTGTCGGGTCTCTTCACTCAAAGAAAGGATCTCGTAGATTGCAAACCATGTCGGAGCTTCTTGAGTAGCTTCATTATCCTGCTTCCAGCTCTGACATTGGACAACTTCATTTCTTCTGCCCACTTGGGCTTGGAAAATCCTTGAATTACGGCCTCTGACGGGCCTGCTTCATCGGGCTTCGATTCGGCATCCTTCTGCTTGGTGTCATGCTCTTGCTGCCCTTCATCGGCCGCTTTCGGGCAGGCTTCATCTTCAACCGAAACTCCGGAAGGCTGCTGGGGATGCGGGTGGGCACCCCTGATCGCATGGCCGGCATCCTGACACGGCTGCTTTCCCTTTGACATTTTCAAAAATTCCAAGAAGGAAGAGGTGGCAGTGCTGCCCCCACTCTTGTTGTATAAGCCTGACAGAGGAGGGATTTGGGCTCCCCTGACCTTCGGGGGAGGTATCTTGTAGGGCTGCTCACCCCTGAATATAATATTGTGGTTAGCGGGTGACTGGCGCCCCCACTTTTGGCCTGATCGGGTTGCATGAGTAGTAGTCGTGACTTCGGCCTGGATTCCCTCGGCAGCAGGTGTGAAGCATATCTCCTCTTCATCCTCTTCATTAGGCAAATTGAAGAGAGCTAAAAGGGTATTGCAAGACAAAATTAGTTCCCTTTTGGCTTTGCTGGCCTTTCTTTTGTTTCTTCTTCTTTCCTTCGGCTAGCGCTTGCCCCCAAAATAGGCTACCATCCTTGTCAGATGTCTTGTCAACTTCTTCCTCCTGCTTGAGTGAAAGCTGTTCCAACTCCTACCATGGGAGATGGTCCTGCATCAGTAGAGACTTCAATTTGGGATATACATATTCATCTAGCCTGTTTATGTAGTTTTACAACATCCGGGCTTCAAGGCTGACTTCCTTGGTCACTAGCAGTGGAGTCTGTCTCCTCCGATTGTGTGTAGGTATTCTGATGACTACAGGTGGGTTGATCCACATAGGTGCTACCACTGGCGGAGTGGGCTGTGGTGTGACGCCGTGAACATGTGCCCCTACCTTAGGGCAAGGTGCCTTCTTTTTCTTGTTCTTTGCAGGGACTTGCTACCATCCCTGTTGTTCTTTCATTGGCACCAGGAAGCATGCTTCATAAGTATGTTGGGTACTGGCTTTCGCAATCTCTTCAGGCAATGCCTGATATGTAGAGACCATATTAACTGTGGCTCTTCTCAGAGGAGCTTCATGCGGTTGTGGAGGGTCCACCTTGTACTCCCCCAGATCTATTTCTTCTTTCTTCACCATGCCTTCAAAAAATGTTGAACAGACACTAATAAAATCAAGTGTGCTGTCTCATGAAGAATTCATTCACGGTTGGCCTAAAACCCCGCAAGTAGCCTACATAATGCTTCAACTCATCTTTGTCTTCTTCTTTATCAAGTCGAACTTTCACAATGGTGGCATGGCATCTCCATGTCTTCCCGATCTTCTGAAGCCGCCGTCTATCTACATCGGTTCCCAGAGGACGCTTCGTGATTAATGCTCCCCTCGAAGCGGCCCATCAGACCCGGCTGGGTAGTCCCACCTGGCGATGGCAATAGTGGGCCTGGTATAGCACCAAGTCCTCAGCCCCCACAAGCCATAACTCCTGCTCTTGCGATCCTCATACTTTTAATCCCTCGCGTCGATACATCATCAGCATGAATACAAACTGATCCTCGGGTCAGAAGTTCAAGTAATCCCGCTAGTCATCTCTGGTCTTCAGCAGTGTCGTCTTGCACATCACCTGATTCTCCAGACCAAAGATGGCCCGTGCTGGGTAGAGTACGCTCTTCTCGAAGATTCGGGAAGTAGTGGTCACTGCATCATCGAAATCGAAGCTCAAGTGGATCTCCATCCACATCTGTAATAGGTAGAGGCTCCCCATGGTGCTACCACCCAAGCTCATCTGAGTAAGTCCACAATACAAGTGAGCCAGCACTGCCCGAGAGAGGGAGTGCCATGTCCATAGGAGAGTAAGTGGTCACATACTCTCGCCTCAGCACATCCCCTGACGTGGGGAAGAGTAACGCCCCGCCTAAGCACAATGTCACACCACACATCAGCCGATCCACCTCCACTACTTTGTCTTTTACGTGGCTCAGGAGCCAACCGGCTAGGCGGTCGACTAAAATTTCTCATTGATCTATCATCTGTCGAACTTCGCATTTGTCTCTCACAATCTCGGCCAAGATTTTCTCCCAAGGAGGGAGATCGATCAGCTCGCCCACCTCCAAGTCACCCCACTGGAAGAGGAAGTCAATTTCTTCTACCAGCACCGAGGCCTCAAACTCAGGGAAATCAAAGGTATGGGCGTCCGGATGCCCTAACTCAATCAAAGCTCCCAGGGATTCCCAATTCCACTTCATGTTGTTGAAACGCTTTGCCATGATGATCAAACGGATGAGATGCCACTAGTGCATAAACACTCTCATGTCTGGCATGATTGCCGCTAATAGATCATGAAGCCAACCATAGCGGTGAGCATGCCTTGCCCTAGGAAAGATAGGAACAGGCTGCACCATGCATAAAAGAAGGAAGAAAGCAAATAAAAACTTCATAAATGAACAAATCAAATCTTCCAAAACTGAACTAGAAATTTCACACGCACAAACCATACCTCGCCACGCCTTACAAGGCCACTTAGATGGCTGGGCACATCAGAGAGAACGCCTAGGTCGCGACTCCCCGATGGAGTGGAGGAGGAGGCCATGCTTGAATCCTCCCTTAGGTCCTTCTTCTCATCTTCGAACCTTTGATTTAACGGCGGAGAAGGAGCACCCCGGTTGTTGCTTTAAAGACAAGAGTCCCATCTTGCTTGGACTCCCACTTCGTTCTGGATAATAACAGATGGCCGATTGAGTCGCTGGCCGCCTATCACTCCCTGAGCGGCCACCACCATGGCCACCTAGTCCTCAAGGGAGGCCACATGTATGGCCGCCCAGTTTATGGAGAAGCCCATCGATATGGCCGCCCTTCTCTCCTACTTGTAAACATTGTGTCTTTGGTCTATGTATGGTTCATGGTTCATTAAATGCATTGCTAATTGTTCCTTACTATTATAATTTATGAACTTCACTAATGGGTGTTAATGCAGCTGTAGATCTCCATAGCTATGCGATCATGATGCGATCCTACCTTATAACTATTGCATTGTAGATAGGATGCTGGAGGCTAATAGCTTCAGGCGTATAAACTCCAAGTTCCTCTCTAATAAAAACTATGAAGAGTTTATACTTCTTAAGCTATTTGATGGCCGCCTACTGCCTAATATGGGATGACGGACTTCCCGAATTCTCAACTATGCTTAAGTACAATGTGGAATGATGGATCCCCACCGGGTTCCAGACCATGTCTGTCATCAAGTATAGAATGACAAACTTCTCGAACTCTTGAGCGATCAATTCGGAGGCAGGCAAATAAACCCTCCAGCCTTACATTAGATAGGTATCTTCCTTTAAACCTAGCATGCATCATATAGACCCTTTTAGTCCCACTATAAAAAAAAAAAATTGCATACAACCCATCTCAGGAGCCACAATGCAAAGTAGGGAGAACCATGTTGCTTTGTCCAGCCCGTGGATCATTGGGCCCTGCATTGGTTTTTCGAGTTCCTCGAATATGCCAATTTTGTATGAATGAGTCTACGTGATTCCACTCTGATTCGAATAGTGGAGAATATGTTTTATATAGCACTGTCTTGAGTATTCTGAAATTCAACGAGTCATTGATTGACGCGAGCGTTATAGTACTGGGCCAGTTTCTGCTCATAGGCCATGAGTCGTACCTAGGCATGCTCTCTGTCTTCCTCGAGTAGGTCCAGGTTTTCTCGCATTGCCTGGTTATTTTTGGCCTCGTCAAACTATCCAACTCGTAGAGACAGGTTGGATATTTCAACCGGAATGACCGCTTCTACTCCGTATGCGGGGTGGAATGGAGTCTCTCCCATGGCGGCCCTGACGGTTGTCCGGTGTGCCCAGAGGATGCTCGGAATGGAGTCTATCCATGAGTCACCTGCTTGCTCCAGGCGGGTCTTGATGCCATGCAAAAGGGTTCTGTTGGCATTTTCCACTAGACCGTTCGCTTGGGGGTGGCCCACCGAGGTGTAGTGATTCTAGATCCCTAGCTCTGTGCACTTTTCTTGAAAGGCTGAACTCGCAAACTGCCTACCATTGTTGGTTGTGAGAACACGTGGGATCCCAAACCGGCAAATTATGTTCCGCAACATAAATTTCCATGTCGCTTCATTTGTGATCTTCCCCAGCGGTTTGGCCTCGACCCATTTGGTAAAGTAGTCAATGGTGACAATGTGGAATTTATTCCACCCTTGAGCTTCAGGGAAGGGGCCCAGTATGTCTACCCCCCATCGAGCAAATGGGTGAGGCTTCATCAGGGTGTTCAGTTGTGTTGCAGGCGGATGGTGTAGGTTGGAGAACTTTTGACATTGTGGGCAGTTGCAGACATAGTCGAGGCAGCCTTGCAGGAATGTCGGCCACCAGTATCCTTACCAGATAAGAGTCCGCGTGAGTGCTCGCCCACCTACATGACTCCCGCAAATCCCTTCGCGCACTTCCTACACGGCTTGCTTGGCCTCCAGAACATTTCAACAGATGAGCCGAAAGGGATTGCCTATACAGGCGGTCATTCACCATTGTGAAGTGCACCACACGTGCTTGCGTACGACGGGCCTCGGCACGATCACTCGGGAGTTGTTGTCGCCGAAGGAAGTCTAGGAGCAGGTCCATCCATGAGGGTTCATAGTCAATGACATTCACCTGGGGTGCCAGTTCTTCCGTGCTCGGTGCCAATAACTCTTCTATCAGGATGGATCTCGGGCCAGAGGTTGTCATGGAAGACGCTAGTCGGGACAAAGCGTCTACTCGGGCATTCTCCATTCTCAGTATGTGGACCATCTCGAAATGTGAGAACTCCATAGAAGTAGCTTTAGCCTTCTCGAGGTACTTGATCATTGTCGACTCCTACACTTTGAACTCACCCCTGGCTTGGTTGGCGATGAGCATGGAGTCATTGTAGACCCGCATGCTGCTCATCCCCAAGTGCTTCCCCATCCGTAGCCCCGAAAGTAGCACCCCGTACCCAGCCACGTTATTCGTGGTCAGGAAGTTGAAACGCAAGGCGTATTGAAGCTCTATCCCTTCTGGCGATGGTAGAACTAGTCCCGCTTCACTGCCAACGACGCAGGATGATCTGTCGACATATAGCTCCCATGTTGGTCCCAAGGACTACTCGGATGAGTTTTCTTGGGGTATTGTGCACTCGACGATGAAGTCGGGAGGGCCTTGGACTTGATCATAATCCTCGGGTGGAACTTGATGTCGAACTCACCCAACTCGATCGCCCACTTGACCAACCTTCCTGATGTGTCGAGATTCTGGAGGATTTACCGCAGAGGTTGATCAGTGAGGGCGACGATTGGGTGAGCCAAAAAGTACGATCGCAGCTTGCGGGTGGCCGTGATCAGGGCCAAAGCGGACTTCTCCATCCATGAGTACCAGAACTCTGGCCCCTGTAATGCCCGACTTACATAGTAGATGGGCTTCATGATGTTGCCTTCCTCCCGCTCTAGCATTGCGCTCATCGTGCTCAGAGTCACCGACAAGTATAGGAGCAACTGTTCTCCTTTCTGCGGCTTGGAAAGTACAGGAGGGGACACTAGGTACTACTTCAGCTCCTCGAACACCTACTCGCATTCCTGATCCCACTCGATCTGCCCTTTCTTCTCCGGTGCTTTGTTGGCTTGCTTGACTAGGCGGAAGAAGGGGAGGCATCTTTCTGTCGCTCGGGACAGGAACCGAGTCAAGGCGGCGATGCGGCCGGTGAGGCACTATATGTCCCTTACTCGTGTTGGTCACTTCATTTCCAGCACCACTCGGATTTGGTTGGGATTCACCTCTATCCCTCTATGGGTGACGAGGAACCTGAGGACCTTTCTCGACTTTATCCCGAGCACGCATTTGCTCGAGTTGAGCTTCATATTGTACCTTCTGAGCATCACAAATGTCTCCTCCAGGTCTTCCAAGTGCTCGGTTGCTCGGAGTGATGGGGACATCTCGCAACATTCCTTGTGGCTAGGGTTGCCTGCACATCCTTGAGAAAGCTCGACGGCGATTATCTCATGTCATCTTTATTTTTGAGTCCTATTTATGTATGTTTCTTTATTGAGTCATGTGGCGGGCCTCCAGCTACCCTCTGTGTCACCTAGTGTGAACCCCCAGCACCCTTCACCCCCAGCCAACACGACCCAGTCTAAGATGAACCTATAGCTGCAAAGTACTCTCGGGTCTTCATCCTGGGCTTCAAGAATACGGACTCTTCTTTGGCATTTAACGAAGGTCTTCGGATTCAATCCGATGTAAATAAACACCGACTGCTTACAGTCGGTGAGGAAAGACGTCCTATACACAACTCCCCACAGTCACCTGGGCACTCGCACCCACGGAACCATTCTTCCCTCCACGTGTCACACATCCCCCAAGTCCACGTGCCGTGCCTTGGCGGCGCATTCTCAGTTAAACGTTAGGTTCCATGGGTGATTGTCGAGAAATCGACTGGCACGCCCACATCCCAGCCACGTTTCTCGCTAACCCGAAAAATCTCCCATGTCACTCGGTCTCCTCTCGACTCTCCGTAAAAGGTGAGTGCATGGTGCTGCCTTGAGGCAGATACGGTCATGAGAGGGGATGCCTGAGGCCCATGAACTTTCGGCATCTCTCCTGTGGCTGTACCCTACCCCTCACTCCGGTCACCGCCCACACCGTCGCGGCGGACCTCCCGAGGTGGAACATCCATATACACACACCACTCACATCTCGCGCCACACCTCTCCCTCCTCCCTCTCTCTTCACACTGGTAGGATCTCCCTCCACCCTTTCCCGTCTCTCTTTATTTCCCCAACCTCTCTCACACTCCTCCGCTCAGCCCTCTGCTAGCGACCGCCTGCCCCTCCCTCTCCTTCTCTCACACTCCCTCTCTCTCTTCTACAGGCACTGCAAGCCCCCCCCCCTCCGGTGGCCCTCCTACTCCTCTCCTTCTCCCTCTACAAACCCACCGCAGCTGCACCACTACCCCATCTCCCTGCTCCACCTGCTAGCCCATTCATCGACCAGCTTCCCCCTCCACTTCCTCTCCTCACCACACACACACACCAACCGCCAGCTAACCCCCTACCGCATCCCTCTCTCTAACTCTCCACACCACACTGTCCCACTTCCTCTTCTCTCTCTCTAACCCACAACCACCATTCTCTCTCTCTCTCTCTTCCTCTCTCTCTATTGCACCAACAACTGCACCCCTTACCTCACCTAACTCTCTCTACCCCCACGTCAGCTCGCCCTCTCTCTCCCAGTCTCTCCCACTGCAGTGCCAGCACCTTCATCCGGCCCTTCTCTTTCCCTCTTTGCTCTCTCTCTCCCCCTCTCCTCACAACACGTCCGCCACCTCCCTCTCTCTTCACAGCACACCAACGCAACCATTGGCTTCGCACGTAGCTAGCACCCCTCCACCACCGTCGAACTGCTCTTTCCCCTCGTTACAGTCTCCACTGAGTCCTCCCTCTCTCCCACTCGCTCTTCACACCTCCACCGACACCCTGCAGATCTCCCTCTCACCTCTACGTCCAGCCCAGCACCGACCACAGGCAGCCCTCCCTCTCACCCGTGGGCCGCACGTCCCCATCTTTCCCCCTTCAGTTCCCCCTCTGGGGCCTCCTATTTTATCCCCTCCTTCTCTAATAGCCGTGAGCTTCCTTTCCTTCTCTTGGCCGCGAGCACACGACTGCACCAGCTGTCTTCCCTAAATGCCATAACATGTCTCTTCTCAACCTTCACCCTCTCCCCCGTTCTCTACTATCTCTCCCTTCACTTCACTCTCACATTCCCACACACACACACCCGCAGTCGCCATTGTCGTCGCCGTCCGTCTCTCCCTTTCTCTCTGCTAACCACCCCATCCACCTCCGCCAGCATCTCTCTCTCCCTCACACGAACCCCCTGCGCACACGTCGACCTTCCCATGCACATCCGCATCGATGCCCTCTCCCTCTCTTTCTTTCTCTAACTCACACCCACACACCTCTACACATCCTCCCCCTTCATCGCTTCTCTATCTCCCTTTTATTTTTTTTCTTTTTCTCTCACATGATCTCTCTCCTCTCTCTTCTCGCCTCTTATCTCTCTCCCACTCCCATACATTCTCTCAATCTCTCACACCCATACACACATTAGTATATTGTTGGCATCCGCTTAGGCCCCGCGTCAAGCCCCGGGTCAATGCCCGAGCTGGGGCCGATAGAGTGGTGACCCAGAGCCTGGAATTCACTTAGGCCATCAGAGTTGTTGTCGGAACTCGGGGTTCGCGACCCATGTTGAGAATTGAGGATATCAGAGGGGCGTTGACCCAGGGCTTGACACCCGTACTGGTGTTGACGAAGCTAGTACCCGAGGTAGAAAGCCTGTACTGGGAGCTGATGAAGCTGGGCCTAGCAAACACACACATAGATGCTTGGTGTTTGGGCTAGACATCGTATGAGGGATAACCGTGTGACATGCCCTCGGCGTAAGCCTAGCAACACACACAAATCTTCGTAGCGCGCCTTTGTAGTCCGGGGCGGAGCTCCTTGATGCTTGATCGATGCTCCAAGATGGAAACCTTAGCAGGGGTCCTGTCTAGATGTTGGAGAATGTCATACTCCGTAGGAGGACTTTGAGAATTATCCACTTCTTCTAGCTGAGACGGCTTTTGGGAAGGGGGAATGATGCAGTTACAGAGGGTGACATTCACCGAAGCTTCCTTCGGATCATCTTGCTCCAAAGGTTTGGGACGGATGAGCTGCAAGGGAGCTGGAGACCCAAAGATGCATGAGAGGGAGGCAGAATCATCTCCAGAATCTCCCGGAGAGGGAGAAGGGACTGACTTTGGCTGAGGTGTCTTAAGGAGGACCAAAGGGCACTCCTGCCTCGACTGAGCTCTTGAAGAGACATAGGTCTCTTGATATGGCACTTGAGGAGGGTTGATCAAGGTGAGCGATTTTTGAACAGCACTTGAAAACTGATTAGGTGGTGAGATCAGATTTCGGGATTGAGTGAACATGTTAACATCCACGCATGGTTCATTAGCTTCCACTTCTAACTTCCCGTACCAGCCCGGGAGTCGTTCGATGCCCCATATCTATGTCCTTTTGAGCACCCGTGGCTCCATTCCAATTATGGTGTTCACCTGCTCATTCTACCTTGAACTCGAGGGATCTTTGGTAGACTGATGAGCTGGCAGTGGGTTATGCATGATACTGAGGTCCCAGTTGGGCTTCTTGAGGTTGGCAATGGCTAGCTTTACATCTGCCCAGTTGATTCTCCCCTCATCGTTCATGTCATACACCCAATCTCAGAATTGGAAGCAGTTGAATATATCATGTTCGGGAGTTAGGTGATAAGGGCAATACCTAGAGGTGTCAGCATTGGGGTGCACCCAATCCCGTTGAGAAGTTGAATGGTTTCTGAGGACATAAGGGCAAAGAAGATGTCGCCTAAAGTTTCAGGCAACAGAGGATAAGAAGCCCTTTTTGGCCAAGTGCGGTTGGAGCTTTGAGGTGGAGGGACGTTTGCATAAGGCCTAGGATTGCCTTGTCCCTGGCTAGCACTAACCTGAGTGGGATGGGAGACCTAGCGCTTGTTGGACTTGAAGGGCGTGCCAACCGCATTAACTTGCTTATTTACCGTAACACTATTAGTGGTGGGGATGGCTGGGGTTCTTCTATTCTTGGAGCGAGGCTCAAAGAAAGGAGGCAAGGTGGAATCCCTCACCTGAGCCTGAACTATTCGAGCTCTGTTATAGAGTTGGTGAAAGGTGTGGAGCTCACTGAGCATTAGGATGGCCCTAAGCTGAAGGGTGGCATTGTTCACCAACATGGTGACAGGCAGAGACTCGGGGATGGGAACCTCCATCCTAGAAGCCATGATCCTCCATCGGTTTGCAAAACTAATGAAGTCCTCGTCGGGCTTCATTTTCTCAATGACTAGGTTAAACAATGTAGGGGAAATAGAGGACATATGACCAAAGTGAGCAAGGAATCGCTCGGAGACTATGTCAAAGTTGATGAGGTCAATAGCTGGTAAGGAGGCAAACCAACGTAGGGCCTCGCCCTCAAGGGATTTTTGAAATAGATGGACCAATAGGACCCTATCGTAGAGCCATTGATGGGAATCCATAAGGAAACCCGAAAGAAGATGATGGGGATCAGTGGTGCCATCATATCTCCTATACTTGGGAGCCTTGAACCCAAGTGGGAAATGAGCATTAGGGAGTTGTGGACATGTAAAATTACACATTCGTATGTCCCGACTAGTCCAACATCGACAAACAAATTCAACCGAAGAAGCTGCGGAGAGGACGGGCCATTCGAACTCTCCGAACGAACAACACACTCCCGTGAAGCTGCCTCTGGAGTCACGACAGCGATAAGAAACCAACCCCCAGGGAGCTCACAACTCGTGGGCCCCGAAGAGAACCAAGCGGACCGTTGATCGGGCTCAAAACTGGCTCAAGTCTACCTCCAATAGCAAACCCTAGTGCCTGTTCAACGGCACACCCTCAGCGGCTGTTCAACAGCACGCCCCCAGCGCCGCTTCAACGGCACGCCTCGTGCACCTTCACCGGCACGGTCGCGGTGGCCTTCAATGGCACGCCCCTGCTTCTACTTAATGGCACGCCTTCGCGCCTTCAGCGACACACCCTGGCTAGGCCTTCAATGGCACACCTGTGAAGCTCTTCAACGGCATGCCTGTGAGGCCCTTCAGTAGTGCACCATAAAAGCCCTTCAAAGGCACGGCCTACTTCTTCGCCGACACGCTTTCCCCCCGACCTCTCCGGTAGAACAAATCTCACGCCATTCCCCTATGGATCCTTGGCGCACGGTGGGATGGCTGACGTGGCGACGTGAGGGTGAGGCACCCAAGCTACCCCCCCTATCAACCGGATGAGGGGAGTCAAATCCCCATCAATGCACTCCCTTTTCCGCCTCCACTCGCTTGCCCACGACACCATGCCGTTGGGGTATAAAAATCGCTTCCTCCATGGCGAAAGGGGAGAGACATATGCAGATGTGTCTTGAGATAAATAGAGAATTGGAGAGGGAGAATTCTAACGCCTGGAAAGGAATTGCCGAACGAGGTCCCGCTAGCCCAAAAGAGGCCCAGTTCCTTTGAGTGATAGCCCCTCTTGGGGACCGCTAGCTTCAAGCCCAATAACCCACTCGGATCAAGTGCTTCCTAGGCGACCTACGAGTTCAAAAGTTCAAGCGTCAAATCAATTGGGAAAGGCCCTTTCGGACCTTGCATCCCGCCCGAGCCTAATGCCTATCGCTCAAGGCCCCCTGCTTGGACCGACTGATGGAAGCTTATTAATGCGACCGTTGCGTGCCCTTCATGAGTAGGAGAATCAGGAGGATAACAGAGATTAAAGAGTCCTCGCACCTTAAAGAGCCCATGAAGAGGATGTAACCTCCCCTGAAACTCCTCGTCTCGCAGGGCTCTTATGCTCCAAGAGTCGCTATATAAATCATGGAAGCTCCCCTGAGAGAGGTAAGCGCTGCTAAGCAACATTAACCCTGAGCAAGAATCACTTCACCACTTGGTGGAGAGGAATCTTGCGCCCCCATCTCCTCCTCACCCCCCTCCTTCACATCAGAGCTCTACCATATTCACTGACTTTAGCATCGGAGGGTTTTCCCCTGGGATCCATCCTTAGGCACCCCTAATTCATTTTCCCTCTTGCAGTTCTCACGATTGCGGTCATCGTCTTCGGCTCAGGGATAACGCAGGATCACCCCTCTTCATTTGGCACCGTCTATGGGAAACGAACAAAGTGCCAACATGGTGCGAAGGAGCTCTAGCAGGAGGACCATCGGTGATAAAGGGAAAGCTGTGGCCACGGAGGATGGCGCACCTTCCAATCCTACGGGGAACACCCCGTCTCACAACAGCGACCCCGCTGGCAGAAATCCCCCACCCGCGGTGGAGGGGCAACCACCCACCGGGAGCACAGACGCTCTTCAAACCCTCAACGCAAAACTAGATAGCCTCATTGATCTAATGAGGACCCAGGCGGCTAGGGAAGAGAGGTCGTGACTCCCCCGGGACAGCCCCCCCCCTACGGGGATGCCTCTTTCACCCTCCGGGGGCAGCGGCTAATCCGCAATCGGTCAGGAGGACCATCACATGCCCCTCCCCCAGAGCAAGAAGCTTCCTCTACTCCGAGGAGGGATAAGTCAAGAGCACATCGGCCGCTCCCAAAAACTGCGGCCCTCGAGGGGTGTCGAGGCAGCATGCAGGAATGCCCCCACAACCCCTCGATCCAATGACAACCAGAGCTGTCCCTCCGACTGTGAGACTTTGAGAGGCATTTCGCAGAGCAAGAGCGCGCCCTCCGCGCCCTACAAAAGACCTCTACCATGGAGGATGAGGAGCAATCCCCGTTCTCCGACCATATCTTGAAGGCTGAGATCTCTCCCAGGATCTCACTCCTGACCTTCAAGTCATATGACGGCCAGGGAGACCCGGCCGACCATTATGACAGCTTCGATGCCCTCATGGCCCTTCATGGGGCATCCGATGCCATCAAGTGCCGAGCGTTTACGACCACCTTGGTCTAGGGTGCTCAGGCTTGGTTCCGAGCCCTCGCCCCCGACAGCATCCGCGACTTCCGACAGTTCGGGTGAGTATTCAAGGAAAGCTTCACCGGCAGCGGTCCTCCCCAGTTAGTAGCGGGACTATTGGCCCTCAAATAGGAATAGGGGAGAGGCTCCGGACCTATATTAACCGATTTAAATTGGAGGCCATGCGTTTCCCCCACCTGGATGTTGCCTCAGCCATCACCGCACTGACCAGGGGCACCCGCGATGAGAATCTCCGGCGCGAGTTGGTCCTTCATCCCCCTACCTCCCTCGCCGAGTTAGTGACCCTAGCTCTGCGGCACGCAAAATGTGAGGAGGTCCTCAGCGCATGCCGCAGCACGATGGGCTCGGGTCAGGGGGGGGACAAGAACTGACAGTCTGAGCAAGGCTCCAGACAAGGAAAGAGGCAGAACCGGGATGGGGACCAGAAAGAGCCCTCTCAGAGGTACGAGCGGTACACTCCCCTGACCACCCCCGTCTATGAAATTTATGAAGACATTAAGGGCTCGGGCCTTCTCCACCAACCCGAGCCTATGAAGGCAAAACACAGCAACTGCCGCAAGCATTGTCTATTCCACAGTGACCATGGACACCACACCGGTGATTGTCATCAGCTCCAGGATGAGATTGAGCGCCTTATCCGCCAGGGGCACTTATCTCGATACGTGTCCGAGCACAAGAAGGACGCCGCGGCACCCGAGGAGATCGACAATATGCCCCGCGGAGTCCACATCAGTTTCATTACTGGCAGCGTGGCATCAGGTGGAGACAGTAGCCGAGGAAGGAAGCGTCATGCTGAGCGGGTGAGTCGGGCCTCTGAGCCCCCCAAAGCCCCGCAGGTGAGCGAGCATCAGGCCTTGGTGTTTTCCGACCAAGACCTAGAAGATGTCAGAACAATATGGTTCTTTGTTTAAGTCAATAAATTCTTCTAAATATTTGTGTCAAAGTTGTGTAGTTCAGATTGACTAAAAGAATGTCTAATCAAATTGTAGGACTTCAAATTATAGGATCGGCACCGAAGAAAGGTCAAGGCACATGAGTGCTTATAGTAACTAAGGTCGATGCACCTCATGCCAGCACTGAACAAAGGTCGATCCACATCGAGTGAGCATAGTAACTAAGGTCGATGCACCCCACATCGAGTGAGCACAGTAACTAAGGTCGATGCACCTCATGCCCGCATAGAACAAAGGTCGATGCACATCGAGTGAGCATAGTAACTAAGGTCGATGCACCTCATGCCAGCACTGAACAAAGGTCGATGCACAACGAGCGAGCACATTACAAAGGTCGATGGACATGAAGACTTAAACCACATTACAAAGGTCGATGCACATGAAGACTTAGACCACCTAAGGTTAAAGCACCGTAGGTCGATGCACCTTAAGCAGTTTCAAAGGAAAGGTCAATACACCTCAGGCATTTCAGAGAAAGGGCGGTGGAACTTCTTCAAATCTGCCAGCAAGGTCGATGCACTAGTTCATGCATTGAGGCCTCAGTGGAAGCAATCTTTCAAACTGGTCGATGAATTAACACAAGGCCCAAGTAATTAAGTCAATGCAGACCTACATGCTATAACATATCAGAAGATCTGAATCCCAATTCGCAACCTCCAATCAGAGCCAAGTGACAATGTCAAACTGCAGCGATAAAATGGCACATGATCCAAGATGAGGTGGCATGCTTTTCCGGAGGATTCTAAAGAAAGAATATTCAGTGCTAGGTGGACCAATCAGAGCTCACTAGGTTTTTTGCCTCATCTAATTTTTACGGAGGCCCTGTTCTATTGAAAGGGTGCCTCCTCCTTCGAAGAAGCCGCAGAAGCTATTACCGTCACTTCCATTGCTTTCAGAAAGAGAACCACCCTAGAGGAAAAAGAAATACAGCATCATTTTGAGAGGAAAAGAGTTTTAAGAGCAGCAATCCCAAGCATTTAGGATAGCGCTTCAATTTGAAGCAATATTTCTTTACCATTTTTCGATTCGTATCGTCTCTATTTTTCATTTTTGTTCCTTGTTTTAAGTCCATTCCCTCTGAATTCTCTCAGAGGAAGGGAGAGTATTCTTCGGATTGTTCCCTCTATGGAATCAGAGGAAGAGAGGTCTGAGACCTCTGGCTTTGTGAATTGCTGGGAGCAATTCATCGGGTTCCCTTTTGGTAAAGAGGAAGGGAGGTTGATCCTCCAGGTTTCTTCCTCTTGGGTTGTAGGAGAAGCAAGGAATTGTTCCTTGGGGAAGCTATGTGACAGCGTTTGTTACAGACTGAGTTTACTGTGAATGTTGCTTGACTAAGCAAGGGAACCTCACTCAGTTCGAGAGAAGGAGTGGACGTAGGCAGATCATTCATTTGGCTGAACCACTATAAAATTGCTTATGCACTGCTTGTTTGTTTGCTCATTTGTATTCCCCTCTGAACCTGTTTGAATCATTCCATTGGTTAATCTGTTTGGCACTCAGAATGTGCTACAACACCCCATTGGTATATCAAAAGGCATAGTAGGAAGGGTAGGTCAAGCCTATCTGGAAGGCTGCCTCTTGCGTTAGGAGATTTCCTGATCGAACGTCCACCAAGTACGGGTCTCTGTGATTTCAAGCACATTCAGGCACTGCTAACAGCTTACTCCTGCATTAGCATCTGTCATCGTGCATTGCCTACTGATCTTCTTGTGCACTTCGGTTATTTGAGCTGTCCTCAGTCAAGTGCCTGAGAACCATCGTTCTTTACTGTTGTTGTCTGTTCATTCATTAGCTCTCATAATTTGTTTGGTAAAATTTTTAGACAGACATATTCATCCCCCCCTTCTATATCTGTCTTCTCGTCTATCAGCACTCCCCGGTTGGTTCTGTATTAACCTATTTGGGCCCATTTTACCTTCGACCTCTGCTTCGTCATAGTGGGCCTACGAGCCCCAGTATCCGTACAATACCCTGGTCATTATCCCAGTAAACCTCAGTCTCAGCCAATTCCCAGGCTCCCTTCATTCTACGTCTATATATCTTGAACACCTTCAACCCAGAGCCCCCAGTTGCCAATCCGTGATGGTTCAACCACTGCAATTCCAGTTATAACCTCAATTCCCATCGAGTCCCTAACCTACTAGTTATAACCCCAGTCACATCCTGCCAAGATGAAGTGGCCCCCAAAACAATAGTTTGATAATTTACGAGAGCCCTAACTAGCGTTAGAGTGATATCAAGTCACCGACATCCCCAGTCTTAGGCTACGTCCCCTGATAGCAACTTGCTATAGATGACCCTATCAAAAAAATAACAAAAAAGGAATAAAAAATATGGGGTTAAAAATAGAGATATCTCGGTGGCCTCAGCAGCTCCCTCCACGGGGCTATTAAGGGTAAAAATTGCCACCAGCCCAGCTGAGGTGAAACCCAACAAGGGCTCCCCAGGCAAAATTAGGTGACCCCTCGCTGTGTAAACTCATAAGGGCACACCACAAAAAGCCAAAGGGGGCTAGCTCTGGCGAAAACCCGCAAGCACAGTCGAGCTGGTAAAGAGAATAAAAAAAAATCCTCTTCCTCTCTACTCCTCACTGACGAAAGCTGTCAACTGCGACATCCTACCGACGACGATACTTAACATCGCTGTACAACAATGGCGGCCACTACACCCCCGAGGGTCAGTCATCCCCAATCCCCAGTCCCATAATTCGGCTACACACCTTAACGGTTAGCCGACCAATCCCAGTCTCCAACTACAACACCTCAGTGGTTTGCCAGTCCCAATTCCAGTACCAGTTCCAGCTCTAGTCCCAATCCCCCACTACAACACCACAACGGTTCCAGTTCCAATACTAGTTCCAGCTCCAATCCCAGTCCCCGGCTACAACACCTCAGCGGTTAGCCGGCCAGTTCTAGCTCCAGTTCCAACTCCAGCTCTAGTCCAAGCTCCAGTTCTAGTTCTAGCTCCAGTTCTAGTTCCAGTTCTAGTTGTAGTTCCAACTCCAGTTCCAGCTCTAGTCCCAGTTCCAGTTCCAGTTCCAACTCCAGTCCTAATCCCAGCACTAGTTTAAGCCCCAATCCCTGTTCTCGTTCAAGTTCCTAGCTAGAATGCCTTTCGCAGTTAGCCAGCCAGCACAGCTCTAGTTTCCTTGACCAACGTGAATTACATTTTCGGCTAACAACATGCCAGTAGTCGGTGTGTTAGTACTCGGCATATAACCGACACACTCTGGTATTAGCCAGTAACACGAACAATATAGGCTGTCACACCCTTGTGGGTTAACCTTGGGCCCCATCTCCCAGTAACATATGTTGGAACGGATGACTACAGATCTAGAAGGGTGGTGAATAGATCTACCCCAATTTAAAGAACTACAACAGTTAAATCAGTGCTGAGTTAAAACGAACTGCTATAGGTCTATAAGAGGCAGCAAATATTTGAACAGACTATCACGCCAACAGGAAGCAGATAGAGTAATTTACAAAACTAGCCTGAGAATTATTGTAAAACTATAGATCGTAAGGAAAGAATTTTCAAATGCAGTAAGAGATGAATATATTTCAGCAAATATCAAGACAACAGATAATTGCAATTAATGTTCATCCCAACATCCTGGTACGGTATGATGGCGGAGGCTAGTTGTTGGATATATGTTGTTATTTTGATGATGTCTAACTATGAGATTTGATAATGTCCTACCATGTCTAATCTATAAGCCTTAATTGCTTTTGATGATGCCACCATGTATAAGTTTCAGGCGAAGGTGTAATTGCACAGAAATCAAGGCAAGAGACTGCATAGAAATCAAGGTAAGAGATTGCATAAAAATCAAGGCAAATCTCACTAAGGGTCATTACTCCAAGGAACTAAAGAAACTAAAGAAATTTCAAAACATACACCGACCTGTGCGTGATGGAATAGTAACCTGCACTGACCTTCATGTGCATTGGCATGAAAGATGCACCGACTTGTACGTGTTGCAATAGTGATCTGTACCGACCTTGGGTGGGCAGAAATATGAAATGTGCACCGACCTTCATGGGCAGCAATAGTAATCTGCACCGACCTTGGCTGGGTAGAAATATGAAACCTGCACTGACCCTCGTCTGCCTGCTATAGGAACATACACCGACCCTGAATGCTCTAGATATGAAAGCTGCACCGACCATCGTCTGCTTGCTACAGGAACCTGCACCGACCTTGAATGCTCCTAGAATGAAAGCTGCACCGACCCTGCCCTTCATACAAGAAAGTTGCACCGACCTTGTCTGGACTTGGATCGTATTTGCACTGACTTCAATTAAAGGAGCTTCAAACTTGCACCGACCGTGTCAAGTCTTCAGCCCAAATGTGCACCGACTGTGTCAAGCCTTCAGTCTATTTGTGCACCGACCTTGAAAGCTCAAAGCATGGAACATGCACCGACCTCTATGTTGAAGTTCAAAGTGTGCACGGGCCTTGCTCCTTAATGTGCACAGACCTTACTAAGGAAGTCTAAGATATGCACCGACCGTGCTCTGGATGTGCACCGGCTTCATGAAGACCAACAACTGTTCGATGAAATGCCTCACTCAGCGGTACCAAGAGTTATTTTAGCAAACCTGCACTGTTTTCAGGAAACACTCCAGAGAGCAAAAATAGGAACTGCAAGTCCCCAAAATCACGTTTTTTGAGGGCTGGAAGGGTCTCCTTGGGTGGTCAACCTTTGAGGTAATCATGGGTTGCTATATCAGTCCTTTTGGTCAGTGGAAAGTAAGCAACCATTTCTGAGAAAAGTCACCTCTCCTAGTACATAACTTTTTGCCTCCACCCAATTAGCTCCTCTGTCTCTGAGCTTGCACAGGACAAAAGGACTTCCTGTCTATTTCACTTGCAGAAAAAGAAGATGCTACAGACCCACCTTGGGAGGAGCTTCTCTCCCTCATCCTCTGGTCAACTCAAGTACATTTTGGGAGAAAATCCTTTGCTACCTCCCTGGCCAACCAGAAGCTGCCAAGATAAAAAGACCCACAAGACAAATGTTTATTTATGAAGAGCCAATCTGCCTCAGTCTGGAACCTCTCCTGGAAGGGGTGATTACACCTATATATTGAAGGGGTCCATGAAAGGAGTCATGCTGCTACTGTTGCTGTTACAAGGGTTGTAGCCTGAACCCGTTGGATTGAAAAGAGAAGAAAAGGGAGATAAGCGCTTGCTATGGAAGCATAGGGAGAAGAGAAGAATCCCATTATCTCCTTGACCTCCCCCCTCCCCAATTTTTTTAAAACCATGTGGTTGCCACAATCCAGTCGATTCTCCCCAGCCAGAGAACAATGCAATCGGGGTCCTCTATACCCTCCTCTTCAAGCCCAATCGCTTCATCTAAGTCAAAGAGGAGATCCTTCCCCTGATCCTCCATGGAAGGTTGAGGGAGGCTCATGGAGGGGGCGGTGTAATCAACTAGGACCAAAGAGAGTAGGGCTGGAGACCTTCTAGAAGCAGCTTCCAGAGGGAGAGCTATCCAAAAAACAAGAGAGGCCTCCCCCAACGTAACAATGGGAGGATCCAAGATCAGCTCACCCCTAGGAGCAGCGACTGTGAGCAACTCGAGGAGACTGTCGCTCACCCTAGAAGCAACTCCACCAAAGAACAAAGGGCTAGCGTCCGTACCAGCATTGAGGAAAGCCCACAGCTAGAGGGCCAATCAGGTAGCCATCAACAACCAGGGACAATGCCGACATGGCATTGCAACAGAGGAATCTCTCGACTAATGAGGATCGGGTAGGAAAAAAGCATAGTGTCAGGTCTTGTCAACCCAGTATGACCGTGACTTTCGAATTCGGGTAAGTCATGGGTGGTATTAGTATCTGGCTGGTTATCGAGCCCCCTCGTGTGCCTGCTCAAGCCGAGAAAGTCCCAAGTCGGGGCCCCTCCGTGTGGCTCGTGTGAGGTGGGTTGTCTTGGGCCCGAGTGGTTCGCCTACAACCTTCAAGCTGGCCCAATGTTGTTTCCTCGGCTCGGGAAATTCGAATTTAAAAGGGGTACAGTCTAGCTGCCACGTACCCCTTTTCCATACTCATCTTCAACCTTCGGCTCTTCCCTCTTCCTCTACATCTTAGGCCATAGGTGAACATGCATTGAAAAGTCTTCGTTGCCAATCTCCACAGTTAACACATCGGGGACAACATGCGCACTACTGACCTGGACCACCGCCTACAATGTCGTTAGCTCCCACCTAGGTGTTAGCCACATAGATACCAATTCCACCGCTCCAAATCACCCAACCAGGAGAGCAGCTCCAACCTCGTCACAAAAGAAGATGGGAGCCCCTCCCAACTGAATAGGGATCCAACACTCCATAGGGTTGAGAATGTACCCCTCCGCACTGTCCACCAACATAGCCAAAGGAAAACGACCTCAGCCAGTGCAAAGCCTAAGGCTACACTGCCTCCGCTTCCGCTATGCTTGGACCTACAACCAGGAAACCTCCCCTACTCACCTAGGTGACTTGCAACCAGCCACTGCCGCCGCCTCCATCATCCAAGATGAGCTTCACCTTGGCCGCCTCCACCCTCCCCTCCAATGGGGCAACCCAAAGACACCTCTGAAGCCAATCGAAGCAACAGCACATCAGGGCAGCCGACAGAGGTTCCGGGTCTGGACAACCACATACCTCCCTCTCCAAGTGGGCGCCTCATAGACTACTCCTTGGGACTTCCACATAGGAGCGCTAGAGGGGACTCCACACCTGGTCAATCTTGCCAATACCCCAATCCCCCGACCAGCCTTCCACCATCAAAGTGTTGCAAACGCATTGTAGATGGCCTCTCCTGCCATACCGGTAGCAGAGCGGCTTGCTAAAATAGTAGCCCATGTAGCAGCTCTAATCAATGGATCATTGATGTGGGACAGTGTACTCAAACGAGTCTGACTAGGCGACTAATGAGATCAGCAAATGCGTTACAATCGTTCGACAAATAACCTGACGTGTACTCGAACGCCAAGAGAAAAATTACGCTAAATAACAGTAGCTACGCGTTAAGAAACTGTCCCTCGCAGTGGGGAAACGTCGGACCGAACAATAGATAGAACTACCAAAGCCTAGGGTATCAATCATGCACAATTAACATAATCAACTCGGTATGCTTCGAGATAGGATAACACTCACAAGCTCTCAACCGACAAGATAATAATGTACGAGCTAGGCGTCCTAACTCACGAACGGCGGCGGAAATGACATAGATACTAAATAAGCAAACTAGGTAAGCAGATTTTCAGACTAATCGACTCGCTGAAGAGCGAGGCCCAACTAAGAACACGTAGGCCGAGATGAGGGGGGCTGACAGCAACGCCAGTGAAGCCTGCACAGTGCCCAAGCGGCGACGGAGGAGGCCGCAGGGGGGCTGTGGCGGACGAACGCGGTGGCAAGGACGTGGGGAGCCAGTCGGGAGGGCGGCTTCGGAGGCAGCCGCGGAAGCTATGGGGGAGTGAACGCCTTGGCCCCTGTTTCTCTCTGGCCACCGGGCAGAAGAGCGGAGTCTGTGGATGCCTGGGCAGATGCCGTTGGGGTGGGGCTCAACGACGGCGGAGGAACTAGGGGGGGAGAAAATGACGACTGGAGAGCCCGATGGCGGGCCAGGAAGAAGCGAATGGCGGCGACCGTGGCGGGGCTGGCAAAAGCGGCCGCAGCGTTGGAGACGACCGAATACAATGGCACAAGCCGATGAGTAATCCAAGCCTTGAAAAAATTGTGGAGAGGCGAGGAATGCCCACATTACATTGTAACCTCTGGAGAGGCGTTAGCTCTACTGGGGATTGCAAGACGGTCGCTTGTTCGGCTTGCTTCTTGAGCCGCCTCTTAAGATTCTTCCTTCTATTCCTCTCCTATTTCTTGGTGACGGTCGCCTCTAGGGGAGTAGGAGGAGGAGGCACTGGAACTGGCGCTGGCAAATCCCCGTGGGGATATCGTCAAGCCAATGTGTTTGCAGGATGAGGTCGATGACTCTTCTTTGCCCGGATCTCAATCCAGGCACCTTCTGATTGTTGTAGTTGGAAGGTGGCGTTGATCGCCTATTCAATGACCTCGAGTGGTAGTTCCTAGTAAGCTAGGATGCTGAGGCTAGCGTCTGAGTACGTGGGAGCAATTTGATGCCTTAACCGTGGTGGCTGTGGGAATTTACCATGAACCGACTGACTTGTACTGGCATCCGAGGACGTGTGTGTGGTTTGATGCCTTAGCCATGGTGGCAAGGGAGACTTCTCCTGTTGAGCTGATGTACTAGTACTGGCGTCCGAAGACGTACGCGCAGTTTGATGTCTTAGCCATTGTGGCTGTGGCTTTTGCTGAGGAGCAGCCCGAGGAGCACGACTAACATCCTGCTTCCTGGCCTGACCTCTGTGGTCTGACTGAGGCCAGGGTCCGGCGACACCCGATGATATGTTGGGGCCTTGCAGCCCCTAGTGATTGTCTTGCTTTCGCACGCTAGATGGCCCTTGTGGTGGCAGACCTGACTTGCGAACTGTTGGGAGGACCTGGTCTGGTGGAGCTGAGACCTCACCCACCTTTTGCTTTCCCTTCCTATCCTCGAGCGTCGGGGACAGAGGTAGAGTAGGGAGAGGGCGAGAAGAGCTTGAGGAGCCCGCCATATTCTCGCCAACCAGGACATCCTCTCGGTCAAAAAGGACTCGAAGGAGCCTAGCAGTGTCTTCTCTGGAAAAGGGCAGAGACTCTAGCTCCTGCCTGGGTCGCCATTGTACGGCTGGAGTGGCAAGGGCCAGTTGACTGGCTTGTGGTGTCAGGGAATCAGGAGAGACTGGAGGGACAAGAGGATGAATGACGTTGGCCAAGAAGGTACTCGGCCCCGTCTCTTGGCTGGCATCTCGCTCCCTGCACCTCCACAGTCACTCGAGAGCTTCCCGATTATCGGCCAGAAACTCGAGCCATTTTGGAGTGTGCTGGTAAGGCAGCCCGTGCCCATTTTCCTGGGGAGGATCGGGCCACTCGAGTGCATTTCTGGCGATTCTCTGAGCCTCTTCGATAGCTTGTCGCAGCTGAATGAGTGTCATAGAATTCCCCTCAGCATCGATATGTTCCCACCGGATCTATTCTTGGATGAGGTATTGGGCTTCCTCACAGGACTCGATCGCATGGCAGATTCGTACATGGAAGGGACAGTACTGAGGGTGGCTGAAGTCCCAATGAGTATAGTCTGCCGGCGGGTTGCGGGGCAAGATTTGCCCCCTCTCGACGAGAATGTCAAAGAGCCACCGGGTTCTCTCTCTGGGGAAAGAGAGGGGTCTGCGATCGTGCCAGGGCCTCCACCCTAGGTACCAGATCGAATGTCCCCTTCGACTGGCGCTGGGCTCCTCTGATTCGTCATCAGAAAGAGAGAATGTGGCCATCATGTGGATCACATTAGCTAGGTGGTGTACCACTCGCACTGCCTTAGCTGGCTTGGACCACGAGTGCGGTTGCGGAGGATTGACGAGACCACTCTTCATTTGAATAAGGACATCTCGGATCAACTTCTGAGCCTAGGTCTTGAAGACATAACAGTCCTCAACTGGGTGGCCAAGCATGTGGTGGTATGAGCAGTAGCTGAGATTGTTAATTTTCTGGGCCTCATCCGGCTTGCAGACTTTAGGTAGTTCGATGATCTTCTGGGCCATACAGAGGTCGAAGAGCATCTTCGTATGCTCCTTCTTGAAAGAGAAGGGCGTCTTCATGCGCTCTGAGAAGGAGAGAGCGACCGGCTCATCAGCTGGCCTTTTTTCAAGAGTACTTGTCCCGACCCCCTTGCTGGCCTTAGCGGCGGAGGTGAATTCGATGATGTTCACCTCCTTGCCGGACTGACGTTCCTGCGCTTGTTTACGCTTCACTGAGATGTAGCTCGGGTTATCGGCGAAGAACATCTCAATTTCGACAACTGTCGAATTAAGCTGGTTGAAGCCCCTGATGTTGGTGCTGAGAAACTTTTCGCCGACCTCGGTCACCAAACCTCGGCGGCATGTAGTGATGGCATCCTCCTGGACTGGTGGATTGACACACCTCATGCTGAGGTCTCGCCATTTCTTTATGAAGTCGAGAGCACTCTCGCCCTTCCTCTGTCGGAGAGAGCAGAGCTCGACTAGGGAGATCTTTCACTCCGCCGTTTGGAAACGGGGGTTCATGGGTTGAGGCAGGGGTATTTATAGGCTAAAGAGTCTAGGAATCCTATTAGAGTAGTTATTTCCCCATCTTAATCCTTTCCCAATTTGATTCTTACCCATATAGTTCCGTATCCTATTTTAGTTTCCTGGTTCGAACAGAACACGGCAGCAGGTTTCCATTTTATGGTTCCTGGTGAAATGACGCCTTGTCAGTGGTCGCTGTTTAATTGGCGACTTAGTCAGGGGCGTCAGTTACTAAATTGGCGCCTGTGTACAAAGTCTTCATTTTATTAATTAGCGCCTTTATTGAGGTCGTTAATTATCTCTTTTATTCCAAGCAGGATTCTTACCCTTGTTCAAAAGGAATTGACGCCTTATTAAGGGTCGTTAGTTGGAAAAGGGACGCCTGTTTAAAGGGGCGTTATTTAATAAAATGGTGTCTTTATGTAAGTCGTGATTTAGAATTTTATTTAAACTTTTATTTCTGTCCAAAATTCAGGGTTGCTACACATTCGATTTTTTGTGAATGCCAGACCCTGAACGGGGATTGACGGGTTGTCTGTGTCTTGGGGCAACTGACAATCAGTGTCTTCCCAGGTAGGATGCTCCTCATCTGTGTAAAACAAGCTACTGGGGCCATCTATCGCGCTACCTCCCAAGCTTTTAAGGGCTTGACAATGGCATTTTCGAGGCCAAGAACTGACTTGGTATGGCCTTCTGGGATTCCGATGTGGTCGTGGTGCTGATCGACCTTGACTTCATCGGCTCTGGGGTATATGGCGGGAGGTGTTGTCCTGCCTACATCTCCGGTGACGGTGATGTGAGAGATCGTCTTGGGTTTGATATACCCACGCGACAGCGGTGGAGACCAGTCGTCGTCGGAATTGCTTTTTGATGCCCCAATGGAGGTCTTGGCTTCAGAGGTGTTTGGTGACCGTTCGGCATATAGATGAGCGTCTGCCAGGTGACACTCGAACACTTCGAATCGGTGGAGGTCAACAAATATCCTCTCCTCCTTCCCTTCGAGACTGTATTTAATGCACTAGTGGAGCGTGGAGGGCACTACCATATTCTCATGCCGCCATGGACGGCCAAGTAGCGCTTTATATGAGGTGTGGGAGTCAATGACATGAAACTGCACCCTTGTAGTGAAGGCTGCCAGAATGAGTGTGAATTTTGCTACTCCCAGTGATACTTCACACTTTTGGTTAAAGCCAGTGATACACATATCTCTGACCTTTTCAAGGCACACGTTGAAGTAGTGCCTCTGATATATTTTGTATGGCAAGATGTTGACAGTTGCACCGGGGTCGACCAGGATTCTGTTCAGCTCCCGTCCATTTAGATGTCCTTTCATGTATAACGGCTTGTTGTGGCAGGCAGTAGGGAGTAGCATGTCATCCTGAGTGAAGGTCATGCTGGCCTCCGATAGTGCTTCGGCCAAGCATGTCTCATATTTGGCAGGCATCTGCAAAGCAGTGATGATCGCCTATCGGGTCTCTTCAGTCAGGGAAAGGATCTCCCAGATTGTAAATCTCGTTGGGAGCTTCTTGAGTAGCTTCATTATCCTGCTTCCAGCTCGGACGTTTGACAACTTCATTTCCTCTGCCCATCTGGGCTTGGCAGAGTCTTGGATTGTGGCCTCTGACGGACTTGCCTCATCGGGCTCAGATTCTGCACCCTTCGACTTGGCGCCATATTCTTGTTGCCCTTCATCGGCTGTTGTCGGGCAAGCTTCTTCTGCATCTGGAGCTTCGGAAGACTATAGGGACTGTGGGTGAGTACTCTTGATCGCAGGGTCGGCGTCTTGACACGGCTGCTTTCCCTTGGACATCTTCACAAATTCCAAGAAGGAAGGGGTAGTAGTGCTGCCCCCACTTTGGTTGTAAAGGCCTGCCCGAGGAGGGATTTGGACTCCCTTGACCTCCGAGGGAGGTGCCTTGTAGGGCTGTTCACCCCTGAATATGATATTATGATTAGCAGGCGGCTAGCGCCCCCATTTTTGGCCTGACCGGGTTGCGTGAGCAGCAGTGGAGGCCTCAGCTCGGCTTCCTCCAACAGCAGGTGCAAAGTAGATTTCCTCCTCATCCTCTTCACCGGGCAGGCTGAAGAGAGCTGAGAGGGTATTACAGGATACAACCCATTCTTTGTTGGCCTTGGCGGCCTTTCGTTTCTTCTTCTATTTCTTCTATTTCTTCTTTTCTGCTGGCGCATGCCCCCAGAATAGGCTGCCATCCTTATCAGATGATTCGTCGGCTTCTTCCTCTTGCTCGAGCGAAAGCTGTTCTAGTTCTTGCCATGGGACATGGTCCCGCATTAGTAGAGGCTTCAGTTCGGGCTGTACATATTCATCTAGCCCATCTATATAATTTTGTAGCTTTCAGGCTTCAAGGCTAACTTCCTTGGTCACCGGCAATGGAGCCTGCCTCCTCCAGTTGTATGTAGGTATCCTGATGACTGCAGGTGGGTTGATGGTTTACCACACGAGGATGAAATCCTCTCCACACACACACACTCATAAAAACAGACAAAAACCAAGCTGCAAGTGCAGCAACCACACTTGGGACAAACTCCCAAGAACACACAAGGCTGAGCACAGCCAAGGACTCACTTCTGATCTCTAAATAGAGTACCAGACATACACTTGAAACATTGATTTTAAAAAAGTAAAATGAAGGCCTAAGCCAAGGCAGGAAGAATGTACTGTGGCTTCCGATCACTGTGATGAGGCCCAACTAAGCTTGGGGCTGGCTGCAAAGAAGGGGCTGCACCCCCAATAACTTCTTCTTCCTCCTTCACCACTGGTTTAGCTTGAACTAGGGCTGGGCGGCTCTCTTTTCTTCTTTTCTTTCTCACAGATGCTCTTCTTCTGAAAGCTCAATGCTGTGGCTATTTTTCTCTCTCAGGCAGCTGCTTCTTCTTTTCTCTTCCTTACGTTCTGCTCTCTCTCAGGGTTGCAGCAGCAATAGCAACTTCAACAATAGCTTCCTTCATGCATGGGGTCCTTTCTTTTTGTAAGCACAACCACCCCTTTCAGAAGGAGATCTCAGGATGAATGTGATTGGCTCTTCATAAGCTTTTATTTGTCTTCAAGAACCTTTTGTCTTGGCATCCTCTGATTGGCCAAGGAGGTAGCAAAATAATTTCTATCATTCTTGATACCTAATGACCAGATAGTATGTGAGTAGATGCATCCCAAGTAAGATCTGTAGCATCATTTTCTTCTGTTGGATGGACAGTCCAGGACGTCCTTATGTCCTGGTGATATTAGTGTGAGAGAACTCTGATTGGTTGGAGGTAAAAAGCTGGGTACCAGGGAAGGAGACTATTCCTAGATATGGCAACCTGCTTCTTCATTGACCAAAATGACTGAAATAGCAAGCCAATGATGACCATGATGGTTGACTAAGCAAAGAGACTTGTCTAGACCTCAAAAGATGTATTTTTGGACATTTGCGGTTCCTATTTTTGCTCTCTGGATCCTTTTCAGAAAAAGTTACAGGTTTGCTAAAAATGTCTTTGGGAGCCACTCACTGAGGCATTTCTTCAAACAGTATGCCTGTGCATCGACTTTGGTCTCTACATGTGCACAGACCTGATATGTACATCGACCTTAGTGAACTAAGGTTCAAATGTGCATTGACCTTAATGTGCAAGACAGAACATGTGCACAGACATTTCTTATGTTGAAGGCAAACATGCACAGACCTAGATGTGTTGAAGGCAAACATGCACAGACCTATATACGTTGAAGGCAAACATGCACAGACTTTTCTTACGTTGAGGGTAAACATGCACAAACCTTTTATGACTTAGATGTAAATATGCACCGACCTCAGACATGCACAGACCTACATGTGCACTGACCTAATATGTGCACAGACTTGGATGCGTCATACGCATAGACCCTAGACATGCACAGACTTGGTTATGCAAATGTGCACAGACCTGGATATGCAAATGTACACAGACTTGGATATGTACACAGACTTGGTTATGCAAATGTGCACAGACTTGGATATGTGCACAAACTTGGATGCATCATATGCATAGACCCTAGACATGCACAAACCTACATGTGCATCGACTTGGTATGCTACAATGCAGATGTGCATCGACCTTATAATGCAGGACTTCTACATGTGCATCGACCTTATATGCCATAATGTAGATGTGTATCGACCTTATGATGTATACTACAGTACGTGCATCGACCTTCTGAGCAGAAGTGCACATGCGCACCGACCTTGTAACACAGGAGGTGAAATGTGCATCGACCTTGCTAGGCGCAAATGCAAAATGTGCATCGACCTTACATGCAAGACTTCTACACTGACATGCCAAAAAGTAGATGTGCATCGACCTTATATGCAGGACTTCTACACAAGCATCGACCTTCTTAACCAACAGGCAAATGTGCACCGACCTACTAATGCAAGATATAAGTATGCATCGACCTTGAAGAACAAAAGTGCAGAGTGGATCAACCTTACTTCTTCATGAACAGGAATGTGCATCGACCTGTGCTCTGTGCTAGCGAGAGGTGCACCGACCTTGCTGCGATGAAAGCAACACATGCACCGACCTTCTCTTGTGCTGGCACGATATGCGTCGACCTTAGTTCTTCCAAAGCCTGAATATGCGTCGACCTTAGTCCTTCAAATTTGGCATGTGCACAGACCCTTGGTTAGATCTGCCTTGATTTTAATGCAACCTCTTGCCTCAATTTTTATGTAGCTAGTTTCCTTAATTTATCTACAGCCAGTGCCTTGATTCTTGTGCAACTAGTGCCTTGATTCTTATGCATCCAGTTGTCTCATTTTCTATGCCATTCTTGATTTCTTGTTCTTTGTTTACAATGACCTGAAATGTAAGAGTGTTGACATCATCAAATACAAATAAGACTCATCAATGAGTCATAGTCAGACATGACGAACGACTGCCGAACTAACCTCGACATCCCAGACTACTCCAAGCAGCAACATGAAGGTGACTCTAAGCTGACGAAGTCAGGAGTTGTCAATCTGTCGACACTGCAAGGGACCTACAAAATAGATGAAGAAACCTAGGAAAAAACTAGACAGACGCAGACCCAAACGACATGTCTAGAACGTCGTGCACAATGCCCCACACATGACTAGAGCATCATGCATATGACAGGACACTGACCTCGAGTGCAGCCACGAAAGGGCTATCCCAAAAGGTCACGACACACAAGAACCACGAAGAGAACCACGAAGAGAACTGCGATGATCACGTGTCACGTGACTGGCGTACCTCTCACTAGAAGAATGGCCAGATGCGTCCACTGACATCTTATGCTGCGCCTACTAGTGTCTTATCCACGTACCCTACTGCAAGGACTAGGCCGAGACCAAGACACTGTCAGAACCAGAACCAAAGTACCGTCGTGAGTGACTAGATAGGGGGACTCCTGTTGACGTCGGTCCAAAGCTCCTGACCACGTGTGCACACACTGGCTCTTGCCTAAGCCAGGCCTCTAGCTAGTGTTCCCCCTCCGTTGGATGCTATGGTTGGACTGGGGGCCCACGGAACTAGCTTAAGAACCATATATCGGGAAAGTGCCCCTCTACAAAAGTCGTCACGCCATAACGTGACGTAAGGCTACAACTAGTGAAGGCTCACGAAACACTGACTCCAAAGTACGAGTGTAGAAGTACGGACAGGCTAATCATGCACTGTCACCCGTACTACAATGCACCAATGACAGCATAGGAAACTGTCGATAGACTCAGGACTAGGTAACTAGACCTGAAACTACAACAATCCCTGAGTCTCACGACTCTAAGTCAAGATCGCCATACACAGCGGGACAAGCTGCCAATCGGTCTAATCCTAAGCCAGAGAAAATAACGCTGTCGGAGGAAACGACACGCGAAGACCAAAGGGAACCCCGAGGACCCTCAGCACATCTAGACATGTAGAACGAGGTAAGGCGATATCTCACTGCAGCCAGAAACTATGTCTCGAACTGGACAGAATAGTCGAGACACACAAGATTACCTGTCAACCACTGGGTGACCCCGGGTTGACTGGAACCAGACAATGACGACTTAATAGTAGGAAAGAGAATCCTATTACAAGCAAGAAGACTCCTGGCTGCCTTATAACGTAGCCTTAGCCCTCATAGGATGTCAAGAGACATCCACGGGAAAGCGAGTGGACCAAAAGGACAAGCCAAGACAATCAGAAACATCAGAACGATGAAAAGTAGAACTTTAGGGCTGTTACGCTCCACCTTTAGACCGCTACACGGAGGTGACGGTCTAAGGATGAGCCATTACACTCTAAAGGAGACAGGACTATGGCGGTCTAATAAAGGCGCGCCACACGGACGTGACGGTCGAGGAACGAGCCGTCACAGACACCGCCCTACAACAGTAACCTAAGACGAACGACACACGGACGGACACAGAACAGAACCGGCCACCACGGCCAACAGGACTGTAACGGCCTACTATAGGCGTGTCACACGCTCTCACGCACCCAGATTGGGCCATCAGGGCGAAGAGACCTAAAACATACACTCAGACGAACAGCATGTAACGGTCTAATATGGACGCATTACAGAACCCTGGCGTATGGGGGTTGGGCCGTTAGAGCCAACCGACATAGCCAGTCAAACTCGATCAAACACAATGCGACGATCCAAAGGAGACGCGCCACAGTACTCTGACGCACACAGAGTGGGCCGTCAGAGCCAACCGATCGACACGGTCTTCGAGAAATGACCAGGCTGTGACGCTCCACCATAGGCACGTCAGGATCGTGTGACACTCCAGAATTAGACCATCACACTGAACCAGCCTCAAAGAACCTGAAACGACCAACGGCTGTGGCGGTCTATCGTAGGGCCGTCAGAGACCTCTAACGGTCACTGAAACGACCGCTACACCGTCACGGTGGGAAAAATAGTGGAATGGCTGAATCAACCCGTTTCATGCCCCATTCACGCCGAAGCACAGGGGAAACAAAGCCACACGACCACAAAAGACGTTTGGGAGCTAAAAATGCCACATGCACGCATCAAAACGCGACATTAGGGCAATTCCGATGAATCAACCCAAATCAAGTCACCAGGGTTCCCAGACTCCTGCCGGCCCCAAATGACAACCAATCGACACAAAACTGGCGGGTACGGGATCCTAACATCTTGACGGTCACTTTGAAAGTAATTATACTACAAACAGTCACTATTTTTTGGCGAACCCTATAAACCCAAAAAATAATGATTTTGCCTAAACTGGCCCGATCTAGCCTATTCGAGCACCAAACCACGCACAAAAGTAGGGAAAATGTGCAGGAGGAAGTGGCGATCCGTCTCCCTACCTCCATCGAAGAAACCAAGCGCCGAGGCGACTAAATAGCGACCCAGAACACCATAGGGGGTTTATGCGGACTAGCTTCACACTCGCAAGCCAACCCGCATAAACCCCATCCAGGGGAGGTGATTTACGCGGACTAGCTTCACCCCCTCAAGCCAACCCGCGTAAACCCCATCCAGGGGAGGTGGTTTACGCAGACTAGCTTCACCCCCTCAAGCCAACCCACGTAAACCCCATCCAGGGGAGGGGGTTTATGCGGACCAGCTTTACCCCCTCAAGCTACTCCGCGTAAATCCCTTGTAACCCTTCAACTTCCCTATAAAAACACCCCTTTGGGAGCCCAAGAGGCATCAACGAACATCAACAACCAGCCAGGATCAACGAGCAAGGACGCGCTAAGGAGATTTGTGTGCGTGTTTGCTAGGCTCACGCCGAGGGCATGCCACATGGGCATCCCTCACATGGCGTCTAGCCCAAACACCCATCTCCGAGAGATTTGTGTGTGTGTTTGTTGGGCTCACGCCGAGGGCATGTAGCATGGGCATCCCTCATACGGCGTCGAGCCCAAACACCCACCTCCGAAAAGGAGGCCCCCAGTGGTGATGAACATATGTCATCTCGATAATCGTGCGCGACCCCAGATCTTGCTTGGTGAAAGCACTCTTCCCGAGCCTTGTCTCAATAATCATGCGCCCCCAGACGTTGCTCGACAGGGATGGCCCTCTCGACCCTGCCTCGACCTTCATGCATGACCCAGATGCTGCTTCATGAGAGCGCCCTACCCAGTGCCTGCCTCAATGAGCGCGCACTATCCAACATTGCTCGATCAAGGCACCCTACCAGATCTCTACCTCGACATTCGTGCACAGCAGAGACATTATTCGATGAGAGCACCCTGCCCAATCTCTGTCCCAATGATCGCGCATCATCAGACATGGCTCAATCGAGGCACCCAGCCTGGTTCCCCGCCTCGTTGATCGTGTGCCACTTTTATGTCACCTCGATAAGTGTACCCTCAGTGCTGTTACCCGGACAATGGGCATACTTCACAAGTCTCAACGCAAGATGAAGCGTCACGCCCCTACCTCTGTCAATGGGCCCCGAGCATGACCATCAAGGTCTCACGGCACCCAGCTACCTCAGCCGCATCAGGGCCCCGGGCGCCCGACCACTTCACAACCATAGTCACAATGGTGCCCTCGGCACCCGACTGTCATCAACTACAGTCACAACGGTGCCCTCGATACCTGACTATCAAGCATTCCAGTCACAACGGTGCCCCCGGCACCCGACTGCCAGCCACTTCAGTGACAACAATGCCCCCGGCACCCGACTGTCAAGCATTCCAGTCACAACGGTGTCCCCGGCACACGACTGCCAGCTACTTCAATCACAATGGTGCCCCCAGCACCCGACTGTCAAGCACTCCAGTCACAATGGTGCCCTCGGCACCCGACTGCCAGCCACTCCAGCCACAATGGTACCCCCGGCACCCGACTGTCATCAACTACTGTCACAATGGTGCCCCCGGCACTCGACTTCCAGCCGCTTCAGTCATGACGGTGCCCCCGACACTCGACTATCAAGCACTCCAGTCACAACGGTGGCCCCGGCACCTGACTGTCATCAAGTACAATCGCAACGGTGCCCCCGGCACCTGACTGCTAGCCACTCCAGTCACAACGGTGCCCCCGACACCCGACTGTCATCAACTACGGTCACAACGGTGCCCCCGGCACCCGACTATCAAGCATTCCAGTCACAATGGTGCCCCCGGCACTTGACTGTCAAGCATTCCAGTCACAACAGTGCCCCCGGCACCTGACTGTCAAGCATTCTAGTCACAACGGTGCCCCCAGCACCAGACTGCCAGCCACTCCAGTCATAACGATGCCTCCAGCACCCGACTGCCAACTACACCAATCACATCGGGATCTACAACGCCCGATCTCTCAACAACTCCAGCGCCACCGGGGCCCACGGCACCCGACGATCCTGAGCTCAATGGCTTTTGGTCACTCCAGTCATGACGATGCTCATGTCGTTCGACCACTCAAGTCTCAACAGTGCCCGGCCACTCCAACGACAAGTGGTGCCTACGTCATTCGGTCACCTCGACGGTGGTGACGCCCAACTACCCCAGCACAATGGTGCCTACGGCACCCTACTACTCCGACCACGACATTGTCTCATGATAGGAAGACATTGTGGCACCCCTCGGGCGGCACCCAGCTGAGTCACAGGTCCTCTTACAGACACTATGTACGGATACAGAGCTACCCATACAATAGTGCAATGACCCGGGGACCATTATATATGACGAAATTATCCCGCGGCTTGCAATCACTTGTAATTGTTGGGACTCCTCTGTTTTGACCAGCAGCAGACTTGTGCTGATTGGTTTTGATGATTGACAAATGGTTTAATGATTGGCAACAGATGATTGGCAACACTGGTTTTGATGATTGGCAACTATGTATCATTTGGTGCTTGCATGTCTTCATCGCGCCTCCCGCAGAGGAGACAACCTCCGGCTCACTCCCAACCATGGCGACTGAACAGGGTAACTCTTTTCACCGACTCGACTGGTGTGCCTTTTTTTGCTATTCACCGGGTGGTTAGCAACCATCGTCGGACTTAAATGCTTCTTTATTTGGCAGCTCCCCTCAGTCCCCTTCCTGCGCATATAGAGGCCCGGGCGGTCCCTGAGCCGACGTTTATATATACGAGGAGGAGGCTGAGGTCCGGGGCCTCAGCGTCCGCAACCCCACGTGAGGAGGAGGCCGAAGGCACTCGAGCAGGTGTCCCCTCTCCGACCAGGGAGGAACCTGCCTCGGCCGAGTCTTCCTCTAGCGAGAAGGTAGACTACAACTACTCCTCTAACGAGGCGACTGCCGAGGAAGATGTCGTAAGTGTGGGCCCATTCGTACGGGGCCCTCCTTTTGCAATTAGTTCTGATCCTCCATCTCTTATCTTCTAGTTTGTCTGCAGGAGGTGGCTCGACCCGAGGCCGCAGAGGTACCCCTCCCCGATGTATCGATCGAGCAACCCGAGGGCGGTGGCGTCGGCCTGGGAAAGCTGGCGGCTCTCGTCGAGGTTCTGCAGCAGGAGGCAGCTACCGGGATTGCACCCACTGCCGAGGAAGCCCTGGAGGAAGGGGAGATAGCACCAGAAAGCCGGATCATCCCCGTGGTCGAGGTGAGGTGGGCCCCTGGGATCCTCCTATTTCTCTTCGAAATTCGGGCAGCTCACTTTGTTCGATGCAATACTGACCCCCACCTCCCTTTTTGTGTTCCAGGAAGAGGAGAGTCTCCCTGAGGCACGCTCTGGGAGGACCCGTAGTGCTGTCGCCAAGCAGAGAGGGATAGCGGCCCCGGGGGAGACGGATGAGCCGAAGTCACTTTCGGCAAAGGAAGTGGCGCAAATCGTGTCGTTCCTGCGGTCGGATAGCGGATTGAAGCTCATGGTTCCCCTTCCTCCTCCCCGGCCACTCGTGACGCCCGAAGAAGGTCGGCTCCTGGGGAAAACGCTGGTTGAGCTCATGGCTCGTGGTGAAAAGGGGACGTCAGTGGGCGAAGTGGCCCGACCTTCAGCAACGGCAGCAGGGCCTGCTCCACCTCCCGCCCTTCCCCCGACCGAGAGTAAGGAGGAGCAACCCCTTGCAGTCGTGGAGTCAAGTGGCGCAGCTACAGCTCCGGCAGCTCCCTTGGCAGTAGCTGGTCGGGGACTGCATGCCGAGGCGGGAGGCCCCAGTGACCTATCCGTGGCGCTCCCTTCCTCGTCGACTGCAATGGATGCGGAGATGTGGGCTGCCATAGACGGCACGGTCGAGTTCAACCCGCCAGAGGTACCCTCCGTTGGTCACACTGCCTCGGACGTGCCGGTCTGCCCTATGCTAGCAGCACTACATTCGATGATATTTGCCGACCCCTCGCTCATGTATCAAGGGGCGCACGCAATAGCAACACAGCTGACCGGGGCGTTGCAAGTGCTAGGCTGCCCCCTAGAGGAATGGTCGCGACGCGTGCTGTTGCTGCTGAAGTACGTGAATCGACGTGAGTTCCTCGAAACTCGGGTCCCCAACGAGCTTGCCGCAATCAGGGCCCAGGAGGGTGAATATTTGCAAGCCTTGGAGGAGCGCCGGACCAGCGAGGAGCGGCTCGAAAAAATTTTGGCCGGTGGTCGTCAGGACGTTCATGCCCTCAAGGGCAGGGTTGGAGATCTAGAGGGCCAACTCGCCACCACTAAGTCTGCGCTGGCCGAAGCTGAGCCGACCGTGGAAAGGACGGGCGAAGCACTGGCCGTTGCTAGGGCTGAGGCGGTCTCCCTCGAAGCGAAGCTGGAGCATCTCGAGGGGCAAAGGGGCCGGTTGAATGACATGGCGAGCTTCCCCTGTATCGGCATCCTCCCCCTTGAGGATATCTTCCGGGGGATTGACTGAACGCCACCAGGCCCCAGCCTCCAAATATATACCGCTTTCCCTTCTTCCTCTTTTCTTTTTCTCCTTTTAACATGTAACTCTGGGGTATGCCCCCTAGCACATGTACCCCTTTATTCTGGAACGGGAAAGAAGACATTGGTATACAGCCTTTCGGGTGCTGGCCCACAACGTCTGCTCTCTTCTCCTTCTTTTTTTTTCTTCTGTTTTTTTTTACTCCTCAACGGGGCAAATTCGTGCTGACGGTTTAACTCAGGGGCGCCCCGATCGGGCATGCAAAGGGGCACAAGAGAGTGCTCGCCTCCCCAGGGGAGAGACGAGGGGACCACTCCACCATGTGAGCCTCATGGCCTTGCCGAGCAACTCTGTGGGGTAGGTTGACCAGGACAAAGGGGCCTGGGTCAAGGGGTGCGTGCGTTGCCCGAAGGGACAGGGAAAGGATTCATCGATGGAAATGACCTAGACGAGAGGTCCAAGTCGGGGGAATATTCATCACCCGAAGGGACGGAGAGAAGAGCTTATTTGGATTACTGCTGACACACAACTTCAATCTACTGATCCACAGCTTCGGGGACTAAATCCCCACAAATTGCTGATCCACAGCTTTGGGGAATAGATCCCAGATCGCTGAGCCTCACAGCTTGCTCTACTGAGCCTCACAACTTGCTGTTTGAGGATTCAACCTCGCCCGTTGATACACAGCTTAAGAAGGGTAATTGGAAATCAAACCAAAAAGAAGACAATCAAAGAAACAATGTAGCTCCCTAGGAGCAGATTGACTCTGGATCTGATCCAGGAGTCACTTATAGAGACCAATTCTCACAGACTCTCTTCTCACTCAGACCAGCCATACAACTTACGACACTCTATTTTTCTCTAAGAACTTTGCAGACTCTTCCCCTCAATCTTCTCTCAGATTCTTCTCTCTCTCAAACTCTGGCTCTTCTGCTCTTCTGATGCTCTTCCTCTTGTTCTATTTTCATCATTTCCATTTGAGTGATCGGGCCTTTATTTATAGGCTCGGGAGAGGTGGCGCGTGGGAAACACATTCCCGCTTAGGGAAAAGTGAAATAAAGTGCCCTGCTGGAGTCCACGTGTCAGGAGATGAAGGCACGCTATCCACGTGGCAGAATAATTATGATCAAAGGAGCACCTTGGATCATCACGTGCCACTAACTATCTTGGGATCACGTGCCAGATAATTTTGATGAAGAGCACCGCGAGGCATATAGATGAAAGCCTCGAGTCACGTGACCTTACAAAGTGTAAGGCATGCTGCCTTTCACATGTTCGATCCTGGGACTTTCAGTGACTTAAGTTATTATCAAGACAAAGAGCATTTCATCAAATACTTTGTAACCATGAGTGGATATTCAATATATATTGACCTTATGAAAATTGAGTCATGATATGAAAAATAGAGTAGACTCAAGATGCACAAGCGTTAGTTCAATCATAGCAGGAAATGCATAGATCTCATAGACTAGAGTGAAAAATGCACAGACATGTCTAATCATCATGCACATGTGCTTAGACTTTAAGGATGCATGCTATTGTACGTGCGTAGACCTGATAGTGCTAAAAGCAAAAGTGCATAGACTTGGACAATGCATGTGCACAGACCTAGTCAATGTATATACGTAGACCTTGCCATGCATAGGACACAATGTGCATCGACTTGAAGGAAGGTGCTCAGATGCGAAGGCATGCATGTGCTCTGACCTTCTATGAATATGCTCTGACCCATATACTGCATGTGCACTGGCTTATACGAATATGCTCTGACTTATATGCTGCATATGCACTGGATAACACGAATATGCTCCGACTTATATGCTGCATATGCACTGACTTACATGAATGCTCCGACTTATATGCTGCATATGCACTGACTTACTTGAAGATGCTCCGACCTTCATGCAATGAAAATGTGCATGTACACCGACCTGGGTGAGGGTGCTCCGACCTTCATGTATGACTGAGGTAGATGTGCATCGACCTTAGTTAACCGAAGATCAGATGAGCATTGACCTTAGATAAGCTACAGTAAATGTGCACAGACCTGCATATGCAACGAGTACATACTAGCATCGACCTTAATATGTGCTAAATACGCACTAGCTGTGCTAAGTACATACTAGCATCGACCTTAGTATGTGCTACAGTGATGTGCACAGACCTACATGTGCGATATGTACATGTTAGCATCGACCTATTTACACATACAATCATGTTCATGCATTGACTTAAGCACATACTGACTGAAGTAAATACATTAAAGTAACAGTGTTACCATAGTCAAAATGAAGTCAACACATGGTCAAACTAAAGTCAACACACTGTTGCCATCATTAAAATCAAACAACCAGACATCAAATCCAAAGGAGACACAACATTCTCCCCCCTTTTGATGATGACAATACAATTATATTTTGATGGTAACACACATTTTAAATTTAGTCAGAATATGCAAAATGCAGTCAAGTGATAGTTTGCAGATATGCAAACTATCACTGACAAACTATCACTGACATGCATGAACTCAGACTCAGACACTGAGAGGATGAACTCGGACTGAAGTAAGCATAGACAATCTCTCCCCCTTTTTCCATCAAAACCAGACTTTTTCTCCCCCTTTGCCATCAGCAAATAGGGAAAGTACTTGAACAGAGATCGAAAAGTAGGAACTGATAAAGATGACATGGATTCTTGAGCAAGGGATAATAATAATAAAAATTGGAGAGATCTGATTGACATTCTGAATAATGTTTCATTGAGCTAAGCATACATAACTCAAAATGTTTAGATATAAGATTCTATGTATTGCATTCTAGATAGAGTTCTAGTTTAAAAATAAGAAAGATTAGAGTATATCCACTGGACTCTTGAATAATTCTACAATGACCTTTAATAGCAATAAACCAGAAATACATGAAACACAAAGGATTAGGCCTTACTATATCCTACTTACTCAACAGATAGTGCCGTAGTCGCCGAGCCAAAGAGATGCCGGCGTGGCCCGTGTGCTCCGTCGAGTGATGCGCCGTGTGTCCTCACCATGCCCTGGAGGAGCTATTATTGGTTTTGGCCACTCCAGCTGAGGATTTATCCAGTCCCTGAGGCGTTGAGATTGTGGTTCGAGGTGGCAAAGCGGGCGCTCTGGTCGAGATGTGCTCGGATGAGCGGAGGATCTTCTTGGATTGGACTGTGATCGGCCTAGATTTGGTTCAAGATCATGTGGCAGTGACAGGCTTGCGGCTCGAGGATGAATGTTGGTGGGTGCTGACTATGGCTCGTGTTACGGCTCGAGGCATGGTGTGTTGCGGTTCGAGGAATTGCAGCGATGGTGCATCGAGAGATGCTGTGATCGTGGTCCGACGAGACACTCAGCACGTGTTGTCGGATGTGCTGACCTGACGATGGTAACAGGTTTCCTGGTGCTGGAAGGTGTTGTTCCCAGCATGTGCAAGGTTTGAGGTGAGGTCGAGCGTGGAGATTTTCTATTAGTCGGAGGCATGTTGGGTTCTCCTTTGGTTGGAGAGAATCATGTTTGGCTAAGGTTCGCTATCTTGCATCGTGTGTCCGGATTGGTTGGCTTTCGTGTGTCATGAAGTCCGTGCGAGACAAATCCTGTGTTTTGGCAAGGTGGTTGCCTGTGAGAAGTGTTGCCCATCCCCGATGTGTAAGGGTGTGCTGGCGCTACTCCCGAATGATGCGTGCTAGTTGGGCAGTGTTCGTGAGAATTTGCGGTTGGTGTTGTGATTTTCGATGTGTTGAGGATCGGAGCCTGCGGAGTTGCAGAGGATTGTCAGGATGGCGGATCCCAAGTGGTTGTGATGGCTGTGCGTGTGGATCAGAGTGCAACGATCGTAGCGTTGGATGCTACGGGTGGATTCTGAGAATGTGTTGAGCGCTTGAGGATTAGTTCCTCGGTATGAGATCGTCTCGGGTTGTGTGAGACGTGTTGTTGTTGTGCCGTTGCTTAAGACATTGTGGTTTGTGGCACTGGCTGGATTAAGAGTTGGAAAAATGTGCTGGCAAGGTTGCCGCATGAGTACCATGTTCTTGTGTTGGAAGCTGTGCCCTTGGATGAGATGGTACTTCGGAGAAGTGATCTCTAGCAGATTGTGGGGTCCCTGTTGGTTGCTGTGAGCGGCTGGTCGGGTTGACTGAGCGGTCGGCCATGGTAAGACATGTATTGTATGGGGACCCATGTGCATTGGTCGTGACGTTATTAGACTGTTAGCTATGGTAGCAGGCGGTATTTGTTGGTTCTAGAGAAGCGTGTTGTAGATTGTGAGAGGTTGTGTCCCGAGGCTCTGTGGTAAGAGCGGAAGTTGGGATTGGCAGGCATCCATTTAGAGTGATTGAGATGAGATGGCATTCGATTGGACAAAGGACGATGCCTGTGTGCGGAGGTCTCTGATGAGACGTTGGCGTTGGATATGGTGATCCCCGGTTTGTGATCAGCAAGGGAGGATTTCCCACAAGTCTGAGTCGAGTGACGTGAGGACCGAGGAGGGATCATGTTATTTGGTTTCGCCGTGCTCCCCTGAGAGGGTAGAGTTGGCGTGAGGCTCGAGATCGGATGTAGTGTCCGAGTGAGGATTGGCTCGAGTTGTGGTATTGGTCTATGGGAGAGTCAGCGGATGGCTTGTCATGATTTGGAGTGTACCTACTGGGCCGATGAAGGTTTCCCATTAGCGTATGTCTGGTGACCAGTGGATGGCCTTTCACAGACAGAAGATGCTGGTTGTAGGGGGTCGAGAATGGTGAGAGTCGTGTGCCGGTGAGGCCTTGGGTGGCCGATCATGAGGTGTGCTTTTCTCGGATTTGGATCTGGGATTTGCTAGAAGTTTATCTTCTGGTAGAGTTGGTTCTGTGCTGCCATGGGTGTTCGGCTTGCCAGGTGTGAGTTGGTGGAAGCTCAGTGTTGGTTGCCCCTGGTGCAGGGTGTCAGAGCGGTCAGCGAGTTGTGAAGCTGGCGTTCAGATGGTCCACCGAGTATGAGCGTTGACCGGTGTTGGTTCCCGTGATAAGGGTTACATTTTCTCGGTAAGCGAGATCGTGGCAGTGATGCCGTGGTTGATTTTCGTGTTGACTGAGGTGACGCCAGACTTGTACTCTTTGTATGTGCCTGCTCTGATGATCGATGTGTCTTGGGTTGTGAGCGAGGCGTTGTCTGTGATCACTGTCTGGCTGCGTCCCTCAGGATCATGATTTTGCGCGTATCGAGGTTTGGTTGTGACCCTGACGACGTCGTCAGTTGGTTCATGGCGTTCTCCCCTTGTGGCTTGGTGCTTGTCCTGAATTTCGAGGATGAAATTCTTATAGGGGGAATTGTAATGCCCCAGATTTTTTTTAGATATTTATCATATCAGGATCCGTGGGCTTTGGATCGCTTTCGTGGGTCCCGGGTTGAGTTTTGCGATTTATGCTTGTCTGAGTTGTTGTAGTTGTATTTTGACACTTCATGTGCTTTCATTTTGTTGCATTGTATATGTTGACTTTCTGGTGTACTGATTATCTTTGCGCTTTGTCTTGTAGTTATGGCATGATTTGGTAGAGATGAGTGGGTCCCAAGGCGTGTGGCTCAAGAGGAGGATCACTGGGTGCAGAGGACTGAGCGACCCATGCCTCCCTTGGGCCCGCCAGTTGTTACTGTGGCGAGTGCAGATCAGCTTGACCTGGGATGCACGGTGGTAGCTGAGGGCCCCATCGACGAGAGGGGGAGTAGAGTTGGGGCCGTGGAGGTGGCATGAATTTTAGGAGTAGGTGGATTGTACACCTACAACCATAGTGGAGGCTACCGTGTAGAGTTTCCCTTGGACCGCAAATTGTTTGAGTTCATCGGGAGCTACATCCCCCCCAGTATGGAGGAGGGAGATTCGCAGGTTGCTGGAGCACGTCACCAGCTTGAGCGGGCGATTTTGGTGGTCAGGGACAGCCTGCATGGGGTTACTTTTTACAGCTTTTCAAGCTTCTCTGGGGATTACTGGAGGCAGTGTCAATTCCCCAGTGCTGAGTGCCTGGGCTTCTTCAGCAGAGCTAATCAGTTTGGGGTCTGGGTCAGACCGATGGGTCCCGCTTCCTGGGACTTGCACGGCCACCACCAGACTGAGACAAAGGGCACGATTGGGCTGGTGCTAGAGCCATCTAGATTGTAGTACGCCGGCGAGGGATATGACAACCACAGCCTTTTAGAAGGAATCATGCGGCAGACCGTTGTTAGTTGCTATGGCCATTGGGCAGTGATCTCTTCACACTGGTACCGTCAGGGAGCCACTGAGTGGCTAATGGGGATAGTGCACCACTACCGGATGCTGCTGAACAGAGTGGGCATCAGATATGCCATGACTACGGCGCTGTACGTGTACCCGTGCTATACGGGGCTATTGCAGGGATTGCTGGAGCGCTTCAACTGTCGGTGGAACATAGTAGCGACAGTTGAGGGAGAGACCTCGCTTGACTTATGGTCTTTGTTTTGGATCTCTGGACTGCTGATTAGCGGCGAGGGATATGAGGAGGTTGTGCTGGATGACCTCCACCGCAGCCACACAAACGGGCAAGGACGATACTGAGTTCCTTATAGTTATCGGTATCTACTGAAGACCTAGAGGGATTTAGCCCTAGCTCAGAGAGATCGAGCGGCATAGACTCTTAGGGTGCCATTGAATGTGTGGGTCCACCACTTCTACAGTGGGCCCTTTTGCTTCTACCAGGAGCTCGTGAGGGACCAGACCTCGTGGGAGGAGTACACAGAGGTAGAGCTGCGGTTCCAGACGTACTCGAGGTACATTTACGCACCGCGAGAGGGGTGGAACGCCCATGGGCTATCAGACGTGACACACCGGGCGGCCTACTTGGCTTACTGGTTGGCAATGTTTGTGGTCCCACACGGGGAGGACGGCCTACTGAGGGTCGAGCTACTATGGCCAGTGTGCTTGCTGGCTGAGGGACGACGGCTGGCCTTAGCTCCTGCAGTGTTGGCTGCTATGTACCAAGGGCTAGGAGTACTGGCAGCGCACTCGGCGCCACGAGAGAGGAGCTTACTTCTGTCGACCCACTACTTCAGTGCGTAGGTCGGCCTGCTGTTTTCAGGGTTGGTGACTCAGGGGACCGTGGTGAACCTGGCGGTGCCTTTGTTGTTTAGCTTCACTGGCCAGCCAGACAGGGATGCTGAGGCACAGCTGGAGGGGGCCAGGAGGGCCCTGTGTTACCTACTTGGGAGGGGTGAGGAGGGGTTGCGTTTTGATTGTGCCATGAGGAATTCCAACCTGGTTCTAGTGCTATCGAGTGGAGGGGCGACCAGTGCCCTCCCCTACCAGAGGGAGCCGGACGCGTCACTATACACGGAGTGGGTGATGAGCACTTGACCGGCGGTGTTGGTGCTACACCGGTCCGCGATGAGTTCCTTGGATCCGTACTACCCACACAGGTTCGCGAGGAACTTCAGCTACGACCAGGGGATCCTATCGAATGGGGAGTTTTCTTTGACGAGCTGACAGTACAGAGATTGGGACGCCCACTTGCTGGCTGCAGCATGGTGGGACTTCAATTGTCGTAGGGAGCCAGAGCAGCTACCGACGTCGGGCGTGGGGCGCCGAGGACGGTTTGATGTCCACTATGCCAGGTGGTGGTTCGAGCACAGCCACCTGTACCGACAGAAGGCCTCGGCTATCAGGAGAGCTGAGGAAGGTCATCTTCTGAGGGAGGATCTACCTCCCATCCCACTGGATGATGGGTACTTGAGGACCCGTGTTGCCCAGATCTATCGGGAAGTGGAGCGGATAGCCCAGTAGTGTCCCCAGAGCGGCTGGGGTTCATTTGATGTGACCCAACCTCAGACCTTTCTTGCAAGCACAATTCGCAACCCGATCGGGCCAATAGTGGTGGCAACTCAAATACTCTGTTGGAAGACATAATGCACAACGTGGACTGCTCACATGGCTGTCGACACTGGAGGTGACAAGCCACCTGGCCCACACAGCGAAACTGACCTGTAATCACAAGCGACAAATGATTAAACTATGCTAGCATAGGATCCACCCACGAGTCCTACTAATATCCACCTCATCCGTCATTCCATCACGTTCTATCCCCTTCCGTCGCGTCTCTTCCTCAGTCAACTCGGCATGGTCGTGCGCCCCACGTTGAGAGAAACAGAGGGAACAGAGAAACGAGGGAGAAAGTAGAACGGGAGAAATGAGAAGGATAGGAGAGGAGAAATATTGAAATCACACGGATAGGACTACTATAATGAAAAACTAGGGAATAACTAGATCACATAAAACCCAAACAACTGAAATAAATAAACATAAATTAACCGATCAAAGAGCAGAATTGCACCTTCTATAAAATAAGACGTCACTGCTCAGCACGGGGAAGTTGAGACACTGGTGAGTCTTGCTGATGTTGTGTTGGTGAAGGTCGGAACTGAGACTGCTGCGGCTGGGTAAACAGCGAGAACTGCGCTGGTCTCGGCCTTAACAGATAGTCTTGGACAATGTGACCCAGCTGATCACAGTGAAAACAGATTACTGGCAAGAAACATGGCACGCCCAGATGGCTACCACCACATCTCGAACATAATCTCGACTGACGGACAGTGGGTCCCTGAGACTGCTAAGAAGAAGGCACTGATGACGGAACAGCACTAGTGGATGACTACTGGGCAAGCCGTTCTTCACGCTCCCTTAACTTGCTCTTGGTATTCATGGACGGAGGTGTACCACGATTAACCGTCACAAGAGAGGAGGTTCTAGTTACAATCGGCTACCTGCCTTACCAATCCTTAGACGTCCGAGCCTTCTTAGTTTTCTTGAATCGGAACTTCTTGCCCTTGGGCTTGGAGGAAGAAGTACCATTGGTGGGAGGAAAAACAGAAGGAACTCTAGGTACATTCGACTGATAAACCGGCTAGAACCACCTTGTCGACTGAGGGACAAGGTGATACTACACACTTGGCACACTCGGCTGAGCAGATTCGGCCTGAGCATGCCCTTGGGGTCTCACTTGCCCTTCACCAGCCAGAATTCCAACCTGAACACCCGGTAAACCTTCCACAACTTGAGCGGGAACCGTTGGGACTTGACCAGGCACAGATGCATAAACTAACACAACAACCACTGGAGGAGAAGTACCACTTCCCTCCCGAGAAACATGCGACCTTCTACGATGTGCCATTGAAACCTAGGAAGCATACAATGATGAAAGTCACATCAGCAATCACGAAAAATATCCTAAGCCAGTAATAGACGACTCAAATGGACTTGTTCTGGACAGGCGCGATGCAATTTCAATTCCTTATACAAATCCTCAACATAGCTCTGATACAAACTGTAACGACCTAGAGCTCCGAGTATCGATAACCCGATAATATCGAATTACCACCACTAAGAACTGGGGACGCCACCCAAGAGGCTGATGAGGCCCCTAAAGGGTTAGTGGAGTTTGTCGAGGGGTTGTATAACGAATTGGGATTACAACGCGTAATATTAGTTAAATGACAATTAGTAACTAAGTGCGGAAGCAAATTAAACTATCAGAGTGATAAAATATATGCCATAGTCTAGATTTACAATAGCCACGAGTCCAAAATTAATAGAAAAGTCTAACTGTACAACTACACGGGGCATACCCTGGCCAAAAGTACGAGCAGACCGACTCGACTACTATTGACACGCTACACGAAATCTCGCAAAGCTCCAGGAGACGGCGGTAGTGACTCACCTGAAAGTAGGAAGGGTGAGTCACAGTCAGACTCAGTAGGGGTCACGCGGATCCCTACCTCGCAACTAAGCAAGTAGGCATACAAATGTAAGGCAATTAAGGCATGCATTTAAAGCAATAACCAGGGAATTGGCATAAATAAAACACATTCATAACAAAGCTGTAAAACATATCTAAGCAGTTCAACAGCTAATCTATATGCCAACTAAATATAAATTATAGCGTCGGGAGCTATATCTACTAATAGAAGAAAGCTCAACTAACCCGGTGATAGGAGAATGAAGAGACTCACTAGAAGGTAGAGACCAGATGCGTCCACTGACGGCTTATACTGCATCTCAAGCAACTCACATGGCTAAAGTCCCCAAGTGAGAGGCGTAAAAGTACCAGACCAAGTAACTAGTCAGAGTGACACTCGTCAGTGTCATTCCAAGCCTCTGACCATGTGTGCACACACTGACTCCTGCCTGAGCCAAGCCCTCTAGCTAATTTTCTCCCTCAATAGGATGCTACTGCTGGCCGGGAGCCCACGGAACTAGCTTAAAAATCATTTAGCGGGAACTACCCCCCCCCCCCCCCTTTCCCAGGTGGGCCGACACTAGAGGTCGCTGGGCTACGACTAGTGGCGTTGCACAGAAATCAATATAGATAATAATATTTGGGGCACAAAAATCAAGGTAGCTGGTAGCATAAAAATCAAGGTAGTTGCCAGCACAGAAATCAAGGTAGCTAAAAGCTTCATGTTGATTAGGTCGGTGCAATGGTTACTGTTCACACAGATAGGTCGATGCTACTTCAAGTCATCAACTGAAGTAAGGTCGATGCACATTCCTATTCATGAAGAAGTAAGGTCGATGCACATTCCTATATATGAAGAAGTAAGGCCGATGCACACTGCCCTTTTATACTTCAAGGTCGATGCATATTTGTATCTTGCATTAGTAGGTCGATGCACATTTGATTATGGTTAAGAAGGTCGATGCATGTGTAGAAGTCCTGCATATAAGGTCGATGCGTATCTGCATGTTGGCATATAAGGTCGATGCACATTTGCATTTGCGCCCAGCAAGGTCGATGCACATTTCACTTCTTGTTGTACCAGCTTGGTGCACATTTGCATGTTGGTCAAGTAGGATGATGCACATGTAGAAGTCCTGCATTATAAGGTCGATGTACATCAGCTATGCACACTACAAGGTCAGTGCACATATACATGTTGCTTCATAAGGTCTGTGCACATGTAGGTCTGTGCATGTCTAGGGTCGATGCTGTCACACCCTGACGCGGAATATCAGAACACGACAGTAGAAAGAGTTAAAATATGTTGATTTTTAGACATGTTGTGTCTTGGGGCTAGCAATTATATAACTCTAATACAACGCCATAGCAACCAGAAGAATAACTCCCAAAATAATCATTTATTCCATCTATTAAACATAATGAGTTTCACATCCACCACTTAATCACCAGAAACAAAAAGAAGTTTCCAAAATCCACTAACTCAAAACAACTACATAACGACAACTTAATTGAAATTACAACTCTTGGACAATGCTACAACTCTCAGACTTTAACTATCTAGAGACAACTCCACGAGGCCTTCTAGCTGGTTCGTTCCACAGTCTTCACTCCGGCCCATCCCCGTCGGTTTGAGAGTCCTCACCTGAGCTACCTGAAAGGGGGGAAATAACTGGGTAAGCGAACGCTCAGTAGGTAATCGCAAGTAATGTTTAAATAATAAATCAATTGCATTAGTGTTATGCGATAAAAATAATGACAATAAAGTGCTTAACCAAGAGAAATAGAAATAAAACATAACTAGAAATTGGCCGATCAAGCATGTAACCAGTACATCAAGTAGATCATTCCATGCAGGAATTCAATAACTTGTAACTACAGAGAAAGATGATGAAATGATTCATGTGGATGAAATGTCGTAGACATCATGCTAGTCATGCACTCGGTGCAATGCCTCACCATGTCATTACAACTCCCCGGGACACTAGTACTTTTCAGGCGCTCCTCCCAGGACCAGACCAGGGCCTTATGATGCGTTGGCATTGATTTGGTGGATCCAAGATCTCAAGTTTTGTCTAGACATTTACTGGACTCAGCTAGGAAAAAGGAATGGAACATCAAGCTATCCTAGAAGACACGAGAATAATCCAGGATTTTAATAGGACAAGCCGTCCACGGCCCGACTATCGAGGCACACAAGAAAAACACAAAAAATCAATCTCTAGAAGTTACGCTCTCACACTAGGGCTGCTTATGATATACACGGTCTTATAATGGACCGTGGAAGATGAACTGGGCCAAGGGAGAACCCAGCTCGGTGTCAAGGATTAAACGGTACTTATGGGCCATGTGAATGATTGAACGGTCTTAGATGGGCCACTGGAAGATCAAGACAGTCCATATTTGGCCATTCAGAACAAAAGAATTGAAGCCCACAACGAGCGGTACACGGTCAGGACTAGGCCGCCCCAACACCAAATAGTCCAACGATGGTCCATTTATTGGGTGGAATGTTCCATGAATGACCGCGTACAAAGGGCCAAGCTAGGCAAAATTAATCAACCTAATTGGGCTCCCAGGCCGCCCGGGGCATGGTGGAACCGAACCAGAGTTTAGCCCACAACTCTCAGGTCAGTCTAGAGGCCTTACGTCGACTTAACATGGCTAGGTCGAAGAAAATCGAGGGGAACCAACCAGCTGGACTTGACACTTAGCCAGTCATACACGGTCTTCATCGAGCCGCTCAAGGGACTAAACGATCCAATTCAGGCCGTGTAGAAACTCAGACGGTCCCATGTGGACCGCGTCTCTGGACAGAGGCAAACAAGCGATCTGGTTGAGTTAACAGGTGTAGGATTTTGAGGTACAACCTGCTCAGCATCCTAGTGGGAATCCCAGGCACGCGGGGACTGACGGAGGTCTTGTAATGGAGGTCCTAGTCCGACAGAAAGAGTATTCGGCGGAGAGTCCCAACCATTACAAGATTAAGGTTTATGAAACATCAGAAAATGGTAGACAATCAGTCAGTCAGTACCACCAGAGTGGAATGACTGTCAGAACAATCCTATCCAGACTTCGAAAAATTTTAGAAGAACACCAGAACTCTCCACGTGCCACCACGGACCCAGAATAATCAAGAAACATGCCAACAAAGGGTCCAAAAAATCATTATAAAAGGTCTGAAGTCCATTAGGACACGATCTGCGACCCACGAAACTAGGCCCGAAAATCTGGGATCTCACTGCTCCTCCCTCCTTACAGAAATTTCATCCTCAAAATTTAGGACGAAGCACAGAACTTAGGAGGAAGGACTCACCCACGGAAAGGATTTCACGGCCATAGCACCGCCATGCTGCAGACCGCACACCCAACACTGAGGAACACCGCCCGACTAGCACAACCACAAGAGCCCTCTTGCTCCAACACATCAAACCACGCTAGACCCCGCACCGACTAGGGCATGGGAAACTAACAAGTCCAGCATCGCCTCAGCACTTCCGAAGCTTCTAATGGCATAACACACCCAACACACTCCGCATGCGGAGAACACCATCCTCGATAGGAAGCTGCAACAACCACTTGAGTCAACAGCTATTCCAGCTACGGGACACTGAGCACTCCCTGCAGGAAGCACCTCACACCTCATCATCAGGTGGCAACCTCACCACCAAGCACACCTGGCCACAACTCTTCCATCGGCTCATCACCGCCAGTGACACACACTCTGGAGCCGAACGCCACAATACTCACCGGCCAACACCGGTCCAAAAATAATGCCTCACCGAACGCCAGCAGCACCAAGGGCACCTTACAGACCACCGCCAAGCTTCACCAACCGGAAACCACCACGCACAACAACCAACTCTCAGCACCCACACACACACATTAATCCCTTGTACAACTCCCTTCGAGCCAAGGAATTCCACAATATGGACAACGGCACCATGGATGCACCATGCTCTAAACTCTCTCGAGTCTTGCCATAGACAAGGCCTCCATCAATAGTCGCTGCAACTCTTACTCGATCTCGAACCTCACCCCCGTCCAACAATCGGCACAATAAACCACCTCTAAACTGGGTGCTTAACAATTCTAGCAACTTCCTCGACTACACAACACGGCACTAGCACAGGATCTCCCTACTAATGCCGACACCCCTCACTCCTCGGATCCACCTCCAGAACATCCACACCGACCAAAGTCGCTCAACTTCCTGGCTCATTCCTAAGCACAGAACACCAGTGCCAGACACTCACCCCAAAAGGCCACGACCTGCCTCAAACACCAGTCACTAAGTGGCTCCACTCCAAGCCACGCGACACATTCAAGGGGAAAAACTGGCGCAATATACGACCGTGACCAACCACTCTCATTACTGAGCCTCCTGATCCACCGTGCCACCAGCACCACTCAGCACAATACCGCCGACCACACACGACAACCAAGGCCATTCACATGGCCAAGCACCACTCTTCCTCCCAAGAGCAACACTCCACAACCGACTTCGAGATCTCCAGGACACACCTATCATGAAACGCACGCCATACTCCACCACCAATCTGATCCTGGAGCCTGTGGGTTATGGGCCCACCACGCTTCTGTTGTGCAACTCTGCACCATCGAAGCCACAGAACGAAGGAAAACTTGGCATCCGCCAAGACAATCCACCTACCAATGCAGGTCTTAAACAATAGGGCACCTAGAGAGACCCCACACCAGCCCTTCAACACGACAACTAAACACGGCCGGTGACTCTACTCGCCCGATCCAACATGACCTCCCAACACCTACGCACCGAGACATGATGAGGGACAACCACATGACCCTCACAGGCAGTTCCACTGTGAACAGACAAGACACTTCTGGGAACTCCCGAACACACCTCGGGGAGGACACAAATGCAAGGAAGCACAATTATAACATGAAAAATAATGAAATTAAACACAAGCACCACACACAATAACCTAGAATCCATGCGCACCTTCCACGGAGTGAGCACAACAACTCTGCCCGGTCAAGTGCCTCACGCACGCCGGGAACCCTGATCACGAGGTTAGTGGGATGTTGCAAAGATGGCTGGAACTTGGGCGACCGCCAAGGGCACGCAAGAGCAACAAGGCCAACCTGGCCTCACCTAAAACACTCCATCCCAGCTTCACCCACGTCATACGACCAGCCCACGTGAAACCTGCAACATCTCGAACACTATCCTGGCTGCTCACTCAAACCATACCGCAATGGTCAAACCACTGGATGTTGAATCAACATGGCAGACACCTACTCCTCCGGCTCCTGGCGCCTCCTACTAGACCTGCTCCTTCTAAACAACCGAGCCATCCGACTGAACCTCGACCTCGAAGGGAAAGAACTCAAACCAGGAGACAGGAGAGACACTGTAAGGTCTGTGGATTAACGGATCCTTACTTGTATTAATCTAGAATTTATTTCATGAATTTAGACTATTTTTATGAATTTTAGGGGTATTTTCTGACATTTAATCTATTTAGTTAAAGATTTATAAAAATTAGTCATGGTCCGTTTGCGACCTGAGTGGTTTCCCTTGGAACTGTGAAGAAATTACAGCTCGCAATGCTGGGCCCTTTCAAATCTTGAAGATGATCAACCCCAAGGCTTATGTGGTGGATCTGTCACCTGACTTTGGCTTAAGTCTTGCATTTAATGTTGAAGATTTAGTTCCGTACAGATGATCCATTTATGGATGAGCCTACCTCGGACACTTTGGATGCCATGCCTTGGAGTTGCCAAATCTCTTGGAAGATCGAATGAAGAAGCTGGGGAAGCTGCCTACCACCGACACTCAGCTGACCGAGTCACCGTGGAGAGAAACACCCGGGGGGTCGGGGAGGTTACCAAGATGGTGGTTCTACAGGGAGAAGTGACGTCCATGCCATGGAATTGCAAGATCTCTTGGAAGATTGGATGAAGAAGCTGGGGAAGCTACCTGTCGCCGACACTCAGCCGACCGAGTTGTGAGTAGGCCGGCCCTGCATCTGCAAGGTTCCTCCCAACATCAGGGACAAAGAAAAAGAGGCCTACGGGCCCAAGATCATCTCCATCGACCCTCTCCTCCGCGGCAAGGGAAACTTGATGCCCATGGAAGCACACAGTTTACATTTGACAGGTTGATGTCTTCTCAATTGCAGCAGTACGCATCTAGTTTTTCACAAATGGGCTTGTGAACGTTGGTGGAAGGTGTGTCCCTCGCAAAAGCATTTGTGATATTAAACGAGGACCGCTTCCTCACTCCTCGAGGATGGAGCTTTTCGGATATCTCAATTGGTGGCAGGATGAAAAAGTTACCCTCGTTGGGGAGAGGCAACCGCCCACGTTATTAAAGCACCCACGTTGGGGCCTCTGATTTGGAGATGGCTTCTCGTATAGCGGCATCTTTGGAGCTGGATATGCAGAGGACACGAGGACCGATTAGCCAGGGGCAGTCCTTGTCAGGCCGCAGCCACCAGATGACTACCCAGCAGCAGAGCACGTTCCAGCTTCCCTCTTGTAGTTCAAGAGCTTCGACTCCGGCGGCTTCAGCGGCAGGTTCTGCATCCTTTGGTGCCAAGATCAAGAGGTTCTTCAGGAAGGGTTTCTGGAAGAAGAAGAAGGAGGGCCGAGAGCAGCGGCAGGCTTCTTTGGGCAGTGTTCAGCAACCGACACCTTTGCAGCGGCAGGGGTCGATGGGTGGTTCTCGTGCGGGGTGTCCCCATTGTGGCGAGTCGCATCCAGGCAGGCAGTGTTCGGTGCCGGTGATCTATTTCAGGTGTGACCCGTCGGGTCACATGGCGCGTGAATACCCGCAGCGACTGCGTCAGCCACCCCCATTTTCACAGCAGCAGCAGCAGTTTCAGCAGCAGGGGTAGTATCCGCCACTACCACGATCGGCGAGTGTGGGCAGGTAGAGAGCTCGAGGCCAGGTTTCCCACATGACCAGGGTAGAGGCAGAGTCGTCACAGCTTGTGGAAGGTACTGTTATAATTTTGGGTTGCGCAGCATGAGTTTTGTTTGATTCCGGTGCATCGCACTCATTTATTTCGGAGGATTTCGCACGAAGTGTTGAGGACCTGGTCTCCCAGATGTCTTGCGATTTGATGGTGGAGTTACCGTCTAGTGACTTCATGGTCACTCCGTTTTGCTTCGAGAAGGTTCCAGTCTGGATCGAAGGTCGGAGTTTGCCCGACAGGCTGTATGCGTTGCAGCTTCATGATTATGATGTGATTTTGGACATGGATTGGCTCGAGGCCCATGGAGCGGTGGTAGATTGTGGAACGAAGAGGGTCTACTTTCAGCATCCTCGTAAGTCGACCTTCTACTTCCAAGCTATCTGTTCTACCTCTCCTCGTTTCCTCAGTTATGCTATTCGAGCCCGCCGTTTGCTTGATTCTGATTGTCAAGGTTTTCTCACTTTTGTGATTTTGGTAGACCAACCGTGTCTGGATGTGGAGGACATTCCGGTGGTGTGTGAGTTTTCTAATGTGTTTCCCGAGGATTTGCTTGGGTTGCCTCCCCAGCGGGAAATTGATTTTATGATCGAGATTGTGCCTGATACGGGACCCTTGGCGAAGGCTCCCTATCATATGGCTCCCGCTGAGTTGAGAGAGTTGAGGGCACAGTTGCAGGAGTTACTGGCCAAGGGGTACATTTACCCCAACTTTTTCCCTTGGGGTGCGCCAGTCCTCTTCGTCAAGAAGAAGGATGGTAGTCTGAGGTTGCGCATTGACTACTACCAGCTGAATGAAGTGACCATTAAGAACAAGTATCCGTTGCCGCGGATAGATAATTTGTTCGACCAGCTTTAGTCTGCTCGGGTATTCTCGAGGATTGATTTGCGGTCCGATTACTATCTGCTGAGGATTCGTGAGTCTGATGTGGAGAAGTCTGCGTTCAGTACGAGGTACGGGCATTATGAGTTCCTGGTGATGCCGTTTGGGCTCACCAATGCCCCCGCAGCCTTCATGGACTTGATGCCATCTGCTTAAATGAAATTCCATAGCTCTCGATGCTGAACCAGTGACCCAGAGAAATGACGCCCCTGAGGCTGTCGTTAATTCAAATAATGACCCAAGGTTAGTCGTCAAATCACATATATTTATTTTCTGTTAAATTGGATAATTCATGAATAGCGCCCTGAGCCCTGTCGTTATTTCTCTCATTTTATTTCAAACACCCCACAAAAAAATGCTCCCCTTAGGGGTGTCAATTCTTAATATAACGGCCACTGAGATGGTCATCAAATCAGGTTCATTATAGCATGAAACATAAAACGTTTCAAAATAGCGCCCCCTACAGGGGCGTCACTTCGTTAAGTAACGACCATGGGTCGGTCGTCAATTATATTTCTTATTTGTTGTTAATTTAGCTGTGCAAAAATTCTTTCTGAAACAACACGCCCCTTAGGGATGTCAAGTCAACAGATGACGGCCACTGGAAGGTCGTCAATTATAATGAAAATAATTATGTCAACAACGCCCTTCTATTTTTGGTAAGGTTTGATGAGGACTCGAATCTCATGGGTCCAAGTTATTGTAGCTTATTATGGACTCCCCGATTTCCAGAGGGCTAGGGTAGAGGCTATGCGTTTTGGTCCTTTCCTGAGTATAGAGCCTATCCGCCCTGATCTACCCTTGATTCAGGTTCTTAGGGAGAGATGGGACAGGACCAGCCGGGCATGCCTGATGCCTTGGGGTCATATGATACCAAGCTTGGAGGATGTCACCCAGATTACCAGGTTGAGGGTGGGTGGGGAGGCCGTGAGTGGGGTGACCCTCCCTGACTACCAGGAGCTAGCCCGCAGACTGCTAGGGCTAGAGACCATAGCTGAGACCACGAAGGAGTATCGGACCATCTTTCGCACGGATCTGAGCATCGCCATGGGATTGGGGGATTCCAGATAGAGACAGGGGGAGTCCATGGAGCAGTTTGTGCAGCGATTGATTAGGAAGGCCCGGGCCACCTATTGCCAGGACCCGGCTCAAAGAGAGAGAGCGAACCGAGATCTGAGGAGATTTCTATTTTTGATACTCGGGAGATTGATGCTAGGCACAAAGGGAGACATTATCAATTGTAGATTTTTGGGCATTCTTGGGGATTTAGAGAGCGTTGGGCGGTATGCGTGGGGAGTCACCCTGCTGGCGCACCTTTTGGCCGACCTGTCCATGGGGACAGGTCGAGAGACTACTGTCAGTGGCTTCTCACCATTTCTTCAGGTATGCATGTCTTTTTTGTTTATTTAAATACTTATGAACATGATTATGCATATAAATGTTTACTAATGCAATTGATGGATGCAGGTGTGGAGCCATTTATACATGCCGATGGGCTGCACCGATCCCCGACCTGGAGATGAGGGGTCATTCCCTTTGGCACGACAGTGGCTACCCCTCATGACTGGAGCGCCTCTCTCCTATGAGCTGCACGTTCTTCAGCGGGAGTTCCGTGACTATCCCGCCTCACTAGTATGCAATTTAGACATGATGCATTTTATTTTATGAAATATGCCTATATGCTTATGAATATGAATGAATGTAGGTGGTTTGGAGGCCCTACGAGGGGATGCCGGATGAGGGCCAGCCTTGGGCTGTGGCGGGCTGGCCTCGTTTCGGGCATGAGCTTTAGATTCATTGCCTGAATGAGATCGAGCCGTTACGGCTTAGGCTGGTGATGAGGGCCCTCGGCCTACATCAGGAATGGTTCGAGGTAGGGGAGCCCCGTGGGATTGGCAGGAAGACTCGCGGGTGCACAAAGACGGCCGATTGGAGGATCCGGTTCGCCGACTAGTATGCCGACTGGCAGCGAGGCGGCACACGGGTAACTTCGCATGTGGCGAATAGTTCTGAGTACCTCTGACGCTATTGGGAGGTTTACACCGGCCGACCCCAAATGAGGGTCATTAGGGTATGTATGAATGCAACCTTTTTTCTAGATATATGTTTATTATGCAACTAATATGTGATGAATGTAGGACGCAAGGGATGCGGTGGCAATGGATATGTAGGTTCATCTCCACAGCTTGGAGACCCAGCTAGCGGCCACACGAGCTAATCTTGAGATCCTGGTGAGTGCAATCTATCTATAAGCGAATGATCTTTTTTTTTGTCTGAATTACTGATGATTAGCCACTAACAATCTTAATGGATGCAGCGTGCCCAACAGGGAGTGGCAGCAGGAGGTGCAGGAGGGGCTTCTAGCTTGAGGGGGCCGAGTACGGAGGCCACTGCACTGGAGCAGCAGCTTGCAGGAGCAATTGCTCGGGCAGAGGAGGCAGAGCACGACCTCGCCGCACGGGTAAGTTCAAACTCAAATTCAGTTCATTTCATCATTATATGCTCATAAAACTTATGTTTGTTTTCTTTCTTTTCATTATGTTCAGACTGAGGAGCTTCAAGCAGCGTTTACCGGTATTGCGAGGGAACATCGTGATCGGAGTGGCGACTAGCTACAACAAAATCACATTGCCAGAGCCGAGGAGACCCGGTGACGTGAAGAAGAAAGATGACCCCCGCTTCTGCCTTTATCACTAGATGCTGGGTCACACCATTGAAGACTACTATGTCTTCAAGGACGTTATCGAAGCACTGATAAGGAAAGGGGAGCTAGATATGGGAGAACACAAGGTGGATCCTCCACAGCCACATGAGATACCCAGCGGGCCGTCCTCGGTCAATATGATATCCTTATATCAAGAATTGCCAGAAGAATGGGCGGAGGCCAGCACCCGCGCCACTTATGAGGCCTTCGTGGTAGCACCCGCCCGAGACCAGGAAGGATGGCAGTCTGCGCCAAAGAAGAACAGAAGAAGACCGGCTCCTCAGCCCACCTCGGGAGCCCATGTCAGAGGCGTCATCCCGCGGCCGGCACCACCACCGGTGAACCCCGTGTGGCATGACACAGCCCCTAGGCTGGTCATGAGAAGGCCCACCTTCAACAGAAAGGAGCCAGTTCCGGTGCAGATCCGCAAGGGAGTCAGCCCAGCAGTGGAAAGGCTCCAAGCTCTCATTGACGGACTTGCAGAATATGAACAGCCCGATATTCGGCCTGTCGAATTAAAGGAATATGTTCCTTGGGAAGAATTCGGGAATCTCGAGCTGGCCCCCGGAGCCGGAAGCCAAGCAGAGGAAGAAGCTCCCCTGTGGGGGCAACTCCCCCGAGAGCTACCTCCTGCCACCGGGGAAAAGAAGAAAAGGAAGAGAAGACCCCGAAGCAAGAAGAAGAAGGAGATCGTCGTCGCTTGTAACACCCTCTCGACATTATTCGACTCCGCCCTCTCTTTGGGCGAGGAAGAAGAAGAGATGCCTTGCGACCTGCAGGAGGCGAATCAGGTCGAGGCGTCCACCTCCCAGCATGCAACCCGGTCAGGAAGGAACTGGGGCCGCCGCCCCCAGGATAACAACAACATCATGTTCAGAGGTGAACAGCCATACCGGGTCCCAGAACCCGAAGTCCGGGGTATTGAGATCCCTCCACCAACGGGCCTCTACCCCGAGGAGCCGAAGAGCTAGGGTGCCCCTTCATTTGCGGAGTTCCTGCGATCACGTACGGGAAGGCAAGGACGTCCGCAGCAACCCCGGCCAGCTGAAAGAGCCGACACTCCTCCAGCCCCACCAGTTAATAAACTCCCGGCGCTGTCGACATTGGCTCCGCCCTCACCAGCAATAGAATTTGACGGCGTCCCTAATCTCTCCGAATTTATGCAAGAAAAGGAGGAGGCTCGTCAGGAGGCGCCGTCCCAGGCGGTCCTGCCCGACCCGACGAAAGAGTTACCCTCTGACCCGGCATCTCAGGACCAGCCTGGGGGCAAGCGCGCCAAGCCCGAAGAGATGAAGCTGCTTAAGGTTCGGGCTGCCGATCGAATAGTCAGGCACCTCAAAAAGATTCCCACCCGGTTCACCGTCTGGGAGATGCTGTCTTTAGACGAAGAGACGCGACAAGCCATCATCGCCGCCCTTCAGACGCCGGCTCACCTTGCGGCCTGCTTGGTGGAGTCTCCACCAGAAGTGGCCATTGCCTTCACGGAGGACGACATGCTCTTACCCACATGCAGCCACAATAGACCGCTCTACATGAAGGGGCAGCTAAATGGACAGCCCATCAATAGGGTCCTAGTCGACCCAGGAGTGGCAGTCAACATACTCCCCTACCGGGTGTACCAGAAACACTACTTCGATGTGCATTTAGTCGAGGTGAGGAACATCAAAATCGCAGGCTTCAACCAGAAGTGCGAAGTGCCCATGGGGGTGGCGGAATTCAAACTGACCCTTGGTGACTTCGTTACCAAGGTCCAGTTCCATGTAATCAACTCCAGCACGTCCTATAAAGCGCTGCTAGGTCGGCCTTGGTTACACCAGAATAGAGTCATCCCGTCCACCCTGCATCAATGTATAAAATACCCTTGTGAGGGGAAAGAAGTCAGAATCTTCGCCGACCTCCATCCGTTCGAGGTGTTCGAGTGTCACTTGTCGGACGCCAACCTGTACCTGGAGGAGGCGAAGCAAGCTCCACAAGTTGCCCGTGATAAAGGCAAGAAGAAGATGCAATCGGAGCAATGGTTTCCGCCGCCACCTCCGGGATATGTCTCCCTCCCACATGTGCCATTCGTCACGGAGGAAGGGACGTTTAGGGCACTCCCCCTTGACGTCCATCCCGCTCCGGGGGTGCCCCGTCTCGAAGATTTACTCGAAGATGTCGAAGTACCATCGGGGGTCTTCAAACCGATAGCGGCACTCGACTGCCAAGTGGCTGAACAATTGCGGACCTTTGAGGTCCCGAACGATGACGGCCCGCCCACTATCTTCTACGTGGCCGATGAGCAACCCGTCAGAGGAGATGAGGATTGTCAGTTCCCTGACGACCTTCATGACCCCCACGTCCCGATCTCGGGACTCCCTTAAAAGACCTAGGGACATGACTCAAATAAAATAAAAATTACATGACTAGACTCATAAAAATATAACGAATACAATGGCACAAGCCGATGAGTAATCCAAGCCTTGAAAAAATTGTGGAGGGGCGAGGAATGCCCACATTACATGGTCTGAAGGGCCTCTTGGTAAGTGCCTGACCACTAGCTGAGGCTGAGCAGACTGATAGTGATTGTTAAAAAGAGCCTGATCCAATCTAGCTTGAATATTGGCCTGCCCAGCTCTATTATTTGACCAAGTCATTGCTGGACCAGTAAAACCCGCATCCATGAGGCTAGCAGAGCACAGGAAACCATTAAAGTCTGCCATTACAGCTAAAGATGGGCAATTACCACCAATCTTTTCAGAGGACCGCAGAACACAGTTAAAGTCCCCTCCCACTAACCAAGGAACAGCCACAGAAGGAGCAAAAGACATAAGATCATCAAACATGCCTTGCCTTTGAAGAGGGTCATAGGCAGCATGAACAAATGAGTAGAATGAAGAAAACTCATTTTCAGACTTCAGACCAAGGGTGATATATTGAGAGGAGGAATGAACAACCTCCAAAATATAACTGGCTTTTTAGAGGACCCAAATTTTGGAGTCACTCAGATTATTGCCTACAAATATTTCCATCTTTAGATACCTACTGAGCTGAGTAGCTTTATTAAAGGACAACATTGGTTCACATATTACTACCATGCTGACCTTATTCATTTGAACTAAATGCCGAAGACTTCTTCGGGAACCAATGTTCCCTACACCTCTAATATTCCAAATCAGAATTGGGAGCATCATGAAGATTGACTAGCCTTAGCTTCCTCCGACCTAGCTCGAGATCTAGTTAAAACCCCCCCAACTACATTTCTTCCCCTTCCAACTTTTCTATCCTACAGAGGAAGTTTCATAATGGCATTGTCTTGCCCAGCCATATCGGCAACTCTTTGGCCAGCCCACTGGAGAACTTCCAACAGAACACCTGAATTGCTCTGAACAGCTGCACCTTTTGAACACTTCTCTATATCTAATTCTTGATGGGCCTGACTCGACTCTATAGCAGTACCTGTCACTGACACTTGCAACTTGGAGTGCAGAACTTCATCAACATTAGAGGAACAACTTGGTAGCATCTTGACCAAATGTGGATCACTCAGAAGAGTGGCTATTACCAGTTGACAGTCAGAGTCCAGGGAGGGGAGTTGATTTTGGCTTGAAGAGAGCTCCTGACCTTTAGCCAACTGAGTGCTATCCTCAGCAGATCCTTCTAATACTGGCGTAAGTGATTTAGGAGAAACTTGTTTAGACTCTTCTCCAGATTCAAAAGTTTGATCCATCGCACCACTAGCCAAATTGCCCATAGTACCATCATGACAACTTTACTTTTCCATACCTTGTTCCGTTATTTCAGTTGCCTGTTGCAGAGCTGCAAACATATTACCTTGAGGGACATTATTTCGAGCAGCTTGAGGGCCAGCTTGGCAGGGCCTGAACAATTGTCTGGGAAGTCTACCTTCTAGAGCTAAAATAGGGATAATAGAGGGGCGAGCTGCCTTGCCAAGCTTCTTCTTGCAATTAGTCTCCAGATGGCCAAGCTTGTAATGAGCACAAAGAGGGCACTCGGTGATAGTTGACACTCTGCTAGAACCCCTTCCCATCCAGATCTATCCACAGTCGTTCTCTACGATTGGCTGACAGGTCTAATTCAACACAAGCCAGAGCTTCTGAGGTGTCGGACATTGCTAGGGTCCTTTCATGGATTCTAAGAACAGTACCGAAGTTACCAGCAATTGATCTCATGCAGTCCTCATGGTAGAGGTTCGCCGGAAGCGATGGAAAACCTATCCAGATCGGAGCAGTGTGAGGGTCAGCATCGAAATCAAAATCGGCCGTCCAGCGAAAGAAATGAAACAAGAAACCCCTGATATAAAGGTTCTTCTGCAGTAACAGCTTCATAAAATCCGCTTCACAATCAAATCTCAAGAGCAGGTGACGTGGGTTGAGCCTGCTAATGACAAAGTCAGAGTTCAAAACCAGACGTTGCGACAAGCAGCTCTTGATATCAGGAAAAGTAGGCTGACCATATGAGCACTTGGCAACAATGGCAAATGACAGAGGAAGTAATGAGGCCTATAGATCAGTCTTGGAGAAGAAGACGATTGGCTACCTGAGGTCCGTATAGCTTGGATTCTTGATCGGAATGGCAACCTCAGTCTTCTGTTGGGACTCAACTAGGACCTGAGCAAAGAAGCGTCGAGGGCCAGACAGTGTCAAAGAAGAGGGAGGAAGAGGAGCTCCAATTATCACAGCTGAGGAGGAAGATTACCCCACCACGCTGGCCATGGCCGGCCGGTGGAAGGGCGGGATGTCTAGAAATCCAAAGCTTGTTCTTCTGGTAGTCCTAATCCTTCAACGAAAATCACTAAATTTTTGTTAGTTCATGTATTAGGAGGTGTGTCGCTTTGACACACCTCTCCTCTATGCCCTGCACGACCGCTGGGATCCAGCGAGTCGCACATTCCTCTTTCCGTGGGGCCACATGGTTCCCACGTTAGAGGATGTGGCCAGGCTCACTGGCTTGCAGGTGCACGGTCTGCCGGTGACGGGACTTTCTTTTCCTGATTACCGCGGCATGGCCGAGAGGTTGTTGGGGCTTGAGCTCCAGACGACACGCCGGCCGACTACTCTTCTGCCTAGGGCGGCCCTTCAGGAGAGCTTAGGGCTTCGACGGACGGGTTTGGCGGTGGGCGAGCGTCCAGAGGAGCACCTGGAGCGGCTCGTGGCTCGCGTGCGTCCGAGTGTAGCAGCAGGACCGGGTGCGGAGGCGGACTCAGTCCTTCGGCGGTTCCTGATGTTCCTTTTTGGCCGTCTTCTCTTCTCCACCCGCGCGGACGTGATCCACTGCCGGCTTCTTCCTTTCCTCGAGGAGTTGGAGCATGTTGGTGACTACGCGTGGGGCTCAGGTGTGCTCTCCTTCCTCTTCGAGAGCCTCAGTTCGACGTCCAGGCGGACGATGCTGGGAGGCTTCTCTCCTCTTCTCCAGGTACGTCTTTGACTTTAGAACTTTGTGCAATTTTTAGGATTTAGGCTCTTCATGCTGACGACTTTGTTTATGATTGCAGGCATGGGTTTATGCACGGCTTCCTGCCCTGCGCAGAGCGTTAGAGATCCGCCCTGGACTCTTTCCTCTCTTGCGACGGTGGGAGCCGACTCGGGGGTCGGGGACCTTGTCACGGCAGGTGCGCGACCTGCAGGATGACATCGACACCCTCCCTTATACCTCGGTACGACTCTGGATCCTTAGCCCTTTTTATTTTGCAAAGTGATTTTCTATATGATGCTGATGTGTTTCTTGATTTATGCAGGTGCAGTGGACTCCTTATGCCCATGAGGAGACGACTGGGCAGCCGTGGGTAGTGAGGGCTCTCACCTTTTCCGGGCGTGACTTGTGGTTACACTGCATGAATGTAGTGGAGCCCCTTTACGCCCGGTTGGTGATGAGGACTACGGGCGTCCCGCAGCCCGTAGTGGACTTCCCGGCAGAGGGCGCGAGGGAGAGAGTTACGCGGAGCTCCCGTGGACTTACTCAGCAGTGCGATTGGGCAGCACGCAATGCTGAGCAGGTCGCGGACTGGCAGGTGGGTGGCCGTGCAGTAGCGGCTCGTGCTGACAGCGATGCCGCTTACGTGACTGCGTACGTCCGGCATTATGGAGACCGCGTGTTCCGAGGGGCACGCCGACCGGTACACTTCTTTAAACTCAGACCTTTTCCTTTTGCTGGATGATTCTTATGTGTTGTGCTTGACTTCTTTCCAAATGCAGATCGACCCCACGGGACGTCTCGCAGAGCTACAGGGGCTTCTTCAGGCGACGGTCCAGGAGAGGGACGAGGCTCGCCGGGCCCTCGAGTTACTGGTATATCTTCCAAACTCTAGACTCTTGCACTTCTTTCTTTTGTTTATGCCTGTGACTGACTTGAGGTGTTTGGGTGCAGCGTGCTGAGGCGGCCCAGAGGCGTGGACCGGAGGCTCCTTCTTCTTCCTCTGTTGAGACTCCGGCAGACCGGGCAGCCCGGGATGCGGAGTTCCAGCGCATGGTGGACAGGGCTGAGGCAGCAGAGGCCGAGCTCTCTGTACGGGTACACTTCTGACACTTTCCCTTGTTTATTCATTAATATTGTGTATTCAATGTGCTGATGTTTGATGCATGTGTGCAGGCAGAGGAGTTGAGAGCTGCTAGGGACGAGGTCGCTCACCTGCGGACCGAGCTGGAGCAGAGCCGGGCACGCGAGGCCCTAGCTCAGGAGACGGCTAGGAGCGCAGAGACAGCGGCGTCCCAGGCGAGGGCGGAGCTTGCCGAGTCGCAGGGGACAGCGAGGAGCGCGGTGACTCAGGCTCGGGCGGAGCTTGCTGAGTCCCAGGAGGAGGTTCGACGACTCCAGTCGTCCCAGATGGAGGATCTCAGGCAGCATGTGCGGGGATTGCACCCGGTGCTGTCGATCGAGCTAGAGCAGGCGCGGGCAGAGGCGGAGCGCCTTCAGGCTGCCTTGGAGCGAGAGCGGGCAGTTTCTCAGGAGCGGGAGGTGCTGCGGCTCGTGTCCGAGAAGGAGACGGCCTCTTTGCGTGAGCAGCTTGCGCGGGTTCAGCCTGCCGACGCTCTTGAGACGGGACTTCTCCGGGCGGAGGTAGAGCGTTATCGAGCTATGGTAGCAGAGCTGGAGGTCTTCAGGACTGAGGCCCTTGTACTGCGAGGCCAAGTTCAGGGTATGGCCATGAGTCGCTCCCGGAGCCGGTCAGCCGTACCGAGTGGCAGCCAGGCCACTCATACTTCAGTGAGGCATTATTTGGCGACTTCCTCTCAGCGGGAGAGGAATGAGGGAGAGGAGCGACGCCGACGTCGCGAGGAGGGGGGAATTCATCCTTCCGACCCTTGGGTGGCTATCAGTAACATCCTCTTTTCTTCTCCATCTCTTGCCCCCTGCTCTGAGGCGGGCAACAGCAGCATTCTCTTGTTGTCTTTTCCCATCTCTTCTGCCTCCGGCTCTGGGGTGAACAGTAGCGACTTCTCTTTCAGGTGTCTCTTCATCTCTTCTGCCCCCTGCCCTGGGACGGACAACGACCTCATCTTCTATCGGAGCTGGGACCCAGCCCTGGATCTTCTTCGGCCGCCAGACCTGCTTGAATTTTGTTGGCCTGGGCGCCAGTAGTTCCCTTTCTCTCATCTCCATCTCGGCCCTTCTGGTGGCCAATACTCGAAATCTGTTATCTGTTGGGATCGCCGGGACGGCTATGTCTGGGCGGATGTCTCTTGGGCGACCATCGAGATTCACCCGAACACTCCCGACCAGCATGGTCTTTCCGGAGTTTGATAAGCGTCGGTTTGCAGCACCGAACCGGCTCCTTCTGTCAGTTCCCCTCCTCTTCCCAGCAGCAGCGGGGGCGGCATTCCTCCTCACCTCGTGGTGAACGAGGCATGACACGACTACGGGAGTAGTCTTGGTTGTCCGGCTCCTCCTTAAACCAACAGCCTTCGGTGAAATCTCACCAGCATCTTTCGGCTTCTGATCGTTGACCGTTAGTAGATCGATAAAAATAAGGCCCAGACAGTTGGGCAGCCCGACAGCAGGGGGCATGGTTCCGAACATGACGGGCACCGCCAGATAACCCTCGCGAACATGAGCATCAACCACTTGCTGGCCGAAGTGGAGGGAAGCGAATCCATTCGTCATCTCGTTTTCTGCAAATAAGATTAACGCACAGTTAGAATTTAAGAGAGGCCGTCGGGCCTCCTAATTTGGCGTAAAGATGAAGGGAGACTCGGTCCCACCGGGCGTGCCAGACTTGTGGGGATGGGATCTCATCTCAAAAGATTATGTTCTTTTTATTGATTTATTTGGTTTATTAATTAGGCGTGCCAGTCACATGTGTGACAAGTTTATTATGCGCTCATCTTGACCGATCAGACAATTGTGGGTGATCGCGTCGGGACCAAAAGTCCGCCATACCATAAAGGCTATGGCGTTAATTACGCCCTTCCTAAGAAGGACAACCCTTGATTAAATGCCAAATTAGGAGGCCTCGGAGGGCAATATTAAATGTGCGTATAGTAGATGAGTATGTAAATAACAAGCTTGTTTGAACGCGCGGATCGAATCCGGCAGCATCTCCCCTTGGCTTTAATTTGTGCCAGATGAGGATAGAAGGCCGTCCACGCAGTGGCGGGACAGAATCCGAGCAGTGACGAAGGTGTCGTCCCCGGATGTGTACCTCCGAGGAGGTGTCTCATCTTGTTAATCTCCCCCGGAAGGTATGACCGAAAGGGGTACACATTGATAGCACTCTCTTGGCTTATCGGGGTTCATCATCGTCGAGTCGCGATTCCGGCAGCACCTCCCCTTATCTTGGGTCGTGCCAAAGACGAGATAGACCATCATCCACGGACTGCCAGGATGAAAGTCAAGAAAAAAGGGGGGAGAGCCGAGCTCCCGGACAGTGTAATCACCTTGCAGTGACGTTCAATATTTCCCTTCGGAAGCCGTCGGGACACATGCAGAGGCAGAGCCCATCGAGCTTAAGGGGTTATATGTATAAGTCTGATTCGGAACAACGGGGAGTAGGGGAGGTTATCCCCTATTAATCTATCTCCTGAGTCCAATGTGATGACCCACGGGCATCCTCGGATGATCCTGGCAAGGCTGGAAGAGGCTGGAACAGGGTAAAAGGGGGGTTCCCGGCGCGGGTGGCGACAAAGGGAAGGGATCTCGGCGCGGGATGGTTTGGTTTAGAGGGTTCCCGGCGCGGCATAGGGTGTAAGGAATATCGGCGAGGGGTGATCGGCGAGGCAATAGTTCTCGGCGCGCATGGGTTCTCGGCGCTTAAACCCTCGCGCCGAGGACTATTCATGGCGCCGAGGGACTTTGGCGCCGAGAAGCCCAGTTCATCTTCCGGAGCCCTGTTTTGGCAATTTTTTGGGATTTTCAGAGAAGCAGGGCTTCAGATATTGAATTGAATGTGGTATAATCAAATTGTAGCTTGGCAACCATATGGATAAGCCAGAATCCGAAGGGAATTGGAGGGAAATTGCCCTAGACATCACCAATTCAATCCCTGGAGATTATTGAATTTCATCATCTTCACCCCGGGAACCAAGAGTTAATGTCTCTGGTCCAGAGGGGAGGCTTTGATGGTTTGAAATCGAACGTAGCTGCGGCTGAGAGGAAATCCGGAGTACTGGGACCCGTTTAATCAGTAGCATTGTCGGATACTGGTCATCCCAGAGGCCAGAAGATAACCTGTCTCCGGCTCTGGAGATGACCCCCTGATCCTTATTCAAAACAAACGGAGATGGAAGCACGATGACGGATAATTTACAGCGGTTCATCGATAGCTTGGAGGAATACCTCCCTCCTTCTCCTACCGGTCCTATCCCACTCGATAGCTACATCTCGTGGGAAGAGATGCAAAAATGAGCTCGCCTCAGAAACTAGGTCCAGGAGATGATCCAGAAAGTTAAGAATGGTGAAGCGCTCCTCATCCCCGAAGAACTCTCTTTATTCTACAAGGACAAAGAGATCATGGTGGAGCAGGTGGAACAAATGCTTCGCAGTTGCACCAGCAACATGGTGGCCATCCCACCCCCAGACAACATCAACGCCTCCCGACGAGGCGAGCCAGTAGCTTCTCAAACCTGACAAAGGACCACTGCCCCACTTGGGCTACAGCTGATCCCAGAGCACACCGGTCACGGTCGGGGTAGTGGTCGTGGATGTGGAAGAGGCCACAGGAGGACCCCCGAGTCACCTCTTCACCCGACTGCCTTCGACCCGGAGCGAGTCATCCTCTTTCGAGGAGAACAACTCACCCCAATCCCACCGGTGGAGATTCGGGGGGGATCCAGCATCTTCGACCCTGGTCCAGTATGCCAGTCCCAACGCCAGCTCCAATTCCTCCCGCAGAACAAGTGGGGCTGTCCGGCAAGGATAATCTGGTTCCCCAGCCATCTCCGAAAGAGCCATCATTGGCACCCCTCTTCCAAGAGCCTGCGGGTGGCCAGAGTCAGTCCGACCCCAGTGGTAAAGGCAAGTGGGTGCAGATCCCTGACGAGGAGTAGTGCGGCAGTCCACAGAAAACTAAGCCTAACATACTACCATCACTGCAGGACTCTCGAGCTCGAGCCGACCGGAAGGTCCTCCACCAAATGAAGTGCTTCCCTGCCAACATTACAATCTGGGAGGCCATCACTTGGAGTAAAGAGTTAAGGGAAACTCTCATCAAGATACTCCAGGAGCCAGAAGCTTATGAGGCACACGCGGCAGAGATGAAGGCTGCCACATATGAAGCCTTCGCTGTCGCTGTCACCTTCACAGAGAAAGACTTGTTGCTCTCCCCTCCGTGTCATAATCTCCCACTTTACATGAAGGAAAAAATCAATGGGCATGAAGTAAATCGAATCCTGGTGGATGCTGGTGCGGCCGTTAGCATCATGCCCCTTAAAACATTCAAAACCCTCTATCCGACCCCATACCTCCAGAAGGTTGAGGAAGTCAAGATATCTGGTTTCAATCAGGATACCAAGGATGTCCTCAGTCGGGTGGATGTCAACTTGGTGCTCGATGATTTCGCCTCCAAGGCAACCTTCTACATCATCGACGCTAACACATCCTATCGAGTGTTACTGGGTCGGCCCTGGCTTCATGAAAATTGGGTCATCCCTTCAACTCTCCATCTGTGCATCAAATACGCTAAAGATGGGGAACAACACACGGTTTTTGTGGACCTATCTCCATTCACTCTAGTTGAGTGTCACCTGGCTAACACTGCTCTCTACTTTAAGGGAATCAGTCCCTACCCCATGATTAAGAGCAACAGCAATGGCTGACTCTCAGAAGAGGAGGAGGAGGACCTCTTCTCCGTTGACGAAGAAAAGGCCAAGCTTCATGAGCTACGCCTTAACTCCAAGTCAACCACAAATCACCCTGAGAGGCGTAAAGTTGACTTTAAGGCTAATCTCATTAGCCAAGCAGTCGACAGAAGCATATGCCTGCCGCCAAACTACAACTAGCTCACGTGTGCCTCAGATGAGCACAAGGTCGAGCAGCTCACAACGTTTGTCGTCACCTAAAAAGACAACTCAAAATCAAGAAGAAGGCTAACAGGGACAAGCCCATTGTTTTCTACAAAGGAGAGGTACATGGCCCCTCCAGCCCCACCAGAAGATGACTTCGGCTGGTCCAGGCGAGCCGACGACACTTCCAAAGTTGTCCAAGTTTTGGACGACCTGTCACCCACATTCAGGAGATGTGCCTTAGGCAGCACATCCCCCAGTGGCAGGGTTCCATACAGCGGAGATACTTCCGCGACTTGTGGACTCCTCCACAGGTTCGGGGGCAACCCCCGTTCTCCCGCAAAGATACCAGGGGGCTCGGCTACGACCAAGACCTAAATTTTTGGGTGTACTATGCAATCCATGTCGTGGGCCCGACACAATCAGCCGGTGACTTAGCCAGTATCAGTACCAAGTTCGATAGCTCTGGGGATGAGGAAGAGAAAATTCTCATCTCGCTCCTCACCAGAACCAGCACCCCAGTTCAAGCACTCAATGAGGCTTCCCATCCATCCATGAAGACATTAAGATAGAGGAAGCTCTCGGGGTCTCCCAGCAAGTCAAAGAGCCTAGCTTGTCAGACTCTCCCCAGGAGGAGGGTTTCCAGGACAAAGACCACGGAGCCTTACCAACTTTAGCAAGCAACTCCAGCTAAGCTTCCGTGGTGCCAACCGACAGATGTCAGCCCAGCATTGACAGCCTGGGACAATCCCAGTCTGGGCTCAGCAACAACAACCTCCTAGCACCATCAATTTTGACTGTTGGCTCCGAGAACCCCTAGGCATATGAAGCCGACACTGAAGATGAAGACCTCATCGACTTTCAACCCGTGCCTCCCAAGCTAGAGGATGGTGGCCAGGCGACTGTCATCAAACTCGTCGAAATTAACTTGTGCAAAGATGGAGCTCCTTAGCCGACGTTCGTCAGTTCTCTCCTCACCGAGGCAGAAAGGCAACATTACAAGCAACTTCTACTCGAATACAAGGACTACTTTGCCTGGACATAAAAGGAGATGCCGAGGTTGGACCCCTCCGTAGTGGAGCATGACCTGGCTATATCTCCCTCAACAACTCCAGTCAAACAACCCCAGCGGCACATGCGCCACGAGTTGGAACTCCAGGTCTCGACTGAGGTCGACAAAATGGCAGAGGTCGACTTCATCGAGCCATGCATCTATCCGATTTGGCTCGCCAACATCGTCCAGGTCAAAAAGAAAAATGGTCAAGCCCACATCTACGTCGACTTCCGGGACCTCAACAAAGCTTGTCCGAAGGATGACTTTTCGGTCCCAATCACAGAAACGATGGTCGACATGATCACCAGACATGAAGCCATGTCTTTTATAGATGGGTCGTCTGGCTACAACGAGATCCAGATGTCCCTTAAAGATAAGAGTTATACTACTTTTAGGTCCCCCAAAGGGATCTTCAACTACAAGCGCATGCCCTTCGGTTTGAAGAATGTCGGTGCTACATACCAGAGGGCCATGACCAAAATCTTCAACGAGATGCTGCACAACATCATCGAATGCTACGTCGACGACCTTGTCATCAAGACTAGATGACAGGAAGACCATCTATAGGATCTGCGCCAGGTCTTCGAGCGTCTCCGACAATATGGGCTCAAAATGAACCCTATGAAATACACCTTTGGCGTATCTAGTGGCAAGTTTCTCGACTTTATCATCCGATGCCGAGGAATTGAGGTGGACCACAGCAAGATTAAAGCGATCCAGGAGCTCCCACCACCCAGCAACCTCACTGAGCTCAGGTCATTCTAAGGCAGGCTGACCTACATTCGAAGGTTCATCTTTAACCTCTCTGGTCGATGCGCGCCTTTTAGCAAGCTGATGAAGAAAGATGCCCCTTTCGTATGGGACTCAGAATGCCAGGCAGCTTTCGAGCAGATCAAGGAGTACCTCCTCACTCCTCCAGTCCTGGGGGCACCGGTCAAGGGTAAATCCCTGATATTCTACATCGCCACCATGGACGCCTTGTTGGGGGCTCTGTTTGCACAAATCAATGAGGAAGGTAAAGAGAAGCCGCTCTACTACCTCAGCTAAAAATTGATCGATGCTATGTACCGTTACTCCCCTATGGAGAAAGTCTACTTGGCATTGGTGTTTTCCATCAAGAAGTTGAGGCACTACCTCCTGTCTCATCGGGTTGAGCTCATATCCAAACACGGCCCCCTCAAGTTTCTCCTTAGGCAGCCCATTCTCTCAGGTCGACTAGGGAAATGGGTTCTCCTATTAATGGAGTATGATATTACCTATGTCCCTAGAAAAGTAATCAAGGGACAGGGCATGGCTGAATTCTTAGCAGCCCATCCAGTACCAGACGATTCACCCTTCAACGCAGGACTCCCAGACGAGGAGTCTCTTGCTCTTCAATCACAACAACTGGTCAAACAGAGTGGAGATGTCTTGCATTACTGGAAGCAAGATGCCCTTGCAATCAACTTACCTTGTTGGGAGCTATACTTTGATGGCGCCTCCCGAGGCACTACTCGAAGTAACCTCAGCTCAGGCATCACGACAAGTGCCGAAATCATCTTCTTGACCCCTCAGGGTGGAGTTTTGTACAACTCCTGCGCCCTCATGAAAGCCATGACCAAAAATGAAGCCGAGTATGAAGCCCTAATCATCGAGCTCCAGATGGCTCTCGACATGGGCGTTAAATGCCTCAAAGCTTACGGAGATTCTCAGCTAATAGTCCGACAAGTCCTCAGTATCTATGATGTGCGAAAGTCAGAGTTGGTTCCATACCACACTGCCTCCTAAATCAAAATCAACGCCCCGTGACGATTTAGTTCGTCCGCATCCGGGTCATTCTCTTCTTCTCTCCACCTTGTCCCCTAAACACCCATAATTACCACCCCGTTTTTCCAGGGCGATCTCGTCGTCCACATTGATGAGGCACAGAGAGTGTGCCGTTGGAGGCACCAGGGGAGTGTGCCGTTGGAGGCACCAGGGGAGTGTGCCGCTGAAGGCATTGAGCTTTCTTCAGGAGCCCAGGAACTATGAGCTTCCTAGGACATTCTTCATTACTGGGGACCCGAAGGTGGGCTCATGGAAGTGTATAAATTCAGGAGAGTATCCTGTCTTTTCCTTGTCATTTAATGCCCCTGTGTGAAGGTGAGAACCTGTTGGGCGGTAGCATTTCCCCAGAGTCTTGGGCAGTGCATTTCTCCGGGTTTTCTTTCTTCAGCTCCGACGTTGGTGAGGGGCTGGGTGGGATGTATGGACGTATAGTTTTACGTGTCCACACACCCCTAACCTCCACCTTGCCATAGTCCTTCCCGTCTCCTTGTCGCCCTCACTCCTTCATCCCATGACCATCGCTTTACTCTTCCATACACTTTTTTCCCCTTCTCTATGGAACCCCTCTGCTTCATTGCCTTCCCCCCTCCCCGCTGCTGCTACGCACACTCTCTCTCCCCTTCCTTTTGGCTTCACACCGATCATCGCATTTACCTCTCTCTCTCTCTCTCCCCCCTTCCTTTTGGCTTCACACCCACCGTCACATTTACCCTCACTAGCACACATCCCCCCTTCATCTGAGTTGCCTAAATAAATCTTAAAATATATCGATATTATTTTAGCACATGAACACTTCAATTCACCACATTAACGTTAAAAGTAATATAACACTTTAACGCTTAGTATTTTTGTAAAGCATGGACTCAAACAAGATAGGAAAGGGGGTCCTGATAATGATGCAAAAAGGAAGGGACTTCTTGTAAGGTGAATTCTCACAAGCATAGAAAAAAAATGTATCCACTGTTAGAGGACCCTAATTAACTATGTTAATGTTTTAAAAAATATTAATTCTCTAATATGATAATAAATGACGTAAATCATGATCTTATCATCATAAATGTTAAGAAAGGATAACTGCCAAGAATAATTGCCTATAAAATTTGCAATACTTACGCATCCTTGTGAGGTTTGCAAGCATATAATAGATAGCTGTGGATAAAGCAGGTAAGGCAAACATAGGCAAAACCCTTGTTGCCCTCATTTGCCAGTCCAAATCTACTGATCTTGTAGTAATAACAGCATATGCAACAGCTATTACCTGGTAAACATCAGCAGTTTTAAAACTTGCTTCAGGAAAAAAAGGTTGTAGTCTTGTAGACATATGATAGTGATAAATGCAAGGAAAAAATACAAAGGGATAAACATTCTAATAGGCCACGATGCAAAAAAATGAGAAATAACAATGTTGATATGGGGCGTGCTTATTTTTACCTAGAAAGGAAATCGAAACACCATGAAGACAATAGCATGAATTTGAAGGATATTGTTTGTATCATGCAGCAATATGATCACAAATATGAAAGAAAGTAACTGCTTGAGAAGAGAAATGGAACGATCACAGCGACACAACATATAGTGCCTCATGAACATAAACACCGTAATGTAAGCCTTGCCACATCAATTCATGGATGGCCTTACCAGTGTAAATGAAAACATATGCCTCGTTGCAAGAAATGCATACGCACTACGGAAAGAATAGCAATCGCATCTCGTGCATATAATGGCAAATATGTTGACAGTACTTGGTAAAAGAGTACAAGGCCTCTTATGATCTTATCTTTTTCCCTAACCTTTGGCGAATTCATGAAATTTCTGGTATAATCCGAGCAGGTGGCAGTAATGCATACCAAATGAGCAGACATATGAGATGTCTGCTCGATGCCAGCCAGTCCTAGGATTGCCGGTATATGATTCAACCAAATGCAACTATCCTTCGGTAAAAAAAGAAAAGAAAAGGCAAATAATCACTAGGGTGCACAACCAAATCTTTTTTTCTCTAGATGAGTCATGGAATAGCCGGCCCAAGTACCCAGATGGCCCGTCTGAACAGTCGATGGCTATACCCTGCGAATCGAAGTCGTCTCCGCTACCCCCTAAAATGTTCTAGAGGCATCTCGGTCAACCTCCAAGACACCTCCAAGTTAAAAACAGAGCACCAAAGGAGAAGTGAACTCACCTCCAGGAGAACAGAGAAGACTATGATGTTCCTGGCGGTCCTCCGCCACCGCTGCGCCCTCCTCTTAATCCGCGCGTGGACGGACGCCTCCTCCTTGGACAGATACTGCAGCATCTTCTCAAAGTCCTCGCTCCCTCGGAAGATGCCGCGCCAAATCCGAGACAGGATCCCGCTCCGCTGCTTCTTCCGAGCATCATTCCCGGCAGCCTTGTTGCCGGCGGCCTCCCCCGCCGCGGCCGCGTCCTCTTTCGCATCCTCGGCCATAGTCTAAACACAAAACCCAGCAAACCCAAAGGAAATTAAAGCAAAAAAACAGACGGAGCTACACCCGGGAAAACGAATTGGGAGTGCAGCCAGATGGACTGATCTGAGAAGAACAAAACAGAGAAAGGACAAGAACCTGGTCCGAGCAGTCCAGATCGGTTATCCGACGCCGGAGAGGAAGAACAAGGGAGAAAGCAACCCCCAAATTCCCCGCCTCTCCCGCCCAGGTGGTGGGTACCTTCCTTTCCCCCTGCGCTTCCGAACCTCCCCGATCTAGGGATTCCGGATCACCTCTCCGCCTTTCCCACCGCCCTCGCTTTTCTGGGGGGACCCTCAAACGTGTCTGGATTTGCCCGTTCCTTCTGTCTTAAAAAATCGCACCAGATGTGGGATCAGCAGCCAAGGTGGAGGAGCCCTGGCTCTTCCGCGTCTTCTCCCAGCTGCTACCGCCACCGCGCGGCACCCTCGCCGCACCCCCTCTGCCGGCCTCCTCGCGTGGGGTGTTTCAGAAATTTTGGGGTGAGAAGCGAAGGCGTGGCGACTGTGTGCGCGCGGCCCCTCGCGGACACGGCCCACGCGGACGCACCATCAGCGAAGCGAGTAAATGAAATGGAATGGACCGTCCACCCGGCGGGGGTGGGGGGTGTTGGGCTTGTTTGGTGTGAACGTGATTTATGTGTGGGTCGTCTCGTCTCGTATGATTTGATCTAATTTAGATTGAGATTGAGTCGGTCAGGTCGTGAATTGTCATCGAGTTAGAAGGAATTTTAATAGAATCATTGAGCTAAGTAATTAGGGTTCTTTTGGTCCAACTCGGAGCTTAGAAAATCCACTCATAACTTGGCTAATTGGGTCTTAATCCTTGACCTAATGGACTCAAATCGAAGCCTAAACCCGAGCACACTTTTGAAGTTCGATCTTGCCTCAAAACCCTAACCCTACAAGCCCTAATTTAGGCTTGGCAGTGCTAGATAAGGATAACTCTGGAAATTGGGCGAAATTTTCTCTCTAGATTATCTTGGTCGAATTAGGGTTCCATGGGACATCCTAGATCTATAAATAGAGGGTCATGCCTCCTAGCAAACCCTATTTGCTCTAGAGGATAGGGGCATTCGGGATCATGGGAGGAATCGATGGTGGAAGGCGAGGTCATCTAGGGTTCGCAAGTCTATTTTCTTTCTCTTCTTAGATCATCTAAAGATAGGTGTTCTTTCAGGCCAAATCCAAATTCCATACATGAAATTGTTCATTTTTAAGTCCTCTTTCCTATCGTACTACTTTCCTCAATTTCTATTTAATGTATAGATCATATTAGGTGCTTGAATCGAGGTGTGTCAAGTTTTGTCAGAGATCGGGTTACTATTTCAGATCACGATGTTAATAGGGACCACATCCCTAAACGTGGCACCCTGATAGACCACATTCCTGAAAGTCCTTTTTGTTTAAAAAAAAAGATTTTGAATGAATGCAGCATCCTATCTGGATCGCGACCAAGGGCATGACCGCATTTTGGCCATGTTTCCAACAAAAACCCTAGCTTTTCCCATGCTTTATTTCGGTTCATTAGGGTTAAATAGTATGTCTTTAAGTTATAAATGTTGACGAAACACACGTTATAACTAGGAATCATGAATTAAAAGTCTATTTCTTAAAGCTATGCTTGGGTTCCTTGCTATCACTTGATCTCTTGAAGTATTCTTGATCTTCATGCTATCTTGTCCAATAAAAGAGTAGTGAATCATCATGTTAATATGATATCTATACTTTCATACCTTGATGGCCTCATTGTTTTTCGGCATTTTCCTTGAGTAGATTAGATAAAGTTTTTGTTTGAGGGTCGTGTCATCCCGGTGGTATTGACTTACTACTATTACTATTTCTCATGTTTCTGTACATCCCAATTCTTGGTGTAGTTTGAACCCTCTGTCGGATATTCCTTCCGTCGGATTAAAATTACTACATCGAAATCTCCATAAGTCTCCACGAGTCTTGGATTCTCACAAGGACACTGAGCATGCTGTACCACAAAAATCATGAAAACCCTTGGAATCCACGTCCTACTACATAGGATAGGGTTCAACTGGCCTTTGGAATGACAGAACGTGGTTCTGTCTGAGCTCTGATATGACTGTCCTGAACATGGCCTGAACAAGGACCGCGTTCAACTTTTTGTTTGGGAAGGCAGTGGATGATCAGACTGCGTTCTTCTTTGACCTGCCATATTGACCCTGATTGTGGCCGTCAGGATGGACGCCTCAGATCGCAGTCATGGGCTAGACCACCTTAGCCCAGTTTTTCTCGGACTCCTGTTTCCAGTGTTTATTTTATAGATATCCTAGATTTATCAAGATTCTCGCCTTTCAAGGCTATTTTCCTTGACCTTATCAACCTTTGGAGGTTATATTCTAGAACCTCATTATTGGAATGAACTTGATTCCTATTTCTAAGTCATTTCCCTAATGACTTATCCCTTGACATAGTAAGCTTGAATTATTAAAATCCCTCTAAAGAATTCTTATCTCTACTCGTCATATCCTTGATTACATGAGCTAGTCTTTGAAATTCTTGGCCATTAAATTATGAATGTCTAGATTTTACATGAGATCTTGGATTCACCCCTCAATGTCAGCACACCAAAAAGGGCCCGATCTGATCCTGGGAGGAGGGCCCAAAATTTCTTGTGCCCATGGGAGTTAAAATAACTAGATGTGACATTGCATCGAAGTATTTGCTTGTGTGATAAGTCTATGACATTCTTATCTCTCTTGAATTACATGACTTGAATATATGAATGTACATGCGTGCTTGACGTGGCTAATCACATGATAGTTCTTGTTACATGCAGTTGTTCTAGTTCTAGTTATTGTTCCTACTTTTGAGATTTATCATTTCCAATCTATTTATTCACCTCATCTTGAACTTGTGAACTCGATTACTTGCTTCTTTATCATTTCAGTTGTTACTCTACTTATCGTTTCTCGTCAGCACGTTGAATCTTATTAAAATGTTAATCACTTAAAGTTGTCTGGCACGAGATATAATTTGTACTGAGCTTTCGCTTACCTACTCTTTCTCAATATTTTTTACGTAGCTCAGATGAAGACCTTCAATCTGACGGGGAAGGGCGTGCGTGATCGTGGAGTGTCTCTACCATAGATGTCCTATCATGTCTTTCTCTTTTCCTTTGTGTCATTATGAGTTTAGTCTTGAGATGTTTTCGAAAATGGTCATTTCCCTGCTGCACGAAGCGAGCAGCTGGCGGCTTCTGATGCGAGTACACACTGGGCTGTCATACCCACACTCCCACACTGCTTGCGAGTAGGGGCAGCCTATAAACAAGTGGTCCACGAACTCATCCTCCAGGCCACACAAGCAATAGGTCGACTGGATACCCGATAGGAAGAGAAAGTGCTTGTCTCTGGTGGTAAGTCTCTTGTGTGAAATCCCCCAGATCAAAAACTTCACCTGCAATGAGCTCCTCGATCCCCAGATGTAGGGAGCAAGGTTGTGCCGCACCCCGCCGTCAGAGATGATGGAGTAGGCAGGTCTAATAGAAAAAGTCCCCTCCCTATGCCACCTCTAAGTCCATGCATCCTCCCTGAGGAGGTGCAGGGTAAAGTCAAGGAAGGTCAAGAGGAGGTCCTGGAACTGCTAAAACTCGACACTCCTGAGGTCTCTCTTGAAAGTCGGCGCCCGGGTGCCCTAAAAAGGTGGGGATCAAATGTCCAGACAATTGACCCTAGAAGCAAACAAACTAGGAAAGGAGGCCTCCAAAGTGAAGTCACTGCACCATCTGTCCTTCCAGAAAAGACAATGGTTACATTTTCCTAGACAGACCAAACCTCGAAAGAGATGAAGTCTCTGCAAGAAAAGATGCCGCGCCAAATAAGAGACGTCTGAGCTGGAACTGGAAAGTCCACGTCCCAAACTCTCCTTCTACCGTAGTACCTCTACCTGATGAGCTATGCCCAAAGACCTCCATCCCCTTCTTCCAACCTCTATATCCCAATACTGCCTTGTTCTTTGGAAGCAGACACCCTCCCCCACCTGATGTCATGCCCAACCCTACACCTCTCCCACTCCTATACCAGAAAAACCTTCCCTGAATAGCCTCGATCTTCTTCAACACAGTCTTCGGGATGCGGAACATAGAGAGATAGTAGATAGGTAAATTATCCAACACCGATCTGTATAAGACTACTCTGCCCCCATAAGATAGCAGCATCGCCTTCCAACCAGCATGTCTAATCTCATACCTCTAGACAATAGAAAGCCAATCATTACACTGAAGAGTCCCTGGGGTGAGAGGGAGACCCAAGTATAAAATAGGGAAAGCACCTATCTGACATCCCAAGATGCGAGCGGTCTTGTGAAGTGACATGGCCTCTATATTAACCCCAACAATCAAACTCTTATTGAAGTTAACCCTCAAGCCAATTGTCTCATCCAACAACTCCAACAAGATTCTCACCACATACATCTTCCTCTCTTCCTCTGTCAAGAATAGGATGGTATCATCAGCATACTGCAAGTGGGTGACCGAGAGACCATCTCTCCCAACATGGAATCTCCTGATTAAACTTGCAGACTCCGCTCTCTGCCATACTCCACTCAAAACATTAGCCACAAACACAAAAAGGACAGGAGAGACATAGGATCTCTCTGTTTGAGCCCCATGCCACTGAGAAAGAAAGAAGTCGACTACCCGTTGACAAGAACTGCAAATGATGCAGAAGAAATGCAAGACATGATCCAGTCGATCCATCTATCCCCATAGCCCTCCCACACATCAAATAGACAAGAACACTTGACCCTATCATAACCCTTTTCAAATCTTGCTTCAAGACCACCCCTCTTTTTTTGAGTCTTCATGACATACAAGCACTCATGGACAACCAAAAAAAATTCCTAAATATGACGTCCCTTGGTAAAGGCTCCTTGGAAGCAACTGACTACCCTATCCATAACTATCTCCAATCTCCCTAGCAACAACTTGGTAATGATCTTGTAAGTACCATTCAACAAAAAGATAGGCCTGAAGTCACAGAAGTCCTGGGCTCCTTATTTCTTGGGTATGAGAACAATGAGGATTTTGTTAATACCCCTCAAGTGTGCCCTCCCTTCATGGAATTCCCTAGTTGCCACCAGAAGATCAAATTTGATGACATCCCAACATTGCTGAAAGAAGGTCAAAGGAAAACCATAAGGACCTGGACCTCTATCCCCTGCAAGAGAAAAATTGTCTGTTGAACCTCCTCCCCAGTCAAGCTCTGCGATATGTCATCCCTCTCCTCCTGGGAAAACCATGGAAGAAAGTCATCGGCAATCCTCAGTCTAAAGTGATCCTCCTCTAAAAATAGTTTGGAATAGAAGTCTCTCGCCAAACCCCTGATCTGCTCATCTGAAGAGATGGAGAGTTCACCCACCCGAATGCAGGTAATGATATTCACTCTCCTCCTCCTCGATGCTATGTGCTGCAAGTAAGCAATGTTTCTGTCCCCCTCTTGGATCCATCTATCCATCGATCTCTGCCTCCAATAGATCTCCACCTTGTAGAAGATCTCATCGAACTGACATCTCAGAGTGTCTCTCAGTCTCTTGTCCTCTGCATCCATAAGTCATGCCTCCTCCAAGCTATCAAGCCTCTCAATCTGCTGAAGAATTTTGTCCTTAACTATCACGTGTCTTCAGGTGCTGAACAATGAGGATTACGGGCCAAAGATCAGTGTGCCCAGCAATAGACCAGGTCCTGTAGGTGCGGAGAACAGCTGCACCTTGATAAAAAAAAATTTCGTTCATTTGGTTACCCGTGTGGGCTTTTTTGGGCTAAGACAATGCTGTAATTAATTATTGATTATGAATAGGAAATAGAGATTGCGTATTTTCTCTTCATAACATGTATGTAAAGATAGATGTGTTATGTGTGGAGTGATTAAGATATTACTACTCTCGGACATGTTAACGTTGATACAGTGCGTCTCTTGTTTTTGGCTTTTAAGGGGACGTGACACGCGAGTAATTTAACACCCTGCAAATGAAATGAAATAGCTCTCTCTCTCTAAAAAAAAAGGTGCCGGTAAACGCAACGTCACGGTCAGAAACGACGACCTTTGGCAAACCATGCATCTTAACAACATGAGAGGTAAACTCTCCGGCTACTGGATAGAGCTGTATTAAAGGGTGCGTGATGGGAGCTTGGACGATCGATCACCGACCGCCAACATAGTAGATTTATTGTTAGAAGAAGGCAACCCATCAGTAAAATCTGTGTTCACATGTGTCCATATGCTGTCCTAAATAGGCAGTTAGTGATCGTAACAACCCTGCTGGTGACTGGGTGATGGTCTTGTTCCTTCTGACACACATCGCAGCATTTGACTTGCATGGTAAGAGTGAGCGACACTTGCCCTGTAGTCTCTCTCCCGTGCAAGAATACTTTGTTGGTGTCCAATGCTCCGTGCTGCCACTCCGCCATCATAGACAAGACATACGGGTCTGTGAGGTATGATTTTGTAAATAAATCCGGAATCACCACAGAAATTGCCAGACAAGATGAGTCTTCATGAACTCTGGAAAGCGCATCTTTCTACAGCCTTGTCGTGACGGCCTACTTTTTACCCCAACTTTGGAAATCGTTGTTGGGCAGGTGTATGAACTTTGGTGGTTGAGTAGATATCTCAATCTTTGGCGATCAGTCCCTAACGATAAGCCATCTTCCCATCAGGTAAGGTCGCCCACTTGTGTAATGCAAATACGATCGCTTCCATTTCCTTCTCATAGGTGGACGTGCCGAGTTAGGGTAGGAGAGAGAGCTTTACTTAGATGTGCAACTGGTTTTCCACTTTGCATAAGAACTGCACCCATGCCACATCCACTTGCCATCACATAATTCACATTAGATGGCAAACGTAGCATTGAAATCTGGCTGAGGCAAGGACAGGAGCCATTGACATAGCTTCCTTCAAACTGTTAAATGCTAGCTCAGCTGCTAGAGACCAATGGAAACTGTCTTTCTTGAGAAGCTGAGTTAGAGAAGCAGCAATCAGGCCATAGTTCTTAATAAATTTTCTGTAGTACCCTGTCAATCCTAACAACCCTCTCAGTGCTTTTAAGAATTTGGGAACAGGCCAAGCAAGGATGGATTCCAGTTTACTATGCACAAGAGATACTGCTTTGTCTGAGATTACATGCCCAAGGTACTCAACAGAGGAAACCCCAAATGTGCATTTGGATAATTTGGTAAATAATTGATTGTCCTGCAAGATGTGAAGGACCTACTGCAGGTGGGACAAATGACTCTGCCAATCCATGCTGTGGATTAATATGTCATCCAAAAAGACAAGAATAAATTTCCTCAAACATGGCTGGAAGACATTATTCATTAGATTTTAGAAAGTAGAGGGAGCGTTCGATAGCCCAAAGGGAATTACAAGAAACTCGTAATGTCCTTCATGAGTCCTAAAGGTTTTCTTGTGAATGTCCCAAGGGCCCATTCTAATCTGACGCTACCCAGATCTCAAATCCAATTTAGAGAAGAACTTTGAGCCATGCAATTCATCTAGAACGTCATCAATGAGAGGAATGGGACATTTGTCCTTCACAGCTTGGTTGTTCAAGGCTCTATAGTCTAGGCACATTCTCTCTGTGCTGTCTCTCCTTTTTGAACCAGGAGAACAGGCACAAAGGATGGACAGTCGCTATTTTGGATTGAAGAGTATTGGAATAAATCTCTAATCTGTTGCTCAATGATGTTTTTCCGAAACGGAGAATGGCGATAAGGGGGTAAAGAAATGGTTGTGGACTCATCTACCAAGGGTATCCGATGATCAAATGGCCTTGAGGGTGGTAATCCTTGAGGTTCGGAGAAAGCCATTGAATAACTGTCCAAGAGCGCCGCTAAATCAAGCAAGTGGACAGAAGGGTTCAATTCAAGGATGAAACAGAGGAATCAATGTTAAACAATTGGATGGCATAAAAAGAGCGGCCATTCTTCAAATTATTTCCAAATTTCCCAGCAGAAGTCAGTGTAACCCTGTCATCTGAAATGCCATTTAGTGTAAAGTGCTTGTCATTTAGGTTAAACTGCATAGTCTTGCGAGATCTATTAAAGACAATGTCTCCCAATAATTCCATCCATGAAAGTTAAATTCCCACCATGGCCTTGAGTATTAGAGTGAAAAACACCATAGGAACCTTGTAATTTTAGATTTTCATATACAAACCGGATTTGAGCCGTCAACATTCCATCGACTTGAAATCAAATTGGACATGTATTCTAGTCATCATCTCCAAGATTTGAGAGTCAATTTCACATCTAGCCTGCACAATACATATGTTGAAATCATTAGATCAGTCCATATCAAAAAGAGTCACTCAATGCATTCTTCCAACTCAAAGTATAAGATCTATACAATGTAAATACACACCAAAATCAACGAGACATATCATCATTTCTCAAAGGTCTTGAAAGGCACATATTTGATTTGTCATCATTAAAACTAATCTATCAAAATCAACTAGGGGGGTCCAACAGCAGTGACTCCCAGAATTCGTGAGTGCTGTAAAGAGAAGTCGGGAGCAACAAGCTGACCCAGGAGAACTAGAAGATATGGAGTTGAGCTACTATGGACTGCCTCTCTGTGAAGAGCCTACACCGAGAATTTCGGTGTTTGATAGATTAATCTTCCCTAGTCAGTCAGCCAAGAGAGTGATTTGAAGAAGCAGGCAACTACAGATCCTCACCTGTAACATGGCCAGAGTGACCAGCCTCTATGGAGCTCTCCCCAGAGATCATGATGAGGCGGCTAGGCTCGCTGAAAGGCCAGGACCTGTCACCAAAAGAAAGAAGGCTACAGCTAAAGCAATACAAGCCCTTGTGGGTAAAATAAGTTTAGATGTGACCGCCTCGCGGTGAATGTGGTTACGGCCAAAGATGACAGTGAACGGCCAGCACCCTCTCTAGATGTCCAATTGGAGGGGGGAGGCCAAGTCCCCAGCCCCTCTGCTTAAGATCCAATGATGATGATGCTGCTCCAAAAATACCAACAGGAGGTCAAAATGTTGAAAAGGCAATTAAGCGAGCTGAGTGCGCACGCTTTAGCCTCAAAGCAGGTCGAGACCCCTCCTGAATCATCATGGTGAGGCACCGATGAGCTCAAAGCTTCACCTTAAGTGATGGCTTCTCAGTCGATACCCATTCACACTGGGGGCATGGCTCTGATACCACATCAGGCCCCTCAGCATCTGGGGACTATTGCTACACCTCAAGTGGTGGTGTTGACGACGCTGTAAATGCAGTAAGCCTATTTCTACCCAGATCTGGTGGACCTAGTGATGGTGAACAAGCAGATGATAGAACAAATGATCAAAATGAAGTTGGTTGATTGAGGCAGTGATGAGTACACCTCATTTGATATGTACAAGGTACCTTATCCTATCCATCAAGCGGCCAAAAGGTTACCTCCTGGCATCAATAAGCCACCGAAGTTCAATAAATTCAATGGGAAAGGTTCATCGAAGGAACATATAGCCTACTACATCAATGTGATGGGTGATCTGACGACCGATGAGTCCTACCTATTGAAGTGCTTCAAGTCCTCGCTCCCAGGGCTCACCTTCGAGTGGTACTTAAACCTGTTGGCTGGGTCCATCAGTGACTAGCTAGATATGCAACAGAAGTTCTGGGAACGGTTCCACATTGCTAAAAGGGAGGTAACCATGGCCGAGCTCTATGCATCCAAGCAGAAGAATGATGAAACAACCCCGAAATATGTTAAGAGATGGCGAAATCTCAGTATGAGAGGCAAGCATCTGTCACATAAAGAAGACACAGTGCAGATCTATTAACAAAATTTGAAGCACGAGGTCCTCGAAAGGATGATTTTTTTTTCACCAAGAAACTGACCTACAGTACAGACACTAGTCGAGTGCACCCTCCCTCAGAGAGGGAGGATGTTCTCACTCCCCCAAGCTATAACTGTGGCCCTAAATTTTATCAATTTTGGAGAAAGAATACAAAAGCTATGGGGCATACCCCTGAGGAACAAAAGGGCTAACAAATCTATAAAAGATCAGCCCTTGAGAGAACCAAGAAAGTAAAATAGAGGCATGGGACATGGGATTACAGCCAAAGGAAACTAAGTAATACGGATGGCTGGCAGCCCGGCCTTATCCATCCTAAGCGCTCCCTTGGCCAGCCGTGGGAGATCCCCAACTTGGGTGAAGACTAAGTTTTCTGGGGCATTACATGCAAAAGAAGCCAAGGAGTATGCAACTTGATTGCCCTCTCTGTATGTATGCTGAAGCAAGCACCCACTTTCTTGAAGAAGGTCTAGTATCCTCCTCCACCTTGGGAGAACCGTCCAACTGGGGGCCACACCATTCCGAACTGCCTCAACAAGAAGAGCACAATCTGAATAGACAGCTGCCAGGCTTAAACCACCTTGCTTAGCAATAGATGGCCCATCATGCAAAGCCCTTGCCTCAGCCAGCAACCTGTTGCCATTGCCATAATGGAAAGCAAAACCAACAATCAACCTTCCAGTAGAGTCCCTTATACAACCACCCCCTCCACACCTGCTAGGGTTGCCCTTCGAGGCATGAAGCATGACTGTCAGTCATTCCAAGTGCTTAGGGATATTGGCGTCTAAACAACGTATATCCTCTAGTTACAAGGCATGTACTGAACTAGATTGCTCTTAAAATACTTTTATGTTGATCAAAAGGTATATCTGAATATTGTTTGCAAAAGAAATTTAAGAAGAACATTTGACAAAAATATCATGTCTCTTGTCACGTCCTGAACTGATAGCAGCGGAACACATTACTCGGAACATGACAGACTGACAGTGATACAGTCGTGAATAATTTGAGCAAACCATAAGGCATAAACACAAGGCTAGACAATGTTGACAGAATATGATTTTTATTAATAATCAAATGACTAAATAACATATCTTGACTCAACTTACATTAATAAAAGAAAAAGACTCAAAATACACTTAACAAAACGGAGAAGACTCAAATGACAGGTCAAGACACTTGGTTCTCTAGAGCACACATCACTCTTGCCTTTCCTCGTCTGATTGATTGTCTTCGACATTATTACTTGAAAAAATGTTAAAGTAGGCTGGATGAGCGAAAAGTTCCGTAAGAATTACATCTCTCATCAAGCAGAATATAAGTGATTAGCCAGTTAATCATGTTCATGAGCATGTAATGCATGAATGATATAATGTTAGATTTAGCAGAAAGGATGATCATTAACGAACATCAAAATCAAAGGCAGATATAAGCTCAAGAGAAAAGGGAAGTAATTCCCATGCAGAACTAAGGACAAGATGCTAGTATGAAAATAAAGACAGATGATTCAAATGAATATAACTTTAGATTTGGCTATTGGGTTAAAGCCTTTTTGTCTTAATATTAATTGGGTTGGGCTTTTGTCTATTGAGAATTTATTTATAGTGGATTTCCATTGGGTTGAAATATATTATTATATTATTATTCTAAATAATAAAGTTATTCTTAAAATCTTAACGGGGTGCTACACTTAGTGCGGGCACTGGAGAGGGTACAGACTCCAAGTTTATGAAAATGAGGCATTGGCTCGAAAGGAGGAGCAGCGGACACTGGCTCGACAAGGAGCAGGCAACTTCTGGGTCGGGTGTGAAGCGGCTGACACTGGCTCGGCAAGGAGCATGTAGGTCCTGGCTCGGGTGTAGGGTCTGTCCGACTAAAGGAGTTGGGACCAAATTGGGAGATAGATGGCAGCCTGCTGGACGGCGTTTAGACTGGCAGCTGGCGAGGATGGGAATCAATTCCTTGACTGGATTACATCACTCCATATCGTGAAACGCGTTATATGGGAGTGTGCAAGCCACAGAACAATTCCGTCATTTGTGACAGTCCCCAGATTATTTCGTTGCCATGTGGGCATTTTCACTTTTGTAGATAATGTCTGTCAAAGGACTTGTGACTCCACAGGGTGTCTCATGAGAGGATTTACAAGTTCCTTAACGTTCACCTCTCGAATGTTGTTGTTTGTTGTTGCGTGCTTTACTTAAGTGAAGAGCTAAAGGGCACGGCTCAGAGTGAGCAGTCAGGCACGACTGTGTCTGAAGAAATCGAACGTCGTTGATATTGGAGAAGTTGGGCATCGAGGGCATCGCTATGATTGGGACGGCAGGCACTGTTAAGGTTGAGGCGATCAGACGTTGTTGAGACTGGAGTCAGTCGGGCGCCGTTGAGGCTGGCAGTCAGGCGTCATTGGGGCTGGAGTAGCTGGGAGCCATTGAGGCTATGGCAGTCACTGGGTGTCGTCGAGGTTTATGACGATCGGGTGTTGTGGACACCACTGTGACTGGAGTAATCGGGGGACGTTGAGGTCGAAGTAGCTAGGTGTCGTTGAAACTATGGTAAGCGGGTGTTGTTGAAATTGGCAGTCGGAAGCCAAGGAATCTGTTGTGACTGAGGGAGCTAGGCACCGCTAGGCTACGACCGTTGAGCACTGTTGAAACTGGTAGTCCAGTGCTGGGGGCACCGTTGTGACTGAAGGAATTAGGTGCCGTCAAGGTCGCACTGAGGATCACGCTCACGCCGTCAAGATACCCATCACGATGTCCTTCCTTAGAGAATGGGAGAGTGGGTAACTAACGATCTCTATGATCAAACAGAACATCGCTCCACTAACCACACCATTGCCAAGTTAGGAAAGAGAAGATGTCATGACAACTGATATAAATAGGGTCCTGGACAAACTTAGAGAGGAGGAGTGACTCGCTTAAAGACGCCCGCACATTCACGAACCTATTACTAGATAGAGATACAGAGTGATCGTCACCATCTCAGGCTCCGGGCCTCTTTAACGGAGCACTCGTTTTCTCTTGCGAACAATTTCTCCCTCTCTAGAACTCTCACCTCTCTCTCTCTCTCTCTCCTCTTTAGCGTTCGTCTTTGCACAACTCTAACTTAAGTATTAAAGGGTTATCTTCACATTTTTTTTCTCTAAAAAATCTCAAAGATATGGTATGAGACCTAAAAACACTGTTGGACATCCAGTTCTTCTTTGTGCCTGCAAAATAGAATCAAAATTAAATTAAATTAGGTACTTACACATTTTGATCTAAAATTATGATTAAGTGTGATAAGTACATATTTATTAATATTTAAGCTCAAATAAAGTGTGTAAATCATAAATTAACATGTATAAATGCACACTTATCAGGCATCATGTGGGGGCCATGTGTTAGGGTGCCGTGGGGTCCTGGGTGGTGGTGTTCTCGACTTGTGTCACTGTGAGTCGGTGTCGGTATGAGGAGGTGTTGTTTTCTGGTGACTAGAGAGTCTACTCCTTCAGCGACCCTCCACTAGTCATAGCCTACCGACACGCGTGTGGTCCCACCAGGGAGTGGTGGCGAGGCTACCCTGAGATACGATTTTTAGACTAGTTACCGTAGGGCCCCATGTCTTCCAGCCAGAGTCTGGCTGAGGGGAAACCTAGTTAGAGGCCTGACCTAGGATACATGGTTAGTGTGTGCACACGTGGTTGGGGGCAGTGGACACGTGCTGACGAGCGCGACCCCAGCTAGTTCTTATTCTGTGGTTACTTGTATGGTGTCCTTGGGTCCGCCTGGGGCGTCGCAGCGAGGCACCTGAGGCGCGGTCTAAGACGTCAGGGGACGCATCCGGCCTTGATTCTAGTGGGTGGCACTCCTGTCTTGTCAGGTAGCGACTCTTGATTGTGTCACCGTGGTGTATGTCTTAGTTTTTGTATCATGAGACCGGTGTCAGTAGTAGCAGGGCTTCTCTGTTTATTTATTACTGTTGTACTCACCTTCGCTGCTTTGCATTGCAGCTTCTCGTTTTACGAGGTAGGGATTCGAGTGATCCCTACTGAGCCTTTTGTTATGAGGCTCATTCCCTGTGTGTTTTCACCGTGTTTCAGGTGAGGCGAGGCTTAAGAGGAGCGCGTCTGAGGCTCAGCGTGATTTTAGTGCCCAGGGTTAGTTGCCAGTTTCCAGAGCTGGGGTATGTCCTGTGTAGTTGTACTTCCCTTTTCGTCACTGTACTAGTTGTGAACTACTGTTGTATTATGAGTTGTTATTTTATTATAGACCATGTAATTTGCTTAATGTTAATCTAATTTCCTGCTTATTCATATAAATTGTGTAGTTTTACAATTATTATAGATTCTTGTGTATCTCCACACCATCCCTTTAACCTTTCCGAGTCTTCAGACTCGTGGGTGGTGGTTCAAAATTCAGATTATCGTGCCTTCCTCGGTATTCGGATCTCGGGTCATTACATGAGCCGGGGGGAATGGCCCCAGGATGTCGATTCCCCAACGAGCGAAGTGATAGGGCTCAGTAAGGGTGACGAGCTCCGAGTCAGGCTGGTGGACCAGGTGGTTGAAGTATTGGCATCGGTCACACTTTTGCACGTAGGTTGAGCAGTCGCGCTGAAGAGTGGGCCACCAGTAACCTTGCCGAAGTAAGATCCTGGCAAGCGATCTTCCTCCTTGATGCGCGCCGTAGATGCCTTCCTGAACCTCTTGGATTGCTCGGCTGGCTTCGTCGGCGCTGAGGCATTTGAGGAGGGGGTCAGAGAAAGACCTTTGGTATAGGGCGTCGTCTAGGATGACGAAGCGCTGGGCTTGGTACTTCAATCTTCGAGCTTCTCGAGGGTTGGGGGGCTCTCGGGAGTCCCAGAGCCAGGACATGTAGGGGGTCTGCCAGTCGCTCGGGGGTGTCGGGTCAATGATCATGAGCTCGGATTCAATGCTTGGTTCCTCTAGCTCCTCAAGAAAGACCGATCGAGTACTCTCGGGTCCAAGAGAGGAGGCCAGACGAGAGAGGGCGTCCACCCGAGAGTTTTCCTCCCGAGCTATCTGAATTACCTCAAAACTCTTGAATAGTTGGGCCATCCCTCTGACCATTTTGAGGTACTTGATCATTGGCACTTCTCGAGCTTTGTAGTCATCGTTGACCTGGTTGGCAACCAATTGGGAGTCAATGTGGATCCTGATTCACTTGGCCCCTAGCCGTCGTGCCATCCTGGTCCCCAGAATGAGGGCCTTGTACTCAGAGGCATTATTAGACGCTGGGAAGTTGAGCTTCAAAGTGTACAGTAGCTCTGCCCTTTCAGGGGATTTGAGGACACTGGCGCCGCTTCTAGCCTAGTTGGAAGACCCATCAACGAACAAGTCCCAAGTGGGTCCGTGTGTAGACAAAAGTGTTTCCTCGGTCGGGATAGTGCTCTCTATGATGAAGTCTGCTAGGGCCTGTCCCTTGATGGCCAAGTGGGGGTGGTAAGAGATATCATAGGCCCCGAGCATTATGGCCCACTTGATGAGGCATCCTAAAGCTTCAGGGTGAGAGAGGATCTTCTTCAAGGGTTCGCTGGTTAACACGACGATGGAGTGCCCTTGGAAATAAGGTCAGAGGTGCTTGGCTGAGGTTACCAATGTTAGCATGAGTTTCTCGGTTGTGGGGTACCTTCTTTTGGCCTCGTTGAGTACCTTACTGGTGTAATCGACCGACCTCTCGACTCCAGCATCGTCTCGGACTAAGATTGAGCTTACTGTGGAAGTGGTCATCGAGAGGTAAAGGTGTAACGCTTCGCTCGGGACCGGCTTGGATAACACCGGGCGTGAGACCAGGAATTCCTTAAGTTTTGCAAATGCCTTCTGACGTTCCTCATCCTAGGCGAACGTGGCAGATGCCATTTTGGGCCCCCTCAATAATTTGAAGAAGGGCAGGCATCATTCGCCTGCCCGGGATAGGAAACGATGGAGAGCAGTGATGCGGCCTATAAGGCGCTGGACGTCCTTGATGCAGGTGGGTGGCCACTTGTTCAAGATGGCCTGAACCTTGTGGGGGTTGGCCTCAATCCCACACTAAGTTACCAGGAAACCTAGGAATTTCTTAGACCTGACTCCGAATGCACATTTAGTGGGGTTGAGCTTCATGTCATACTTTAGGAGGGTGTCAAAGGTCTCGGCTAGGTCGGTGAAATGATCTTTGGCCTTTGACATTTTGACGAGCATGTCGTCAATGTAGGCCTTGACGTTCCGACCAAGTTGTCCCTCGAAGATGTGGTTGATCAGCCTTTGATATGTTGCCCCAACATTCTTCAACCCAAATGGCATTCGGGTGTAGGAGTGTACGGTGAAGTCGGTGATAAAGGCGATCTTCTGAATATCCTCTGGATCCATCCTGATCTGATGGTAGCCAGAGTAGGTGCCTAGGAAACTGAGTAACTCATTGCCAGAGGTTGAGTCGACAAGCTGGTCGATGCTTGGTAGGGGGTAGCAGTCCTTTGGAGTGGCCTTGTTAAGGTCGATGAAGTCCACGCACATTTGCCATTTTTCCGAAGGTTTTGGCACTAGGAAGACACTGGCAAGCCATGTCGGGTAAAGGACAGGACAAAAAAGGCCGGTCTTTTTCCCCTTGATGATTTGCTCTTTGATGATCTTCTACTTCTCTGGGGCGTATTTTCTCCTGCGTTGCTGGATAGGGTTCACCATTGGGTCGAGGTTAAGCTTGTGTATTACTATCTCCCCAGGGATCCCGGGAAGTTGTTCATCAGACCATGCGAAGACTTGGATGCACTTAGCAAGGAAAACATTATACTATTCTTGTACATCAGATGGTAGGTCGGCTCCAATCTTGACTCCTAGGGTCGGGTTACCTTTGAGGAAGACCGTTAGCAACTCACCGCTAGGCTCGGATGCTGTCGGTCCTTCCTCGGTTCCCCTGATCCCTTTATTTTTCCCTCCCGGTCTTATGGCTTCAACTGAGATTATGTAGCACCGTCGAGCCATTGCCTAGTTACCTCGGACTTTCCCTACACCATTTTTGGTGGGGAACTTCATTTTTTGGTGATAGGTGGAGGGCACCGCCATCGTTCGGCTGAGGATGCCTCGGCCGAAGATAGCATTATAAGCTGTCATTCTCTTAATCATGATGAAGTCCACCATAACCGTAATGATTTTGGGTGGGGTGCTGATGGTGACTGGCAGGCTCAAGGCTCCCTCGGGATAGGTTGCCTGGCCGTTGAACCCATAGAGGGGGGTTTGAATTGGGTGGAGTCTAGATGGATTTTCACCCATCTTGAGGAAACATTCATACGAAAGTACATTAGGGGCACTACCATTGTCAACTAAGATCTTATCTACGTTACAATGATTTATTGTAGCCGATACAATGACAGCATTGTCGTGTGGGGTAGTTAACCCATCCAGGTCTTGGTTAGAGAACACCAAGGCCTGCTATTCGTTCGCCTGTGGGGTTTTGGGGGGCTCAGAGGCCCGGCTCGCCCGCTCGACGTAACGCTTCCTTCCTCGACTGCTATCTCCACCTTAAGTCACGCCACCAACAATGACATTGATGTGGACTCCCCGAGGGAGATTGTCGATTTCCTCAGGGGTAGCTGCGTCCTTCTTTTGCTCGGTCACATATCGGGATAAGTTCCCCTGACTGACGAGATGCTCGATCTCGTCCTGGAGCTGATGACAATCATCGGTATGATGCCCGTGGTCACTATAGAACAGACAATGCTTGCGGTGGTTGTGGTGCTTTGCCTTCATAGCCTCGGGGTGGCAGAGGAGGCCCGAGCCCTTGATGTCTTCGTAGATCTTGTAGACGGGGGTGGTCAGAGGAGTGTACCGCTCGTATTTTCGAGAGGGCTCCTTGTGGTCGCCGTCCCGGTCCCTCCTCTTACCCAGGCCAGAGCCAGAGCCTTGCTTGGCTGGTCGCCTCTTGTCCCCCTCCAGACCCGAGCCCGTCATGCTGTGACAAGCGCTGAGGACTTCCTCGCACTCTGCATGACACAGGGCCAGGGTCACTAACTGGGTGAGGGAGGTAGGGGGATGAAGCACCAGCTCGCGCCAGAGGTTCTCGTCGCAGGTGCCTCCGGTCAGCACGGTGATGGCCGAGGCAACATCCAAGCAGGGGGTACGTAGGGCCTCTGATTTAAACTGGTTAATGTAGGCCTGGAGCTTCTCCCCCTGTTCCTGTTTGAGGGCCAATAGTCCTGCTACTGACCGGGGAGGACCGCTACCGATGAAGCTTTCTTTGAACACTCGCCCAAACTGTCAGAAGTCACGGATGCTGCCGGGGGCGAGGGCTCGAAACCAAGCCTAAGTGCCTTGGACCAGGGTAGTCGTGAACGCTCGGCACTTGATGACATCGGACGCCCCATGCAGGGTCATGAGGGCATCAAAGTTGTCGTAGTGGTCAGTCGGGTCTCCCTGGCCGTCGTATGCCTTGAAGGTTGGGAGCAAGATCTTGGGGGAGACTCGGCCTTCAAGACATGGTCGGAGAATAGGGATTGCTCCTTGTCCTCCACAGTAATTCGATCGACCTCAATGGGTAGCCCATTTCCCCTCTCATCGCATGCAAAAACCCTAACCCTTGGAGGCTAATTTCAGCCGTGAAGGTGGCGTGACTAGGTTAAGCACAGAATCCACGTGCGTCGAGTTCATGGGACTCTTCCCAGCCTTAGCGATGCCCCCGGACTCAATTGCCTCTATAAAATCACCCCTAGTCTAACCTAGAAACTCCATTTGCTGCGGCGGCCGACGAGGAACGCGATCGAGGGAGAATATGGTAAGTTCGTGGAAGGTGTTCCTCTTGCATCTTCGGTGACCAATGTCCCCTTTGTTCTTCGATTGAGGTAGGTTCTAGCAGACAAAACCCAAGTTAAAATATTTCAATAGAAGTGCCTTCAAATCGCATTTCTTTTGATACTAAAAGCCCCAAATTTCATGCCATATACCATGTGTATTTCCTGTTTTAGTTGGAATATGTCAATGTTAGGGCACCAATCATGTTAGCATCGTTTGATTGAATCAATGCTCGGTGTAGGTAGGCGTAAACTCTAATTAATCCTTACATGTTATGCGTTTTTATGTCCTCTGTTCGTTAAGGTTATTTTGCCCAATTTTTATGCACCATTTTGCATGGATTTGATGCTGGAAGAGGGGTCTATCGGAGCTCGCCAGAGACCAAACGTGTCATCCTAGTTGCAATCGCAGCAGGAACTGCCCTGGGACTTAGCGGTCTCACGATAGGCCGTGTTTTTCATTGAACCATCATGGCTCTTTACGGCTTGGCTGAGACCGCCTCTATTCAGAGCGATCGCTCGACAGACCGTCTTTGTTTGTTCTAAATATCTAAAGAATTATCGTGAAGCGATCTTCTGACTGACCGTTACCCTCTGGTAGCGGCCCTCGTCAGACCACCTAGGTCGCTCAGATCATGCTTATTTGATGTTCTTAATAGTCGTGTTCCCTCTTGCTAAATTACATATGGGTAGGATAGAAACCCACATATAAATCGGAATATATGAAACAAGTTAACTATGTTCATGACTGGATTTCACCTTGTCCATCTACAATCATCTCTCATTTTCTTTTAGAATGATTAATAAACATTAATTGTAAAGTAATTGCTACATTGATTATAATGTTTTGCAAATTATTGGGATTGTCTTGACAGTCACGCCACTCCGGTGGTGCTGGCTGACTGATTCTATACTGTTTTCCGATGTTTCATTAGCCCTTAATCTTGTAATAGTTGGGACTCTCTATCGGATACTCTTTCCATCGGACTAGGACCTCTATTATGAGACCTCTGTGAGTCCCCGCGAGCCTGGGATTCCCACGAGGACTCTGGGCAGGTTGTACCCCCAAATCCTGCACCTAATGACTCGATCGAATTGACTGAATTTACAGCCCAGAATCGAGACTGTCCTGATGATTGTGACCTTTCTGGGACTGCTACTAGATGGTTGTGGCCCAGACTTGACCGCCTGGATCTTGTAGCGGCCCTATTGTGACCGTATCTAGTTGGCTAAGTGCCTGGTTCTGCTAGTTGATTTTTCTTAAATTTCAGTCGACCTAATCATGTTTGAGTCAACCTTTGGCCTCTAACTCGACCTGAGAGGTGTGGGTTGGACCCTAGTTCGGTACCACCATGTCTCGGGTGGACTGGGAGCCCCTTAAGTCAACTGCCATAATCTTTCTGGGCCCAATCTAGTTGCAGGCGTCTCTGGACTGCCATGGCCTCTTAGCGGGCCTCTGTGGACCGTTTCAGTAATGAGGTGGCCCAGTAGACACCGTAGCTGTTATAAAGTGGCCCAGGCTCAATTCTGATTGAAACGGGCCACTATGGACCATCTTCCTTTGGGAAATGGCCCATTCAGGACCGTCCTTGTTTCTTGCGGCCCACTAAGGACCGTTTTCAGCCTTGGACGCTGGGCTTTGTCCCTCTGGCCCAGTATCGACTATTGCGGTCCATGTTAGACCATTTCTGCCTTGTTGCGGCCTCTGTATGGCCGCAACTCATCTAGAAGTTTATTTTCCATGTATTTCTTGTGTGCCTTAGTAGCTGGGCCATGGATGGCTTGTGCTACAATCAAATCTTGAGTGCATTCTTGACTCTTGCAAGCCATAAACCAATGGCTTCTCATTCAATTATCCAAATTTTACTTGGTCCTAGAAGTTAAGTTACATAACTTGACCTTGGAATTCGTGGCCGATTCCAATGAATGTCTAGATATTACTTGGGATCTTGGATCCACCAAATCAATGCCAACGCATCGTAAGAGCCCAGTCTAGTCCTGACAGGAGCACCCAAAAAGTACTAGTTGTAAGGCTCGTGCCATAAACGGATCCTTAGTGGTTCAGATCTAGATTTTATTCTATGAATTTAGGCTATTTTTATGACTTTTTAGGACATTTTCTGGTATTTAATCTAATTATTTAAAGTATTCATATAAATTAATTGGGCATTTATATAATTTTAGTTCTAATTTCAAAAATTCAGGGTTGCTACAACATGCCCCCCTTTCCAATGATTGTTATACCTTTTTATACCCTTTGAATTAAAATTTTTTTTTTCAAAACATGTCTATTTGACATGTTCCCCACTTGCCAGCCTCGCAACCCATTTAGCACCTGCGTAGGGTCCCTTCTTATGGGGATGATCGATCCCGCTCGAAGCCCCTCCTTGCTACTCTTCTCCTCGTTGCTCTAGTCGAGGCCATCTTCACTCACTATTGGTTGGTTGCTACCACAGTTGGCCTCATAGGGCATAAAGGGAGAGGCTTTTTATGTTTGTGGGGGAGTCGTGTGTCCGCCTCGATCGTCGACGAGCAAGGACCTTGCTAGAAGGAGCTGCACGCCGAGGTCCTCGGGGATGGTGACCCTCGAGGCTGGTGTGCCCACTGGATGCCATCCTCGCCCACAGGACTCCGCTCTAACCCATCGATCGAAGGTGTGCACTTCTGTCATTCTTCCACTGGACAACGAGGTAAGGTGGGAAGGTTCCGTGCATGGCTTCTTTTATATATAATTATGATAAAACCTTTTTTAGTTTTTTTTTGAAAAGCCCTTCCTCATTCTTTTTTTCTCTTCTGGATCATGGCACTTGGGCCTTCTCCATATAATTGGGCCCATTTGCCCCTTCTTCTTACATCCTTTCTCTTTTTTTTCTTTCTCCCTTTTTTATTTCTTTTATCGCCAATACCTGTGTGCTGCTGTTGTAGCGTGAGGACTTTGTCCTCGTGTGGAGCTTGCTCCTCATGTGGTTGGGGGGTCATCCCCGTGTGGTGCTACTTTACAGTGTATGGTGAACCCTCACTAGGTTCGGTGAGGGGTGGACATAGGTTGTGGGGATGCAACCGCACCACCTTAAAAATCTCTGTGCAATGGATTGTGATTTGTGTGTTTGCTCCATATCCTCTACCCCCATTCACAGGTTTGCATGCGCTCTAACGTATTCCATTCTAATTGATTTCCATCACACACTCTCGCCTTCTAATCTGCACATTGTCTCTCCTACATGCACACTACTTGCTCCTCATGCCACTTGTATCTCCTCAACTGCCTGCTGCAACCTTGCACACAGGCACTAGGGAGTCTACTCAGGTCCGAGGGAGTTACCCTTGCCTACACACACACTCTAGCATCGACTTCACGCATATAGGTAGCCTGTTCACTCATCTTGTTAGAGTCTAGTGAGATCCCTACAGACTAGGGCAACAGATCTCCCTTAGTTCTGAACTTGCTTTGAAGGAGTGTCGACCTCACTATATAGTGGTGTCGACCTCAATTGTCAGTGCATTGTGCTTTGTCATTTCCATTTGAGCTATTCCCTTTTGATTTGTTGTGCGTTGTGCCTAAAGTATCTCATTTGCATTATAGAAGTGGGTTATGTTTTAATTAGTTAAGATTTTAATTGGGCCATAGTTTTAGAAAGTATCTATTCAACCATCCCTTCTAGATCCATTGCACCCAAGGGACCCAACACTGCAGACTTGAGACCCTCTTCAATTGTTCCTCTATCTTAGTGATCTTGTTAATAAGGACTTGCTGGAGGGGATCCACTTATGAAACAGAGGGTTGGCCTTGAGATCTCAGAGGGGCTTGGAATGAAAGCCGTGGCGCGTGGAGGGGTTGACCCATAAAATGACCTGGTTGGACCAGGGTGCAAGGAGCGCATGGGCCTCAGGGCCACGGAAGAGGATGAATGGAAGAAGGTAGGTGATGGGCCACCCAAGAGGGAGTAAAAAGAGGATGAGAAGAATAAACTACACTCTCAACAACAGCCTTAAGGGTATGGATTGTTGAGGGGTGAGATGATGTAATGCATGCAGGACTTGGGAGACCTTCTCATCTTGTGGAGGAGATTGTTCCATGGGAGTAGTGGCTCGCGATCGATGCGAGGGATCATGAAATCCAGAATTGCCTTCGGGGTTGACAAAACCCTGAGAATTGGAATGGAATCCCTTATGACAGTTGTGATGAGGACCATAAACTTGAGGATTATAAGATGTTCTAGGTTGACCATCCTAATGATTATATATATGATTAGACATGTTAATTTGGTTACCAAAGTGAAACATTATGCAATGCAAACAATAATTCAATCAACTCAACTTTGTAAAGATATCAAACAAGTGGATGTTTACACTTGGTTTTAGTTATCCCTTGATGTGAATAAAATGGCTTTAACAAGATTTATGTAATTCACTCAAGGTAGGAACCTAGTTTCAATATAGTTTAACTTTGGTGCTAACTAGGCTGATTCTCATCACGTTTAGGCCAACTAAACTCGGGAAACTTCAAAGGTACAACCTACCCAGTGATCGAAGAGGGCATCCTTCGATGTCCGAGACTTACGGAGGCATTGGTTAAGAAAATTCTGATCCAATGAGAGGAGTTCTCAATTGGAGAGTCCTTCCTTCAGCAAGAGGGGGTATAATCTCCTTTAAAATTTTAAAACCCCAACATATTTCCCATATAAACACCCCTAAACCCCCCTCTTCCCTCATTCTCTCCCTATCTTCTCTCGTTTCTCTCTTTCTCTCCCTCTTTTCTCCGGCGGCCGATGTAGCTTGAGGTGAGTGAGACGGAGATTACGTGGGACGACGAGTAGTGAGGATGGAGTGAGGAATGAGGCGGTGGCGTGGCGTGCTTCGTCCATGGATTCGGGAGCTCGACATTGGTTCGAGTGCCATTTTCGTATGGAATCGGCTTCCTTGGCGCGAAAAGTCATCGTGAGAGGTAGGGGATAGATCCTTGGCCCTTGCCTTCTATTTTCCCATAGTTTGTAGGTCGAGATGAGATCGACAGTGGATTTTCTTTCACATCAGGGTGGCTTTTCTATGTTTAGGATGAGTGTCAATTATCGCCAGATCAAGCGATGTTTCCTTGTTTATCTCCATGTATTTAGTGGTTTGGGAGATGAGGCAAGGTCCCCGATGTTTTCCCCCATGATCGGGATTGAGTGAGGAGTGAAATGGCACCCCTCGGTTGGGGTCAGGTTGAGTCTTCATCGTGGGAGTTCGGTCGACTGAACTGGTTCGCCATGGTGGGCCGACCGTGCTGGAACGGTCGATCGACCACTGAGGGCTGGTCGACCGACCCTTGAGGGTTGGTCGACCGGTCCAGGGCACCGGTAGACTGACCCCCTAGGTCGGTCGACCGATGTCTTATTGGGAGGTCGACTGACCCCGGGGGTAGGTCGACTGAAACCCAGTCCTTTTGCCCCTTTTGGCCGCTAGTCGACCACGTCAAGACCCTTGTCGACCTTTGGCCCCGTAGATGTCCTGGACATCCTGTGAGGATCGAGTTTATGTTTTTGGGTGTCCAGAGAAGTCGTGCTGCCTGGATTAACATGCTGATGTGGTTTTGAGAGGTTAGGTGAACCTGTGTGTTCCGGGATTCTTCGTTACACTAGTTCAAGTCACCGTCTACCTGCGTGCGTGTAGAGGGATGTCCCTGCACACTGTTAGTTTCTTCGAAAAATGATTTCCGTATGAGCCATGAGTATGGCTAGTGACCGTGAGTCCTATGACCCAGCCATGGGTGCTTGGGTTTCTTGTTCACCCAAGAGTGGGGAGAACCCTGGCAGTAGTAGGCCGCCTTAAGAGTCCTTTTGACCGTGATTTTTTACGCTCAGACTAGGATAATTTGACGGCATGGTGCCGTATGGTACAACGGCCTTGGGAAGAGTCACATGACTCTATGGCTGTTGGATTAGCTAGTCTGGCTAGTCAACCTGAGTCTGGTAGCACCGTGCCACCATGTGTTCTATGATACTTGTGATAGGTGCGTGCGTAGCCATTGGTACTTCGATGTTTCCTCTCTACAAAGAGTTCCCATGTCAAGTGACTTCCCCACTACTCTAGCTTGCCTGAGCACCCGTGTGCCAACCCACTTGGGAGTGGTAGAGAGCTAGACCCAAGAGAGATGATTTTAGGTTGGTTGTCATAGGACCTCCCACAATGGTGGCTCGAGTTTAGAGCAAGAGGAAAATCAGCTAGAGGGCCTAACATAGCATAGTCAGTCAGTGTATGCACACGTGGTTGGGGGCTAGGGACGCGTGCTGACGAGCATGACCTTGACTAGACCCTTATCTTTGGTTACTTGTATGGTGTCTTAGTTTCCAGCTGGGATGAGTAGGAAGACACCTGAGACGCGCACTAAGTCATCAGTGGACGCACCCAACCTTCCTTCTAGTGGACAGGTTCTCCTGTCACGCGACACATGACTCTCTTGACTCGAGGTTTGATTTCCTGTTAGCAAGGATGTGGTTCTTCGGATGGCTTCTGTGTACGTATCCCGACGCTGAGATCTAGGGTTCTCGGTAGAGTCACCAAGGTTTCACCCATAAATAATGTAGGGTTCACAACGGCGAGGTCGTGATTGTACTCTTGGATCGCGTAGTCTTGGTTGGGCCTTCACCTGTGAGGATGGGCCCTCACGATAGAGATGTCGTGATTTTTCATTCAGTAGTGTAGCCGTGGTTTCACCGGTGGTTCGGCGGTCTCGACCGTAAGATCGGGATTTACTTTCTGTTGTTGATAGGAGTAGCTTAGAGATCTATGTTTTCACCGCCTTGTTCCATTTTTGTTACTGTTACGCTCGCTACTGCTATTATGGTTATTGTTGTTGTTATCGCTATTGTTTATTGCCGTTGTTTCATGGTGGGGATCCATGGGACCCCTACTGAGCTAATGAGATGAGGCTCACCCCTCTCTTTCCAGATGTAGTGGTTCCTCCTCGAGGTTTGGAGGTGCAGCGAGGAAGTTCGTAGTTGCCAGCTTGCTAGTGCCGGGGGCATACCCAACGATTGAGTATGATCTTCCCTGTAAACTATACTTTGTAGATTGGACTTTGTAGTTAATTTATTAATTAAAAATATAAATTTATTTACTATTATTTTTGGGACGCTATTTCAGATGGAATATTTACGACGGCATTTCAGACAGAAATATTTTTGTCTGAACTTTCAGACGGAATTTCATCTATCTGAAATTTGTGACAAGGAATATAAGACGGCCATATTCCGTCCCAAATCCATCTGTAATCCTTCTCAAAAGGGGTTTCCGATGAAATTTACGACAGATTTATGATGGCATCTAGTTGTCGCAAACTCCGCCTTTTCTTGTAGTGGTACTCGATCAAATCAAGGAACAACAAGCTAATATGCAGAGGATAATGAAGTGAACTATGTGTGCGCAATCACAAAAACAACAATGTGTTCTCACCATGCAGTAAACTAGCATACAATCAACAACTAAGATCAGTACGTGGTGGAGGGTCGATCTATAGATCTCCTCACGCAAGGCGTAGCGTTCCGAATAGGCCTGACCTATCTTTCTAGCTACATCTTTTGATACATATAGCAGAGAATTCATGCTCTACTAAAAATCTGATCCATAGCCAAATTAATCCATTGGTTCAGGTGGCAAGGAGAATATTCTATCAATTTGAATCTTCTAGAGCTTAGCCACGTGGATTAAAATTTGTGCGCCAAGGTTTGAGATCGCTGACACATGATCCGCTTAAGTTCTCATGAGCTCAGTTATTTTTCAGACTTGCAGATCCATTTGTCACCCAAAGAGTCTATTTTTCACCGTTGTAGAGCTATTATTCACCCTCAATCATCTATTATTCACCCTTAGACTCTTGAAGCCGTCACCAGTACTTCTGTTATTGAAGGTTGAATTAAGCTGCGTCGACGTGCCTCCTTGTTGCGTCGATGTAGTGTAAATGAAGAGCTTTTAGACAAATGGCTTTGCGTGCTAGAATTTGGTGCGTCTATGTAGTTCCTTGATGCTTCGACGTGGTGTCATTCAAGTTCAGGTTCTGGGCTTAATGTGTCGATGCACTACACTGTTATGTCGATGCTCCAATGAAGACTGAATACTGGAATGCTTCTGGAAGCATATCTGCATCGATGCAGTGATGACCCTACTTCGACATTCTGAAAGCAAACGGAACATTTGTTCGTGAATTGATCTGTCATTCCTACAATTGGTTAGACAGTCTTTTAGTCAATCTGAACTACATGAAATGGACACATGCATTTAAGACTTATTATCTTAACTAAAGAACCATATTGTACTGACATCATCAAAACACACAGAATGTAACATTCTCTCCTTTTTTGATGATGGCAACAATATGAGTTATTTATTGAGTCTTATTAGTGCATTAAGAGAATTCATCTTCCTTGAGGAATATTTGGACAATCAGAGATCTGAAGGAAGAAGATAGAAACAGTTGAAGAAAATTATACAACTCCTCTCTTGTGATGCCAAACAAACAGACATGACACCAATCAGATAGACAAGATGACTCCAACACTCCAACTTTCTAACAGTCAACTTTCTAACACTCCAACTTTCTCCCCCCCACTCCAACTTTCTCACCAACAGTCTTGACTCCATGTTTCTCAAAAGCAAAAGATAACTTTCTCTCACACAAGCTGGCACAACATAACACTTTCTCTCACACAAGTTGACATAACATAACTTTCTCTCCCCCTTTGACATCATCAAAAAAAATGTGGTGGCAGGGAGGAACAAATGTTATTAAGAGAGATCAGATATAGTAAGTTCACAGATTTTTGAAGTGTCATAACCATCTCTTAAGAAATTAAGTGTGGTAACTAAAAGTAGCTTAGATGTTTCAGATTGATAATCCAGAGAGACATAGAGGAAAGGAACTCAAAAATTATCTCCATATAGGAATAAGGAGAACGAGCAAAGTGTCATATAAATGCCTTGAATATGCTGTCTAAAAGCTGTACTGGTTAAATTTCCAAAGGCTTCTCAAAAGAAATCTTCCAATAGTATTGAGGACAAACAAACCATACCAAACATTACTTCGGGGCTTTACATTTGTGTTTGTGGCTTTCAACACTTTTTCTTTATGAGCTTCTTTTTCCCATGTGAGTAATGTGGTTGAATCTAGACCTTTTTACGTGAGGGGACACATTGGTTAGATGTAGGAATCCCGAGTTACTCAGTGTGGTAACCTTTTTGCTTCTCTAATGAGAACAGAGTTAGCAGTAGAAATGTCTTTTTACGCGAGGCACAATACGTCTTAGGTGAAGTGACCCAATTACTCAACACTCTACGCCATTGCTTTGCCATGGTTTCATTGGCAATGCCTTTTTAATCAGAGTTAGTTTGGCACTTCATGACACAACTCGCTTCACTTCATGGTGAAGGATAGTTGATTTCTCAGTAACCAAAACCATTGCTCTGAAAAGATTTTACCCCATTGATTTCATTTAAGTTGAATGTTTGAAGACAATACTTAAATGTATAGATTTTCTGCTAGAGTTGTCTCCTTATGTTTAATGTTCAAACTTTTAGAAGATTTTAGGCTATGTTAAGAAGCACTTCATTTTGAAAACCATGCGTTAAGTAATAATCAATGTTATCATGAAAATATGTACTTACGCCAATATGTTACCTTGCAATCTTGTGGAAGTAGCAGTTGCCGCCGGAGGCGATGGGATTTGTTCTCGAGTGGCAGATAAAAAGATTGGAAGCCAAGGTTTGAAGTGGCTTAACAAGAAGCAGTGGTGCCCAGACTAGACTTAGACGAATAAGGAGAAAAGGAAGAGAGGCGAGGGCTAGAACTCCCTCGCTAAGGCGCAGAGATCCTGATCACAAGGAACAGTCTACAGAAGAAGTAGAGAATTAGCAGGAGGGGTGAGGACTAAAGCCTCGGAAGCAGTGGGAGAAAGGGCAGATGCCCAAGGCAGTGGATGTGGAAGAAGTCAGGTCAGACCCAGGATTAAAGGGGATTAAAAGAAGGAATTGGTAGATGGAGAGAGCCAGATCCGGAGGGTCCAAAAGTACAGGAAGGGAATCATGACGGGAAGAATCATCCGGAGGTTCTGGAGGGGAAAAATGCCGAGGGAAGCGATGCCCTGAGAAGAAGTATGGAAAGAGATGATGGAAGAGGAAGAAAAGAATGAAGGATGCGATGTCCTGAAGGAGTAGGAGAAGGAATCGGAAGATAGATGGAGAAGAAGGGGCGTGATGCCCAGAAAGGATGATGTACTAGAAAGAAGAGTTCAGAGGTTCTGGCGGAAGAAGGTATGAAGGGGCGCGATGCCCAGATAGGATGTCTGGAGGCTCCAGAGGAGGAAGGTATAAAAGGGTGCGATGCCCTAGGAGGAGAGAAAAATCCAGAGGTTCTGGAGGAATAGGATGAATAGGGATGCGATGCCCTGGGCAGAGAGAAAAATCTGGAGGGACGTGATGCCCTCGGGAGAGTGGATTAGAAGAGGAAGAAGGGTCCAGAGGTTTCGGAGGAATAGAATCAGAAAGGGCGCGATGCCCTGGAAGGAAACTGGAGGGGGCACGGTGCTCGCCAGTGTTAGGGGACCCGGAGATCCCAAAGGTAGAGGTGAATGAGATGAGAAACGCGGAGGATCCGGAGGTTCCGAAAGGCAGGGAAGATGTGGGTCTGGGAACCCGGGGAAGAAGAAATGTAAATGCATGCGAATGCAATGTAATGGATGCGATGGATGGATGAAATGCGATGAGTGCAAAGAATGTATGGAATGAGAGGATGCGATCCTCCTCCTCACCCGTAGAGTGGCCCATGAAGAACAATCGGCGATAGACGGGAGTACGAGTGGAGTTGAATAGAAGGTGGAAGGCCCCTTGGCGGAAGAATAACTGCCCCTCCATGGCAGCAAAAGTGTACAGCCAGATAAAATCAAAGTCCATGATGAAGCTTTAACAATCAATGGCAACTCCCTTGGAGGGTGAAGAGTGACAATGTGAGGGAATTGAAAAGTTGGAGCGTGAAGCATCGTCATGTCCAAGGATTGTGGTGTTTGAAGAGTGTTGAACAAAGTAGGTGTTCGCCCCTTATATGAAAGAGAGGGTTCCAGATCGGAGGATTGGAACAAGGGGTGCCCTGCCCGGCCCTTGGACATAGACTTATACGGCCTTAATGCTTGACATTCTCTTCTGGCGAGCAGCGGCATGGAATCGGCCTCTTCAACCATGCTCGGCACACAAACGCGGATTGGCATCCGGCAAATGAATTCTTGCACCTTGAGTAGCGCGGTCGTGGCCAAATCCTTCTTCTCCGACTCTTGATCATCTTCGGCATGAATTCTTGTAAAAAGACACCCATTCCGAGTGGTAAAGAAAGGTGAAGTAGAGGTGGAAGGCTCCATGGATGGTAGTGTAATGGAAGGTGTTGGAGAAAGGGTGAGCAGAAATAGAGGCTCAAACACGTCGAGCTTCTCCCCTTTCCCAGAGGTAGTCGGGGTTAGCTCGAGTGCAACAATAGATGGGTCCTGCTCAGGATTAGCCGCAGGTAAGGGTGAAGGGTTAAGTGGTGGCGTAGGGGTAGCTAGTTTATGAGTTAAGGGTATAATGGAGGGTCGAGGTGACGGTGATGGAAGGTTAATGGAGGAGGGTTCGATGGTGGGCTCAGCGGAGGCCGATGGCATGGAGGTTAATGGTATAACTAGTGGAGGTGTAATTGATGGAGGTCTAGTAGAAGGTTCGGCGGATGCTGGTGTTGTAAAGACTAATGGTGATGTTGATAGAGGTTTAGCGAAAGGCTCGACGGAGGTGGGTGTCGTGGAGGTTGACGGCATAGTGGGAGGTGTAGAAGTAGAAGGTTTGGTACGGAGGAAACGCTGCATGGGGCGAGCGATGTTTGGGGTAGGAGACATGTCTTGGTGTGCCGATGCGGGTGATTGGAGTATCGACCCATCATCATAACACCAATAAGTCTCAAAGGTGGGGGTTGGATTGGGAATGGTGGCATCGTCCTGAGCAGGAGGGTCATCTAGTGGTAGTGGAGGGAGTGGAAGTTATCCAAGCCAAACACTATACAAAAATCAATTAAAGTCAAATCAAAGCACAATTGCAAAAATGTCAAACAAGTGGATGTTTGCGCGTGATTTTTTTTTATGTTGAACCTTGGTGACTTAAAATGATTTTTATCAAAATTTAATATGATTCACTCAAGGTCATGAACCTAGTTTCAATAAGATTTTCTTCAATGTCAACTAGGTACACTCTCACCACGTTTTAGGCCAACTAAACCTGGAGACTTCAAAGGTACAACCTATTTGGCGTCCGTGAGGCAATCCACGGGTGCAGGGACTTATGGAGGCCTTGGTTTAGGAGATTTCGGTCCAATGACATAGAGTGCTCAATGGAGGGTCCTTCCTTTACCAAGAGAGGGGTATGATCTCCTAGAAGTGTAGGGAGAGGAGGTCTCCCAAACCAAAATGCCCTATATGCAGGGACTAATGCAAAAGAGCCACAAATAATAATGCAGATATCAATGCAGGAAAAGGGAGCAGAATAAATGAGCAGATTCACAAACAAGATAGGAACGTGACAGAGAATGGCACAAAAGAATGCAACAGGATGTGAAATAGCCTATATAATATGCAATGAATGCAGTTGGGTATGAAATAGGATATGTATGTAATATGCATGATATGCAACAGGATGCAATGAATGCAAATGATGTGAATGATATGCAACAGAGCATGCCTAGGAACAAACAGAGAATGGAAGAAACAGAAGAATGAGCGTCCACTACTATAGACGCTCTTTTTTTTTATTTTTAAGGAATGAGCATCCAAAGATTTGGACGCACTTTTTTTACCCCATTTTTTTTACCTTCAACAAAGGCCAGAACAGATAGACAAAAATAGAACAACCGATGAAGAAAGGAAGACTCACAAAACTCCGGGCAATCAACAGGATAGTATCACAGAGAATGGGAATGGGCGTCTGCCATAGTGGGTGCCCTAAATCGGCGTCCACTACACTAGACATTGATTTTTTTTATGAAGTAGGGAAAAGGAACTCTTAAATCAATCTATAAATTGACAATCACTTATGATAAAAATAGAAAGAGTGCTACGTGGAGCACTTAAGGAAATGCACTGTGGGTGCAAAATAGGAGGCGGCACACGTGGGTGCCCAATGGAGAGGGTAATCAAGAAAAACACAAGGTGTCCTACAATGATCGTCAATTTGTAGATCTATTTAAAGATAATCCACTTAGAAAGAAATAAAAAGGAAATAAGAATAATAGGCTAAGAAGAATGGGAAAGGAAGAAGTGGGAGCATGTGTGGATGCTAAAGGAGTGTGATCGCTAGAGACTCACGGGCCTCAATACAATATAACAATAAAAGAGGAGGGATCGCATAAATACCTTAAAGGGGGGAGATTGTGAGTGACTTCCTTCTCTTCCTATCAGCCAGCTGATGGATAGAGTCTTCTTAGATTACCCTTTGTAAAACAAATAAACAAATATGATGACATGAATATCGGAGGGTGCAAGTGTTGCACAGTGGAGACTCTCAACGTGGTTGAGATGGATAGAAGAAAACAGAGATATGATGCATGCATGCAAATTAATGCAACGTAAATAAAGAGAATAGAAAAGGAGAGCTTATGGGATGATTATCTGTTGACGGGGCTTTGATCTTCAATTGGGAGGAAGTCTCCGTAGGATGAAGCTTTAGATGCAGGGAGGTTCCTCCTTAAGCCAGAGATCCGGCAGCACCTCCCCTTCGCGTATGGAGTCCCCCTTTTGAACAGAGGATCATTGGGGCTTATTTATAGGGAGAAAAATCGTGAGTTTAATTAGGAAGATTGTTTTTTGGCATGAGATAAACAATGGAACGAGCCCTCCCAATTCTGGAAAGCCACATGGATCCTTACCCAGTTAGAAAGAGACTCCAAAACAGAGAAAGGAGGAGGCACGGGTGAGTTCAAAAACATTAAAGAAATGGCGTCAGACCCCGTGGTCACCCATTGAATGGGCTTCCATCACCCAGGATGTTAATTTGAAGTTAAATCATGAAAATTCAAAATAAAAAAGAATTAGCATCTAAGAATACAGACGTCCATTAGGAATGAATTTGAATTTCGGATGGACTTGGAAGCTCAAAAATAGCAAGGCAAATCACGTCTAGGGGTCTAGACGTTCATTAGGAATGAGCGACCGCTGAAACAGACGCACATAATCAAGAAGAATAGGCGTCAAGGGTCCCGAGCATTCATTTGAAGAATTGGCGTCACCTGCGGGTGACTCCAATTGAAAATATGCAAAAATCACCTTGAAAATCATTTAAAAATGTAAAAACACAAATTCGCGTCATCCACGGCGGTTGGACACTAATTTTCCATGAAGAACAGGGTCTTCAGAGGTTTCCTTCTAAACGCAGTGATCTAGGTGACCGCGATCAGAGAAAATATTTTTTTTAACTCAAACAATTGGCATCCAGGGTGCAGGTCGCCCATATGAATATATAAAGCAGGTAAAGAGGAGAACAAGTAGCACCCAAACAGGAATATCACTATAGAAACAATGGAAATAAAATACACCTCGGGATGCGTACCTATGACTGAAAGGATAGATGTAAGAAGCTACACCAGAAGACCTTAACGGACCAGAGATGGACCGTTATATAAGTATAGCGCACCAAGAGGCGACCGCCAAATGAGCCAGGGAGCCAGAAACAACAAGAAATAAAAGAAGAATTCGGGGGAAATGCGAGCAGAGAAAGGAACAGATAGATAGCAGGTTTAACAAAGATCAAGAGGCACGATTGGCACTAGAGGTCCCACCGTGATCGCCAAAAATTCTATTGATTTTTAATTCATTTGTGTGATGTAATGAATGAATGATGAGAAATTCACTGATTGTAAGATGATGATAAATAGTGTGCAGAAATAAGCCAAGTGATCAATCTACCACTGACAAGCACCACATCTACCTATGCAATCATCATGATTCCAGGCATGGGCAAACGCTCTCAATCAATAACTAAACTAAAGAGGAAAGTAAAAACACATGTCGGAGCGTGGAGCAAAGGAAGTAAACACACCGCTAGGGTGGAACAAGTAAAAGAAAAGGTAATGAAGAGAGAGAGAGCTATTGCCCGGACTTAGCGGATGATTTTCATGATTACATGGTGAGTATAACAGATAGGAACATGGGCGTTATAGTTAAACTATAATGGATGGAAGATAGTCCGTTATGGAAATGAAGACATCCAGGCAGACGGGGCCTGGGACAACAAGGAAGTTGGTGGAGGAGGTGGTAGACTCGACCTTTGGGGGTATATAACGGACCAAGGAGGGTGCGTTATGTGATGTTATGATGGATGAACATAGATCCGTTAAACAGCAAAGAAGCTAAATGATACGAAAGGAGAGACGGTGGGTGCGACGGTGAGTGAGACAGAAGCCTCTACTCTGAGAGAAGGTAACGGACCACTCTGAGGGTGTTATATGACATAAATAACGGATGGGTATAGGCCCGTTAAATGATAGAGATGCAATATGAGACGCTGAGAAAGACGGTGAGAAAGACGGTGATGAGAGGACTATAACGGACCTTATGAGGGGTGTTATTTTAATATAACGTGCCATTCGTGATACGTTATGTTCAAAAGGGTGATAAATGAAACGTAAGTGCTTGCCTAGCAACAAAATCAAGATAAGACCCAACCAAGGAAGGCAATGACCCATGAAAGAGACCTCCAACTGCCCAAGAAGACTCGACAAGGGTGAACAACTCGGAGCAACATTAAAAATGAGTAAGGAGATGACCCAACTAATTGGTCATAAAATGGGTGTCAACACGGTGGTAGTGCCAGACGGTAAGCAACCTCCCCCACTCTATCCAGAATCTTGAATGGACCAACATATCTTGGACTCAGCTTGCCCTGAATACCGAACCTGCGAATCCCTCTCATAGGAGAAAACTTCAGAAACACATGCTCACCAACTAGAAATTCCAAGGCTCTCCTTCTATTGTCTGCATAGCTCTTCTGTCTTGACTGCGCCACCTGCAACTAGTCTCTGATGATACGGATATTCTTTGATGATTCTGAAATAAGATCTGGTCTCAGCCATTGCTTCTCACCAACCTCATTCCAACATAATGGAGATCGATAGCTCCTTCCATACAAAGCTTCAAATGGGGCCATCTAAATACTAGACTGATAACTGTTGTTGTAGGCGAATTCAATCTAGGCCAAATGATCACTCCAACTACCTCCAAAATCAATCATGCAGGCTCTAAGCATATCTTCCATTATCTAGTTGGTTCTTTCAGTCTGTCCATCTGTTTGTGGATGAAAAGTAGTACTAAAATTCAGATGGGTTCCCAAAGATTCTTGCAATACCTTCCGAAAATGTGAAGTGAACCTAGGGTCTCTATCGAGCACAAGGCTGACAAGAATACCATGGAGCTTTACAACTTCCTTCATATATAATGCAGCTAAAATATCAACCGTCCACTTAGACTTAATAGATAAGAAATGAGCAGACTTTGTCAATCTGTCGATAATCACCCATATTGCATCAAATTCACTACGAGTCTTGGGTAGACCCATAACGAAATCCATACCAATACTCTCCCACTTCCATTGAGGTATATCAAGTGATTTCAACTTCCCTACAGGTCTGAAATGCTCAGCCTTAACCTGTTGACATACCAAGCATCTACTCATAAATTCTACAATTTCTCTCTTCATATTTGGCCACCAGAAGGATCTCTTTAAATCCTTAAACATCTTAATACCTCCAGGATGAATAGTGTATCTAGATCTATGCGCTTCTTTGAGGATCTTGTTCTTTATTTCAGCTAAATCAGGTATACAAGTCCTTCCTTGAAATAACAACCTGCCATCATCGGCTACCATGAATTCAGGTTTGTTACTCAGGCTTTCCTTGATCTCTACCAATTCCGGGCTTAAGAAAAAAATTACTCCCAGACACCCTATAAGGATTCGGCAACGAAAAAGTAAGAAATCAAGCCAAATTAGGCAAACTTAAAGGCTACAACTATGGTGTCGAATCAGCTTACAACTGAAAATGGCATCGGATCAATACAAAATGGCGTCTCAGGAGGGGAAATAGACACGAAATTGTAGGAAGCTAGAGTATTCCTGAAGAGACACTGCTGTGGACTCAACCATGGGGACTAGACAGCAAAAAAGGCAAAACTAAGCCAAACCAGGTGAAGTTAAGATGCCACAACTACGGTGTCGGATCAGGTTACAACTGAAAATGGCGTCGAATCAATGCAAAATGGCATCCTAAGAGATGAAATATACACAAAATTACAAGAAGCCAGAGTGTTCTTGAAGAGGCACTACTGCAGACTCAACCATGAGAACTCGACAGCAAAAAAGCTGAAGACTAAGTCAAACCAGGCGAAGTTAAGAAGTTAAAGCTATGGTGTCGGATCAGTTTAAAACTAAAATGTGGTGCCGGGTCAATTCAAATTGCGTCCTAAAGGGACGAAATAGACCCAAAGTTGCAGGTAGTCAAGGCATTCTTGAAGAGGCACTGTTGCGGGCTCAACCATGGGGACTTGGCAGCAGAAAACCAAGAAAAGACAGCGAAGCAGTGTGAACCGGCACCATATATGCTGTCGGGACATCTCTAATTTGTGAATATTTCTTAGTGAAATAGCACCATGATATGTCAAATTCGGCACCATATGTCATACATACTTGCTATGTGAACTCAGGTGCCGGTCCACTAATCGGTGTCAGTTCACCTGATTACATCCCTGTAAAGGGGCTCATTTGCAAGAAAAAAGGGGACTTTGGTTGGAGGGTTTCTTCTGAGTTTCTGTGAAGCTCCTTAAGTGGTAGTTCGAGAAGAGACCCTACTTCTGCGGTAGTGCAAAAAAGGAGAGAGAAGAAAAAAAGGAAAGGGTAAGAGAGAGGATTCTCTGTAGGTAGGGCATTACCCCCAGAATTTACCCAGTGGGGTTCCTCATGTATCAGAATCTATGTTCAGGAAAGTTTATGCACATTTCAGTGCCATTGTATATTGTGTCCCCTTCTGATCCTTGATGTTATGTTTATTTTCCTGAAATCTCCCTTCTCCTTTTATGTTTCCATTACGCTTTTCACGATTTATGCTTATGTCCCGTTATGATTTGTTTTTCTTTCCTTTTTCCCTTCCAGAGAATGAGGATTTAAGTTCATCAGCCAAGGGAGAGTTTCTCCCATGGGAATCTACGTCTGGAATTTACTTTGAGCAGGGAGCATGATCCCAGGTCGCAAAACCCCCAGAAATCTTCCCCGCGCTGATTCGAACTAGCTGGATCACCATCATCTGTCCCCTTGTCGCCTGGTCGGTTATAGAGAGGAACAACGCATCTAAAGAGCATAAGGTCGATGGGGGTTTCTTGATCATAAATCTGTCTTGAGGGCCAACAGTAATCGGTCTAAGTTCTGGAAAAGGGGGCCTTGGCTGAAGCCCTAAATTACCCTATTACGGCCCTATATCCGGTTGAGTTTGGGGACGCTCGAATCTGATCATCTCTGGAATGGAAATCGTGATCTAATGAGCTGATATCTTGGCCACATACGGGGTTCCTCACAACCCAACATTCAGTTGAATATGAATTCATTCACCTTTTGATTTCCGTCCAAGAAGGTTGTCCCAAGTTACACCTTAATCCGGCGCGATTTTTACGGCGATTTCAGAGACATAAATGGAACCCACCGTGAGTGGGGTTCAGAAATCCAATCTCGCCTATATCATGGCTCAGGTTGGGCCCCCAGAGAAGCCCAACATTCACCTTGATTGTGGTGGCTCCCCCCCTCGGGTTTTCACTCCTTTTTGCGAGGTCCCCTCTCGCCATTTTGCCGCAAAGTGATCTGGCGCCATTCTTCTCTCTCGTTTCCCCCTTTTTACCGAGTGATCTGACACCCCCTTGCTGACTGGGTGTTTGTAGTGTGAACGATGGATCAGATAAAACTGTTGCATTCGAAAAGATATGCAAACGTAATTTCAACTCTATTTAGAGCGTCTAGACAACTTCAATCCCTTAGTAGGCTAGCCCTCGAGGATATGGCGTTGCGGATGACTACGGATGTCGCCGCTCTGTGCGCATCCGACGAATTAAGGGGCCGTCTCGAATCTCCGACGATGAACACCCATGTTATCAACCCCAAGCTTCCCGAGTCTAGGGGGTGATGCTGCCGAAATTTTGCCAAAATTATGGACTTGGGGAGATTTCCGAAAGACTCAATCTGGACAATTGCGTGTCCCAAAAAAAAAGGTGCCGTATCAAATGAACATCCCGAGGCCATGGCTACCTACTAATGAAAGTCTCTGATATTGGAATAGCAAAAATTATAATAAAATCAAAACAACAAAAAGTGTTATAAAATCAAAACAACAAAAAATTAGTTGTGATAGCATACTGCATTTCTAATATTTTAAACAGAGTCACACCCAATGTTCAAAGCCACAAGACATGTTATCCACAATAAAATTGAGGAAAGTGATATCTATATCCCTAAAAAATCTAAAATATCACTATACCCCTATCTTTATGGAATCTACTTACTCGTATACCTTTAAATTCTCTTAACCTGAACCGTGATATCCGCAGGATTACATTCACACCAGACGGCCGTAATAATGCATGTGAAGAGACCATTTTACCCCAGGGTAGAGAGAGAGTGTGTGTATAGCATCCTGAGTTTTTTGGACATTTTTCGGATCTACGGCGGCGGCTTGGTGATCGTGGCGGTGGTATTCTCACGACAAGGGGCGTGAAGATCAGGATTTTAGAATGTGATTTCGTGATCGACGGTGATCCGGTAGCCTTCGAGCTTCCTTGAGGCAGGGGGACAGATCCCTACACTCTTTCGTACTTTCCCCATGATTTGTAGGCCGATGAGAGGTCGAGAGGGATTTATTTAAGCCAGGAGGGCAAAAATATATGTTTGGGGTTTGAGCACCATATCTTTAGTTTCCCAAAGGTTTTGGCCGATTTGTGGGCTTAGAATCATGTTAGGAGGGTTGGGGATGGATTCCCCTTTGTTTCCCCATCATCGGGGGATGATCGGGGCATGGATCGGATTTTTTGGCCTTTCCCATCGATTTCGCACTGGGGTTGCCCTTGCAGCACTTCAAGGGACAGCTAGGCATCTTTGGAGACCCTCGGGGGGCCGCCAGGCAAGTTTGAATGTCGGTTGGGCTTAGCGGTCCACCCAGGACCACGAGGCCAGGGATGTGGTCTTGCGATAGACCGCTACCCCTTGTCTAACGTCCGCTACTGACTGTTTATCCCGCCTGGTTTGAGCACCCTCAGGGTGTATATTTCCGACCGTTGGGAGTCACGTGTCAGGTAGCGGTCAGAGCACGACCATTTTTCTGTGCCTTGCGGCCCTCCGAGGACCGTTTGGCTAGGCTAGCGGCCTTGCGATAGACCGCTAGGCCCCCTGTGGCTCGCCTACTTGCGGCCGTGGGTTGACCGCTTGCATGAGCCTGGCGGCCTCAGGGAGGCCACTAGGCCTGTTTTGCGGTCCTGGGGTGACCGCCAGGCTGAGGGCAGTCCCGGGTGGACCGCCACTCTGTTTCTTTTCGATCGATGATTTTCGTGAGTTGAGTCTCACCTCCAGTGACATGTCCACTAGTCGTAGGTTTCCTACGCATGCGGGTGCGGACCCATTTGAGAGTGGTGGAGAGCGTGACCCAGAGAGACGATTGTTAGGCTGGTTACCATAGGCCCCCACGCGCAGCCTGAGTCCGGACTTCGGGGGAAGAACCAGTTAGAGGGCTTGACCTAGGGCGCATGGTCTGTGTGTGCACACGTGGTTGGGGGCGTCAGACCCATGTTGACGAGTGCGACTCCAACTAGTCCTTGTTCATGGTACTTGTGAGCGTGTCTCAGTCTCCGCTTGGGGCGTGTAGGGAGACACTTGGGCGAGCTGTAAGAGGTCAAGTGACACAGCCGGCCTTACTTCTAGTGGGTAGAGCTCCTGTCTTATGGCAGGTATAGACTTATTTTCCTATCAAATCACGGTTGGTTTGTCCGGTATGAGTAGTGGTAGTGTTTTTCCGTTTATTTATTGTTGCTTGTTGCTTCAGCCGTACGCCTGCTAGGTAGCGTTATTTTCTATGTACGTGCGTACTTTGTGACATTATTTCCGTCGTTGCAAGGTGGGGGTCCACGGGATCCCTACTGAGCCTATTAAATGAGGCTCACCCATGTGTTTTCAGGTGAGGCGAGTTCGTCGAGAGGCACGTCCGAGGTTCCTCGTGGTTCGTTTGGTCATAATTAACCGCCAGTTGTCAGAGCCGAGGTATGTCCCGTGTACTTGTACTTTACTTTTTGTTGACTGTACTTATTTTGGACATGAGACGCACTGGATCTTGTAGCTTTTAGTGAGTAGTTATTTATTTCCTACTTTGTTATTAGATTATTGTGTTATTTATGTAGTTATTTTAGCTTCTTGTGTACCCTCACACCATCCTTTAACCCTTCCGAATCTTCGAGCTCGTGGGTGGCGGGTCGGGATTCGAGTCGCACTGGTTCCTTTTCAGTACTCGGATCTCGGGTCGCTACAGTTGGTATCAGAGCGAGGTTGTGGAGGTACATAAGGATCCGAAATGATTGCAATGGTCCAGAAGGTCCATGAATGTCTTATACACTTGGCGACTGGCCTAGGGTACCGTATGTTTTATTGATTTATGAATTGTTTCCTTGATGCCAGGTGAGTTATGGCGCCAAGGAGGAGGACTCGTTCCCAGCAGGGAGAGTCAAGTGAGGGCCAGGAGGAGCAGAGTAGAGCCACGGTTCCAGAAGGCGCAACTGGGGAGGTGCGGGCTCCTGAAGCAGAGGAGTTTTTCAGAGACATGTATCAGTGTGTTCTTCAATAGCAGGGCGGTGAGGCTGGCAAGAGTTCGTTGTCTCGAGGTGGCCATGGTCGTGTGCTAAGATTTCTTGCAGTTCCAACCACCTCTTTACAATGGTCAACTCGATCCAAAAGTGGCCAGGGAGTGGCTAGATGATTTGGAGAGGATCTTTAGATCGATGGAGTGTGCTGAGGAGGAGAAGGTGGTGTTGGCTATGCATCGATTGTAGGGGTCAGCCCGGTCTTGGTGGATGGCAGAGTGGGGAGCAACGTTCCAGTCTCGTCCCCTTTGGCAGATCGCGTGGCGGGAGTTCGTCATGGCTTTTGAGCGTGCTTTCTGTTCGTCATTCATCAAAGCGCAGAGGATGCGCGAGTTTTTAGAGCTGACCCAGAAGGATATGTCAGTGATACAGTACCGAGCTAGGTTCATTGAGTTGGGCCGTTATGTACCTCATATCATGTCGGATGAGGAGCTGAAGACTGAGCAGTTTATCGGGGGGTTGAGACCAGAGTTGAGGCATCCCCTGCTTGCGTCGGGATTGGCCAACCTGGATGCGGCTTGCAGAGCAGCAGCAGCGTTGGAGAGAGACTTGCAGAGGACTCGAGGTCAGGGCAGTGCAGGCTAGACGCAGATGGGTTTTAGTCAATCGACGATCGTGCAGCAGCAGAGTATTGTCCAGCCCTCAACAGGCAATTCAGGGCCATCGCCATCCGCAATTTCAGCAGCAGGTTCGTCATCCCTTGGTTTAAAGCTCAAGAAGTTGTTCAAGGAGATAGGTTTTGGCAGGAGGCGTCGAGATTGCAAGGATCAGGGGCAGGTGTCGGCAAATAGTGTTCAGCAGCCTACGCCCTATCAGCGCCAAGGTTCGGTGAGTGGTTCTCGGGGCGGGTGTCCTCGGTGCGACGGTTCTCATCCGGGCAGACAATGTTCGGTGCCAGTGGTTTACTTCAGGTGCGACCAGTCAGGGCATATGGCGCGTGATTGTCCTCAGAGACCGCATCAGCAGCACGAGTTTCAGCAGCAGCAACAGTCTCAGCCCCAACAGTTACCACCACAGTCGCAACAGTACCAGTAGTAGGGACAGTTTCCTCAGTTGACTCGGTCAGCTGCTGTAGGGAGGTAGAGATTCTGAGGTAGAGTGACTCACATGACCAGAGCAGAGGCTGAGGCGTCATAGTTGGTGGAAGGTATTATTTTGATTTTGGGTTGTGCGGCTCAAGTTTTGTTCGATTCTGGTGCCTCTCATTCGTTTATATCGGAGGATTTCGCTCAGAGTGTTGAGGACCCAGTGGCCGAGATGTCCTGTGATTTGGCGGTGGAGTTACCTACCGATGATTTCTTGCACACCCCGTATTGTTTCGAGAAGGTGCCTGTGTGGGTGGAAGGGCGGAACTTGTCGGCTAGGCTCTATACAATACCGCTTCAGGACTTTGATGTGATCTTGGGCATGGATTGGCTCGAGACTCATGGTGCCATGGTGGATTGCAGCTCGAAGAGGGTTTACTTCCAGCATCCTTGTCGGTCCACCTTCTACTTCCAAGGTATCCGGTCTTCCTCTTCCTACTTGCTTATTTCGGCTATTAGAGCTCGTCGTTTGCTTGACGAGGGTTGTCAAGACTTTCTCACTTCGGTGGTTGTGGTCGACCAGCAGCGTCAAGAAGTGGAGGATATTCCTATCGTGTGCGAGTTTTCTGATATTTTTTTCGAGGAGTTGCCAGGGTTGCCACCGCAACGAGAGATTGATTTCGTGATTGAGGTGGTCCCAGGTACGGCGCCCATGTCGAAGGCCCCTTATCGTATGGCACTTGCGGAGTTGAGAGAGCTGAAGACACGGTTGCAAGAGTTGCTTGCCAAGGGGTACACTAGTCCTAACTTTTCCCCGTGGGGTGCGCCGGTGTTGTTTGTGAAGAAGAAGGATGGTAGTTTGAGGCTGTACATCGACTACCGGGAGTTGAACCAGGCGACTGTTAAGAACAAGTATCTGTTGTCTTAGATTGATGACTTGTTTGATCAGCTTCAGTCGGCCCGGGTGTTTTCACGAATTGAGTTGAGATCGGGCTATTATCAGCTACAAATTCAAGAGTCTAATGTTGAGAAGACTGTGTTTCGCTCGAGGTACGGGCATTATGAGTTCTTGGTGATGCCGTTTGGGCTCACCAATGCCCCCGCGACATTCATGGATTCGATGCATAGGGTGTTTCGTCCGTACTTGGACCAGTTCGTGGTCGTGGTCGTGATCGTGGACGACATCCTTGTGTATTCGTGGTCTGCTGAGGAGCATGTACATCATTTGAGGGTCGTATTGTAAACCCTACGTGATCACCAGTTGTATGCCAAGTTCAACAAGTGTGAATTTTGGCTTCGAGAGGTGCACTTTCTGGGGCACGTGATTTCTAACGATGGTATTTTCGTGAACTCAACCAAGGTCGAGGCAGTGGTGCAGTGGCCGAGGCCGAGTATCGTCACGGAGATTCGAAGCTTTTTGGCACTTGCGGACTATTATAGGATATTTATCCAGCATTTTGCTCGTATCGCGGCCCTAATGACCAGGCTTACATGGAAGGATGTGATGTTTGTCTGGACGGAGGAGTGTGAGCGAAGCTTCGTGGAGCTGAAGAGGCTGCTCACTACCGCTCTGGTGTTAGTGTTGCCTTCAAGATCAGGAGTTTTCGTGGTGTGTATGGATGCTTCCCGGGTAAGTTTGGGTGCTGTGTTGATGCAGCATGGGAGAGTTGTGACGTATGCATCTCGACAGTTGAAGTCACATGAGGTGAACTACCCTATTCATGATATTGAGTTGGCGGCGGTGGTTTTTGCCCTAAAGATCTGGAGGTGTAATACCTGAAGTCATTATGATGAGATGTAATCAGAATCCTCCACCCTTTCTTTAGCCGATGCCCTGGTATGGTGCCTTCTACATGGCTTAGGCATCACCTGTGTGAAGAGTAGAATGGCCGCTTCAGACTCAGTTGCCCGCTGGACCGCGTCCATTATGTCAGAAGCAATGGAAGCATCCTCACCTATCTGATTTTGTGTTGTATGTTGTAACTAGATCGACTTGGCCATCTTTGATTGGAACTTTTTTAGCTTCTGGAAATTAGCTTGTCTGTTGAGGTCCTTAATGGACATTCCATCGACCATTTGGCAAGCGGAGATAGTGCATGGCTCTGATACAACAGAATGATCCTGAGATATATCCTTCCCTTTAATTCCAAGATCCGAGAGCACCTCTCAATCCTTATGGGTAGTGCCATCTAGATTTGTCTGTGATTCCATAGCATCATCATATCTAGGCTCACAAAGTGGCCTATTCCTTTCTGGAGACTCTTCTTCATCATGTACATCCCGTATGTCTTCTCCCTACATGGATGCAAGGGGCAGTTCACTATTAATGTAATTCAATGACAGGCTCTGTAATGGCAGATTATTTGTGGTTGCCTCTTGTTCTATAATAGGGCTATGTTCCCTATCTTCAACATTGGTAGAGTTAATAGCAGCCTATTGTGGTTTTGGATTTTTAATAGGCGTCCACAGTGCTCGTCTGCATGTAGTGTATTGTGTGCCAGGCTGCCCTTCCTGTGTGCCTACAGCCAGTTGGCTATTATCATCCTTATCCTGCACAACATCTACATTATCCACGATGCAATCCTCCTTCATGTGGCCATGTTTCCTGCAAGATAAACAAATCAATGGAATGAAGTCGGGTATAATTTCTCACATGAACCCTTGCTCTCCCATGGAAATCCATATCTCCGATGGAATGTCCCGTGAGACATACACCACAACACATATCCGCACAGCCTCGATGCGACCTAGCCATTGAGTGGTCGGACCCAAATGGAGAAGCCTACCAAGGACAGATGCAATCAATGCAAGAGAGCCCAGACTGAACAAGCACGTAGGAAGATGTGGCAAATAGAACCATACTAGTACAAGTGGGGATTCTAACCCAGGCTTGAACCAAGGAGTCCACCTAAAAATCTTCAAAGATTGTCCCATCATTGACCAAGATTCCCGAGTCCAAGCACGTAAGAAATCCTCATAGCATGAGAACCGTACAAGAATGCATCTATTGTCTATGTGAAATGCGTAGCTAGGCTACACAATCATCCATCTCTCCTTTAAGGTTTTCTTGACATCATCCAGGCTAGGATAATTCTCATAGAACTTGAATACCAAGCAAAGTTTAAAGGGAGCAGCAGTCGTCTCAATCTCCTTACAAGAGAATTGAACCGTTGGCACCATCTTCAAGTCTATCATAGAATAGGACTTCCTGAAAGGCAAATCAACCACCAAGTCTCCCAGCAAATCTTGAACAAGCACCTCCCTTCTGTAGGCTTCTTGAAGAAGTCCCAATATGAAGGTACTGGGGGTGGAGAATCTGGGGCGAAGGCTACGGGTTCCATGACCCCTGCCCCCCCTCCGGGGATTGGCCATAGCTGAGGCGACTACTAAAACCCTAGCAGAGCATTGAAACCCTAGTAGAGGTTGATAATGAGCACTTGGTGCATTGATGAAGTCCATTGCCAGACTATCAATCCTCGATGCACATAGGATATTCCGAAACAAGCAAGTCTGGTGTGACCTCGATCCAGACTGAATCATAGAGGAAATGCGAATCATCCAACATATACTTCTGCAACATCGAAATATGGAACACATCGTGAATTGCCTCCATCTCCAGTGGTAACTGCAATTGATATGCCGCCTGGCTAATGTGCCCCACAATGGGAAAAAGGCTAGCATAGTGGGGACTCAACTTCTCACGTTCGCCAAACCACATTACTCCCTTCATAGGGGAGACCCCCACGATCACCTGATCGCCTAGCTCAAATTCAAGAGGTCATCTCTGTCAATCTGCAAAACTCTTATGCCGGCTCTGCACTACATACAATCTATGCCAGATGAGTCAAACCACCTTTACACATTGTCGCACAAGCGCTAGCCTCGTCATAATCCACTGGCCAACCTCAAACCAATCTAATAGAGTATGACATGGTCACCCATATAAAGTCTCATAGGGGGCCATGCTGATGTTGGAATGGTAACTATTGTTAATTGTAGGCAAACTCTACCAATGGCAAATGATGAATCCATAAACCCTACCACTCCAAGCAACAAGCCCTTAACAAATCCTCTAAAGTCTAAATAGTCCATTCAGATTGTCCATCAGACTAGGGATGAAAGGCCAAACTGGAAGCAAATTCAATCCCCAGAGCCTTTTGAAAACTCCTCCAGAAGCTAGAAGTGAAGCGGGCATCTCGATTTGACACAATAGAAATAGAAATCCCATGACGGCTCATGGTCTGGTGATGCATATGACAATTGCTGATGTTGATGATTAGTGGTGGAGATCTATTATTTTGAATGAAACTGTTTGTGTAAAGAGAAACTTGATCTATTATCATTTTGCATTTTCTTACAGTACACAGAAATGCCAGTGGTTCATATAGTTGTTCATAATATTTACATTGTTGTTTTCAATGTTGTTCTTGAAATGCATGTCAGACAATGTGCCTTGTGAATGTTTTTAACACAACTTATGATCATACTTGATTGATTACTTAGAATTGGTTGAGTGTGCGGAACATGGTTAGTCAAACCATTGTTTTATCTAATTATACATGACTCATAGTTGTCATCATCAAAAAGGGGGAGATTGTTGGAACTCTGGTTTTGATAATGACATTCTATGAATCATGTTAGGACAGAAATGAATAAACACTTCAATCAATTCTGATGTGTGTCTTTGCTTCAAACCTCAAGTTGTTGCATATCGGTGCATCATTTTGTCTGAATGCAATAAGGGTGATATATTTGTGTCTTTGCACATTTAAGGTCATAGTCAGTATGCATTTCTTGCACATAAGGCCCTTGCATTTCACTGTAGAAGTCGGTGCACACATTGAGTTTTATGCATATTAGGTCTGTGCATGTTTTGTTGCTAAGTCTATGCACGTTCTGGGTCCGTGCACACCTGTCTTTTAGGCCAGTGCACTTAGTGCAATACAAGTCCGTGCAACTTTCAAAGTCTATGCACATTTGCATAATATCTGGTCAAGTTGCTGCAAATTAGGTCAATGCAAGCTCTTGTACCTTGCACATAAGGTCCATGCACATTTGCTTGCTCTTCGAATCAAAAGTCCGTGCATGCATTGTCTCACGCATGGAAAGGTCTGTGCATGTTAGGTTTTAGCTTAAAAGGTTCGTGCATCTTTAGCATCATGCATTTTCGAAGTCGGTGCAATCCTTGTTATTGTAAGGGTTGGTACAATCCTTGATTGTTGCACGCATAATAGGGTCTGTACACATTTTCCATTAGGTATATTCAAGTCAGTGCATCGCCATGTCCCTGTGTGTACAAGTCTATACATACACTGTAGCACACTCGACTAAGGTCAGTGCACGCTGATGTTTGTTGCATACAATGTCGGTGCATATTTTTGCCTCATGCATTTTCAAGTCCGCGTATATCTTTGCCTCATGCATTTTCAAGTCCGTGCATATTTGCCTTATACCAAATAAGGTCAGTGCACATCCCTCGTTAGGCAAAACAAGGCTGTTGCATGCACTCTTGTAAGTTCGTGCATTTCTGCCTTGTGATAAACAAGGTCCATGCACATTCTTCCTTGTGCTATAACCGAAGTCAATGCATAGTTGATTCGTGCCTAACCAAGTCGGTGCATTCTTACACATTCCATATGTAAGCTCCGTACACATATCACTCGTGCACACTGAAGTCTGTGCACTTTTACATTAGGCAGAATAACGTCTGTGCATGTTTTGGCATATAACACATGTAGGTCTGTGTATGCTGTGCATAGAGTGCACAGAGGTCCGTGAATGTGTTGTATATGTTAACAAACGTCTGTGTACTTCTCTGATCGACTGAACTCTAAGTCATTGTTTGCCTTCAAGTTGATGCACATGATAGATCAAGGCTGTTGTAAGTCTTACATTAGAATAAACCCTGACCTATCAACTGTTTAATAAAATGCTTTGTGACTTATTGGTAGGAACTTAAAGTCACGAGATATCAAGACAACTGCTCATGATCCAAGGATACTCTACAAACTGGAGAACACTGCCACATGGCCAGGCACCATTATTTGACATCTGACACATGGGCTCTGAGAAGCTTGATCACGATGAAATCTCTGGGCGGGAAACGTGCTTTCCACGTGCCTCTCTCACGGGGCTTCATATATAAGTGGAAGATCTGGCCGTGCAATACAAGCAGAAAAAAGCACAGATAGAAGAGTAGATAGATAGAGAGAACAGAAGATAGAACTCTGAAGAGAAAGTAAAAGAGAGGAAGAGAAGGAGTTTGAGAGGAAGAGTGATCTAGAGAAGCTTCCATTGCAGACATTGTAGATCTACGTTATGTTGTGTCCTCTGGATCAGTCTGACGAGAGCAATCTGGTTTGCTTTCATTGTCAGTTTTTCGTTGCTGAACTTGTTCGATTTCAATCTTTATTTTTCTTCACTCTCTTGTCAAGCTGTGTATCAGCAGAGCTAAAGCTGTAATGCTCAGCGGGCGAGGTGGATACCTCAGACAGCAAGCTGTGTTGCTCAGCATTCTGTAATCAAGCTGTGAGGCTCAGCGGATGCAGGCTATGATGCGTAGCGGTTCAAGCTGTTAGGCAGCAGTAATCCACATTTAGGGTTGAGTGTGTGATGGACATAGGTCTGGAGGACCGAACCACCTAAAAATTCTCGGTATTCTGTGGTTTGATTTTTAGTATGATTATCACAATTTTCTTAATTTCCTTTTTCTTTTTAACCCTTTCCACCCTCTCTCTCCCACCATTCTCTCTCCCCTCTTCTCCTCTCCCCTAGGCACACGATCGAGGAAGATGCGGACGAGGCGGGATCACCGTGGAGGTGTCGTGGAGAGTGATCGCACATGGAATGAGGTGTGGCATTGGCGTGATCACTCAGTGGATTCAAAGCCGGCGTGGGTTGTTCGTGTAGTGGTTTTCGGCACGCGAGATCTTCGGTAGAGGTAGGGAGATGGATGCCCTACTCTTTTCCTACGTTTCCTCGCGATTTGGAGCCGAACGGTGTGAGTTTGAGTAGGTTTTCATGCTTTAAGGATGAAAGCATGCTTTGGCGGTGTGAGCTAAGTTCGCCATTCCAGGTGACGATTTTCAGTCTAAATGGTCTCATTCGAACCCCTGGCATGTTGGGATTTCATTCTTGCCAGTTTAACTGTGTTTGGCCATGATTTGGAGGTGGTAGGAGGCCGGTTGCCCCCGTGAGTCATGTTGGGTCGATTTGAGAAAATCACCTATTTCTTGTTGTTTCGTGGATGGTTTGATCCCTTCCGGCTTGTGGAAGGTCGATATTGTGATTAGGAACGTTTCCCTATCATTTAGACGCGATTGGGGCGTGGAAGGTGTTGGGTATGAAGCGATGGATTCAGAAGGGGGGTTGAATAAATCCCCTTATAAAATTTTTGCCGATTCAAAACTTAAAGCCCAATTAAAAACTGAACGAGTAAAATCTTGTGGAATTAAACACTATGGTTTTGTAAGGCATTCGCTCAAAAGGATTCACACTCAAACACTAATTTAGTTAATCTTATGTGAATCACAATCGAATACTCAATGAGCTTAACCGACACCTTACTTCTATGCTTAGGCAGAGTCAACCAGTAGAAGATGAAAATACAGTATAGACAGCTTGTTCTAAACATGTGTTCCAGCAATGCATATAATCAAACACTTAACTTGAAAGATCAGCAAACTCAGTATGTCTGTGTAGTAGACCTAAGCCTAATCATTCATCTATCAAAATCGAAATAGACAATCAAACCACAAAGCACCAAGAGTTTTTAGATGGTTCGGCCAGACCTTCAGTCTGCCTACATCCACCCTTAACTCCAAACAAGAGTGAGGCATCCCTTGCAAAAGCAAGAATAGCATACTCAGTCTGCAACAGACGCTACCTAATAGCTTGACCAGAGGAACACTCTCCTCTCTTCCTCCAACTCAGAAGGCAACCACTAGTGACACCCATTCACTAGCAACCAGAGACTGAAGTCTCTCTTTCTCCAAACTAGAGGGAAACCACAAGTGACAGCCTGCTATTTCGCCCCGGAGGGGGGGTGTCCATCGGGGCGGTGTGGGTGGTGACCGGAGTGAGGGGTAGAATATAGCTACGAGAGAGATGCCGAAAGTTAATGGGCCTCGGGTGCCCCTTCTCTTGGCCGTATCTGTCACAAAGTGGCACTGTGCACTCGACTTTTATGGATAGTCAAGGGGAGATCGAGTGACATAGGAGGTTTTTTGGGTTAACGGGAAACATGACAGGGGTGCGGGCGTGCCAGTCGATTTATCGACAATCACTTGTGGAACCAAACATTTAACTGGGGATGCACCGCCAGGGCGCGGCACGTAGACTCAGGGGATGAGCGACACGTGAAGGGAAGAACAGTTTCATTGGTGTGAGTGCGCAGGTGACTGTGGGGAGTCCTGTACAGGACATCTTTCCCTACCGATCGCAAGCAGTCGGTGTTTATTTACATCAGATTGAATCCAAAGACCTTCGTTCCGTGCTGAAGAGAAGTCCATATGTTCCTGAAGCCCGGGGTGAAGAGCCGAGAGCACTTTTCAGCTATAGGTTCGTCTCAGACTGGGTAGTGTTAGTTGGGGGTAAAGGGTGCTGGAGGTTCACGCTAGGTGACACAAAGGGTAACTGGAGGCCCGAACGTGGATGCGAGAGCATACGTCCAACTGACGGTGTAACATTGAGATGTATATATTTTTACAGGCGGGCTGTGACGGCCTGGGTACAACAGGGGCATGCCTTGAGACAATTCTGATGTGCCAATCGATCCTCGGGTCGATGCGTGATATGTGAATACATGTGTGTTTTGCAGAAGGTTCCTCCCGTGGTGTGGGCCATAGCCGCGATGCCAAACGGGGGCTTGTGGCTGACTGGGAGACTGAGGCGATACATCGATCCAGTGTCTGGGCAAGGTTTGATCACGGCTTGAGTTGAGCAGTTGACGTGGCCTCGTTACTAGGAGGGAGCAAGACGTCATGACACGTGCATGGTCGCAGTGGACGGGCATGTGAGGGGCAATCCCGGCATGAGGGGATGCCAGTCCTTGTCACTGCGTCTCACATATGGCGCGCATGGGCTTGTGTGTTTACGGCTAGTTAACACGTGAGGGAAGTGCGAAGGACATACCCTCGGCGTGCTAAGCCAAATAATATGGTGCTATTCAATATTTAAATTCAGGATGCTACAATTCGCGTGCCGTTGAAGCTAATTTGAACCTGAACTCAACCCATACATCACGAAATACATTACATCTGTGAGCAATGCAAACTCCTAACATGGTTCTTGTATAAGGCGGAGTTTACACTCACGCATCGTGAAGGATTTTAGATAGGCGGACCTATCTTTCATCCAACACCATTTGATATACAGAACCAAATTGATGGTTGGTAATCAAAGCAATCCATAAGGCAATTTCAATCCATCCACAATAAACCATCCAAGTGAATACCAAAACAATCCTTTCTGTTACATCCATATGAGAAGTAAAAGGAAAGAAGCAATGTTATGTTCAATAACCAAGTGCATTACATTGATTCATAAAGTGACATTTGAAGTTCATTACATGGACACTTGACTCATTACATTGACATAGGTGCATACATGAACACTTGACATTTGGACACTAACTCATGCAAATGCAAATGGCACTCATACACACAAGCACACAGCGCATGCATAATTATAACATGCATAAGATATGATACTTCTCCCCCTTTGGCATCATCAAAAGAGGGGAAGGGAGTACAAGAGACAGTGGATCAAAAATGAACCAAAAGACTCAAAGACTATCAATGAGGTGATGGAGCAGAAGGTCCTTAGCCATCATCATCAGAAGACTCCTCATCACTCAAACGGTGCTGAATATTAGCAAGAATTTGACCATGGGCCTAGAGACGGTGCTGGATGTCGACAAGGCTGGTCTCATGGGACTGGCTATGGTGCTGAATGCTTACGAAAGTAAGGTTCATTATGTGAAAGGCCTGGCAGGAGTCTTGGTGGCTGGTGGTGATGTTGACCATGTGATTGGATAGGTTATGAAAGACTTGTGAAAAGGAGTCTATCCGGCCAGTCATGGTGTCAAGAATAGTCCCAATGTTGGGGATTTGCACCCCTTAGGCATCCACAGTAGTCTCTATTCTGGTGAGGTGCCTATTAAAAGCCTCAAAGTGACAAGAGGGATGTTCAGCCCCCTAAGTAGATGGCTCACGTGGGTAAAATTGAGGTGGCACCCCCTGATCCAAATGCTGTGGAGAAGGAGGTTGCTCATCCGCCTGAGCTGGAGGTGGGGTTGGTGCTTGAGCCTCCGACTGTTGGGGCTCTTCTTCTTCCTCATTTCCAGAATCAATACCATAACCACCTACATCACGGTACAACTCACCATCAGGACCTAGTCTGTAGTGCATAGATGTTAAAAGCTTGTACCTATTGTAGATATCATCTGGCCTAACTTGAACAGTCACTTCATCAACCAAACTAATCCCAGCATAAACAAACACATTGGTAAGCTATGATGCATAGGGCAGAGATCACTGTCTTTGAGTGTGGTATGACGCTATCAAGTCGGTCATAAGACGTCCCATATTAACTGGTAGGCGGTTCAGTACATAGTAGAAGATGAACTTATGGACCTCTATAACTTCATCTAGACTACCACCTTTAAGATATATAATGGTGGTAAACATGTGGTGAATAAGCCACTGCTGTGGTGGAAAGAAATTTGTATTCAGTTAATCAGGTTGCTTACGCCATCGATGTACTGGCTACAGGTCATGAGGAAAAAAGTCACCTCAACTGGTGCATGATTGTTTACCATATCATGGCCTCTAGCAGAAACTCCTAGGGCCCTCTCAAATATTTCTGGATTGATATTGATTTCCACCCCTTTCACTAAAGTGCGCAACTGATCATTCCTCATGGATAAATTCTGATAAAATTACTGCACTAAACTCAGATAAAATCTGAGGTATCTGGTCATAAATCAATCCACCCATCTTATCCTTCAAAAGTAAAACTCAAATCTAGCAACATTTCATTTAATTCACCAAAATCGAATAAACGAGGGTTGATGATCAGCCTTGGACCCATACGGGGTGCAGGTGTAGGTGCGGGTGCCTGCGGGGGTGGAGGAGTCGGGTCCTCACCTCTTCGGGAGCTGGACTACCCCCGGGTAGATTTCTGAGGGATTCGGGAAAATAGGCTTCGTCTAGGTACCATTGGAATAGAAACGTCAATGGAATCCCTTAGGGGAACTAACCTCCTTCTCTGGGGTGAATTCGAACCGGATGACACACCAAATGCCTTGGAATAGGAAGGTCCACAAGCTGGGATCCAAAGATTGGGCTTTAACATCGCACAAATTGTCGTAGAGATTTCATCCCGAACGACGATAAGTGAACCCGATCTTGTGCGGAGAGGAGAAAGATGAGGTTTCTAGGGTTGGAAAGAGGGGTTTTGGGGGTTTAAGGTTGGAGGAGAAGGTTTGAGAGTGAATGGAGGCGAGTAAGTGAGAAAATGGGGTGAAAACTCCCTTTAAAATGCGTTCGGTCACGACCGTATCCAGACCGGTTCGACCAATTTCGGTCGACCGAAATGGTAGCGTCGGTATTTTTTCAACTGTGTACAAGAGAATAAGGCCGCCGATTTCACCACACTCAAACAATGTACTTTATCGATGGCTGAGTACGAGACCCAATTCTCTAGATTATCAAGGTATGCAAAGCACTTAGTGAGTATCGAGAAGATGACGGCAAGGAGATTCCTTAATGGGCTTCGACCCTAGTACATCACTTAGTTAGCACCAATGGACATTCAAGTCTATTCGGAAATGGTGCAAAAAGCCCAACTATTAGAAGATGCCACGGAGCTGATCAGTGGAAAAGATAAGAAGGAGCATGTTACTAGCTTCGGTACTTTTAAGCCAACCTTCAACAAGAAGAGGTCTAGCAACGGAGGAGATTCTTCTCAAGAAAAGAAGCTTAAGAAGAATAATAAACCCTTCTCCATTACTATTATACCTTCCAAGGAGGTGTGCAAACACTGTGACAAGGCCGACCATAGGGCCGAAGAATGCTGGAAGAGACTAGGAGCTTGTCTCCGTTGCGGGAGCTGTGATCACCGGATTCCTGACTGTCTGTTACTAAATGATCAAGCCGGTGACGAGAAGCGCCCAGTGAAGAAGCAAACACATCTCCAAGCTCTTCAGGAGGCAGAATAAGATGAAGGCGGACTGGTGGAAGGTACACTAAAGATTTGTTCCAAATCTGCACATGTCTTGTTTGATACTGATGCATCGCATTCTTTTATTTCCATGAAGTTTGCTGATCTACTACCTATGGAACCGGAATGGATAGATCTAGTTATTTCAACCCCTCTAGGAAATGAATTCGAGATCACACACCATTATCTAAATTGTGAATTCATGGTGAAAGGGGAGAATCTACTTGTCAACTTAATATGTCTAGACATAAAGAACTATGATGTCATATTAGGAGCCGATTGGCTATCCAAATACCAGGCAACTGTTGATTGCCGTGAAGGCAAGGTAACTTTTAAGGAGTTATCAGAACTTATCTACACTAGCCCTAAGAGTGGGAGCAAGTCACCTCTGATTTCGGCTCTCTGAGCTAGTAAGCTAATAAGAAAAGGGTGTGTATCTTTCCTTGCTTTCGTCACCATAAAAGAAACTAAGGAGTCTAAGGTAGAAGACATCACAGTAGTTCGGGAGTTTCCTGACATATTTCCATATGATCTACCTGGTCTACCCCACAAAGAGAAGTGACCTTCACCAACGATCTGGTCCCTGGTGCTAGTCCAGTTTCCAAGGAACCTTATAGGATGTCCCCTGGTGGCACGCTGTCGTGGTGGATGATCCTCCTGGAAGACGACGGAAGCTGACGGCACCGGTTAGAACCTCCAGCGTGACCTCAAAGGCCGGGCAGACTGTTGGTCGGTCTGCGCTAGTGCAGGTAAGCAGTAGGAAGAAGAGTTTGGAACGTGATCGTATGCTTGTCCGTTATCGATGAAACTCGGTGTGGACGCTGGTGGGGACGTCCCAGGGATGCCCGTGGAGTATCAGCCGCAACTGAGCACCGTGGAGATCGTACCGAATTTTACAGCAAACCCCTGCGCGCTCTGGATTGTCTGCTGGTAGTAGGACATAGGAAGGAAGAACGGGCTGGAACTGGGTCATCCAGGCAGCTATTGAGGCGGGGTTTTCTCTGGTGTACAGGTTAGGGTCGTGGGAAGGTTGGGCAGTAGTGGCGGGATGGTGTGCATTGGCAGTTTTGGGCGTAAGAGATGAAAATAGATGGGGATCAGTTCTGCAGTCTAGTGCAGTCAGAAGTGAGGGCAATAATGGAGGACGGGGTAAGCAGGTAAGAAGGGCTCAGAAAAATGTAAGAAAATTATGGGGGAAGGTTTTGGACGTGAATACAAAGTGATCAAAATTTAAAGACATTTGGAGACATTTTGATGGACGTCCCTTAGGAACGGTTTGGGCACAATCTCTGTAGACCTACACAAGGACAGTCTGAGGAGGCAAAAGGGGTATGAAGAAAACTTTGGCCACAGGATGAATTAGCACGTGGCATTCTCAGGAAATGTGGGGGACATGTAGAGGAAGAATATTGCAGAAGGGATGGATGGGATCTGAGGATGGGAGAGGGGCATGGCAACCTGATTTCCACAGCTCAGTCCTGTAGATAGACAACCAGGGAGGGGGCACAGGACAGCATGGGCTTCTCCTCCATACTTGCAGCAAAGCCTTAATCTCTGAACTCCAAGCTTGGGAAGATGATGGGGAGGTCACCTCCCAGGAGTTGGTGCAGCAACGAACCTGAAAGAAACCTTGGGAGTCACACCCAAGGAGAAGTGAAGAAGAGGTGACCGGTGGGAGTCACACCCACAAGAGAGAGAGAGGGGAAGAGGGGTGCAACCTTCTCAATAGTTTCTCAAATAAATTCTTCATTAGCCTTTTCCAAAAAGAGTACAAGGGTATTTATAGAGGGAGGGGAAAGCCCTAATTATATTCCAAAAAGGAATCCTAATAAGAATCCTAATTAAACCTGTAAAAATCGTCTACAATCACAGGATAAATTCTAGACCTGGACCACTACGGATCCACCAAGACACGGGCGTTACATGTCACGTCACTTTCCCTTGTAGCATTTCTTATTTCTCTCTCTCTTTTTTTTTACTGAGGCGGTTGCCCCCTTTTGTAGCTCCTTCACTTTTTGAATGAAAGACTTTCCTCCTTTTCGCAAGCTCTGGAATTGTTGGGGATCTTCCTCGTATCTTGTTCTCTTTACTTGTCTTGAGATCTTCTGGGGATACGGAGCGGTGCCTCAGGAGTTATCCTGAGAGGGTGCGCCTTTCGGGATCCGTTGCTTCGGTTTCTTAGGGTGTGGAGAGGCGGTAAGACTCCTCCCTGCTTTGGGGATCTCCGCCTCTGCCCTATAAATAGCGGGCCCTGCTACGTCTCCGAGCTATCTCCAGTTCACTATGTCTTAGAGAGGGAGTTCTCGTGAAATGTCGTCAGAGCAGTCAGGCACTTCATCTGACGATGGGTCTTTGCAGATTCTGTGCCAGCGTCTGAGTCTTCGGAGGGAGCCCTTGCCGACGCCTTGGGGCCATGGCCGATGACAGGGGAGAATGGAGGTGACACCCTCGAGCAATATAAGCTTGGGTATTTGGATGGCTGGCGGGAGGCCTTGGAGAAGGTCAACTGCCTATATTCCAACCAGGGGATCCTATACATCGAACTGGAGAAATTTCGTCCCTAGGGGGATGAAAACTCCCTTTGTAATCCTCCCTTCTGTATTTGAATAATATTCCTTTTCTCAGTCTTTGCGATGTGTGGCTATTTTCCCATCATCTTCTTTGATCTGCAAGTGCGTGACGAGGTGTTCCCCCTTGTCAGAGGGAACGTCTTTCGTTTTGTGGGCAGAGGTGATAGCAGGCGTAGAAGCCATCTTCCTTTTGCCAGCTTGCAGGCTCGGGCGGCTAGTTGGACGGCATCGATCTCATCGCTCTTCTGCCAACCGTTGACGATGGCCTGTAGGATAACCGGCCTCCTCTTGCCAATTTGCAGACATGGCCAGTTGGCTGGCTGGTGCAGGCTTCGTTGCTCCACTGCCCCCCGTCAATCGGGGGTGGACGGGTCATCCAGTCTTCTTTCCTGGTGCAGACCTTTTTGCCAGGGGCATCCCTAGTTGGTCCACTTCCGCGGAACAAAAGGGATGCGAGGTGTCTGCCCATAGAGTTATCGTGGTTGCTGGCAAATGACCTGATGAAGATGGTGCCTAGGGGACAAGATGCTGGAGTTGCACATCGCCGTGGTTGGGCACATCTTATTTTTCATACGCTTGTATGTTGGTCATGTGAGAGTGACTCACCAGTCTTTGACAGCTCGTATTTTGCCTAAGGAAATAAAACTCTCTAGATGGAGTTCATGTCAATGTGTACCTTTTGATGAGAGACCTCTACGTGGTGTCTTTAGCTTGTGTGTGTGTGCTCGTCTTTCTGAATTCGTGCTCAAAGTTGTGTCTTCCCAAAGGTTTTCCAACTACTGCCGTCATTTTTCGAGGGGATAAGAGTGCCTGCCTCTAGGGTACCCATGGGTTACCTTCTTATTTTCAAGGGGAGCGGTGCTCACCTCTAGGGAACCCTTAGGTTACCTTCTCATTTTCAAGGGGAGCAGCACTCGCCTCTAGGGAACCCTTAGGTTACCTTCTCATTTAAGAGGGGAGCGATGCTCGCCTCTGGGAAGCCCTTAGGCTACCTTCTCATTTTCAAGGAGAATAGTGCTCGTCTCTAGGGAACCCTTAGGTTAACTTCTCATTTTCAAGGGTAGCGGTGCTCGCCTCTAGGGAACCCTTAGGTTACCTTGGCCGAGTTCGGCTGCTGACGCTTCTTTGGACTTGTTGACGAAGGACTTCAGTGATAGAGCCTTCTAAGATTTATAGAATTCCACGTCTTGGGTACCTCTCACCCCTCCAGTGTCGTCAGCCTGTATGCTCCTTTGCCCAGTGACTTCACTATCTGGTATGGGCCTTCCCAGTTGGGTGCAAGTTTGCCCATGGCAGTCCTAGGGTCCGACACGCTTGCACGTCATAGTACTAAGTCTCCGAGGAGGAAGTGCCGCTCCTTAATGTGGGTGTTGTAGTACTGGGCCAGGTTCTACTGATAAGCCACGAGTCTTACCTGGGCGCGTGCTCTATCTTCCTCGAGTAGATCCAAGTTTTCTCGCATTGCTTGGTTCTTTCTGGCCTCGTCAAAGTGTCCTATCCGTAACGTCGGGTTGGAGATTTCTATTGGGATTACTGCCTCTGCTCCATACGTGAGGTGGAAGGGTGTCTCGCCCGTGGTAGTTCCAGCAGTTGTTCGGTGTGGCCATAGGATGTTCGGGATGGAATCTACCCAAGAGTCTCCTGCCTATTCCAGTCGGGTCTTGATCCCGTGGAGGAGTGTCCTATTTGCATTCTCCAACAATTCGTTGGCTTGGGGATGTCCCACAGAAGTATAATTGTGTGAAACGACTACCAATATTGGTATCAAACCAATACAAATTCATACAAGCTAAATCTTCTAATCAATAATTGGGCCAAAGAAATAATTTAAATTTACACGCTGCCACTGTCACCTCCAGTGCCTATCCCTGTCCCCAGCCTCAGGATGCAAACGTCGAAGGCTACTGCAGGCATCAGTCCCTCGAGTGGCGTTCATAGAGCTCCAAGCGAGTCCTTCGCCATGGCGAGGGATAAGCGTAAAGCAATAGATCTAGCATCCATGGCGGTGTTGGATCGAGGTCCTTGACAACGCCTCCTCCGTCGCCGCCACCCGTGCCGCCGCCATCCTCAGACATCGGGTCGTCGGCTCCTATCCCGGTGTCGACACAGGAAGCTAACGTGTCGTAGCCTGCCCTCCCCACCAGCATACCTCCATTGGAAGAGGCCCCAGGGGTCCTGAGTCCCCATTACTTGGCCTACGATCTGATGAAGAAGGCGACCTTCTAGTGAGCCTCTCTACCGACGCCGGTGAGGGTATGGTGCGGCTGGCGGCACAGAATTTGTTGTCGATGGGCCGAGTACTTGGTCTATAGAGCACCCACTTTCGAGAGGCCGAGCAATAATTGGTCTCCCGCCAGCAGGAGCAAGAGACCCTGGCGAGCCGAGTCTAGGAGCTGGAGGAAGAATAGGTCAGTCTCCAGGCTCTCCTAGAGTCTCAGGGGCATGCCTTGGTGGAGGCCGAGCGAGATCGAGACGCCTTTAGGGTGCAACTACAGACGTCAGAGGCCGTTTGGCTGAAAGTGAAGGTGCGAGCAGAGGCGACTGAGGCAAGGGTGGTGGAGTTGGAGACTGCCTTTGCAGTGGCCAAGGCGGAGGTGGCGTCAACGGCAGAGGAGGCAATTGAATGCTTCTGGGAGTCCTTTAAGTACGGGGACGAGCTGCAGCTTCAGACAGTCACTGTCTACAGGCCAACCAAGGATGCCGACTTCAAAGATAGGTGGACTGTGGCTCTGAAGGCCGTTGCTAATGTCACCGGTGCCCCGATGCCCGTTCTACAACCTCCTTCCTCCCCGTACAAGACCGAGGACGATCGGTGGGAGACGGCTCAGAACGCGGAGGTCGAGCAGGTCGAGAGACTACCAGAGGAAAGCTGAGAGCTGATCACTCTGGTAGACAGCCCTCAACCACCGGTGGCCGTACCTGTGGGGCTCGCCACCGAGCAAGGTGCCACCGCCGAGCACGGTGTTGTCGAGGAGGATCCTGCTAGGGGGAGTGCGCCGACTGCCTGAAGCCCTTTACTTCTTCTTTTCCTTCGTTTTTTTTTTGTAACCTCTCCAAGCACGCCCAAAAAGGTGTAGCCCCTTTTGTAATTTCACAGGTTCCTGAAGTAAAAAGGTTATGTTTCCTTTCTATTCTTTGGCGATGGATGGACCGCTGGTGTTGTATTCTTGATGGAGATCTGAACTATCTTTTGCCGCCGGGTCTCCCTTGAGAATATGGAATGTCGGATGAGTCTTTTTGGGAAGTACTAGACGGTGACTAACGTAATTCCTGAGATTCTGACATCGTTTTTAGGTGATCAATAAGAGGAAGCAACTCTTGCGGCCCTCTAGAGAGACCGTCTCCCCTATAAATAGGAGGCCTATGGGGGAGCTCTTGAGCACACAACATCTCTCTTCACACCTTTGAGCCTGTCCTCCTCAAGGGATGTCTCAGTAGGGTTCTGATTCTTCCTCGAAAGAGAAGTTCCCCAAACGTCCCTGCTTCCGTGAGGAGACCATGCCTGGGGCTACCAAGCCCTTGGCAGAAAGCAGTGAAAAAGGGAGGAGTTTCGGAAGACTACAAGAAGAGTTACCTACAAGGCTGACGGAACGCTCTGGTAAAGGTCCATCACTTCTATGCCATCAGAGGGGTGTTAAACCTCACCCCAAACGATGTCGCCCGATTCAATAGCGCAGAAGGCACTGCAACCCCAAGCGACATATAAGGACGCAGGTCAGCAAGAAGCTGCGCCCGGGACTTCTCCGACTAACCCAATACCCAGACTGGGTCGCCAACGTGATGCTGGTCCCCAAGAGTAATGGGAAATGGCGCATGTGCGTGGACTACCCTGACCTCAATAAGGCCACTCCCAAGAACAGCTTTCCCATGCCGTGGATCGACCAACTTGTTGACGCGACGGTCGGGCACGAGATGCTGAGCTTCTTGCATGCCTATTGGGGTACCATCAGAACAACATGCACGAATCCGACCAAGATAACACAGCCTTCATCACCGACCACGGCCTCTACTGCTACACACGCATGTCGTTCGGGTTAAAGAACGCGAGAGTTATGTACCAACGTCTCATCAACTATATGTTCGACTCTCAGATCGGCCGCAACATGGAGGTGTACATTAATGACATGCTCGTCAGAAGCCTACAAGCGCCCAACCATTTAGAGGATCTAGCGAAAATGTTCACTACGCTTTGAAGGTGCTTGCCAATTTTGCCAAAGTGTCGGCCTGTGCATTTTCTCCCCTGGCAACATGGCCTATTTCAATGAGGTAGAATCACTCCATGAGCCCTTTTGCCTTAGTATGGTAAGGGAGGAGCTCGGGCTTTCGGACATCAAACTTTCCCTGGACTGGCCTGACGATCAGCAGTGAATCGTCAAATACTTGTAGCATTTTGATCTCTATTTGCAAGGCAACTTGGAGGCCAATCATCAGAGCTTCATATTCTGCTTCATTGTTGGTGCAGGGCTTGCTGATGCAGCACGAAGTGTGCACTACTTCTCCATTCGGAGACTTGAGGACGATGCCGGCTCCAGCCCATACCATGGTATGCCCGGACGAGGTTATTTCTGTTCTCGAGGCCCCGTCAAAGTATAGCTGCCAGACGGCCTGTTGGACTTGGTCCACCTCCAGGGTTTCATCTTTGGGTAATTTTGTAACCAGCGGGGAATCTTCGGGCACAGGGTGTGCTGCAAAGAAATCCGAGATGGCCTGCCCTTTCATGGCCTTCTGTGACATGTAGGTGATGTCAAACTCTATCAGCAGTACAGCCCACTTGCCAAGGTGCCCCTTCGGGACAGGCTGGGAGAGAATGTGTTTGACAGGATCAGCCCTGGATATCAGGCTTACTTCATGTGACAACATGTAATGTCTTAGCTTCTTGACTACGAAGACCAAGACAAGGTAAACTTTCTCGATCGGAGTGTACTTGGCCTCGACTCCCACTAGTCTTCAGCTGAGGTAGTAGAGAGCTTGCTCTTTTCCCTCGTCATTGTTCTGGGCGAGCATTGTCTCCAGTGAGTATTCGGTAGCTGCTATGTAAAGGATGAGCGGTCTGTCTTTAACAGGTGCCCCCAGTATAGGCGGGGTCTTCTGATAGTCTTTCAACTGGTCGAAGGCACGCTGGCATTCACGACCCCAGCTGAATGGTGCATTCTTCATCATCAACTTGTGAAACGGCTAACAACGTCCCGACAAGTTGGAGATGAACCTGTGGATGTAAGCCAGCCGACCTTGCAGGGATCTCAACTCTCCCAAATTTTTTGGAGGGGGCAGCCCATGAATAGTTTTTATCTTGACAGGGTCAATCTCGATTCCCCTGTGTCGGACAATGAAGCCGAGAAATTTTTCGCTGGAGACGCCAAAGGCGCACTTCATTGGATTCATCTACAGCTCGTACTGCCAGAGCCTCTGGAAGACGACTCTGAGGTCACTCATATGATCTTCCCTCCTCTTCGTCTTGACGACCAAATCATCAATGTAGCATTCGACCTTGCTATACAGCAGCTCATCGAATATCTTGGTCATCGCCCCCTGGTATGTGGCGTCGGCATTCTTAAGGCCGAAGGGCATCCTTTTGTAATGGAATATACCCTTGGGCGACATGAAGGCTGTGTGGATCTGGTCGTGCTCAGCTATCCAGATTTGGTTGTAGCCTGACGATCCATCCATAAAAGATAGGGCCTCATGGCCAATGGTCGCATCAATCATTACTTCGGTGATGGGCACTGGGAAGTCATCTTTCGGGCAGGCTTTATTCAGGTTGCGGATGTCCACGCAAATCCTGATCTGTCCATTCTTCTTCTTCACTGGCACGATGTTGGCCAGTCAAGTGGTGTATTAGTTCTCGACTACAAAATCAACATCTTTGAGTTTATCGACCTCTTTACAGATCTGGTTTATTAGTTTCGGTCTCATGCACCGGGGGGACTGCTTCACCGGCTCCATCTTGGGATCAATAGCTAGAATGTATTGAGTAACTTCGGGGCTAAGATCGGGCATTTCTTTATAGTTCTAGACAAAGCAGTCCCGGAACTCTTGTAGCAATTTCACATATTGTTCCCTCTCCTGCGGAGGTATAAGGGCACTAAGAAAGGTAGGCCTGGGGTCACCCTCAGTGCCAAGGTTGATTTCAACAAGTTCGTCGATGGTAGCCTGGCCACCATCCTCAATTTCTGGCGGCGCCGACAGTAGGTCGACAAAATCTTGATCTTCACCCTCTTCAGCTTCGAGGATGCCACATGCCTTTTCTGGTTCTACCTCGATGGGTGCAGAGGCCGTGTTTACTTCACATCCTCCTGAGGTTGCAGTCGGCAGGCCCGAGGGGCTCCCTGGCGCGGAGAGTCATAGCGCTACTCCGGGTTCCTTTAGGTAATCATCATAGATAGCTCCAGTGAGGGCCAAAGCAGCCGTGCCCTCAGGAGCCTGGTGCTGGATTGATATCATGTGGACTCCTCTTCCGGGGCTGCCTGTCGCATGGGGACACGGCGGGGCCACCACATAATCCCCTATTCTGAGCTCATCCCTATCAATCAGGTCCTGAGCAATGTCTTTGAAGATGTAACAGTCTTCGATAGCGTGGCCCAGTATCTGGTGGTAAGGGCAGAATAGTGGGTCGCCACTTCTTCGGGTATCTTGGGGCCTCTTGGACTTCAGGATGGAACCTAACCTAGCCGCCCTCACCAGCACCCCACGCCCCAGCCCCCACTCCCTCTGCAACCCACGTTCACCACCCCCTCTGCTAGTGCGTCCACAGTAGTCCGGGAGCCGCCCCGTCGTTGCTTCCTCTTCCCGTGGATTAAGAAGTTCTGTTCTGCTACAGTAGAGACTTGGTTGGCAGACCCACTAGCAACATCCACAGTGGGATTCGGATCGAGGAATCTTCAGAATATTCATCCACCTTCAAGTCGGCCACACTCCTGAAGTGGTCCTGCCTCCGTTTGTCGACGGCATCAACCGCTATAGGCATTTCCGTGCAACTGCACATGGACTGTGTCTGTTCCTGAGTGCCACTTGGCAACATCGACACTGACTTCCCCTGTGCGAATCGGCCAGATGTCCCTTCATGAGAGTCCTTCTTATTCAAAGCGCCGATGAACCAGAGGTGGTCCCGCCTTCTTTCGACAACACCGCCGCCCGGAGCATCCATTCTCCCTCAGTCGCACCAGACCCAGAGCTCACTATTCACCTAGGACAGACTACTACCAAGTCGGCCCTGATACTCCCTCCTCCACTAGGTTTCAGGTCGATCAGTCTTCTAAAAAGTTGTGGCTTTTGATGATATGGAACCAACGCAAGTGGTTTCGTCTCGTTTCAACTTCGGCATCAAAAATTCCACGATGGCCATCGTCGACCCATCCTGCTGTTCACCCAGGAACCTGATGCTGACCGTCTGGGCGACCCTGACCTGTGAGATGATCTGATGGCCACCCTCTTTTGAGGGTTTGTAGTACCCCCTGTCTGCTACGTCCACTAGTTGGTCCCGTCACTTTTAGAGTTCTACAGCGAGCGCACCTGTCGACGAACCTCGACTGCGTCATCCAGTCCTGTGAGGCAGAACTGCGCAGGCTATCGACTATGACCTCCTCCACCTTCCAGTGACATCGGCTCGATGTCGGACTTGCAGGCATCCTTCGGCATCCCCCAAGCTTCGTCCAGGCATTGGCAATACTTCGATTGGACATCGGAGCTAGGTGTACGATCATAGTTTGGTTTCCCCTCCCCTCGTTCCACCCTCCTGAGTGAGGGTAGTGCATGTAGTGGATTGCCCCACCCCCGTGATCTCCCTCCCTGCGTGGAGTGTAGTAATTGTAATAGTAGGGAACATAGTCAAGCCTCCTCGACGTAGCGTGTCTATCGGGTGCGCACGCTCCCCGGCCCGCCTTCGTCTCCGACCGGAGCCAGTCCTTCAGACGGGCGAGGTACGTGCGGCTGCCACTCCAATTTGCTTGTCTAGTATTAGTTCCAACTACAGTGCCCGTGTGAGGAGTGCCCGGTCCAAAATTCTACTTTTTGTGAGTTCTTGCTACCGGTGAGTGAGTGCACATTTGAACCGATCCCCTCGGTATCGGCTCACCCGGTTGAATCCGGTGCCCACGACCTTGTTCCCCGGGTGGTTCATCACCACTCTCCTCGCTACTCGGACCGTGTTCGACCCCCTCGCGAGCCCCAGCTCGCCGAACCATCGCTATGAGTCCTGTGGAGTCTGCTGTTCGCATGAGTGTTTGCCTTGTCACTTAGACGACCTGTGCTCATTGTTTGCTGGCTTAGGTCCTAGTGTCTCGACCGGGTTCGTCCCGCGTCACCATTCATTGACAGAAGGGCAGGGATAGGAACTTACTGGGACAACCCCGCCAAATCCTACCTCGAAATCCATAAAATAATTGGGACCACCACATCATTTCTGACACCACAGAGCACAACGAGGACATCAGGCTCGAAAATCAGCAACTCATCGAGAAGACCCTCCACTCGCCCGAGCGCTCCTCTCGATCAGAGCACCTGCTCCGACACCTCAAACCACAGCCTTAACACCTCAGGGGCTGGACAAGCCTCAAGCTGGAGTGGCCAACATCGACGATAGCTCCCTTAGAGCACACTCACGGCCACTGGACCACGAACAATCCTCTCCAGTCACCTGACCACACTATAGACCCCTCGAATGTAGCACCGCGAGCTCACGCCTGTCAATAGCCTCTGCCCAATGTAGCACGACTGGGGCCACCACCGATGAGGGAGAAAACTCTCGACCTTGATCCTTAGACCCCACGCCGACACTCTGACAAGAACAGCAACCACCTCCACAGTGCCAACACCGCGCCCTCACACTCTCACACGAGAAACCTAGCGAAAAATAAGCACAAAATCCTATGCCAGCTATCGACTGTACTGGACCATATGGACTCTGATCACTACAATATTTTGAATTCCTATGTATGTCCACAACCACTGCTCTGATACCAGCTGTAACGACCCAAGGTCTAGATACTGAGAAGGACTCGATACCATTCGAATCCTGACCCGCCACCCACGAGTCAGGGGACTCGGAAGGGCTAAAAGGAGTGTGGAGACATAAAGAAATAGGACATAAAGTAGGACAATACAACAATTAACAGAAATAAACAGGAGTTTATAAGGATAAGGGAGACCAAGAGTCCTCAGGCTATAAAGAGCCCACGTCGAGGACGTAACCCCCTCCTAAAACTCCTCCGCTCATAGGACTCATGCAGCTGGCGCACTATTTAGACCTGGGAAACTCTTCGGCGAAAGGTAAGGCCACTGTAAGCCTAAACTCCCTGAGCAGGAACCACTTCACCACTTGGTGGAGAGGAATCTTGCGCCCTCACCTCCTTCCTCTTACTCCTCGCATCAAGGCTCTATTGACTTAGGCATCAGAGGGTTCCCCCTGGGGATTCATCCCTGGGCACTTCTAACCTGTTTCCCTATCTTGCAGTTCGTAACTTCGTGGTCATCATCTTCGGCTCAGGACTAGCGTGAGATAACCCCTCTTCATTTGGTGTCGTTTGTGGGAAACGAGCAAATAGCCAACATGGTGCGAAAGAGCTCCAGCAGGAGGGCCGCCGATGACATAGGGAAAGCTCTGGCAACAGAGGAGGGTGCACCATCCCACCATACGGGGAACACCCCCTCTTACGCCAGTGACCCAATCGGCGACCTACCCCCACCCATGGTGGAGGGGCAACCCCCTGCCGGGAGCACAGACCCCCTGCAAACCCTTAACGTAAAATTGGATAGCCTCATTGATCTAATGAGGACCCAAGAGGCCAGGGAGGAGTGTTCGCGACTTCCCCAGGAGAGCCCCCACCGTGGGGATGCTTCCTTGCAAACTGCAGGGGGCCGCTTCATCCTCTGGGGACGGCAGATAATTCACAATCGGTCAGGTGGACCATCGCAAGCCCATCCCCTGGAACAAGAAGCCTCCTCTACTCCAAGGAGATAGAAGTCCAGAGAATGCCAACTGCCTCCGTGGACAGAAGCTCTTGAAGGGTGTCGAGGCAGCATCTAGGAGTGCCCTCATTGCCCCTCGACCCAGTGACAACTAAAGTTGTCCCTCCGATTACGAGACTTTGAGAGGCATTTTGTAGAGCTAGAGAGCACCCTCTGCGCCTTGCAGAAGGCCTCTCCCGTGGAGGATGTGGAGAAATCCCCATTCTCCGATCACATCTTGAAGGTAGAGATCTCTCCCAGGATCTCCCTCTCGACCTTCAAGTCGTATGACGGCCAGGGCGACCTGGTCGATCACTTCGACAGCTTTGACGCCCTGATGACTCTTCACGGGGCATCCGATGCCATTAAGTGCCGAGCGTTCGTGACCACACTGGTCCAGGGCGCTCAGGCATGCTTCCCGGCCCTCGCCCTCGGTTCCATCCGAGACTTCAGGTAGTTCAGGTGAGTCTTTAAGGAAAGCTTCATCGGTACGGTCCCCCTAGGTCGGTAGCGGGGCTGTTGGCACTTAAACAAGAACAGGGGGAGAAGCTGTGGGCCTACATTAACCGATTTAAATCGTAGGCCCTACGCATCCCATGCCTGGATGTAGCCTCAGCCATAACCGCACTGACTGGAGGCACCCGTGATGAAAACCTCCGGCGTGAGCTAGTCCTGCATCCTCCCACCTCCCTTGCCGAGCTAGTGACCCTGGCATTACGCCATGCTGAGTGCGAGGAAGTCCTCAGCGCCTGCCACGGCACAACCGGCTCGGGTCAGGAGGGGGACAAGAAGTGAGCGTCTGAGCCAAGCTCGGGCCAAGAAAAATGGTGGAACCGAGACGGAGAGCATAAAGAGCCATCCCAGAGATACGAGCGGTACATGCCCTTGACCGCTCCGGTGTATGAGATTTACAAAGACATCAAAGGCACGGGCCTCCTCCGCCAACCCGAGCCTATGAAGGTGAAGCATCGCAACCGCCGCAAACACTGCCTCTTCCACAGCGACCACGGACACCACACCGGCGACTGCCACTAGCTCCAGGATGAGATCGAGCGTCTCGTCCATCAGGGGCATTTGTCCTGGTATGTGTCTAGGCAAAAGGAGGACCGCGGCACCCCTAAGGAAATCGACAACATTCCCTGTGGGGTCCACATCAACATCATCACTGGAGGAGCTGCGTCAGGAGGAGATAGTAGCCGAGGAAGGAAGCGTCACGTCGAGCGGGCAAGCCGAGCCTGTGAGCCCCCTAAGGCCCCACCGGCAAGCGAACCGCAAGCCCTGGTATTCTCTGACCAGGACCTGGAAGGGTTAACAACCCTGCATGACGACGCCCTAGTTGTATCGGCCACAATAAACCATTGTAATGTAGACATAATCTTAGTCAACAATGGTAGTGCCCTTGATGTACTTTCCCACGATTCTTTCCTCAAGATGGGTGAGAATCCATTTAGACTCCGCCCGATCCGAACCCCGCTTTGTGGGTTCAACGACCTGGCAACCTATCCCGAGGGAGTCCTAAGCTGCCAGTTACCATTGGCACCCCACCCAAAACTGTTACGGTTATGGTAGACTTCATCGTGATCAAGGGAATGATGACATACAACGCCATCTTCGGCAGAGGCATCCTCAGCTGGACGAAGGCGGTGCCCTCCACCTATTACCAGAAAATGAAGTTTCCCACCAAAAATGGCGTGGGGGAAGTTCGAGGTAACCAGGCACTGGGTAGAAGGTGCTATAATATCTCGGTCGAAGCCATAAAGCCGGAAGGGAAGAACAAGGGGATCAGGGGAACCGAGGAAGGACCAGCAATGTCTGAGCCTGGTGGCAAGTTGCTAACGGTCTTCCTGAAAGATAACCCCACCCTAGGAGTCAAGATCGGAGCTGATCTCCCGTCTGATGTTCAGGAGCAATATAAAAACTTCCTTTCTGAGTACATTCATTTCTTCGCATGGTCTGATGAGCAACTTCCTAGGATTCCCGGGGATATTGTTATGCACAAGCTCAACCTCGACCCCACGGGGAAACCCATCCAACAGCGCAGAAGAAAGCATGTCCTGGAGAAACAGGTGATCATCAAGGAGCAACTCACCAAAGGGAAGGAGACTGGCCTCTTCCGCACGGTCCTCTACCCGACGTGACTCGCCAACGTCATTCTGGTACCCAATGCTTTGGGAAAATGGCGAATGTGCATGGACTTCACCGATCTCAACAAGGTCACACCGAAGGACTACTACCCACTGCCAAGCATCGACCAGCTTATCGATTCAACCTCCGGCAATGAACTGCTCAGCTTCCTAGATGCCTACTCTGGCTACCATCAGATCTAGATGGAGCCAGAGGATATTGAGAAGACCGCTTTCATCACCAACTCTGGTGTGCACTGCTACACTCGGATGCCTTTCGGGTTGAAGAACACTGGGTCGACATACCAGAGGCCAGTCAAGTAAATCTTCGAGCAACAACTCTGTCGGAATATCAAAGCCTACATTGACGACATGCTCGTTAAGACGCCAAAGGCCGAGGATCATCTTACCGACCTAGCCGAGACTTTTGGCACCCTCCTCAAGTACAGCATGAAGCACAACCCCGCCAAGTGTGCCTTCGGAGTCAGATTAGGGAAGTTCCTTGGCTTCCTGATGACTCAGCGCGGGATTGAGGCGAACCTCGACAAGGTCTAGGCCATCATGGACATGCAGCCACCTACTTGCGTCAAAGACGTCCAGCGTCTTAATGTGCGCATAGCCGCACTCAACCGTTTCCTCTCTCGAGCGGCCGAATGATTCTTACCCATATTCAAGCTATTGAGGGGACCAAAAATGGCATTTTCTATGTTCACCTGGGATGAGGAATATCAGAAGGCTTTTTAGGAGCTCAAGGAATTCCTAATCTCGCCCCCTGTACTATCAAAGCCAGTTTGGGGCTAAGCATTGCGCCTGTATCACTCGATGACTCCTTTCACTATAAGCTCGGTTTTAGGCCAAAATGATGTGGGAATCGAGAGGCCGGTCTATTACACTAGCAAGGTGCTCAATGAAGCCGAAAGGGGGTACCCTACAACCGAGAAGCTCGTGCTAGCATTGGTTACCTCAGCCAAGTGTCTCCGACCTTACTTCCAAGGTCATTCCATCATCATGTTGACCGGCGAGCCACTGAAGAAGATTCTTTCTCACCTTGAGGCCTCAGGGTGCCTCATTAAGTGGGCCATCATGCTCGGGGCCTACACGTGTGGCCATCAAGGGACAGGCCCTAGTGGACTTCATCGCAGAGAGCACGGTCCTGCTCAAGGAAGAACCTTCATCGGCACAAGGACTTGATTGGGACCTATTCATAGATGGATCATCCATCTCGGCCGGCAGTGGCGCTGGTGTGCTCCTCAAGTCACCCGAAGGAGTTGAGCTGCAGTATGCCTTGAAGTTCAACTTCTAGGCATCTAATAACGCTTTTGAGTATGAAGCCCTCATTTTGGGGGCTAGGATGGCGTGCCGACTAGGGGCCGAGCGAGTCAGAATCCACACTGACTCCCAACTAGTCGGTAGCTAGGTCAACGGTGATTATGAATCCCGGGAGGCACCGATGATCAAATACCTTCAGATGGTTCGAGGGTTAGCCCAGCTATTCGAGAGCTTTGAGGTAGTCTGGATAGCTCGTGAAGAAAACTCCCGCGCGGATGCCCTCTCTCGCCTGGCCTCCTCCCTCAGGCCGAAAGGCACTCGATCAGTCTTCCTCGAAGAGCTAGAACAACCGAGCATCGAGTCCGAGCTCATGATCATTGACCTGGCTACACCGAGCGATTGGTGGACCTCGTACCTATCCTGGTTGTGGGACTCTCAAGAGCCCCCTGACCATCGGGAGGCTCGGAGGCCGAAGTATCAAGCTCGGCGCTTCGTCCTCCTAGATGACGCCTTATACCACAGATCTTTCTCCAGCCCCCTTCTAAAGTGCATCAGTACTGACGAAGCTACTCGAGCAGTTCAAAAAGTACATGAAGGAATGTGCGGTGCGCACCAGGAAGGAAGATCGCTCGCCAAGATCTTGCTTCAGCAAGGGTACTGGTGGCCCACTCTCCAGTGCGATTACTTAGCCTATACACAGAAGTGTGACTGATGTTAGCACTTCGACCACCTAGTCCATCAGCCTGCCTTGGAGCTCGTTACTCTTACTGAGCCATACCCCTTCGCTCGGTGGGGAATTAACATCCTCGGGCCATTCCCTATGGCTCAGGCCCAAAAGAAGTTCATCATCGTCACCATCGACTACTTCACAAAGTGGATCGAAGTCAAAGCCACCGCCAGGATCACCGAGTCAGTCGTATGGAGCTTTGTTTGGAAGTTGATTATCTGTCACTACGGCATCCCCCGAGTGATTGTGAGCGATAACGGTCGGTAATTTGATTCTCACTATTTCAGAGAAAAATTTACCGACCTCGATATTCGTAAGCACTTCACTTCGGTCGCCCACCCTCAGGATAAAATTAAAACTTGAATGATTTTGGGATCCAACAAATGCCCCCCACGGGAGGTCCGTCGAAGCCGAAGGTGACGGCGGGCGGCCCGTGCACTCCGTTAAGTTTCCTTGCTCTTGTGGCATGATGCCCTTATGACTTGAACCTTGATACGTATCCTTTTGACACTTGACATTATCTGTATTTATTGGATTGGCATTTGACAATTTTCCTCCTTTCTTTGCAGGTAGTCACCATATCTCGCGTCAGAAAGAGCCGTACCCATGGGTGTAGGAGGCGTGATAGAGAGACAGCCCCTGTTGTTTCCAAGAAGTTGATAACTCCACTGGGCCCTCCAAGAATCACAGCGGGAAATTTATTTTCTCCTAATCGAGGGATGAGTGTGATTGCTTTAGGTCCACTCCCGGAAGACGAGTATTGGGGTGGCACTGTTGACATATCTCTGATGGTGAAGCGTGTGGATTTCTACAAATATGAACGTCTTGAGGGCTATCCGAAGCATTTCCCGCTAGACGAGTGCTTGTTTCCCTTCATTCAGAATTTCATTCCAGAGGATATGGATGAGGACGATGTTAGTTTGCCCGCGGAACGTATTCAACTTGAGAGGGCCATTTTGGTTGGACGGGATAGCATGCTTGGCTGCTGTGGCACTTCTTACCCCAACTTCCTCATGGGTCTCGTGCGCCAGACTCAGTTTTCTGCCGATACCCAGTTGGGTTTCTTTAGTTCTGAGACTGGCTGCCCTACTCGGATTCGGACATTTTCATATGTTACTTGGGACGTATGTGGAAAACAAGACAGTGTCAGATGTTGTTTCTGGTTGTTTCCTGACTCCCTCCGGCACGCAGTTTGTTCCTGAAGGGTACGACAAGTTATGTCGCCTGGACAAGATCACGAGCGGCTCCACGCCTAGCTGGTATGACAAATGGGCAGTTGTTTCTTCTCATAGATTTCATTTAGGAGTCACAGAATGGCTCATGGGAGTTCTCCATCACTATAACCGACTACTTGAGCATGTTGGCATTTGCCATGTTGTTACTACTGCTTTATATCGCTACCCTTGTTATAGTGGCCTACTGCAGGCCTTGGCTGAGCAATTCAATCGCAAGTTCAACACTTTCGTCACAGCTGAGTTAGAGACAACTTTTGATTTATGGAGCTTTCATAGAGTTTCTGGTCTTCCTATTTGGGTCCGCCCTTATGAAGAAGTGTCCCTTGATGATCTTCATAGAAATTATTCCACAAGATCAGGGGAATATGGACTCCCATTGAGCTTCAGATTTTTAATGAAGGCTTGGCGAGATCTTGCCCGTTTTGGAAAGAAAAAGGGTCCCTCTGCTTCCACTGGAGTCGTGAGAGTTAGTCTGAATGCCTGAGTCTAATATTTCTATAATGGACCATTCTACTTTTATGAAAGATTTGTTGAAGATGACAGGTCTTTGAGCCAATACCAGCAGCTCATTTTGCCTTCACAGGAGAATAGGTCGTATTTGTCTACGCCAGAAAATGCAGGGTGGAATCCCCAGTGGTTGTCAGACCAGATTTACCTTGCTGCATATCTAGTTTACTAGCTTGCTACTTTCGTTGTGCCATATGGGGAGGAGGGTCTGGTGCGGCCCGAGCTTATCTATCCTACTTGTCTGTTGCCTTGGCAAATATTTATCATGGTTTAGGGAACTTGACAGCTCACAGTTCTCCTAGGGACAGAGTGTATATATGGCCACGCATTATTTAAGTGCATAGCCTAGTTTACTGTTGCCAACATTGTGTCAAAATGTGCCTGTTGAAAATCCGGCAACCCTACTAATTTTCTTGTTTCGAAACCACCCCGATCAGAGTCCGCTCGAGCATTTATCAAGGGCGCGGAAGCTGCTGTCATATGTCCCCACACATGGGGAGGAAGGTCTGAATTGTGCCCATAACTCTTATGATTTACGGCTGTTTGCTACTGAGGGCCCAAGGGGGTCATCTTATAGTCTCCCCCATCACCAGACCTCCACTCTTTCTTTTTATGAGGACTGGCTATGTTGTATCAGGTCGAGTACCCTTGTGTTCAGGAAAGGCAGCACCACTGTTTTAGAGCCCTACTATCTTCACCGCTTTTCGCAGAACTTTGACTACGATCAATCAATCCCTTCGGATACTGACTTCGTCATAGAAGGGCGATTATGTAAGAGTCATGATACCCACTTAGTTGCAAGCAGGTGGGACTACTTTTTCATGGGCGCGCTAGATCAGAGATGCACCCTCCCAGAGAGGAGACGGGCCAGCCGAATTGACATGTATTATGCCCATTGGTGGTTCAAGCATAGTAACGTGTTCGGGCAACCTCCTCAGAAGCTAAAAGAAGTTGAAGAAGCCTGCTTGGGAAAGACTGATCTTCCCCCACTTGCTATTGAACATTCCTTCCTTTATGCTCAATTTTCACATATTATAAGGGTTGTCAGAGATTCCCGTGCAGAGTGGGCATGTTTTCCTCGGGATTTAATCTCGAGACATCTCTCGGTTGTCCCCCCTTTGGCACCGGACATATATTAACGATGCCCATGTGAGCCACGCCCCGACTACTGGAACCTCCCTCGTTATGTCCACGGCTTGATTTCGCACCGGGCCGATAGACTCGCTGATTTTTTATCGCTCCGATCGGGTTATTTAACCGAACATTTCTATTTTTCTAAACAATAAATTCACCGTATCCCGGCATACATATGCTCCGATTTTCCCGCGTTGATGGCGGCCTTTCGAAACTAGGCATCCGCCCGAACATCGAATGGTTGATTTATGACCGAAATGGTTTCAAATATCTTTCTGCTCCCCACTAAGGGGAACTTTAATACTTTTCAATATGATGTTTACTCGTGTCATAAAAAAATGATGTTTAGGTCGTGAGGTCCCATATCTTGATGATTAACTAGAGATTTTTCACTCTCCGAGGGGTTGTAATTAGCGTCGCGACCTTTATGGCACGGCGGGTCTTCAGTCCCGACCCAATACCCACAATTATCTGATTAGTCAGACGGAGCGCACCTTGGGCTTCAAACCATCCCAGTCTCGGAGCCCGAACATTTTGTCACGCATGTGATTGGCACGCCCTTGCACTAGATAAACTGATAAACCAATGAAAGAAGAAGCCCGATATTATTTTTATCCATCAAATTTTTAGTGCATCCAACATCCTCGAAAAGAATTTTTGTGAGCGTGCATCCTGGACGTCACAAAGCTTGCCAACAGGTGAACACTGTGTCTAGCGTCAGGGGTCTTGCTGCGGTAAAGGCTGGATCGCACTCACGTTACTGAGATGCCTATCTCGAGGACTTTCCCGCCGGGAATGGGTGAGAGGGCAACAGGAGATCCCCACGATCAAGCATGGTACCACTCCACAAACGATGACATTGCTAAGTCAGAGACACGCCACTGCCTCCTGTATAAGTAGACCACCAGTGAGACCTATAGAGACAGAGGCAAATAGGCAGACACAGAGAGTGGGCAAGCAAATACGTAGACTCACCGACATATCAAGAGATTTTTTTCAATCAAATAGCGAGAGAGAGAGAGAGAGAGAGATCCCTCCATGATGCCCCTCTTCCTGTCTCTCCGAGCATTCACTGCCAACTCCGATCATTCTTTGGGCATTCCCCCGACTCCAAGCTACCTCCTCTCCTTCCTTTACTTACTCCCTCTTCTGGTTCTCCCTTACTGGACAATTCTGACTTAAGCATCGGAAGATTATCCCCTGGAATCACTCCTAAGACTCTTTTCTGACGATTCTTTCTAGTGTCCGTAGGTTCCTTCAGGGTCGCCAGCTACTCTTCCTTGTCAAATAAATCTTAAAGGTGTAGTATGAGACAAAGTGGACACTTTTTAGCCTCTATACTTTTTGGCGCCATCTGTGGGAACAAGTAGGATACTATGGCACCCAGAGGAAACTATCCTAACACGAGCAACCGCCAGGGAGCTCAGGCCTCCCAACACGCTTCCTAAGAAGCATCTTTCCACCCATCTCATGGCTTAGCTCTGCAAGATCCAGTCGTGAACGAGCTTGCAGAGATGCGCCACCAAATATAGACACTGATGGAGGCTTATCAAGACCTCCTCAATCCCCAGGCGGAGGAGGAGAGGGCCTCGATGAGACTCCCCCATAATGCTGGTGTGCCCACTATAGCGGAGTCTCGCCAAGTGTGTGAACCTTCACTCGTCTCCGCCATACACTCTCGACGCCCACGCAGCCTACCATCGCAGTGTCCTACCAGCCCACTACACTCCAATCTGGAGATGGCACAGTGGTTATGATGCTATGAGGAGGTCAAGCGTGAGCTCGAGGGCAAGGTCCGCTACCTGGACGACATCCTCCGGGCAGTGCAGACCATGGGCCTAATCGATGATGATTTCGACTTCCACGCTCCCTTCTCTTAGGAGATCATGGAAGCGTCGACCCCCCCAAAGTTCCAACTGCTGACGTTTACCCAGTACGATGGCACCACCAACCTTGCCAATCACATACATAGCTTCGAGTCCAACCTAGTATTTCTTACCCAATGTCTTAAGAAAATTCAGTATATCACCAAACTTTATGTACATTTCCCTTATGCTCTCATTTTCATCCATCTTGAATAACTCATATTTGTGTACGATGAGGTTTATCTTGTTCTCTACTGTGTGGAAACGCAACCATCACCCATGTGCTCAGAGAGGCCAATCATGCTACTGATCGCCTGGCCAATTTTGCATGTCTTGCCCGTTGAAATTCTTTTTTCTTCACTTGGCAGTCTTTACCCTGGGATGTTCGGGGAGCTGTCAATTTGGATAAGCTAGGAATTCCTAGCATCCACATGTAATTAAATCCATCTTTACGAAATAAAGTTGGTGGTGGCTCCTTGCCACCGCCTACACCTTTTTTAAAAAAAAAGGTTTATCTTGTTCTCCTTGAACTACCTTGTATATCTTAAAGGCGCGTCTGGTAATATTTTAAGATTATAAATTTTTTCATAATTTTTTAGAGAGAGAAAAAGTTGGCGGAGACTAACTGTAGCGGCGAGAAAATGGATTCCACGTCATGTATCATCTTCTCTATTTATTGATCAAAAAAATCGTCCGGCACCTGTGAAAGTTTACAAACACCAGAAACCAAAGAGGTGTCAAAAGGAGCCCCGGGTGTTACCCTAGGAGACAACCCTCCGATGCTTAAGTCAGCAACAGTTCAAAGTAAGAATAGAGAAGAGCAAGGGGAGATGGTGGAGAGAGTTAGAGGTCACTATTGTAGATCTGAGAGATGTGGAGGCCCTCCAGTCAAGTGCTCGCCGCTCCCAGTGGACACCCAATGAGTGCTCGTTGGGTGGTAAGGTCCTATAGGAGGGATGGCTTCTCTCTCTGGGGAAGTGGTTGCATGTGACCTCTCTATTACTGTGGCTTAATTCTCTGTGTCTTTTCTTCTCTGTCATTGTCCTTTTTTATAAGGGGTTGTCCTAGAGGTGGAGGCCTATCCCTTTTCATGGAAGGTCGTGGATAGTGGAGCAACGTCTCCCACGATCGAGGGGGGAGTTTCCCTTTGGAGGGTGAGTTCCTCGACGTCGGTCATTCTAGGGTGAGTCTTATGGTGCTCATGGGGCATGCTCACCTCTGATGGGCTAGGGGCCGACGTCGTGGGGGCAACGATTGGTCGTCAGAGATTCTTCAGGCATTCATCGCGCCTGGGCTACCACCTTCTGGTGGCTGTCGAATCCGATGACATGTTGGGCCCAGCTAACTGGGCTATAGTCATCATGGGCTTTTATTTCTGGTAACCAGGCCTGGGCTGTCGTGGGTCCGTGATATCGGGTCCGTTATGGGCCAAACTGGATTTACCCTCCTCACTAGCCCCCCTACTCTCAGTTGCCGAGCACTTTGTCAGGAGTTGAGAGTTGAACAGGAGAGGGTTTATAGCTCGGGCAGACTCTTAGGGTTATCAGGACTGGTGGCCCTAGTTGGTTGCTTAGGGCTCAAGGCATCTCTAGCAGTGAGGAGCACCTCTTTAGCAATTATGACGTGAACTCACAGTGTCAGGATGTCGAACGGGTGCCTGAGTCAGACGGTCGTACTATGATAGTGACAGGTGCCTTTTCACCTACTCTACAGCCCCGAAGTGGCTGTTTTGCCTCGAGGAGTTATAAGGGCCGTCGTGAGGACTTCCTAGACCCCCATCTGCTTCTCATTTGTCAGATTTGCTTATTGTAGGCTTCCTCTTCCTTCGTCTGGTGAGGGTCCTCTTCCCTTCTTTGTGCCTTCTTCTTCCCGTAGCCATGCCACCCCGTAGGAGGAATCTTAGGGTCAGCCCGTCCTCTTCTATCGAGGAAGTGGACCTTGGCCGTGGTAACGCCCCGAGCACTTCGGGTGTCGACGCCAGTCATCCCCCTTCTCCTCCATTAGTCGCCTATAGGGTGGTACACGGGCTGCGAGAGGCCTTCCAAGTTCCACCTGAGTTTGACATCATCTTCCCAACCATTGACGATGATCAACTGAGTCTTCCCTTGGGTGGTATCATGGTTCCCGTGGCAACTTTCCAGGCGGGCTTCCTCCTGCCTGTCCATCCTTTTATCGCATCCATTCTCCATCACTATGGGTAGCATCTAGGGGAGTTGTCCCCCAATTCATACAACATTCTTTGAGGTTTCATTTTCACTTGCCAGAAGACTTCGGTGGAGCCGACCGTCCATCTCTTCCAGCACTTTTACAGCCTTCAGAGCTATCCGGCCAATACGCCCTATGCCTACTTCAAGGCACAGTCGGGCCGCAACATTATCCATGTCTCTGTCACTGCGTCCAACCTCAAGGGTTGGGTGCAGCGTTATGTGTATATCATCAAGTTGAGCGATCATGATTCTCCCATTGACTGGAGGGTTAGGGGCTTCCGCCCTCTATGGGCGGACAGGAAGCCTTCAGCTACTCCCAAGGAGGCCAAGAAGATAAACGCTATCCTCTAGTTCCCCCTGGCTGATGTTGATCTCCTGCTGACTCCAGCGGTGCTCTGGGAACTGGGATTGAGGCCCCCGTTACCTCTGAGTACTGACCTCAAGCCCTTATCAGGCCATGCTAGTGATGAACTGGGCTGACGAGTTTGGGTTGGTTGCAGGTGCTCCGGAGGTGCCATCATGGCACTACGAGGTGGTGCAGTTGTCGCAGTGCGCCCCCATTCCCGTGGATCACGTTGCGCCTGGGGCTGGCTAGTTAACCATTGCCGCCCCCCAAGTCACAGTCGCCTTCACTCCGGGGTGGCTCCAATATCCACTTCCTATGTCTGTCCCGGTGGCGGGTTCCTCTATGATGCCCGCGGTCAGCGGTGAGTCGAGTGCTCGGAGGGAAATCTCTGAGGAAGCTACTAGTTCTGCTGAAATAGAGTTTGCTATGCCTGGCTGGTTAATTATTGGCAATGATGAGACTTGGTGTGTTTAATTAATTGGTATTCTATGGTTATGATGGAATTATTTCTGACCATGGTATTGCGTTGAATGTATGGATTCACTAACCCAAGTCACAGCATGCCTAGAAATCAACATATTTTAACTATTTCTACTGTCGTGTCCTGATATTCCACATCGAGGCGTGATAGTTTGGTGGTATCAAAGCCTAGGTTTTCTAATGTTCCTAGGATCTCTAAGTTCTAGGGTTCTAAGTAATGTCATAGGACCTATAACATTGTTAAAAGTCTAAGAATCTAACCCAGTGAGATTTGGGTAGTGACTCGGGTTAAGTTAATAATTTAATTCTAGAAAAATTCTGACTAGGTGGTTCTAAATTAATCTATTCCACGTGTAGGGTATTTCAATGGCAGCGGAACGTGCGCAATGGAGAGACATGCAGCATACGATGCAAGGACTAACTCGGGCCCTGCATCAAGTGGCCCAAGGAGGAGGAGCACACCAAGGAGCGAGAGATCTTCGTCGAAACTTCTACGGGATGAATCCCCCATGATTCAGTGGCTCGACGGATCCAGATGAAGCTGAGCATTGGCTAAAGGAAATGGATCAGATCTTCAAAGTTATACAGTGTAGTGATCGAGAGAGTGTTCTTTTGATGACTTTCTAGTTGGAACGAGACGCAAGAACATGGTGGGAGGCCGTGAAAGCCACTCTGTGAAATCAGCAAGTAACATGGAAGGAGTTTGAGGAGCTCTTCAACAACAAGTACTTTTCCTATCGGGTGCAAGAAAAGAAGGCGGTGGAGTTCATTGCTTTGAAGCAAAGGAACCTATCTGTTGCTTAATATGAAGCTCAGTTTTCCAGGTTGTCTCGCTATGCGACTCATTTAGTGTCAACCGAGAAGATGAAAGCAAAATGATTTCTTAATAGGTTCAAGTTGCATTATATCAACCAATTGGCCCCAATGGAAATCCAGACGTATGCAGAGATGGTGAGGAAAGCTCAAGTTCTAGAAGACACCCTAGAAATGACGGAAAGAATCCGAGGGAGAAACTCCAAGAAGGAACAAACCACTAGTTCCAGGAATTTCAAACTCGACAATGGCAAGAAGAGGCCCAACGGAGGGTCTAGTTCAGGGAAGGATAAGAAGACGAAGAGTGATGATAAGAAGCCTAGCCCAGTTGTACCATTCAAGGGCCTTTGCAAGTATTGTGACCGCACAGGTCACAAGATGGAGGAGTGTTGGCACAAATGGGGCGCTTGTCTTCACTGCGGAAGCGGGGACCATCGTATTCCAGAATGTCCCCTCTTGTCAGACCAAGCTACACCAAACAAGCTGCAAGGAAGTCGGAGGTAACAGGGCAAGCTTCAAGCTCTCCAAGAAGATGAGGCAGGAACCACCGAGGAGGGTGGTCTCGTTGAAGGTACACTTGTTGTTTGTGATAAGCTAGCATTTGTTTTGTTTGACACTAGAGCAACGCACTCTTTGATTTCTCGAAGTTTTGCTAAGTCTTTAGCCATGAATCCTGTGTTAATGAATTCTCCACTGGAAATTTCAACCCTTATTGGTTCAAGTTTAGCAATGAAACATTATTACCCTTCTAGTAAGGTTTTAGTTAGTGGACAGAATATGCCAGCTGATTTAGTTTGTATGGACATGAAGGATTATGATGTAATCCTAGGAACGGATTAGTTGGCTAGATATGAGGTAAATGTCCATTGCAGCACCAGCTCTGTGTCTTTTTCTGGATGCCTCAAACTTTCTTTTGTCGGGGTTAGGCACTCTCAGTCTTTGCCACTTATTTCGGCTCTTCGAGTTGAGAAATTATTGAAGAAAGGATGTAAGGCTTTTCTAGCTTTGGTTTCTTTAACCCCTGAGAAGGAAATTGAGATAAAGGACATTCTGATCATTCGAGACTTTTCAGATGTCTTTCCAGAGGAATTGCCCGGACCTTCAACTGAGAGGGAGGTAGTCTTTTCTATTGATTTAATTCCTGGCGTGTCTCCTGTTTCAAAGGCTCCGTATCGTATGTCTCCTGCGGAGCTGAGGGAATTAAAGCGACAACTAATGGAGTTGCTCGAAAAAGGGTTTATTCATCCAAGTGCATCCCTGTGGGGAGCCCCAGTCTTGTTCGTACGGAAGAAGGATGGTACGATGAGATTGTGCATCAATTATTTGTAATTGAACTAGCTTACTATCAAGAACAAGTATCCATTGCAGAGAATTGACAAACTGTTTGACCAGATAGCAAGAGCTCAATATTTTTCTAAGATCAATCTTCGATCAAGATACCATCAATTGCGGATCACAGATGAGGATATCTTTAAAATAGCCTTTCGTAGCAGGTATGGGCATTTTGAATTTGTAGTAATGCCTTTTGGATTAACTAATGCTCCGACAGCTTTCATGCAATTGATGAACAGCATGTTCCGACCCTACCTAGACTAGTGGGTAGCGATGCACATTCTCCCCGGGCGAGGGGAAGGTTGAGGCACAGTGTGCCAGCACCAGACCAAGGTCTGTCCATGTTTTGCCAGCACAAGTGAAGGTCGATGCATATTATGCCAGGGTAGGGGAAGATCGATGCACATTGTGCCAGCACTTTTTTTTAACCAAAAAAATCGACCAATCAGGACAGACACCGGTTGAGTGCACCCTCCCTCATAAAGAGAGAATGTTCTCACTCCCCCAGGCTGTACCAATGGCCCTAGATTTTATTGCTTAAAGATGGGAGAATTATAGGGACAATGGGGCACACCCCTGAGGAAACAAAAGGGCAAACAAATAAAGGCCCTTAAGAAAACATCAAGATAATGAAGTGTATGGACTAAAAAAAGACAATCAAAAGAGACTAAAAGAAACGAATGGCTGGCAACCCAGCCTTATCCATCCTAAGGGCCCCCCTGGCCAACCGTGGAAGATCCCTTTCATGGACGAAGACAGTGTTTTCAGAGGCATGAATGCATATGATGCTAAGGAGTCGGCTACTTGATTCCCCTCCCTAAAGGTATGTTGGAGCAGACAGCCACTATCTTGAAGAGAAACCAGGGTCCTCCTCCACCACGGGAGAGCCATCCAGCTAGGAGCCTCATCCTTCCTAACTGCCTCGACTAGGAGAGCACAGTCCAAGAAAGCAGCAGCCAATCTTACTCCACACTACTGTGCAATAGCTAAACCATCATGCAAGGCCCTTGTCTCAGCTAGCAGGCTATTGCCATGGCCATAATAGAAGGCAAAACCTATAGTCAATCTTCTTGTAGCATCCCTTATACAACCACCACCTCCACTCCTACCAGGATTTCCCTTTGAAGCCCCATCCACATGCAAAGTATACTCTTGTAGGGCCAATCTGTAGAAGACTATGAGGGGTAGTTTAATTGTAACCTGAGGAAACAGTTGGAAGGAGGCAAGACATCTGAACTGAGCAGGAGACATTGGCCTGTGGAAATTAAGCTTGTCCAGAGCCAAAGAAATTGAGGAGAGGATCCTCCTCTTTATAACAACACTGCTCAAGGTCACACCTTCGAATCTGGCAGCACATCTTAGCTTCCAGAGTTCCCACAGCATTAATACAACAGCATACATCCCAACAAAACTGAAAGCTGATTACAGATTAGAAGCTGATAGCAAATTCCATAACCGAGTAGTAATCTGATCACTTAGCCAGACCCTATTGCTTATCAAGGGATTCACCCAACCCCACAGCTCTGAAGCTAGCTCACCAAAGTGAAAAACATGATTGAGGTCTTCTTGGCAAGGGGAGGAACAACAGTTGCACCTGGAGGCCAATTGGATACCACAGTCGACTATCCTACTATCAACAGGCACATCTCGGTGGAGAAGCTTCCAAATAAAAAGGGCAGCCCTCAGAGCAATGGCTGAGTGCCACAACTTAGCCCAGGCTGGCCTCCGCAAACCTTTGGTTCGGATCAAATTACACACTGACTTTACTGAGAACATGCCTTTTAGAGTACCAGTCCATACACAAATATCAGGTTCACTGGTGAATTGAATATTAGGGAGAAGGAAATTATTGCTGAGGAATCCCCTAGCATCATGCTGTGAATCCTAGAGCACCTCTCTGACTGAAGCCAAGGGAGGACCAGCACCCCCATTCCTTCCACTGGCCTGAGCCATATTTACAATTGGACCATTCCCAGTCCATTTATCCCTAAAAAAATCAACATCAGCCCCACTCCCAACAAACCACCTGCTATTAGAGATTAAGATTTCTCTTGCCTGCCTGAAGACAGCCAAAGGCATTCTAGCAGGAAAAGGTTTGATACAGTTAGCAAAGTGGGATTTGATGAAGCGACGCCGGGCATCCAAGGACCAGAGAGATGACCCATGAATAATGTTCCACAAAATTTTAACAGGTAGGGAAATCTGAACCCACTGTAGGTCCCTTATACCCAATCCTCCCTCTAACCGGGGCTTCTGGATAGCTGACCAAGCTACCCAGTGTCGACGGTTGGTGCCTTTATCTCCATGCCAGAAGAAATTTGCACATTGACTTTCAATGAAGTTTAATACCTTCTTTGGGATAAAACATGCTAAAGCTAGATAAATTGGCATGCTGTGTAAAACTGAATCAATTAAAACAACTCTGCCAGCTGGGGACAATAGCTTGGACTGCCAACCTTCCAATTTGATCTGTATCCTTTCAATTAAAAATTGGAAGTCAGAACAAAGATATCTGCCCTTCTTGACTGGGATACCAAGGTAGCTTAAGCCAACAGTCTGATACTTGTAGCCAGTGAGGGTGCGAAGGGACTGTCTTAGAGAAAGAGGGGCTTTAGTTGAGAGGATAAAACAACTCTTGGTAGCTTTAACTTTCTGCCCTGAACAATGCTCATAGCTACTAATGAAGTGTTGAAAAGGCTCTATATTATGTCTGCTAGCAATCAAGAAAACTATGCTTGCATCTCATACTGAGATTCTGCCACCTTTTGATGTACTCCAGGACTATTTCATCATTTTTCTGTCTAGAAGCATACAATTCGGCCACAGTGACCTCTCTTTCAGCAACATGGAAGTGCTCCCGGAACTTCCGCTGCATATTTGGCCAGTCGCTAACAGATCCAGTCGGCATGTTCGAGTACCACTCGAATGCGAGACTTGTGAGAGAAGACCCAAAAAACTTCAGCAGTTAGGATTCATCCACTGCCAGATCACCCATCACGTTCATGTAATAGGCTATGTGCTCCTTCGGGGATCCTTACCCACTAAACTTGTCAAACTTCAGCGGCTTACTAATGCTTGGAGGTAGTCTTTTAGCAGCATGATATGCCGGATATGGCACCTTGTATACATCGAACGAGGCATAATCATCACCACCTCGATCCGCCAGCTTCATATCTATTATTTGCTCGACCATCAGCTTGCTCACCATCGTCGGGTCCACCGGATCTAGATAGAAGTGTGCTTGCTACATCTGAGGGGTTGCCAACACCATAGCTTGAGGTATAGCAGCGGGGGTCCCCTAAGGGTGAGGAGCTGGTGGTGGTATCAGGGTCATGCCCTCAGTAGAGTTGTGTAGTGGCTGAAACATTGTCATCTAAGGTGAACCCTCGAGCTCATTGGTGCCACGCCATGATGTTTCAGGAGGGGTTTCCACCTACTTTGAAGTTGACTCGAGCTCATTGGTGCCACGCCATGATGTTTCAAGAGGGGTTTCCACCTAATTTGAAGCTGACGCTTGCATGCTCAGCTCACTCAACTGTTTCTTCAGCGTCTCAATCTCTTGTTGGTATTTCAGGAGCAGCATCATCATTCTCAGATCGGGGGTGGAAGAGCTAGGTGCTTGGCATCCTCCCACTGATGGAGCGTTTGAAGCAAGGGCTGGCCTTTCACCCTCATCTTCAATAGTGATCGCGTTTGCTACCAAGGTGACTACATCCGCGCTTGTTTCCCCAACAAGGGCTTGCACCACATCAGCTATAGCCTTCTTTCTTCTGGTGATAGGACCAGGCCTCTCGGCGATCCTAATCACTTCTTCAGATTCTTTGGGTAGAGACCCATAATGGCCAGCCACTCCGGCCATGTTACTGCCGAATATCTGGAGGTGGTGGTTCCTCCATATGACCCTCCTGGCTGGCTGCCTAGGGAAGGCTAGTATGTTGAACACCAAGACCCTCGGTGTGGCTTGTTCATGGAAAGATGGTCTATAGCAGCCGGACCCTTCATCAGTAATTTCCCCCGAGTTGACTTATACTCTCCGGTGTTCATCTTCTGCAGCGTTTATAGCTTCTAAGAGCCGTTGCGTACCTTGAGGGGTATTTCCAAGACCCTGGAAATATCCCCAGATGGCCTGGGTGATATCATCATGCCCATCTATGGGGCGGAGTGTAGGTGCTAACATTTTGTGCTGAGTCGAAATCCGGTAAGCAAACTACCACCGTCCAGCTATCTTGTTGCATCTTCGGTCAAAGGCATAGACATTTGCCTGCCGGCCGTAGCCTTGGAAGGTTGGTTTGTGAGGTGGTAAAGCTGAGACCTCTATTCTCTTTTCTTCTTCTTCTTCTTTTTCATCAAACCTGTCAATCCGAATAGGTTCCCGTTGTACAGCAGTTGGGGCCAGCCTTTGCTTGGGCACCCATACATGTTTCAGCTTGGTCGGCTTCGGGGCCAAACCTCCCCTCGATCCGGACTTGACACGGTCCAGCTTGTCTTGAGGCAGTGCTTGGAATGAGTTTCACACTGGTACATTGCCAATCACTCGATCTGGCGAAATCCTGGCCTGTCGGCCATTCAGGAAGATGCAGACTCCTCTGACTAAGGTGGATTTGCCCGATGTTGATAGCCAACCTTACAGTACGTCGATATTCTTCTTGGCCACCCTCCTGGCAGCTGGTGAGCGCCTTTTGTTATTGGCAGCGCGAGAGTGGACATGGTGGACGTAGCAGCCCACCGCAGCAGCATTAGTTGTGGTCGGCTTTGCAGCACCAACCAGCTTCATCTCTTGGACATCTAGGAGCTCAACGAAGGCCACCCCCAAGAAGTTGGGGAAGCCTACCACTGGCAGGAAGTCGCTAAACTGTGTTGGCACGGCCCGATAGCAGTACATGGCATGATCAGCAACCACAAGTGGTCCAAATGAAACAACCATCGTATTATCAGAATGTAACCTATAGTTTTAGATTTAAAGCGAGTTAGTATTTTAGGAGGAGGCCATTGGGCCCCTAATCCTGGCGAGAAGATGAAAAGAGGCTAAGCCCCATGGGCTGTGCCAACTTGTGGGGAATGCACTAAATTTGGGCCTTTTCGTTCTTTCAATCTTACTTGTAGCATTTATTTTATCTTTTAGCGATTTATTAAAGTGCGTGGGTGTGCCAGTGACGAAGGTGACATTTATTCGGGCTTCAAGACTAGGAGGAGGGTGCTCTTCAGCTGTGTAGAACAAGCTATTTGGCCCGTCTGCTTGCGCCACCTCCCAAGCTTTGAAAGGCTCGATAGTAGAGATATTGAGGCCAGGAATTGGCTTGGTGAGGCCTTTTGGGACTCCAATGCGGTCGTGCTACTGGTCGACCTTGACTTCATGAGCTTCGGGGTATATAGCTGGGGGTGCTATCCTACCCACATCCTCGAAGACGGTAATATGGGAGACGGCCTTGGGCTTCACATATCCGCGCGGCGGTGGTGGGTACCAGCCGTCACCGGATGCTCTTTTCGATGCCCCCGCAGGGGTCTTGGCTTCAAAAGTCTTCTGGGAAGGCCCTGCATACAGGTTGGCATCTGCCAAGTGACATTTGAACACCTCGAACGGGTGGAGATCGGCGAAGATCCTCTCCTCCTTTCCCTCAAGACTATACTTGATGCATTGGTGGAGCGTGGAGGGCACCACCATATTTTCATGCAGCCACGGACGGCTGAGCAGTGCTTTATACGAGGTGTGGGAGTCTATGACATGAAACTGCACCTTCGTAGTGAAATCTGCCAGGGTAAGTGTGAACTCTGCCACCCCCATCAACACTTCACATTTCTGATTATAGCCGGCGATACGCATATCCCTGACTTTCTCGAGAAGCACATTGAGGTGGTGCCTCTCGTAGATTCTGTAGGGTAGAATATTGACAGTTGCACCAGGATCGACCAGAATTCTGTTCAGCTCTCTCCCATTCAAGTGGCCCTTTATATACAGTGGCTTGTTGTGGCTGATGGTAGGTAGCAGCATATCCTCCTCAGTGAAGGTCATGCTGGCTTCTGGCAGTGCTTCAGTCAAGCAAGTCTCCAAGCAAGCAGGCGTCTGCAAGGTAGTGATGATCGCCTGTCGAGTCTCTTCACTCAAAGAGAGGATCTCCCTGATTGTAAATCTAGTGGGGAGCTTCTTGAGCGGCTTCATTATTTGGCTCCCAGCTAGGACATTAGAAAGCATCATTTCTTCTGCACATCTGGGCTTGGGAGAGTCCTGAGCTACGGCCCTGATGGACCCGCTCCATCTACCTCAGACTCGACACCTTTTTGATTGGCACCGGACCCTTGCTGCCCTTCATCAGTTACTGTAGGGTGAGCTGCATTTGCATCCGAGGCTTCGGAAGACTATAGTAGTTGTGGGTGAACACTCTGAGTGCAGGGCTGGCCTCCTGGCATGGTTGCTTTCCCCTGGACATTTTGACAAATTCCAGAAAGGAAGGGACTATCTTGCCCCCACTCTTGCCATAAAGGCCTGACGAAGGGGGGATCTGGACTCCCTTGACCTCCGGGGGAGGTGTCTTGTAGGGCTGCTCTCCCCTGAATATAATATTGTGGTTGGGCGGCGGCTGGCGCCCCCATTTCCGACCTGAGCGGGTCGCATGTGCAGCAGTTGCAGCTTCGGCCTTGCCTCCCTTGGCAGGGGGTGTGAAGCAGATTTCTTCTTCGTCCTCTTCATTGGACAGGTTGAAGAGTGCTGATAGGGCATTGCAGGAGACAACCTACGCCTCATCGGCCTTAGCGACCCTTCTTTTCTTCTTCTTTTGTTTCTTTTTCTTCTTTACTTCAGCGGGCGCCTGCCCCCAGAACAGGCTGCCTTCTTTATCAAACGCCGCATTGGCTTGTTCTTTTTGTTCGAGTGATAACTGCTCTAATTCCTGCCATGGGACATGATCCCGCATCAGCAAGAGTTTCAATTCGGGCTGCACATACTCGTCCAACCCGTCTATGAAACTTTGCAGCTTCCGAGCTCCGGGGCTGATTTCCTTCACTGTAGGCAGCGGAGTTTGTCTGCTCCGATTGTGGGTAGGTATCTTGATAATGGCTAGTGGATCGGTCCACACTGGTGCTGGCACCGGCGGAGCAGGTCGTGGCGTGATGCCACGCACATGTGCCCCCGATTTTGGGCGAGGCGCCCTCTTCTTCTTGCTCTTTGCAGGGACCTGCTGCCATCCCCGTTGCTCTTTCGCGGGCTCCAAAAAGTGAGATTCATAGGTGCGCCGCATGCTTGCTTCAGAGATCTCCTCGGGCAATGCCTGATATAAGGAGATCATGTTGACTTCTGCCCTCCTCGGAGGGGCTTCATGCGGTTGCGGAGGGTCCACCCTGTACTCTCCCAACTCTATTTTATTTTTCTTCACCATCCCTTTGATGATGTCCTTAAAAACATACCAGTCCTCGATCAGATGCCCCAGCATCTGGTGATAGGTGCAAAATCTTGGACTGTCTTTTCTCTTAAGGTCTTCTGGCCTCTTCGGCTCTGGCAGAGTGATCACGCCATACTCCGCTACCTAATCGAACAGAATTCTGGTCTTGTCCTTGGGGAAGGAATAGGCCTTCTTCAATTTATCCGGCAACGAGGGACCCTCTTTGCCGTCTGTGGCTTTTGCAGGCTGCGGGGCAACCGTCTTCTTGCCTCTATCCTACTAACTACAACAGAGTCCATTCTACAGAAAGTACAGTCTAAAGTAGTAAAATATACCACACGCCAAGTGAACACTCAGCCCAGCAAGCTAGCAACTAGGAACCTCCACGCAACGCCCTCGAACCTCGAGGAAGAACCGCCGCACCTGAAAATCAAGGGTGAGCCTCCTATCACTAGCTCATTAGGGATCCCGCGGAACCCCAACCGAGAAAACAATGGCAGAAGGAAAAGAGCTACGCTAGCTATAGAAAGAATAGCAGTAACAGTAGGAACAGTAACCTATGGTGGTCGGTAAAACCTCGGCTCTATAGCTACTCCTACTGTACCGGAAAACATGACCCAGTCTCCCGTAGGGGAACAACCAAGTCATGCACCCGGCATCCCGATTCCACGATCGGGCCACCCTAGCCACGCTACTAGGAAAACGCCACGACACCTCTATCGTGGAGGCCTGCCCTCACAGAAGGGCCCATGCCGAAACCATGTGGTCAGGAACATAATCACAACCTCGCAGTCATGAACTCAAAGCCATCTAGGGAAAAGCCCTCGGTGACGCTCACCGGAAACCCCAGACGTCGACTACAGGAATGCTCTCGAAACAACACACGAAGCCCCATCTCGCAGACGAGGAATAGAACTTGTAACATGACAACTCACGTCACATGACGGAAGTACCGCCCACTAGAAGAATGACTAGATGCGTCCCCTGACATCTTACACCGCGTCACAAGTGTCTAGTTACAATGTCCCGGGTGCGAGACTCAGATACACTCAGTAACCAGCAGTAACACAAAATAAGGACTAGTTGGGGTCACTCTGGCCGGTGCTGTCTGACACCCCCAACCACGTGTGAACACTCAGACCATACTCCCTAGGCCTGTCCTCTAGCTGATAATTCTCCCAGAGCCCGAACTCGATTGTGCGCGGGGGCCATACGGTAACTAGCCTACTCACCTCTCTTTCGGGTATGCCGCTCAGCCACTCCTAGGCGAGCCAGCACACGCGTGTCGAGGGAAAGCTACAACTAGTGGACATGTCACAGAACGTGGACACTAAGAACCACGCACGCACCCATTGTGAGTAACGCGAGGGAACAGGTGGCTTACGGCCACCAGACTCTGGACAGCCCTCTAGACCTATTAAATTCAACAATCCTTGAGTCACATGACTCGGGTTAGGGCTGTCGCATGTGACGACACAGTGTCGTCAGTCTGGCCTAATCCCTAGGTCTGAAACCAAGGTGACACACGAAAAATCCCCAGCCATAGGCTGGTCAACTAGACTCATAGTCGAAGGCCATACACACGGCCCCCATTAGAATTCGGAACACACACGGGGTCACTCAGACCCCAGGATTCACAAGCACGCTAACTGAGGTAATGTGGTATCTTCGGACACCCACAAAATGTAAACGCAGGTCTCACCGTGTCTGGAACATTCACGAGGCCGAAGGTCAACCACTAGGTTACAACCGGGTCGACCGAGGACCAACACGACACACAACAACAACAGTAACACGGAGAATCGCCTGGCGGTCCAACCTTGGGCTGCCACAGACTCTATCGGCCCAACCCTGGTCCGCCACAAGGACTCTAGCGGCCCAACCTTGGCGCACTAGAAGACAAGTCACATTAGCTTTGGCACTCCCATCTCAAGCCGCCATAGCGCTCCAGCGGACCAACCTTGGCCCACCAGAAGCCCTCTGGTGCCTGTGCCTACGGTCTCTAGAGGCACGTGACCCCAACGGTCAGAAACTCACGCCCTAAGGTGCAATGGTCAAAATCGAAAGTAGTAGCCGAAGCTACAGCCGCTACAGTAGTTGGCGATTTATCATGTGGCCGCCAGCTGATGAGAACCCCTGCCAACAAAACAGTAACAGGTGGCGCACCCACCTTAGGCTGTCAGGGCATCTGGCGCACCTACTTTGGGCCACCAATGAGTGTGGCAGTCTTTGGAAGGGCCGCTACACCCACACGAGAATGGGATGGCGGGAAGAATCCCAAAAATCTGTTCCACTCCCTGATCATCCACGGATGAGGGGGAAAACAAGGGAGAAGCTCCCCCGACACCCCTAGCATGCATCTATGCCCTTGAATCGGTCCGGAACGCGATGAAATGCCCAAATAAGTCCGCTCGACTCACCGCGGCCTATGAAACTCGTGGGAAAGGAAGTGCACGAGTCAAGGTTCCGTCCCCCTACCTCCACCGAAGATTTGACGCACTATGGACGCCGTTCCATGAAGAAACGCCCCACGAAACCCCGCCGGCGCCCCACGCTCGCGAACCGGCTTCACCGTGCCCTCGAGCCTCGATCCTCGACCCATCCTCGTTGCCCACGCCACCCCACCTCGTCCCCGCCCCAGCCTATCAGCCGCCGGAGAGGTAAGACTGAGAGGAGAGTGTGAGAGAAGAGAGAGAGGGTGAGAGTGAGAAATGAGGGAAGAGAGAGTGGGAGGGGTTCCCACCCCTTGCTGTGTTGGCCCCCTTCCAACTACATTCAACCTCGTTAAGTTGAAGCCCCTTGCAGTAGTTCACAGATAGTAGAGAACCAGCAAGTTTCAAAGCCATCCACGACCTCATCCTGATGTTCCTCGAAGCATAAGTGTCACTGTTGGAAGTGTCTCCCTGTCTTCTTTGCAATAGTGGTGGTCTTGTCCCAGTCTGAGCTTGTGGTTGCTCGGAGGAGCCGATCTCCCCAAACTGCACGTCTTCCTCCAGACCGTCAACTTGAAGCTGCTTGCAGAGACTCCCACAGCCAACCAACTAAATATTTGGAGGCAGGGCTTGTCTGAGGTCTTCTATGACGAGTCGCCTTCCAGAACCAAGAAGCAGCTCCCTGATTGGACCCCGGACAAGTGAGTGCTCAATTTTCTCCCTCGAGTGCACTATTTTGTCCACTCTGGGACTGAACAGACACCCGATCACTGTTCGGGCTTTTCCTGCCTACTCTGACCTTCTCCAGCATTCTCGCAGGTCTCATTTCGAAGAGGACTCGACAACGGTTCTAGGGACTTTGGCCACGTCAGAATCAGAGGTCGGGAGCTCTCGTGGCAGCCTGGTCTTCCTGCTATAGTGGTGCCAAAGCAGATAGAACCAGAAAGCAGGGACCCTGTTCGTAGCTCTTCCCAGACCAGCACCGCCAACCAAAAGTTTCCCCAAAAATTGGTCGTCATCCTGATCCAATCCCAAAGATTTTGCCACTGGTTTCGTCGACAATAGAGTTCAGGAGTGTTCGCAGCGGCGCCGACATCGACTGCCTATCCCCTGTTCCAGAGAGCGGATAGAACCGACATCCTCCGTTCATTTAGTTCCTAGTTCATTTTCCCCTCCCCGTCTGGCTGGCTTACCACCCCTCCCTGTGGGAGGTAGTGTTTGGATGTAAGATTGACCTCCCCACCCATTGTTCAACCCCCTTGCATGGAGAGTAGTGGTGTAAATTTTTAAACAGGCCGAAGCTTCACCGGCGCAGCGTGTGGGGAACCCACACTTCCCCGCTCGCCCACGTCTCCGATTGGGACCGGGTTCTTCAAACCGGTCGAGTAAGTGCTCTATCCCTTGCTCATATTTAGGTGTCTTGTTCTTTCAATATTAGCTCATAGCTTCGCTGGCCCGTGTGAGTGAGTGCTTGGTCCCGCAAGCTCCATTGCTTCAAGTGACCACCGTGGGAGAGAGTGTGACCCGTGCCCTCGGCACCCAGTCGGCCCCATTGAATTGGGCCTCCATATCCTTGGGAAGAACCTTGGCCTTGGTGGCCCTCTACCAGCAAGGGTCCAGCCCTCACAACCTCAACTCGGCATCACCGAGTTACCCCGAGTTTTGGGTGAGTGTCGGGTGAGTGGCCACCGATATCAGTCCGATTGTCTTGCAAATCAAGCTTGCTTGTTTAGGTCCCAGGTGCACCAGTCTTGTGGCTATCACCCCCAAGGTGGTGTCACATCAAGATCGGAATGCCCTTGTTATAAAATGAGATTTTCTTCCATGGGCTCCGCCCCCGAAAACTCCCGCAAGGGGCGCTGCCCCCTTGACCCCCGCGACCTGACCACTCAGGTCGATCCGCGCGACCTGACCACTCAGGTCGATCCGCGCAACCTGATCGCACAGGTCGATCCACGTGCGAGGACGCACGATGGTGGTGCATGACGTGATGGGTTGCTGGGAGTCCTGAGTCGGGCTCTAGCTTCCCATAGAGTGGCTGGAGCATATGCGCCCACGAGGTGCTCGGGGAAGGTCCCGACACGCACGTATGGGGCCGTATAAGGGTGCTGTGAGCTCCTGAAGCTTGTGGTTGGCCCAGATTAGTCTTTCTTTGACTTCAGAGAGCTGGAGGGAGGCGACTCAGGGAATAGACCCTGGCCTCATTGTCGGGTGCCACATGACGTGGCTTGTAGTCAGGGTGCCCCCGGCTCGGGTAGCTATGCTGAACGCAGGGAAACCCGCAAACTGAGTGATCGGGGGCAGGCCCGATCAATTGTTGATGTTGCCACGGGTCACGGCTAGCTGGTTAGGACCCTTGGTTGGGCCCAGTGACTGGGGCGTCGACATGATGATGTCGTTTGTCTGGTGGTCGGGGTGACCCTCGTTCCTTGGCAAAGAGTCGTATGATGCGGTAGGCTATTCTGAGACCCAGGTTAACCCGATTGTTGAGGTGCCGACAGTGTGATACCGTATGCAGAGTGTTCGGCGGTGATCCCTGAATCTCTTCAGAGTGCCACTCGATGTGGCAAGTTGTCCCGAACCTTGGATCCGACTCGGTTATCGGGAAACTGACGGGGGCAGTGCCATGTGCTTGGGGGTGATCCTCGGTTGTTGTGTCGTGCTGCCTGGCCTGGCGACGCCTCGATTTTTGAGGCCAACTCGACTGGTAGAGCACCTTTGGTATTGTGTCATTTTGCTCTATTTAGGGAGTATTTTTCTATGCTTTACCCCTGGAACAGCAAGGTCCCACTTCGGACCCTCCCCGCCATCGCCGGTTCACCTACGGGCACTAGTGTGCGCTACGCGAGTGAGTCCGCTCGAGTGAAATCACCGGTCCGTGCACTACTTGCTTGCTAGGTCCGAGGGGTCTTCGATCTTGTGACTATCACCCCCAAGGTGGTGTCACATCAGTAATGGGATGCCATTAATGGGTATTTGACTTTGGTCATCCTCAGTGGCAGGGGGTAGCCTGCGTGCCGACCCCTCTATCTGACACCTCAGCGACCCCACTGTGCATCAAGAATCTATAGGACGTGGCCGCGAGATTTTCTCTACCGGATGCACCGTTGAGGAAGCATGTCGTTGAAAGGGCTTGCAGCAGTGCCACTGAGGGAGAGGCACAAGGCATGCCGCTAAAGACAACACATGGGCGTGCCGCTAAAGGCCAGCAGAGCGTGCCACTGGCGGGTCGGGGGGTGTGCCACTGGAGGGCACGGATGCATGTGTGTGTCGGCGAAGAACCCACGGATGTGTGTGCCATTGGAAGGGCCCCTGTAGGTGTGCCGCTGAAGGCGCCATGGTGGGTGTGCCGGTGAAGACGCCATGGCGAGTGTGCCGGTGAAGGCTTCAGGAGTGTGCTGCTGAGCTCGCGCCAGCAGGTGTGCTGGGCAAGGAGCGTGCCATCGAAGGCACTATTGAGCATGCCGTCGAAGGCACTAGGGAGTGTGCCATTGAAGACAACAGGAGTGTGTCGTTGAGATAAACTTGAGCCCATTTTGAGCCCGATCAACGGTCCACTTAGTCTCTTCGGGGCCCACGGGTTGTGAGCTTCTTGGGGACTGGTTTCTCTTCGCTGTCGTGACTCCAGAGATGGATTTACAGCAGTGTGTGTTTGTTCGGAGCGTCCGGGTGGGACATCTTCTCTACAGTCTCTTCATTTGAATTTGTTTTTGACGCCGAGCTGGTCGGGACACGCAGACGTGCAATTTTACACGTCCACAGACGACGGTGGTGGAAGAGGAGGTCTGAACTGTGACTGCTGTGGCTGAGTAAACTATGAGAACTCTACTAGCTTCAGACTTTACGGACAGTCTCGAACAACATGACCCGACTGATCACAGCGATAGCAGACCACTGGCAAGGAACAGGGCTTGCCTAGGTGATAACCACCACATCTCGTACACTACCTCGGAGGTCCCATCACTAGTTTCTGTTGTTGCTGAGAAGGGGTTGACTGCTACATAGTGCCTAAAGATACCTGTTGCTCGAATCTCTTCTTCGACCTCTTAAATTTCTTGAACTTAGGCTTGAAGGAAGAAGCACCACTCATAGCAGGTACTGCAGGAGGAACTCCCAGCACAGAAGGCTGATAACTCGGCTGAAGTTGAACCATCGGCTGAACTGACGCCACTTGAAAAAAACCTTGAGGTCTTGCCATATCCAGCTCTAACGCTGTAGCTGCCTGATAAGTTGCATTCATCTCAGCCACCGGAGTTGCAATTAAATGTTGCCTCAAGTCTGGTCTCAGGCCACGAAGAAAATGCTTAGTCTTCAGGTCTTCATCTGCTAGAACATGGGGCACATACCGGCCCAATTCCATGAATCTATTTCGATATTCCAGCACAGACATTCCACCTTGCACCAACTCCATAAACTGATGCATCTTGTTCATCCGGAGATAGGCAGGGCTGAAAGTATGCTCGAAGGTCGCAACAAACTCTGCCCAGGTGATCTGTCGGAGTGGACGGGAACGAAAAGTGACTTCCCATTCTGTAGTCCACCATGTAAGTGCTACACCCTGAAGTTGAAAAGAAGCAAGCATCACCTTCTCATCCTCTGCGCACTCCATAGATCGAAATACGCGCTCAATAGCATCCAGCCAAACTCTGGCTACATCGGGATCTACCTGACCCTCATACGATGGCGGGTGGAATAGCAAAAATTTCTTAAGTGCTCTACCACGACCACCAGGCAATTCCTCTTGAGGAGCAGGAACGGGAACTACTTGAGCTTGATCCGGGACAATCACTGGAGGAGATGAGGCACTACTTTCCTCCCGTGGAGCAGGACCTCAACCTCGACCATGGCCTCTCCTACGAGACGGCATATTGAAGCTAGAAAACACACACAATAACAAGAAATCCATCAATAATGCGAAAAATGTGATGCCCCAGATCGTTATTGGGTCTTATCGGATTCCTTTTAGGTATTTTGGATCCTTATTTTTGGGTCCCAGATCTGTTTTCTCGGAGTGTCCAACTCTATTATGTCTGAAATTACGTTCCGGACATCCTTTGTGTTCGGATCAGTGCGATCCGGACCTGTTTCGGAGGCTCGGAGGCATTCTGCGGCCTTTTCCACGCATTTTTTCATTTTCGGCTCGGGTTTCGGCAAACCCTGCGGAACTCCACTGCGGGTGAACCGAGTCATTCACCCAGACGTGAGTGGTACCGTTGTGATTGGTGTGTTCCGAGGATGGCGAAAACATATTTTTTTATTTTTAAAATTTTTGGTGAAAAATGCAGATTCTCAAAAATTAAGAAAATTCCTAATTTTCCTTGTATTTAAACCACCTCACTATCTCTCCTTTGTCATTTTCAACCGTTCTTCCTCTCTCTCGATCTCTCTCCCCTCTGGTCCGTTCGGCGCGGGATGCACACCGTTGCGGAGCTGGCCGAGACGAGGACGCGGTGGAGTGATCGGAACGCGGGATGGAGCGACGGGTTGAGCGTGGCGTGGCGCGATCTCTCAGTGGATTCCGAGAATCGACGCGGTTCGTGTTTTGGCGATTTCGGAGTGGTTTAGTCGCTTCGACGCACGAGATCTTCGGTGGAGGTAGGGAGACGGTTCACCCACCCGTTCTGCAACTTTTCCCCCAGTTTCACGCTTCACGGTGCAAAACGAGCGAGTTCTGGCCCGTTGTCGTTTTTCGAGGTTCGTAGGCTTCGCCGGGAAACGGCGACGGTTCTGCGATCGGTTAGTGTCAATGGACTCCCTGGAACGTCAGCATTCCATAGTCACTGACCTTGCGTCAAATGTGGTCTATCGGGGCCGGTAGGAGCCCGAGAACCCCGTTAACCCCACTTGGGTGATTTCGTTAGAATCGTCTGTTTCTAGCCGTTTCTCAGCCGATCTGGCTCCGGTTTGAGTTTATGTGATTGCCAGGAGCTTCACCGTTGTATCCCTTGCGCTTCGGCGTGAATGGGGCGTGGGAAGGCCTCGGTCGGGCCAACCCCACGGTTTGCTCGCCGTAACGGTTGAGCAGTCGAACCAGAGATCGTCCATGGGTATGGGCGGCTGGCTCTGGACCGTTCAACGTGTGTTGATTTCGGGTTTGCGCGGTCGGTCGATAGACCGCTCTGGGCTTGCGCGGCCAAGTGGGGTCTGCCCAGTCCCTTGTGAGCGGCCGGTCCCCAGCCGTTCAGGTTTTCCATTGGGTTGAGTGGTCAGGTCTTGATCGTTCATCTCAGTTGACCGTTGGTCAACAGCTTTATGTCAGTCGCGTCGGGCAGTTTGGTCAAAACCGTTCTGACCGGCACTGTAGTATGTCGGTTCGAGTCAGCGGTTTGGTCAAAACCGTTCTGACCGGAACCATTGTGGGTCGGTGGGCATGAGCGGCTAGGCCCTAACCGCTCATAGCCTTGGGCGGCTCAGCCCTAACCGTCCATCCCCTGTTAGTGTTTTCGGATCCGTTCCCTTGAGCGGACTACCCTGAGCCATTCATCTCTTTGAGCGGCTACAGGAAACTCGTTCATCCCCAGATGAATGGTCCACCTTCGACCGTTCATCTTCCCTTGCGAGGTCTGTTCTAGACCGTTCATTGCCCTAAGCGGCCTGATCCAGACCGCTTATCCTTTGGACGGTCCAGGGAGGACCATCTCCTGGTTTTGAGTCTTCCGTGCTCACGTGAGCGTTGTGTTGGCCTCCGGTCGACTCAGTTGTGACCCAGTGGTTGACTTTCGGTCTCGTGAGTGTCCCAGACACCCCAGAGGTTTCGTGTCCATGTTTTGAGGTGTCCGTGGCTGTCTTACCGTGGTTTCAGACCTATAGACTAGGCTAGATTGACAGTGTCGTGTCGTCACGTGCAACGGTCTTGACCCTGAGTCTCGTGACTCAAGGACCGTTGAGTTCAGTAGGTCTAGTGGGCTGTCCAGAGTCTGGTGGCTTCTAGTCCCCTGTTACTTCGTGTTACTCGCGATGCGTGCGTGTGTGATTTTCTGAGTCCACGTTCCATGACCCATCCACTAGTCGTAGCTTCCACGGAACGCATGTGTCGGCCCACTGGGAGCGCTGGTGTGGCATACCCGAGTTAGACGTTGAGTAGGTTGGTTACCGTAGGGCCCCCACGTACCACCGAGTCTGGGCTAGTGGGGGAATTACCAGCTAGAGGATAGACCTAGGGCATATGGTCGGAGTGTGCACACGAGGGTTAGGGTTCGGACCCCCGCTAACGAGCGTGACCTTAGTTAGTCCTTATTTTATGGTACTTCTGGTTACTGAGTGCATCTGAGTCTCACGCCTGGGGTGTTGTAGCTAGACACTTGCGACGCGTTGTAAGATGTCAGGGGACACATCCAGTCGTTCTTCTAGTGGGTGGTGCTCCTGTCACGTGACATGAGCTATCGTGTCTCGGGTTTTCATTTCTCGTCTGCGAGACGGGGTTTCGCATGTTGTTTCAGGAGCATTCCCATAGCCGAGGTCTGGGGTTTCCAGTGACCGTCACCGAGAGCTTTCCCTAGACGACATAGAGTTCACGACAGTGAGGTCGTGACTGGGTTTCTGAACCGTGTGGTTTCGGTTCAGGCCCTACTGTGAGGGCAGATTTTTGCGACTGAGGCGTCGTGACGTTTTCCTAGTAGCATGACTAGGGCGGTTCGTGTCTGGTTGTCCCCCGACTGTGGGATCGGGATGTCGGGTGCATGACTTGGTTGTTCCCCCGATGGGAGACCGGGTTGTGTTTTCCGGTGTAGTAGGAGTAGCTGTAGTGCCGAGTTTTGACCGGCCACCTGTTTGCTGCTCCTACTGTTACTGTTGTTCCTTCTATAGCTAGCGTAGTTTTACTTTCCGCCATTGTTTTCTCAGTTGGGGTTCCACGGGATCCCTACTGAGCTAGTGATAGGAGGCTCACCCCTGGATTTCAGGTGTGACGATTCTTCCTCGAGGTTCGAGGACGTTGTATGGAGGTTCCTAGTCGCCAGCTTGCCGGGCCGAGTGTTCACTTGACATGTGGTACATTTTACTACTTTAGACTGTACTTTCTGTTGGACTGGACTCTGTTGTAGTTAGTTATTTATTTCTGTGCAGGAAAGCATACCCAATGCCGAGTGAACACCCGACCCGGCGAGCTGGCAACTAAGAACCACAGTGCAGCACCCTCGAACTTCGAGGAAGAACCACAACACCTGATAAGTAGGGGTGAGCCTCCTATCACTGGCTCAGTAGGGGTCCCACGGAACCCCAACCATAAATAATAGCGGTACCGAAAGTAGCAATAGTATGAACAACAATAGTAGCAGAAAACACGGTCGTACACGAATCCCTAAACACGACAGTCGATGAAACCACGGCTCTACAACTACTCCTACCAAAACGTAACCCAACACCTCGATCTCACGGCCGGGGACTACCAGACCACTAACCACCCTAGTCACGCTACAAGGAAAACGCCACAACCACGCGGTCCGAAAACACTATCACGACCTCGCTGTCATGAACTCTACATTGTCTAGGGGAAAACCCTCGGTGACACTCACCGAAAACCCTAGACCTCGACATCAAAAAAATACCCAAAAATGCACAAAACCTCACCTCACAGACGAGGAACAGAACCTTGAGTCACGACATCTGACATCACGTGACGAGAGTACCTGCCCACCAGAAGGAAGGCCAGATGCGTCCACTGACAACTTAGTCCACAGCCTCAGGTGTCTCGCTATGACGCCCCAAGCGGAGACTGAGACACCATACTGTAACCAGGAACACAAAACAAGGACTAGCTGGGGTCGCGCTCGCCAACGTAGTTCCGACACCCCCAGCCACGTGTGCACACACAGACCATGCACTTTAGGTCGGATCCTCTAGCTAGTTTTTCCCCCAACCCAGACTCAGGCTGCAAAGGTGAGGAGTCCTATGGTAACTAGCCTAAAAATCGTCTCTCTCGGGTCATGCTCTCCACAACTCCCAAGTGGGTTCGCATACGTGTGCGCAGGAAAGCTACGACTAGTGGGGGCTCACTAAACGTGAACATTGAAAACCACACACGCACCCATCGTGAGTAACGTGAGGTAACAGGTGGCTCGGAGCCACCTGACTCTAGACAATCCACTAGACCTAATAAACCCAACGGTCCTTGAGTCACAAGACTTGGGTCAAGACCGTTGCATGTGACGGCACAACATCGTCAATCTGGCCTAATCCCTAGGTCTAAAACCACAGTAACATGATTCCCAAGGTAGCCCACGAGCCACCGAGTGAATCCCTCATCCAAGGGACACACGAAAAACCTCCAGCTCTAGGCTGGTTAACTGGACTCACAGTCCAACCCCACACACATGGCCCACTTGGAAACCACCTTCCGGAGAAACCCATAACGTGCGGGGGAGACCCACTGCACTCGTGTCAATTCACGGTGACTCGATCTAATGAAAACACGAAAGCTCAAGACACACACGAGGTAACCCGAACCCCTAAGACCTATGGGCACGCTAATCGAGATAACACGGTGTCTCTGAACACCACAAAATCACGAACACAGAACCCACGATGTCCGGGACATCCATGAGGCCGAAGGTCAACCATTGGGTCACAATTGGGTCGACTGGAGGTCAACATAATGCAAAATAGACATGACAAGCATGCAAAACCAAGTGGCTGTCCTCTCGGGACCATCACGCCAGTTGGCGGCCCTCTCAGGGCCGCAAAGCCTCGGCTAGATGTCCAGCCAGGACTGCAACACCCCAGAGACACTCAGACCGAAGGTGGTCACCTCCCAGACCGCCAGGCAAGGTGGCGGTCCTTGGCCTGATCGCTAGCCATCACGTGGCGGCCAATCGCAAGGCCACTACCCTACCCGAACCTGAACGACTAAGAAACAAAAAAATGATCATGCCCTGACCGCTAGGCACTGCTTGGCAGTCTCCTCGAGACCGCTAAGCTCAGTGGCCGTCCATCACGAGACCGCAACACTCAAACCGACTTAAGGGACCCCTGGTGGTCTCCATGAGGCCGCCCCATCAGGTGGCCGTCCCTGGAAGGACCACTACCCCAACCCAAGCACAAAAATGACAAACACTGTAGAAAATCCCATTTCACGCCCCGTTCACACCCATGTGAAGGGAAAAATAAGGAGAGACCAGTCACCAACCTCTCTAGCACTGAGAGGGCCCATTTAAACCCCAAAAATGCGATCAAAACACTCGATCTAGCTCATACCCCAAAACATGTATTTTACCCCATAATGCGAAAATAACCCCGCTCGGCTGGAAAGGAAGTATAGAGATTAAGGATCCATCCCCCTAGCTCCACAGAAAATTTCACGCGTCGAGGATGTCAGTCCGCCACAAAAATATTGTTTTAACCCGCTACCGGCTTGCGAACTCACGAACCACCTTCACCATCGTGATCCTCGTCCTGTCCGCACCACTCCTCACCCCATGAGCATCGCCACCTCGCCCTTGCCGCCTCCATCGGCCGCCTGGAGTGAGAGGGGGAGAGGAGAGAACGTGGGAGAGAAGAGAGAGGGAAAGGGAGAGAAATGAGAGACACTGATGAACACACAATTGGATTTTACTGCAAGTCATCCTCAGATAAAGCACATAAAATAATGGTTATTAAATGGTAGATCAAATGAAGAATTGGCAGTTAGTGTATGACATCATTAAAATAGTAGGAGCAAAACAGTAGAGATCCAACAGTCTCCCCCTTTAAGGTTCGACAGGTTGTCCAGCATTGCCAGGTTGTCATCAGTCAGGGGGGCGCGGCTACCACCAGCCATGACGGATTCTTCACCAGCTGCACTAGTGATTCCCTTAGGGGAGCCCCTCTGAGGGCTAGGCCCTCCACTCGTTGCAGATGCCGCTGGTGAACGCACCAGAGGGACGCCGACTAGGACCGGGTACTATAGCCTCCCCGGGGCAAATGCAACCTCAGCCTGGGGGGCAACAATCGACACCTGGCCGGCCCCTAGAGCGACGTGGTCAACAGGGCGGGGAGCAAATCGTGGCAACCTGACAATCTCGTAGCTCCATGCCAGAACATCAGGCGCCCCTGAAAGCAGAGCAAAGTTGACTAAGTACCATCCACAATCGACGTGACTTGATGGGAGAATAAAACCAGTACCCTGCGATAATGGAGGACTCAACCCCAGCTCCCAGAGCAGCACCAGAGTCTGAATGAAGTCCGCATCAACGAGAGGATACCGAATAATAGCCTTCAACTTCTGGTGATCCTCAGCCCTGATGGGGGGCTTCCTATCGCACCAGGTGGGACGAATGCCTCTGTACATCCAACTATCGGAGGCATCACGGTCTCTCGACTTGATAATATACACATATCGCTGTGACCAACCCTTGCGGTTAGCCACAGTGTTGGAGACTTGGATGAAGTTCCGGTGGGAGTGAGCCTTGAAATAGGCATAATATGTATCGACCAGACAACTCTAGAGAAGATAAAATTACCGAAATAGAAGGACGCTTGGCTCCACCGATGCTCGCTGACATGCATAGACTAATCTACAAAGGATGGAATAAGAATTGGGGATTATTTTCCCAGGATGCCGCCCATAATAATGGAGGATAGACGCGATGAAGAGATGGATTGGAAGGCAGAAACCCACCTAGAAGGAGGCCACCGGACCATAATCCCGCCCGAATGAAGACTCATCATGCCATCATCAACGGTCAGGAAGATGATGTCGAACTCGGGGGGAATCTAGAAAGCTCCCCGCAGGCCATGGATCACCCTATACGCCACTAACGACAGGGAACTGGGTCGACTAGTACCAGCACCCGAAGTGCTCAACACACTACTTCGGCCATGAGGTGCCTCTTCAGAGGAAGAAGAGCTGACGCGAGGGACTCTCCCACGTGGGGGCATGATTACGAAAGATGGGAGGCGCAAAGGAAGAAAGAATCCTCACCAAGCAAGGGAGGAGGACGCCTACGATGAGCGCGGCAACCATCGGGACCCGGATGGAGTCTGTGACGAGACCACGCAATAGTCCTTATAACCACCCATGACGGACTGGCGCTAGGTGAAAAGGCGCATGTCACAATGTCAGGCATCTGTTCAGAGTCCGTGCTCCCAGAACATGACAAGACACAAGTCATGATTACCAGCGTGGCTTCTGGCACCGTCAGAAGTGCCTTGCGCGCCAAGCAGGCCCCGAAGTTACCAACGCCCATGATACGAGGAAATCGACTTTTGGTCTCACACTCCAGAAAACCCTCTCCTGATCGACTCTCAGCCCCTTGCAGAGTGCTCGACGACTGAGAGTAGGGGGAAGTGAGGAGGGTAAATCCGGTTTGGCCCAGGGACGGTCCAATAACGACAGGCCCAGGACAGATTGCTCACGATGAGCACTCCCAAGGGGCAGGCATACGTACGCGGCCCACCAAAGGGAGGCCCAGCCCAGAAGAGCATCAGATTCTATAGTGCGTAAACGTTACAGTCCAAGCGCAGTTATTACCGGAGGACTCTCCGGCGACTGACTGTTGCCCCCATAACATCGGCCTTGACCACATAACGGGCAAGCACGCCCCATGAGTGCCGTAAGACTCGCCCCGGGACTAGCCAATGTCAGGGCAATCGCCCTCCAACGGGAAACTTCTGCCACTATAGTGGAGAAACATTACTCTACTATAGATGCCCTTCCCTATCAAGGGATAAGGCCCCTCACTCTAGGACAACCCCATATAAAAGGGAGATAGATAGAGGAGAGAAGGGGACACAGTGGTTCATTCTGCTATACTGCTACTCAAGAGGATAGAGCTACTCAAGTAAGGAGAGAAGGGAGCCACGCCAGTCTACACTAGAAGGAAGAGCCCCTGACGCGGGACGAGCTATAAGACGCCCTAGGACCTGTGTGACAACAAGCATGACTTGAACCATGGACCCGAGCAATAGCGGATTGACCGCACGCGTCAATCAGATTCGGGGGTGACCCGACGAAGGAGGGGTGGACGGTGACCCACGGGCAGCCTACACGGTTGGAGCCGCTAAGAATGTAGAAATTTGATGACTAAATGTGATTCTGAACATACACAAGGTTGTTACTCAAATAAGGCAAAGAAGAAGAAACATCAAAGGAAAGAAACAGAATCTGATTTGCCATCCTTGCATTGCATCTAGACCCTTCGATCCTTCCCTTTTCTCCTTGGCATATCATGTTTCCCACATGGGCATATAGTTAGGCTTGCATGATCCATGTACCAGATCTCATACAAGAATCCCACATGCACACTCCTCAAACATTCAGAATCCCCCCACCATGCTCTTATGTATCTGCTTGGGTTGTTAAGGCGTTCAAATTCCAGGGATGTTGAGGTGTTCAAATTGCCATAGTTGCACAAAGAACAGGCTGAAAGCTATGTAAAATCAGAAGAAATGTAGAAAAGTCAACATGGCCAATGAAGTCAATGCCAAGAGTCATGTATATGCTCTCATGACTCTGCCTGGGCTGTTGAGCTGTTCAAATTCTTGGGTTGTTGAGGTGTTTAGATTGCCATAGCTGCATAAAGAATAGGTTGATAGCTAGTTAAAAATCAGAAGAAATGAAGAAAAGTCAACATAGTCTATAAAGTCAATGCCAAGAATCATGTATATGCTCTCATGACCCTGCTTGGGTTGTTGAGGCGTTCAAATTCCTGGGTTGTTGAGGTGTTCAAATTGCCATAGTTGCACAAAGAACAGGCTGAAAGCCAGTAAAAATCAGAAGAAATGAAGAAAAGTCAACATGGTCAATGAAGTCAATACTAAGAATCATTTGCACAAAGAACAGACTGAAAGCCAGTTAAAATCAGGAGAAAAGAAGAAAAGTCAACATGGTCAATGAATTCAATGCCAAGAATCATTCGTACAAAGAATAGGCTGAAAGCCAGTTAAAATCAGAAGAAATGAAGAAAAGTCAATGTGGTCAATGAAGTCAACGCCAGTCAATGAGAAAAGTCATTAGACAAAGGTCGGTGCACTTTTTGCCAGCACGCAGCCAAGGTCTGTGCACCTCTTGCCAGCATGCAGATAGAGGTCGATGCAACTTTTGCCAGCACACAGCCAAGGTCTGTGCACCCCTTCCCAACATGCAGACAAAGGTCGATGCACATTATGCTGGCATAAGGGCAAGGTCGATGCACATTCTGCCAGCCCAAGACCAAGGTCGATGCACATTGTGCCAGCATAAGACCAAGGTCGATGCACATCCTGCTAGCCCAAGATCAAGGTCGATGCACATCCTGCTAGCCCAGGACAAAGGTCGATGCATATTATGCTGGCACAAGGCCAAGGTCAATGCATATTCTGCCAGCCCAAGACCAAGGTCGATGCACATTGTGCTAGCATAGGACCAAGGTCGATGGACATCCTGCCAACCAAAGACCAAGGTCGACGCACATCCTGCCAGCCCAAGACAAAGGTCGGTGCACATTCTACCAGCCCAAGACAAAGGTCGATGCACATTGTGCCAACACAAGGCCAAGGTCTGTGCACATCATGTCAGGCCAAGTCAAGGTCGATGTACATCCTGGCAGCCCAAGACCAAGGTCGATGCACATCCTGCCAGGTTAAGATAAAGGTCGATGCGCATTATGCTGACACAAGGCTAAGGTCGATGCACATTCTGCCAACTCAAGATAAAGGTCGACGCACATCATGCCAGCCTAAGCCAAGGTCGATGCACATCCTGCCAGCCCAAGCCAAGGTCGATGCACATCCTGCCAGCCTAAGACCAAGGTCGATGCACATCCTGCCAGCTTAAGATAATGGTCGATGCACATTATGCTGACACAAGGCTAAGGTCGATGCACATTCTGCCAGCCCAAGACAAAGGTCGATGCACATTATTCCAACACAAGGCCAAGGTCTATGCACGTCATGCCAGCCCAAGTGAAGGTCGATGCACATCATGCTAGCACAGGCCAAGGCCGATGCACATCATGCCAGCACGCAGCCAAGGTCTATGCACATCATGCCAGCCCAGGACAAGGTCGATGCGCATCATGCCAGCCCAAGATAGAGGTCGATGCACATTTATATGTTGGCACAAGGCCAAGGTCGATGCACATTCTGCCAGCATAAGACAAAGGTCGGTGCACGTTGTGCTAGCACAAGCCAGGGTCTGTGCACATGTGAACTCTAAGGTCAGTGCATGTTTTGCCTTCAACATCACAAGGTCTGTGCACAGATACAATATGAATTACAAAGTCTGTGCACATGTGAGCTCTAAGGCCGATGCATGTTTTGCCCTCATACTCAAACCCCTCAAGGTCTAGCTACCTTCGTGCTCAGACCCTTCAAGGTCTACCTGTCTTCAACCTTGAATGCATTGGGGTCTACCTATCTCCAGCATTGATTTCACTAAGGTCAACCTGTCCTTAGGACAGCTCAACCCCTCTCCAGCCCCTTTTGGCTCATCCTTCCATGCACACTTTGCACTCGGAATATAATAATGTGATAAAAATATGATAATACTAAGTTCGCTAGCGTGTCTTTTGTCATTTTTTTTCCTATTATGATGTAGTCGAGTCTCAAGTTTGGAATTTGGAAGTGTAAGACACTTATATTGAAATAAAATTTTATTATTGCTCCAAATTATTTGGTCTCATGCCATTACTCTTGATCGTTCACGACTGTTTAACTGCCACGTTCCGAGCGAACGACACGTTCCGCTGCTATCGGTTCGGGGCATGATAGCCATCTTATCTACTTAGGTCGCGACGTGGAGCTCCAGCTGATGGCGCATATGCTGCTGGGGCTGTTTGGCTGGCGTGGCTATGGGAGATATGGCCAGATCATGGTCCGCCACGGAGGGACCTAACCCAGGCATCTCCTAGTATGTCTAGGTGAAGCAGTCTTTGTATTCGATCAGGAATTACTTGTAGTCCTACCTCTCTGCTTCAGTGAGGAGAGCGCAAGTGAATGTGGGTTGAGGGGCCTTGTTTCCGCCCAGGTTGATCTCAAAGAGCTCGTCGATGGTTGCCTGGCTGTCGTCCTCCAGCTCAGGAGGAGCAGGCTGAAAGTCGACGAAGTCTTCATTATTAATGGTGGCTTTGTACACCCATGGGTCTTCGAAGCCAGTGGTTGAAGCTACTGGGACTAGAAGGTCATCACTGTTGGGTTCGGACAAGGGTTGTCTCGGGCCATCCGTGTTGGACTGGTAGCTATCGGTTGGCCTCCCGGAGGTTTAGACAGAGTTCTCTACCAATGCCGCTGATGCCTCGCGGCCTTCCTTCTGGGAACCCTCCTCAGGGGGAAGGCGTGATGAGGTAGGCTCTGGAACTGGTTGGGAGGCCGCATAGGTCTCCTCGGTATCCATGTCCTCGTGGATAGATGAGGAAGTCTCATCGAGTGCTAGAACTAGAGTACTAGTCCTGGCTGGGAGTGAGATTAGAATCTCCTCTCCCTCGTCTCTCGAGCTGTCGAACTTGTTGTTGGCAACAGCCGGGTCAGCGGCTGGTTGGGTTGGTCCCACGACATGGACCACATGGTAGACACAGAAGTCCAAGTCTTGGTCATAGCCGAGACCTCTAGTGTCTTTTTGGGAAAATGGGGGTTGCCCCTGGACTTGCGAGGGTGTCCATAGATGCTAGAAATACCTCTGCTGTGCGGAGCTCTGCCACTGGGGAATGTGCTGCTTGTGGCACATCTCTTGGATACGAGGCGAGAGGTCACCCAGAATTTGGATGACTTCGGGGGTACTGTCGGCTCGCCTGGACCAGTCGAAGCCATCCTTTGGTGGGGCTGGCGGGACCATGTCTCCTTTGTGAAAGATGATGGACTTGTCCCTTTTGGCCTTTTTCATGGCCCAGTGTTGTAGTCTGTAAGTGACGATGAATGTAGTGAGCTGCTCGACCTTGTGCTCGTCTGAGGCACACACGAGCTGAATGCAGTTTGGTGGCAAGCATACGCTCTTGTCGATCAGTCGACTAATAAGGTTAGCCACGAAATTGACTTTATGCCTCTCAGGGCGCTCTGTGGTTGACTTGGTGCTAAGATGCAGCCGGTGAAGCTTAGCCTTCTCCTTGTCAATAGAGAAGGGGTTGTCCTCCTCCTCTTTTGAGAGCCAATCGTTGCCCTTGCTCTTGATCACTGGGAAGGGACTGATTCCCTTGAAATAGAGAGCTGCATCGGCCAGGTTGCACTGTGCTGGAGTAAATAGAGATAGGTTAGCAAAGACACCGCATTATTCCCCCTCCTTAATGTATTTGAGACACTGGTGGAGGGTTGAGGGAACGACCCAGTTTTCATGGAGCCAACGTCTACCGAACAGCACTTTGTAGGATGTGTTGGAGTCGATGATGTAGAAAGTCACCTTAGAGGCAAAGTCATCGAGTGCCAAGTCGACATCCACTCGATCGAGGACCTCCTCAGTTTTCTGGTTGAAGTCAGATATCTTGACCGCCTGAACCTTATGGAGGAAAGGGGTCAGATATAAAGTCTTAAAAGTCTTAAGGGACATGATGTCGACAGCTGCACTGACATCCACCAGAATCTGGTTTATTTCATGCCCATTGATTTTTCCCTTCATGTAGAGGGGCCAGTTATGGCACGGAGGAGAGAGCAAAAAGTCTTTCTCCGTGAAGGTGACAGCGACCATAAAAGCCTCATATGTGGTAGCTTTTATTTCTGCTGCGTGCGCTTCATAGACTTCCGGATCTTGAAGTATCTTGATAAGGGTTTCTCTTAGATCTTTACTCCAAGCGATGGCTTCCCAGATTGTGATGCTGGTAGGGAAACACTTCATCTGGTGGAGGACCTTCCAGTTAGCTTAAGCTCGAGCATCCTCCAGTGATGGTAATATGCTGAGCTGGACCTACTGAGCTGTCGCGCCACTCCTCATCAGGGAGTTGCACTGCCTTGCCCTTGTTACTGGGATCAGGCTGACTGTGACCAGCCGCAGACTCTTGGAAGAGGGAGGCCAATGACGGCTCGTATGGAGGGATAAATAATGTCCCCATCAAAAGCGTAGACCCCCTCCAAACCCTCAACGTAAAACTAGATAGTCGCATTGATCTAATGAGGACCCAGGCAGCAAGGGAGGAGCGTTCGCGACTTCCTCGGGAAAGGCCCCCGTGGAGATGCTTCCCTGCAAACCGCAGGGGGCCGTTTCATCCTCCGGGGATGGCGGATAATCTGCAACTGTCCTGGTGAACCATCGCAAGCCCCTCCCCCGGAGCAAGAAGCCTCCTCCACCCTGAGGAGAGAGAAGTCCGGAGCACACCGGCCACCTCCGAAGGTAGAGGCCTTTGAGGGGCATCGAGGCTGCATGTAGGAGTACCCCCACAGCCCGTCGACCCAGCGACAACCAGAGCTGTCCCTCCGGCTGTGAGACTTTGAGAGGCGTTTCGCAGGGCAAGAGCGCGCCCTTCGCGCCCTACAAAAGGCCTCCACTGCTGAGGACAAGGAGCAATCCCCATTCTCCGACCTCATCTTGAAGGCCGAGATCCCCCCCAGGATCTCGCTCCCGACCTTCAAAGCATACGACGGTCAGGGAGACTCGATAGACCATTACGATAGTTATGACACCCTCATGACCTTACATGGGGCATCTGATGCCATCAAGTGCCGAGCGTTCGCGACCACCTTGGTCCAGGGCGCTCAGGCATAGTTCCGAGCACTCGTCCCAAGCAGCATTCATGATTTTCGATAGTTTGGGCGAGTATTCAAGGAAAGCTTCGGCGACAGCAGTCTGCCACGGTCAGTAGTGGGTTGTTGGCTCTAAAGTAGGAACAGGGGTCATGTGACACAATCCCTTGGACCTAGTTTCACAAGCAATCAAACCGAACGGTGGATCCACTCAAGCGGGTTTACCCGCGTCGTGCACACCCAGGTCCGTAGGTGGACCGACGATGATGGTGAGCGTCCGAGATTGGTCCTTGTGGTTCCAGGGTATGGCTAGCTTGGGATGGACCCCAATGGGCCAGGGATGCCCACTTCGGTGGGCGGTCGACACGCCGAGGGCGTGGGGATGAAAGGTCACTCTCACAGCTCACCCGCGGTGGTCACTCACGTGATCGGTACTTTGGTCTGAGCACTCACTCATCGCCGACAGAGCAACCAGAAATAATACTACACTAAGCAAGTAAACGCCAGTAATGAGAAGTGTGGTCAGAAGCTCACTTGATCAGCGTGAAGATGTCGATCCCGTCCGGAGACGAAGGCGCGCGGGGAGGCGTGGGTATCCACCCGCACGCCGCACCGATGTAGCTTCTCCCTGTTTATGTGTTACATTAACAACTCCTCACGCAGGAGGGATGGAATAGGGGCGGGGAATTGGGGTTACATTCAAACACTACCTCCGCGCAGGGAGGGGTGCTAAGCCGGCCAGGCGGGGTAGGGGGAGATAGCTAATCGAGTGCCGATTGAATACTCCGCTGGTTCTGCCCACTTTTGGAACTGCTGGATAGATAGTCGCTATTGACGCTGCCACGGGCTCTGTCGGACTTGGAAGTCACCGAAACCTATGCCAAAATGTCTCTGATAGACCCAGGTAGGCTCCTGAATTTTTGAGGGGGGACCAGACGTCGTTGAAGGCTGGGGCAAGCTCTGGAGCTAGACCACTTCGTTCTGGCTCGGACTTGTCTGAGAGCACTACAGTAGGAAGAAGAAGTCGCCACGAACACTCCCAAAGTCTGAACAATGCGGGACACAAATGGACACAAACATGGTCAAGTCCTCTTCAAGCAGCAACCAGAAAGAATGCCAGAGGAGGTCAGGTCTGAGAGATAGAGCTCGTTGAGTGAAGGGGTGTCTGTTCAGGTCCTGACTGGACTGATCTGCACACCTGGGGGAGAAAAATTGGAACGGGGGGCTCTAGACTCCGATCAATGCTCTGCTTGCTATGTTAGATAGAGTACTGGTAGTGCTTTGCTCTAGCCAAATGGCGAACCAAGATCCTTACCGATCTGATCGTGAGAGCTGCTACAAGTTGTCTCTGGCTGACTGCCAGATACAGTCGGCGTAGTCTGGCGAGGATGGCTCCACCGAACAGCACGGACATCGAATGGAGGCGGGACCACATCGCCTGCTAAGTTGAATTGAAGATCTTTCCAGCAATGTATGACTTGCCTTCTGGAACGTCAAGGTGTTGGCGGGCAGGCTCTGCAACCAGACCCTTCAATACTGCCTGTAAACTAGCCTTAGCTGAATGGTAAAAGGTGAAGAAAGGGGTGGGGATGGGCAAAGGTACAGCAAGGATTGGTGGTGGGATGGCTGTGGGGATTAGCTGGAGGTGGAATGGGATGGTGGAGGGGCTGGGAGAGTGGTTGGGATGCAGCTAGCAGGTGGAGAAGAGAGGTCTACGACCTGGGATAGAGAGGGAGAGAGAGAGGGGGGCAGGTTGGTAAGATGGGACGGGGAGGGGATGTGAATTTGGTTTAATGGTGGGTGGTCGTCTACATACCTCCTCATCCCGCTCCACATATGCCTCCACCTAATCCCTCCACTAGTCACCATGCACCTTTGCCTATGCAACCTCCACTTCCATCTCTATCTCATACCCCTCGGCGTCCATCTTGCCCGAAGCGGGCTCCTCATCATCCTCCATTGTTGGAGTGTTTTACCAATATTTTTAGGGCTTTGATGGCCACTCACGCATCGAAACTCCCTTCGGTTGTGCCTTGCCAACCCGCGGTCGGGAACATGCTCCAATATTGTGAATTTCATCACCAACAGGGGCATTTGGTCTAGGATTGTCCCAAGTTCCGGGAGTATGTTTATGGCCTAGAAGATGATAAGAGGATGATTGGGCCATCATTCATAAGGTCATTCTACATCTCCACAGCAAGCAGCAGCAGCAGCAGCAAACACCACCCAAGTAGTTGTCTCCATCACTACAAGGCCAGGGACACCCTTGTAATTCCTCATCTAGCGTTGCACCAGCTCCGTTGTCTACCTCATTACTAGCTTCATCTCCACCTACCTCATCATCACCTTTACCTATTCCTACTCCAGCCCCAACACCTTTACAAACCCAAGCCTCTGCTCAGGCTAGTACTATCTCTCTTTCCTCCTCCATTTCCACCACCGCTTCTACTCCCAAAGCCGCTCGATGCGTCATGTCGATACATCGAAGGTGGGCGCCATGACCCTCCACTTCCTCCACCCTACTGCCACCTTCACCATCTTCACCTCCACTACCTCCATTGACCACATCACCCTCTCCACCATCTCCACTACCCCTAATGTAATCTCCACCGCTATCTCCTTATCCACCATTACCCTCCTCGCCTAAGCCTGAGCAAGCTCCACCTTTGCCTTTGCCTTCACCTACAACCCCTCTGTCTCGACCTAAACACACCATTCCCTTTAAAGTCTCCATAACTTTTACCTCTACTTCTCCATCCATTTCCACCCCTCAGAGCGGGTGTGCGCTACCTTCGGTGCCTCTCGGGTCTGATCCCCAGGGAGACAATGAGCTGAGTCAGGGCGATTCATTGTCGGTTGTTCCATTCAAGGTTCAAGATTCTATCTACTGCATGCCAATTTGTGTTCTGGTCTCTGGCTACTTTGGGGCCAATGAGCCTATGTTTCAAGGAGCAGTTGCTAAGAAGAGTCCCCTTGTCTTAATGCCAGTTTCTCCTCGAGCGAAGTCGGTGGCAATCTCCTTGCTCGTCGGGGGTCCTACCATTAATGCTGTTATTTCTTCTCGCACCATTGCAATTCAGTTCACTAGCCAAGAGGGGATCTCTACCCAGTTGGTGCTAACTCATACGACCGTCAAGCAGATTATAGATTCTATGTTCAAGGGGCAATTGGCCATATCTTTTACATTTTCAAAGGACATTCGGCACATTTTATGCAATCTCCCTCGGTTTGTTAGTAAGTCGGCCATGTCAACGCCACGCATTACTCTCCATCAGCTTCATCCTACTCTTCTAGTAAGGGAGATATGCTTCAAGTCTGATTACTGAGTGGAGTTGCCGAATCTCCTTGTCTTGGTGCCAAGTTATGAGACTCCATGGTTTACCCATCATCATTCCGAGAAGTTAGTTGTTCATGAATGTTCGATGATGGTTAGCACCAGGTGTCTAGGGGCAACCGCTCCGATGAAGTTGCATGTTCATAATCGGGTCAGGCCATCTGCTAGATGGGCCCATTATTTGAGAAGACATTGTAAAACAAGAAGCCTAAAGGTCCGGGTCCATGCCAGGCAGGCCCGTGTTCAAGAGATTTCAGCCAAGAAGAGGCGGCGGCGCAAGTTCAAGGACCGCATGTTGTGCACTCAGGGGTCCACTTCTTCTCCCTCTCCTTTCTATTCATCGTTTCTTCTACTTAGCTCCCACCCTTGGGTGGTGTATCTTCCCTATTCTAATCCCGCTTTTATGGTCTTCTCCTCTCTTCCGGGGTTCACGAGCCCCCATTCCTCTTCTTCCTATCCAGAGTCTCCAGATTCTCCTTCCTCTCCCAATCCCAGGCGTAAGCCTACGTCATCTCCTTATCCCGATTTTGGGACATATTCTGATTCTCCTTCTCCGGGACTTCCCGGTGTTATCCCTAATTCTTCTCTGACCCCGTCGGATGTCCATAATTCTCCTTCCCCGACCCTATCGGGTGATTCTCACTTCTCTTCTCCGACCACGTTAGATGATTCTTCTTCTCCTCTTTCTACTCACTCCTCCCTACCTTTTCAGGGTTCTTGCCCTTTTTCTTATTATTTTTGAGATTTTAGTCTACCTTGATCTCAGCTGATCTCTGGTTATTCTGTATTTGGTTCCTTGTTATCATGGTCTCTGCACCTTAACAAGGGAGTTCTAGCCCTCATCTCTCTTCCTTTTTATTCTTCTTCGTCTAGTTTGGTGTTTGTCGCTCCTCCGTGTAGAGGAATCTTTTGGTCCTTTGCTATCCTCTCCTAGCATGAGTGGGTAAAGCAGAGTAATCCACCATGAAATAACTAAGTACTCAGCTACGTACCTGAGGGTCCCATGCTAGACGACTACACCAGCCCCACTGTGCAAGCCGACACCACGATCGCCAAAGGTGGGAGAGGAAGCTTCTCTAATAGCTCCGATAGCCAACCCAGTGTGTCCCCGATGGTGGGTGGGGGCGCAAAAGTCTCTGGTCCCGGCCCGTCCCTGAAGGATGGTAGGACCACTGATGGGCCGGCATCCACCAACTCCTGGATCATCTCCAAGGTGGCCGCCACATCCTCACCTACTAGACAATCAACTCAGACCAAGTCAACAACTCCGACCAATCAACAAATGGGATTGCAACAGGAAGACTCCCTCCAAAGTAATCAGACACTTACTCGGACAACTACTAGTCACCGTGGGTGTTGGCTCTCCCGCTTGTCTAGGCTCTCCGCCCAGTGCCTCAGCCAGGGCCTTAGCCCCCGAAGTCTCTACCTCCACTCTACAAGCCAGACTGTCACGTCAATGGCCAGGAATGAGTGAAGTCATAGCTCACAATCAACATCACAAGCCCTTACTTGAACGGGCTCCTCCTGCACCTGCACACTACTCGAAGTCGGGGAAGGCCTTGACATTGGGTGCCATCTCATCCATCAACCGGAGAAAACTCTCCGTGTCAATCTCACACTCAGCACCCTCCATGTAGGGAGGGTCCTCCTCCTGAGGGGGCGAGAAGGTTGCCTCTGCCCTAGCCTCCACGGGAGCTGCAAGACACAAACTGGGATTAACCCACTACCATGGCTAAATCGACCAGGAGCAACGAGGCACAATGGCACTTACTCAGAGCTGTCTCTGCCTCAGCTACCCCATCAGCCTCGAGTCCTCTAGAAGACTTGCCAGTCTCGGCTATCGTAGCCTCCACTCTGGGGCATTTCTGCCTCGTCTGTGGAACTCCGTCCCCACTCCCCGATGATAAAAGGGATGGAGTGTCCCAAACAAGGCTGTACCTAGAGCCCCGAAGGGGGTCGGTGGCAGGAGTACCAGCTGCTCCTGCTTTAGTGCCAGCACCTAGGCCGCTATCATCACAGCCTCCCAGATGTCCTGTAGAGTGCAGGCTCACTCAATCTGGAACAAGAACTCCACGGGTTTGGCGGACCCGATCGCGTGGCCGATATGCCGTCACCAGTCGTCGATCGCTGAATCAGCAAAGATCCCATGTGGGAGCTCCCAATCCAGCGAACCCCTGCTCTAAAAGCCACAGCTGACCAAGAACTGGGCCCACCAGGCCTTAGGTGCCCTTGATCGGGACACCTTCCCTCCTGTTGTTGCCGCTCCCGCTGACGCCTTTCTCAGGGGCTTCAGTGCCCCTCCATTGCTCCGGCTCCCAGAGGTCGAACCCTGGCCACTCAGGGGCCACTACTCCATGACTCGCTCGATCTCTCGGTGGATTCGAGCGACACGGGTCCTCAGGTACCCCTCATCCAGTGCAATAGGAGATAGATCCTCTCTCAGCAGGTGGCTCTCCTCTGCCTTCCGGATTGCGGAGGCCTTCTGTCAGTACAGGTGGCTGTGCTCGAACCACCACCAGGCATAGTGAACGTCGAACCTCCCTCGACATCCCTGTCTCGGCATCGAGAACTGCTCCAGCTCCCGACGACTGTAGAAGTCCCACCATGTCGCCACAAGTTAGTGGGTGTCCCTGCCTTGGTACTACCTGCCTACCAAAGGGAACTCCCGATTCGGTGGGATCCCCTGGTCGTACCCAAAGTTCCTTGTAAATTGGTGTGGATAGTACAGCTCTAAGGAACTTATCGCTGTTCTGTGTAATGTCAGCACAACTGACTAGGTACTCCGTATCCACTCCTTCTACAGCCCGACATCTGCCACCTCCTGAACAGGGTGCACGCTGGTCGCCCCTCCACCTGAAGGTCTGAGGAAAAGGTGGGAGTCCCTCGTGGCACTGTCGAAAGGCAGTCCCTCCTCGCCCTGGGTAGGCAAGTAGCAAAAGGCTCTCCTAGCCCCCTCCAGCGGTGCCTCTGCATCCCCGTCTGGCTGTCAGGGGAAGCTGAACAAGAGCGGTGCCGTTGGGTTCGTCACTGTCCCTCGCATTACCAATCTCGAAAATAGTAGTCTGGCCTACACGTTGAGGTAGTAGGTCGGCAGGAGTATGCTCCTCTCCCTCGGCGTTAGGTGTGCCGCCAGAACTCCCAGTCCTTGGTAGATGTTGGCCAGTGCAGTAGGAGCCAAGGGCAACTATTTCCCCACAACCAGCAAACAAGCCGGCCACAGCAGTTTGGCTCTCAGCAAACCATCCTCTCCGTGCGGAACCACGAACATCGCCAACCAGTATGCCAAATAGGCGGTGAGGTGTGTCACATCTGGAAGACCGTGGGGGTTCCACCCCTCCTGTGGGGCATAAATGTACCTGGTGTAGGTCCTGAAGTGAAGCTCCACCTCTGTTCCGTCTGAATAAAGAATGGTTCGTGAGTGATTGATATGCACATCTGTGAACGTTTACGCCCTAATGTGGGGTCTGTTTAGACGCAATCCAAGATTCTACTCTCGCTTTCATTATCATGAACTTTAGGCCATGGGGCCCCTTTTCCTAACAATCAATCAAGAGTTTTTTCCTCTCCGAGGGGATGTAATTAACGTCATAGCCTTTATGGTATGGTGGGTTCTCAGTCTCGACACGATACACATAATCGTCTGATTAGTCAGAACGAGCGCACCACAGGCTTTTTTAAGCCCGCATAAATTGTCACCTAGGTGACTGGAACGTCCTCGCACTAATAAACCGAATAAACGAATGAACAAGTGAATATACAAATGAAATAAAATAAGAGTCCCAAAAGTGCATCTACAAGAGGCCAGCCACGAGCCGCCTCCTGCCGTAGACGTCAGAGAGGGTAACTATCTCTGCCACCCTAAATACCTTCTTTGATCTTTCGGGGACTCTCTAGATCTAACTCGATTCGAATCTTATTTTGTTTGGCAGGCCCTGACGCGGTCACTGAACTGAAGGTGTGCCTCGGGGTTTGCCCAGAGGAGTGCGTCTACGTGAGGAGGAGGTTAAGGTCTGGGACCTCCCCGTTGCCAAGCCCAGGCAAGGAAGCGCCGGCTATCGACCCCGTGAGGGAGACTCCCACGCAGGAGAGGGAAGTGCCTACTCGGACCGCGTCCTCGTCGGGTGAGAAGGTAGATTATGATTATTCCTCTGATGAGGTGGTTTCGGGGGAGGGCATGCCCGAGGAGTCCGGACCTCCTGAGCCGCCCCCTATAAGTGTGAGTACATTCGCATAGGGCTTCCCCCGTGACCATCCACTGATCTTGCGTCTGCTGCTTGTTGACTTTCAGGAGCTGCCCCCGCCGAAGGTTGGAGAGGTCGCCGCCCCGGGCCTGTCGGTCGGTGGACCAGAGGGAGCCCACGCGGGCTTAGACAAGCTGGGGTCTTTACTTGAAGTTATGCGGCAGGAGGTAGCTGCAGAAACTTTCGGTACCCCCAGGTCAATGGACGAGCCTCTGGAGGAGGGGGAGATCACGCCTGAGGGCAGCATAGTCCCAGTGGCCGAGGTAAGCATGGGGACCTTTCAGCTTTCCCTTTGTCTTATCATGACTTTTGGGCGATTCGCCTCAGGCAATGGGTGACTAACCCTGTCTTATATCTTTAGGAGGAGGCAGAGCTCCCGGAAGCGCCGGAGCTCATAGGGCTATCCCCAAGCGGAAGGAGCTTCTCAGTCCCATGGGAGCGGATAGGCTGAGATCGCTCTGGGGGCCAGAGGTGGAGCTGTTGGTGTCGTTTCTACAGTCAGGGGCCAGCCTGGAGCTAACGGTTCCTCTTCCGCCTCTCCCGAAGCTCTCGAAACTGGAGGAGACCCGGCTGTTGCGGGGGATCCTAGCAAGCATCACCATTCCTTGGGAGGAGGAAGCACAAGCAGAAGGGGCTGTGGGTCTCTTGGCAATAACGTCTGGTCCGGCTTCCTTCGACGTCCCTCCTCCGACCGAGAGCAAGACTCCTGCCTTGCCAGGCCACACAGCGATGGTGTCAAGCGATCCGGCGATGGTTTTGCCTACTCCTCTGGCGGTGGCCGACCAGGAATTATCTTTTGAAGCCAGAGGGCCTAGTGATTTGGCTATGGCACTTCCTTCTTCCTCGACCGCGATGGATGCAGAGATATGGGCTGCCATGGACAGCGCGATAGAGTTCAATCTTCTGGCGGTACCATTAATCAGCCACACCGCTTCGAACACATCAGTTTGACAGATGTTGTTGACGCTACGGTTGATGATGCTTGCCGACCCCTCCCTTACGTACCGAGGGACGCACGCGATAGTGATGTAGCTAACTGGGGCACTACAAGTGCTGGGTTGCCCACTAGAGGAGTGGTCGCGACGAGTCCTACTATTGTTGAAATATGTAAACCATCGCAAATTCCTCGAGACTCGGGCCCCCAACGAACTTGCGGCCATCAAGGCCCAAGAGGGCGAATATCTGCAAGCTTTGGGGGTGCGTCGAAGCAGCGAGGAGCAACATGAGAAGGCCTTGGAAGGAGGTCACCGTGACGTCCACTCCCTTAGGAATAGCATCGAGAAACTGGAGGGCTATCTCGCTGTAGCCCAGTCTGAGCTGGTCGAGGCCGAGGCGACCGTTGAGAGGGAGAGCGAGGCACTCACCATTGCCAGGGCTGAGGCGGCGTCCGTAGAAACAGAGTAGGCACACCTTGAAGAGCAGAGGGGCCGATTGCATGACATGGCAGACTTTCCTTGCATCGGGATTCTCCCCCTCAAGGATATCTTTCGGGGCATCGACTGAACGCTGCTCTCCTCAACCCTCCTCTTGTACTCTGCTTCTCTCTCTTTTTATTCTCTTTTTTTTACATGAAAGATAGGGGTATGTCCCGAAGCACGTGTATCCCCTTTTCAGGTTGCTGGTCTCCCTTGTTGTTGTTCCTCCGATGAGACTTGGGAGCTCGTGCATCAGGCTGGTGCGGGTGCCTCCAGATCACTACCGGGGTGCCTGCCTTTCTGAGTTTCACTTTGTCCTCTCATGTTTTCCACAGGAGGCTATAGCGGTTAGCGGTGGGGACTGTAGAGACGATCTGCTCCTAGGGTATGATTGGTTCGCACCCATTGAGGTGAATTCACAGATCACCGACAAGGATGGTCTTGCCGGAGTTACTGGTCGCAGTGGTGAATCGCCTACCTTTGCGGCTATGGCGATGCTTCTTCTGGGGAGCCGAGGAAGACCACGCTCTGAGGTGGTAGACCGAGAAGACTCAGCCTGCGACTGTTGGTGGCACCAGATCGTCAGCTGGGAATACTTGAATCGGCCCCCAAGACATGAAGTCTGTTGTGGAAGCCAACGACTGGGTGACTCGGGTGTAAGCTTTCGCCCAGGTCGATAAAAGTGTTGTTGATACTCGAGACGATGCCCTTGCACCAGGAACTGATATTGCTGGTGGTGTCAGAATGTTGGTGACCCAAGGCTGTGAGCCTATACTGAGGGCTGGCGAGACTGGAGAGTGGGATGAAGGACCCATGACCAACATCGGGGTTGCCGCGTCCCATAGAGGAAGACATGTGCTAGGAGTCGGCGCCACAGAGGGGTAGGGGACAGAGTCCCGGCATGGGGCTGAGAGGCCCGGGGCCCGATGCAGGGAGTCTAGGCCGGGGACCGCCCTTGAGGGATCCCGGGGTTGTGTGCCAGGCGTGCTGTGGGGCCTCGAACTAGGTGTTGAAAACCCAGGTCGGACGGTGGCTCTTCAGAGTTTCGGGTTGAGAGGCCCGAACAGAATGTTGGGGAGCCTTGACCCCGGGTCAGGAGACCCGTGCGGGGGGTTGGCTCGACTGGAGCTCGGGACTGAGCGCCCGAGTAGGATGCTGGGAAGTCGGGCATCTTAGGGTATAAACCTGTACTGGATGCTGGCTTAACTGGAGCTCGGGGTTAGAGGCTCGAGCGAATGGCTGCAGTGGAGATCGAGACTCGGGGAGTGAGGCCCACGCTGGGAGTCAGTCGAGGCTAGGCCCAGGGGCTGACGTTTGCTCGGGCAGGAGTTGGTCCGGGTCCCCTACGGGGGCCGATGATGGAGGACTCGAGCCTAATGCTCGAGCAAGTTGTTGAGATTGGGAGCTAGTGCGACGCGTCCGCTACATCGGTGAGCACGGGAACTGAGGGTAGCTGCGGAGCAGCCACGGGTACCACACCCAAGAAGTAGGATGATCCGACGACTGGGGTGAAGCAACCGAAGGCAATTGCCACCGCCAAGTAGCCCATCCACGCATGGGTGGCAATGATGATGGGACCGTAGGTAACAGTCGCCATGGCTGTTGGAGTACTGGATGCTGCAGAGGCGATGACCGTTGGCAGTCGTCGAGTGCGGTCCAACGGTTGAAGCATGAACTGAATGCTGCTAAAAAGTGCAAGCAAGTGCTCTCTTCTGCCTCTCCTGCAAGGACAGGAAAAGGGCACCAGGACTTCAAGACTGGCACAGGCTTTCTCTTCAACAAAAAGAAGGAAGGCGGGAGACGTCCCACCGAGCGTGCCATCCTTTTGTTCGCTCACGTCAGGACTGCGGGTTCCGGGGACCCTCGGGGGGATGTCCTCGTGGATCGGCCGTTCCCTGGGCGCGTGGGTGTGTGTGTTCAGTGACCTGACTGAGGGGTGAGATAAGGCGATAGGGGAGATGCCAAATTCTGGCAGACTTCGGGCACCCCCTCCTATGGCCATATCCTCCTCAAGACGGCACCGGGCACTCGCCTTTTATGGAAAGCCAAGGGAGAACCGAGTGGCACGAAGGGTTTCCTGGTTTTGGGGAAACATGGCAGGGGTGCTGGAGTGCCAGTCGATTTCTCGACAGGCACCTACGGAACCAAGGCTTGACTGGGAAGTGTCACCAGGACGCGACACGTGGGCTCAGGAGACAGGCGACACGTGGAAAGAAGGGAGGTTCCACATGTGCGAGTGCACAGGAGATTGTACGGAATCATGTACTGGACGTCTTACTCCACCGATCACAAGTAGTTGGTGTTTATTTACATCGGATTGAATCCGAACACCTTCGTTCTATGCTGAAGAGAAGTTTGTATATATCTAAAGCCATGGGAGAGAGCAGGGGGCACTTCGCAGCTATCGGTTCTCGTTTAGGTGTTTGTTGATGTCAGAGGAACGGAGTGGAATGGGACAAGACTGGAACCCGAATGTGGTTATAGGGACGTCCATTCAGGTGACAATATGATTTAAAAGAGGCACATAGGCTTTACAGGCGGGTCGTGAGGGTCGAGGTACAATTGGGGCACGTCACGGGTGATGGGAATCGAGCCCATGCATCTATAGTTTATTTTGCATTTATGTCCTTTTCATTTGTGTTCATATCCTTGGGAAGTTTTTTTAGAAAAAAACCTAGCACTCCAGTCGGTCCATGCACCAACCCCCTTGGGGTTTAGGCTGACCAACCCAGCCCCTGGAGTTGGTCCCCCTAAACCTCCATCCAGTAAAAAAAAAGTTTTTTAAAAAATAAAAATACTAATGTTTACTCCGCGTAAACCCCTCCGGGGATGGGTTTAGGTTGACCGAGCCCAGCCCCTGGGTTGGTCCGCCTAAACCCTCCCTCCCCCACTCATCAAACAAAAAAAATATATTTTCTCAAGGGTTTACCCGGACCAAGTTTGGCCCTCAACTTGGTTTGCCTAAACCCTTCCCTGACCTTCCCTGACCTTTCATCTTCCCCTATAAAAACCCCTTAGGAACTCAAGGGGCAAGGGCATGCAATCCAACGCAGACAAGATCATCCAGATGCAGGCATACTCGCCTCCAGCAAGCAAGGACAGATGCAAGGAGCTTAGTGTGCGTGGTTGGCTTGTTAATCAGCTTACACATGCCGAGGGTATGTCACTTGTATTCCCCTCATACGGCGTTTAGCCATGACACACAAGTCCATCCCCATTACACGTAAGGCATTATGATAACGACAAATACACCCATGCCTCGGGTCTGCCCGCGTACGATGACCTACAACCACCGCACATACACCATGACGTCGCACCTACCTCCGTCACGAAACCGCGTGCCCATCGCTCGTCTCGAGCTGACCGCCAACCTCTCTAACCTCTGATTCGAGTGACCCGGACCCTGGCCTGGGAGCTACACTCCCAGGGCCGGCCTTGTTTTCTCAGTATGGAGATGTTCACCCCTTTGGGATCCGCTCGACTGCTCGCCCCGAGTCGCATCCGGCCCTCACCCAGCCATCAGCCAGTATCTCCCCCGGTCATCCATTCCAGTCCTCCCTCGGTGAATTGGGCACGTCCCCTGCCTCGAGGAGAGCCTCTGTAAAATACGCTAATTTCTGCCTTATCATGCATTGAACTGGGGACCGACCAACATGTCGGAGTTGTCCCACAGCTTGCATCAGTTGTAATTTGGCCTCTCCGACCCACTTGTAAAGCCCACGTGGCTCTCAGAAAATATGCTACCATCTGAATGCAAGTCTCCGTACCCATGTTCAGGTCCCAGTTCTCCATCGCGCCACCCAATGTGTGCCCAGTACCCCCACTCCAGCAAGCTGCAGCTCCCAGTCGAATGCATGCCAATAGCTACAGAATGTCCCCGGCCCTCTACCCATGGCTTCAGTTATATCTAGACTTCTCTTCAACATGGAACGAAGGTGTTCAGATTTAATCCTATGTAAATTAACACCGACTACTTGCGGTCAGTGGGGAAAGATGTCTAGTCCACGATTTCCCATAATTTCCTGTGCATTCGCACCTATGGAATCTCCCTTCTCTCCACGTGTCGCCCGATCTCCTGAGCCCACGTGTCGCGTCCTGGCGACGCTTCCCAGTCAACCTTCGGTTCCATGGGTGGTTGTCGAGAAATCGACTGGCACGCCCACACCGCGACTTAGTCACCCTAATCCTAGAAATTCCCCGTGCCATTCGATTCCCTCTCGAATCTCCGTAAAAGGTGAGTGCCTGGTATTGCCTTGAGAGGGATACGGATATAAAGGGGGATACTTGAGATATATCAAGCTCCCATGCTCCCCTTCACTGCTTTACCCCTTCCCTTAGTCCGGTCACCGAATCCCCAGAGAACAAAACCAAAAGGATGGCATGCCCAGTGGGATGCCTCCCGCCTTCCTTCTTTTTACTGAAGAGAAGCCTATGCTACCCCTGAAGCCCTGGTGCCCTTTTCCGGTCCTTGCAGGAGAGACAAAGGAGGGTACTCGCGCGTAGTTCCTAGCAACTCCCAGTTCGCATTCTAATTGTCAAACCACCTCTAGCGACCATCAACGACCATCGCCCGCACAACGTCCAGCGTCCCAGTCACCATGGCGGCCGTCACCTATGGTCCCATCGTCATCGCCACGTGGGTGGGCTCTTTGGTGATGCCGATCACCTTCAGCGGCTTTTCCCTAGTTGTTGGATCACCCTACTTCCTGGGTGTGGTCCCCGTGGTTGCTCTACAGCTACCCTCAGCACCTGTGCCTGCTAGGGTGGTAGACACGCCGTGCCAGCTTCCAACATCAGCGGCCCACTCGAGCTTCAGGCTCGGGCCTTCTACCACTGGCCCCCGCGGGGGTCCTAGATCAACTCTTGCCCAGGCAAGCGTAAGCCCCCTGGCCTAGTCTCGACCGACCTTTCGTGCGGGCCCTATGCCCCTAGCTTCGGCCACCACCATGGCATTCTGCTCAAGCCTCCAACCCCGAGCCACAGTCAAGCCGACATCTGACACGCATTTTTGCCTGTGGGTGTCCAGCTTCCCAGCATCCTACTTGGGTGTCCAGTCCCGAGTCCCAGCTGAGCCAACTCCCCATACGAGTCTCCCACCCTGGGGTCAAGGCTCCCCAGTACTCTGCTCGGGCCTCCAACCCTAAGCCCCAGTCAAGCCGGCATCTAACACGGGTTTTCGCCCCTAGGGACCTGGCTTCCCAGCATCCTACTCAGGTGTCTAGTCCTGAGTCCCTGCCGAGCAAGCTCCCCACACGGGTCTCCCACCCTGGGGTCAAGGCTTCCCAGTACTCTGCTCGGGTCTTTTGACCCGAACCCTAAAAGAGTCATCATCCAGCGTGGGTTCCCAACCCCAAGTTCAAGGCTCCCCAGTATCTAGACTGGGCACACAACCCTGAGATTCCTTAAGGTCAGCCCCTGGTGTTGACTCTCTGCATTAGGCTCCGGGCCTTCCAGCTCTACTATAGGGTTCCTCCCCCTACCACTCAGCAACGTCGGCTCCCAGCACAGGTCTTCCTTAATGGGACGTGGCAACTCCAATGTCAGTTGTGGGTCCTCTGTCCCACACTCCAGCTCCGCTAGTGCTCAGTACAGGTTTACAACCTCCGGTCGCTGGCACCACAGCACCTTCTACGATGTTGGTTTTCGGTGTAAGAGCATCGCCTTGAGCATCAACAACATTGTTATTAGCTCGAGCGGGAGCCTACACCCGAGTCGCCGAGCCACTGGCTCCCAGCACAGACTTCATGCCGTGGGGGCCAATCCTAGTACTTTCAGCTAACGGCCCTGTGCTGCCAGCAACTGCAGACCGGGTCTTCTCAGTCTACCACCTCAGAGTAGGATCTTCCTCGGCTCCCCAGAAGAAGTGTTGCCACTGCCGCAAAGACAGGCGACTCACCGCTGCAACCAGTAAGTCCGGTAAGACCATTCTTGTCAGTGATCTATGGATCTGCCTCGATGGGGGTGAACCAATCACACCTCAGGAATGGACCGTCCCTATGGTTCCCACCTCTAACTGTTTCAGCCTCCTGCGGCAAACATGAGAGGACAAAGCAGAACTCACGGAAGCAGGCACCTCGGTAGTAGTTCGGGGGCACTCGCACCAGCCCGATATACAAGCTCCCAAGCCTCGTCGAAAAAACAACGATAAGGGAGACCAGCAGCCCAACTTGAGAAGAATTTGGGTCACCCCAGAAGAACGTCAAGCTATTTAGAGGGTGCACACTAGAAACCCCCTTCGAGCGATCAGATGCGGCATCTGACAAGACATAGCCGATTTCACAACGGCACTATCTGACGACGCCCAACCATCCAACATCTCTTGCCTAAGTAGGCGAAAACCAAGACGAGCTCATTCCAGGTCCTGCCCGCACCTAGCCCTGAGTTCTCCTCAGGTCGACGCCAAGATGGAGGCTCCTCTGCAACGCACCTCGATCTTCGATGGACTGGGGGCGCTCGTCCACCCTGAGAAGCATTCCCAGAGGAAGCGGATGGTCCAGTTCATCAATGACGCGATTAGGGTGTTCGCGTGTTATGCCACTGGGCACCAGTCCAAGACTTAGTCTGACAATCTGAACCAGCCTTTGGCCCAGCTTAGGAGGTCTCATCACCAAACTCAGCCTCTGGCCCCAGCAGGCCACGTCAGCATTTCCGCCGGGCCTCAGGCATCAGAACGGGCAGAAGAAGTTCCAACCGAGGACCATGCTACGCCTATCAACGCGGAACTGGTGAACAACAATCCTCCAGCAAATGAGGTTCAAGAGGTGACCCTCGAGACTCTCATGAAGGAGAACCAACATTTGAAGGCCCTCCTACAAGACCTCCTTTAGGTTCGAGACCTTCACCCTCAGCCACTTACTAGGCCTCTGGCCGAAGCACCAGCCCCGCCAGCTAGGCACAATGGTGCCAATGCCTAAGCGACGACTGCCCGAACCCCGATAGCAACCGGGTTTGGCAAGCCCTTGGCCGAAGCTCAACCATGAGCATCCAACATGCCAGTGCCAAACAATCTCATGGCACTGCGTCAAATGATCGAGCAGATAGTAGAGACGAACCTCACCCAGTATGGGGAAGGGGTCGCAACTATAGACCTCTATAGCATCCCTTACCCGGTCCATCACCAATTAAAGAAGCTCCTTCCGGAGGATGCCAAGCCATCGAAGTTGTAGAAGTTTGACGGACAGGGGTCTCTGTACGAGCACTTGGCCTATCACATCATGGCCATGGGTGAGCTAGCGTTGGACGAGTCATACCTCCTCCGCTATTTTGCCACTTCACCTACGGGAATGGCCTTCCAAGGGTATTACCGCTTAAAGCCCAACTCAGTCATCGACTGGGTGGATCTCTAGAAAAAGTTCCTTGACTGTTTCCAAATGGCTGAGCAAAAGATCTCCCTAGCAGAGCTCTGCTCTCTCCGACAGAAGAAAGGTGAGAGCGCCCTCGAGTTCATCAAGAAATGGCGAGATCTCAGCATGAGGTGTGTCAACCCACCAGTCCAGAAGGACACCATTACCATATGCCACCGAGGCTTGGCAGTTGAGGTCAGCGAAAAGCTCCTCGGCACCATGTTGACACTGAAAATATTTCTAATTTTTCTTGACCTTTACTTTTATAGGTCATAAATGCTGGCCGAGTGCCCCTACACCTCCAAGAAATCAGCAGAAAATCCGTGGTGAGGACACCAAAACCAGAATACAACTCGACTCAGCGAGCCGCCGGTACCAGACGCGCAGCACGACTCGGTCGACACCGACCTCTTTGTGGCTGGGGAACAGTCTGGAGTCTCCACTAGAGTTTTGACACTTTAGTATGTATTTTTATGCGTATTTATATTTTATACGTATTTGGTTATATTTTATATTTTGTGTGTATTAGGTCGTATTTGGAGTGTATTTAGCATGTATTTTGGGTTATGTTTTGGTTTGTATTATTTTAGAATTTTAAATTTCAAATACCTCGTGGTCATCATCCCCGGCTCAGGACAAGCACGAGATCACGCCTCTTCATCTGGCGCCGTCTGGGGGAATCAAGCAAATAGCCGACATGGTGTGAAGGAGTTCCAACAGGAGGGTCGCCGAAGACAAGGGGAAAGCTCCAGTAATGGAGGAGGGTGCCCCTCACACCCTACGGGGAACACCCCCTCTCATGCCAGTGACCCAACTGGGCCCACAGTGGAGAGGAAACCCCCTATCGGGAGCGCAGACCCCCTCCAAACCCTCAACGCAAAGCTGTATAGCCTCATTAATCTAATGAGGACCCAGGCGGCCAGGGAAAAGTGTTCGCGACATCCCCGGGAGAGCCCCCATCATGGGGATGCTTCCTTACAAACAGCAGGTGGCCGCTTCATCCTCTGGAGATGGCAGATAATCCACAATTAGTCAGGTGGACCGTCGCAAGCCCCTCCCCTGGAACAAGAAGCCTCCTCTACTCCAAGGAGAGAGAAGTTCGGAGCGCGATGACCTCCTCCGGAGATAGAAGCTCTCGAGGGGTGTCATGGCAGCATCCAGGAATGCCCCTGTAGCCCCTCGACCCAGCGACATCCGGAGTTGTCCCTCTAGCTGTAAGACTTTGAGAGGCATTTCACAGAGCAAGAGTGCGCCCTCCGCGCCTTGTAGAAGACCTCTCCTGCGGAGGATGAGGAGAAATCCCCATTCTCCGGTCACGTCTTGAAGGCAGAGATCTCTCCCAGGATCTCCCTCCCGACCTTCAAGTCATATGACGGCCAGGGCAACCTGGTCGACCACTTCGACAGATTCGACACCCTGATCACTCTTCACGGGGCATCCGATGCCATTAAGTGTTGAGCGTTCATGACCACACTGGTCCAGGGCACTCAAGGATGGTTTCGAGCCCTCACCCCCAGTTCCATCCGAGAATTCAAGTAGTTCGGGCGAGTGTTTAAGGAAAGCTTCACCGGCAGTGGTCCTCCTAGGTCGGTAGCGGGGCTATTGGTGCTCAAATAGGAACAGGGGGAGAAGCTTTGGGCCTACATCAACCAATTTAAATCAGAGTCCCTACGCATCCCCCACCTGGATGTAGCCTCGGCCATAACCGCACTGACTGGAGGCACTCGTGATGAAAACCTCTGACGCAAGCTAGTCCTACATCCTCCCTCCTCCCTTGCCGAGCTAGTGACCCTGGCATTGCGCCATGCTGAGTGCGAGGAAGTCCTCAGCGCCTGCCGCGGCACAACCGGCTCGGGTCGGTCGGGGGACAAGAAGCGAGTGTCCGAGCCAAGCTCGGGCCAAGGGAAAAGGCGGAACCGAGGCGGAGAGCATAAAGAGCCGTCCCGGAGATACGAGCGGTACACGCCCCTGACCGCTCCGGTGTATGAGATTTACGAAGACATCAAAGGCTCGGGCCTCCTTTGCTAACCCGAGCCTATGAAGGCGAAGCATCGCAACCGTCGCAAGCACTGCCTCTTCCACAGCGACCACGGGCAACACACCAGCGACTGCCACCTGCTCCAAGATGAGATCGAGCGTCTCGTCCGTCAGGGGCACTTGTCCCAGTATGTGTCCGAGCAGAAGGAGGACCGAGGCACCCCCGAGGAGATCGACAACATTCCCCGCGGGGTCCACAACAACGTCATTGCTGGAGGAGCTGCATCAGGCAGAGATAGTAGCCGAGGAAGGAAGTGTCATGCCGAGTGGGCGAGCCGAGCCTCTGAGCCGCCTAAAGCCAGGTCGGCAAGCGAACTGCAGGCCCTGGTATTCTCTGACCAGGACCTGGAAGGGTTAACAACCCCGCACGACGACGCCATAGGTGTATCGGCCACAATAAGCCATTGTAATGTAGACAGAATCTTAGACGACAATGGTAGTGCCCTTAATGTACTTTTCTACGATTGTTTCCTCAAGATGGGTGAGAATCCATCTAGACTCTGCCTTATCCGAACCCTACTTTGTGGGTTCAACGGGCTGGCAACCTATCCCGAGGGAGCCCTATAATGACCCGGAGATCCAGATATTGATATATCGATAATATCGATACATTGATATCAAGAACTGGGGAAGCCACCCAAGAGGCTGGTGAGGCCCCTAAAGGGTTGGAAGGTTTTTGTTGAGAGGTTGCATAATGAATTGGAATGGCTCACGCATAGAATTAATTAATACAACAGTTAGAATTATCGTGCGGAAGTAATTTAAATATATCAGAGTGGTAAAAATATATACAGTAGTCCAGAGTCACAAATACACAAGTCCGACAACTAAACGCCAGTCTAAAAGTACAACTACTCAGGGCATATCACGGACAAAAGTATAAAAGGACAATCGCACTACTGCTGACAGACTAAGATCGGTCTCCAAAAGTACAGGAACCACCAGCGGATGGTTGCGGCTGCTCACCTGAAAGGAGAAAGGGTGAGTCACAGTCAGACTCAGTAGGGGTCATGTGGATCCCTACCTCGCACTTGGAGGTCAAAACGTCGCGTCGCCTTCCGCGAGGGGATATAAGCATTGTATGCTTGATACCGTTCCAGACTCCCTCCGCTTTAGGGTTTTGCTCTCCTTCATTCTTACTTTCAAGGCTCGCTGATGCACCACGGGGATATGATGGAAGAGCAGAGACTCGCAACGGCGTTCAAAAAGTTAGCGGAGACAACCACAGCGGCCATCCGACAACTTCCCCTCCCCCCCGAGTGTTTGGAGTCTTCGGTGCCTTCTTCTTTGAGCTCCTCTTCAGATTCCATGGCAGACCGGCGTCTGGCGACCGAAGAGTTGGAGCGCGTGCTCGAGGTGAGAGCGGTGGTGAAACCGTCGATTCTGACTCGCAGCGAGCTGGGGGAGGCAGAGGTGAAGAGCTTAGAGCACCAGTTCCGTCTGCCTTGGCAATATTACTTTGCCGCTACTTCTCCTTACAAGACGAGCCTGGACTCTTGGTTCATCCGACGAGAAGATAGCTCAGCTCACCGAGGATCGTGATGCGCTTTGGCAGGAACTTTCTTTGTTTAAAGAGCAGGCGAGGGTGAACCAGGCGAAAGCTCAGACAATGACTGAGCAGTTGGCTCGGGCCCGCGAGTCGCTCAAGAGGAAGGGCAAGCTTCTAGAGGAGGAGCGTGTGGCCTATGCCGAGCGAGAAGGCCAATGGGAGGCTGAGCGCGCCAAGCTATTAGATTGGGCAGGGGAAGCCATGCGCCTTCGATTAGAGGCCGAGGATGATCGGGCCACAGCGGAGAAACAGACAGCCAAGGTAGGTTGGAGGTTGGCCAAGGCGGAACAGGAGAAGGCCGAGCTTCCTAGTAGGGTGGGGTGGGTCAGGGTGGAGGCACTTGAGTAGTATAACCGCTCGGAGGCCTACAGGGTTGACCTCAAGGAGGCGGCCCTCCCCTCCTATGAGTCAGCGCTTCACCGAGGTATCCACAGGGGGTTCAAGCACGGCTATGGCCGGGCCATCTCCTGGGCAGAGGAACAGGCGCCAGGGATGATTATTTTCCCCTCTGGTCAACATTACGACTCGAACCTAGCGACCTCAGAATCTTTTGGCTCGGTATCGGGGGAAGAGGAGGACCAAAGGGACTCATCTTCGCCTAAGGGATCGCCAACTCCGGATGCCTCGGGAGGGCGCGCAACCTAGGCAGTTTCCACACCGGTGGTGACGCGGGACGAACCCGGTCAAGACACTGGGCCCTAAGCCAGCAAACAACGAGCACAGATCATCTAAGCAACAAGGTGAACACTCACGCGTATAGCGGACTCCACTCGAGACTCGTAGTGATGGATCGGCAAGCTGTAGCTCGCGAGGAGGCCGGACACGATCCAAGCAGTGAGGAGAGTGGTAGCAAACCACCTGGGGGACAACGTATTGGGCACTGGATTCACCTGGGTGGACCGATACCGAGGGGATCGGTGCAAATGTACGCTCACTCACCGACAGCAAGAACTCACGAAAAGTGGAAGTTTGGATCGGGCACTCCTCACACGGGTGCTGCAGTTGGAACTAATACTAAGCAAGCAAATTGGAGCGGCAACCGCACGTATCTAGCCCATCCGATGGACCGGCTCCGGTTGGAGACGAGGGTGAGCCGGGGAGCGTGCGCACCCGACGAACACGCTGCGTCGGTGTAGCTCGGCTTCGATCCCTGCTAATACAATCACTACACTCCATGCAGGGAGAGGATCACAGGGATGGGCAAATTATTACATGAACTACCCTCACGTAGGAGGGGGGAACAATGGGTGGGGGAATCCAAACTGTCGATCTGCACCGCCTTGTCGGGACGCCGCCTGCTTGTCCTGTGCCGTATGCCTAGCTCCGTCGTCCGATCAAAGTGCCGTCAACACCTAGACGAAGCCTGGTGGATGCCAAAGAACTCCTAAAAGTTTGACATTGAGCCGAGGTCGCCGAAAAGTGGAGAGGGTCGCAGCCGATGACCTGCACAGTTCTGTCTCGCCAGACAGGTTGGCGTGATCAAAGTGCATCGACTGGTACGCTCGCTGTAGAACTCCAAATGTAACGGGACCAACACGGTGGCGTAGAAGGCATAGGGCACTACGATCCCTGAAAATCTGGATGCCGTCGGATCACCGTGCCGGTTGTGGTCACCAAAATGGTCAGCTTCTGGTTCCTGGGCATACAACTAGATAGGTCGATGATGGCCGTGGTGGAACTTCCGGTGCCGATGTTGAAACGAGATGAAACCACTTGGGATGGTTTCGTATCGTCGAGGGGCACGATTCCAAGAAGATAGATCGATCCAAAACGTAGAGGAAGGGATGCGCCGGGGTCGATGAAGTTGCAGTCTGCCCTGGATGGATAGAAACTTTCGGGACTGACGTAGTCTCAGAAGATTGGATGCCCCGGGCGGAGGTGTTTTCTAAAGATGGCGGGACCACTCTGGGTCGATGGCAACTCGAAGACGCAGAACTCTTACTCACAACCAGAGGATCGGAAGGACAAAGAAAGGTAAAGTGAAAAGACAAGAAATGGAAAGCATAGTGACTGAAAGCTGTAAAAGAATGAAGCACAAATGTTGCTCTCTCACGGAGCAGGCTGGCCTGGATTTGATCCACAGTCCAGTAGATACGTTCTTCTGATGAAGTTCTTCTTTCTCTCTTCCAACTCTCTATCTCTCTCTTTCTCTCTTTCTCTTTTTCTTCTTCTTCTCTTCGCCTCTCTGCTGCTCTCTTCTTCTCTACTCTCTGTCTGCTTTTTCTTTTTCTTCTTCTGGAGATCTATATCACTTCTTCTTCCTCCTTTTCTTTTTCTGCTGCTCACTCTCTTCTTCTCTCGAGCTCAGGCTAGAACTTCCCTAGCGTTCTCTTCTCTCACTCTTTTTTTTTGGCAATTTCTTGCAACTCCAATCTCGATCTTCTTCACACTTATCTTCTTCAGATAGAGTAGACTCCCTTTTTATATGGACTGCAGAGACTGAGGCGTGTACTCTCCACGTTTCTCACCCAAACCTCCTGATCTGGAATCGTACAGCCACGTGTCATCATCCTGGCTTAGGTGCTCACCACGTGCCCTTCTTAAACAGCAGATGTCCTGTAAAGGTCAGAAAGAAATATCACTTTGAAGCACTTAAAGATTACATGGAGTTTGTTATTGCTGTGTGCTTCATTGAGACAATGTGCACGGACTTGCTTTTGACAAAGTGCACGGACCTATTTAAGAGCAATGTGCATGAGCTTGGTTTAAGTGAAATGTGCATAGACTTTAGATGAACAATATGTGCGGACTTCTTAAGGAGCATAAAAGATATGTACTGACTTTGCTGAGAAACATGCACGACCTTATTATTTAGAAGGAGAAACATGCTCAGGCATGATGTGGACACTCTGCACGGACTTCGTGCATGGACTTTAGTTAGAAGACAACATGCACAGACTTCATATGCCATGAAGTTAGGAATGTGCTCGGACATATATATGCACGGACCTTGCTTCAACAAAATGCATAGACTTTATTTGTTCCGGAGAAGAAAAGTGCACGGACTTGTCTGTGCACCGACTTTCGTGACGCCAAGGAAACAAGCATGGACTTTGTTTGAGCAAAATGTGTATGGGCTAACAACCTGCAAGGACTCAATGAATTGTGAAAAGTGCACTGGGTTTGACGTGCTCAGACTTGGTGTGAACACAGTAAACCTACACGAACTCAATGAAATGCGAAATGTGCATGGGGTTTGACGTGCTCAAACTTGGTGAAGAAACGTGCATGGACTCAGACATATGCACGGACTTGATAAAAAGAAATGCAATGTGCTCGGACTTTGCGAGAACATTGTGCACGGACTTAGTGAAAAGGTGCAGGGACTTTGATGACAAATGTGCAAGGACTTTGTAAAGAAGTAAACAACGTGTTCGGACTTATGTGACACAAAAACATGCATGGACTTTTGAATCAACATAAGCAGTGTGCATGGACTTGAAGAAGTGGAACAGCATGTATGGACTTAACACAGCATGCAAACAACAAGCACGGACTTCAGAATATGTATGGACTTGCAAACAGACACTATTCATGCATGGACTCTAGAATGTGTATGGACTTTATATAACATGGACTTAGCTTAAACATCGTGTTCAGACTTGCATGATGAAACGTGCACGGGGTTAAGATAAGCCCTTACAACATGTATGGACTTTATGAAACCTGTATGGACTTTATGAAACTTGTATGGATTTTAACAAAAATGTTAAGAAACCTATATGGACTTTAATAAAAATGTGCACGGACTTGCCTAACACAAAAACGTGCATGCACTTAAGAAGCCTGTTTGGACTTTAACAAAAACGTGCACGGACTTGCACATGTCACAGGAATTGTTCATGCACAGACTTATGAGTATGCAAGTGGATGGAATGTGCACGGACTTAGAATATGCAAGTCAGTTGAATGTGCACGGACTTATGAGTGCACGGACATGCTCAGACTTTAAATCCCATACAAAGGATGTGCATAGACTTGACGAATGTAGGTGGACAACGTGCATGGACTTGGTGATATGTGCACGCACATAGATGAAACAAGGTGCATGGACTTTGAACATATGCACGGAGTTTATAAAGGAGTAAGCAACGTGTGCACGGACTATGCACGGACTTGGAAAGGATCAGCGCGTTGTGCACTGACTTGAATCAAATAGTGCGCACGGACTTGAAGAAATGTGGACAACATGCACGGACTTGAGCATTCACAAACCTGTACGGACTTGAGCACTCACAAACATGCACAGACTTGAGCACTTACAAACCTGCACGGACTTGAGCACTCACAAACATGCACAGAGTAAAATAAAATGCAGGCTATGTGTGTGTCATGCACGAGCCTTTAGACAACACAGAATGCACAGTCTAAACTAATGCATATGCTTAGACCTGATACAACGTGAAGAATGCTAATGAAAAGATGTTGGAAGGAGAAGAAAAATAAGTTGAGAAAAATCCAACCTTAATGCATGGCAACAAAAATCATTTTCATTATGTTGCTGTTCCACCCCGGGAGGTCCACTGGGGCGGTGTGGGCGGTGACCAGAGTGAGGGGTAGGGTACAGCCATGGGAGAGATATCGGAAGTTAATGGGCCTTGAGCACCCCCTCTCATGATCGTATCTGCCTCAAGGCGGCACCGTGCACTCGCCTTTTGCGGAGAGTCAAGGGGAGAGCGAGTGACACAGGGGTTCTTCAGGTTAATGGGAAACGTGGCTGGGATGCGGGTGTGCCAGTCGATTTCTCGATAATCACCCATGGAACCGAACGTTTAACCGGGGATGCGCCGCCAGGGCGCGACACGTGGACTCGATGGATGAGCAACACGTGGAGGGAAGAACGGTTTCGTGGGTGCAAGTGCACAGGCGACTGTGGGGAGTCATGTACAGGATGTCTTTCCCCACCGACCGCAAGCAGTTAGTGTTTATTTACATCGGATTGAATCTGAAGATCTTCGTTCCATGTCGAAGTAGAGTCCATATTCTTGAAGCCCGAGATGAAGACCCGAGAGTACTTTGTAGCTGTTGGTTCGTCTTAGGCTGGGTCGTGTTGGCCGGGGGTAAAGGGTGTTGGGGGTTCATGCTAGGTGACATAGAGGGTGGCTGGAGGCCCAAACGTGGATGCAAGAGCATACGTCCACTGGCGGTGTAACACTGAGATGTATATATTTTTATAGGCGGGCTGTGACAGCCTGGGTACAACAGGGGCATGCCTCAGAATAATTTCAACGTGCTAGTAAGTCCCCGGGTCGATGCGTGACGTATGAGTACGTGTGTTTCACAGAGAGTTCCTCCCGTGACGTAGGCCTTGGCTGCAGTGTCGAAGGGGGGCTTGTGGCTGGCTGGGCGACTGAGGGGACACATCGGTCTGGTATCTGGATGAGAGTCGATCACGGCTCGAGTGGAGCGATTGACATGGCCTCGTTACAGAGAGGGAGCAAGACGTCATGACGTGCGCATGGTCGTGGCTGACGGGCACGTGAGGGGCGACCCCGACATGAGGGGGTGTCTACCCTTGTCGTAGTGTCTCACATGTGGCAGGCGTGAACTTGTGCATTACGGCTAGTTAACATGCGAGGGAAGTGCAAGGGACATACCCTCGGCGTGCTAAGCCGCCTGACAAGTCACACACACACAATTCTCCTCCGCTCGTTGTGGAGAGCCCGCTCGAAGCCTTGGAGTCGCCAAATGCTGAGTAGAGTTGAGTGTCCTCTTGTCCGTATGTCTGTATGTTCGTATCTATGTTGCCCCCTGAGCCCGTGGAAGCCGAGACTTGTGCGCGTTGACCAGAGAGTGAACCCGTCGTGCTGTCACTCCGTGCTTCCGCGTGTTGATTCCTCAAATTGATATGGCACACGAACTACCTCGTAGGTATGCAAATGGGACAAACCGGAACTGAGTGGGGTCGTGGGACCTCCGGGCTGGAGGGAGGGTGCGGCCCCCAAGGAGGTTCACCCTCCCTAGGGCGCGCGGCCGCCCCTGGGGTGAACTGGCCCCGAGGGAGGTCGTAACCTCGGGGGATGGCCCCCGAGGGTCTTCTTGCGTCGTTCGGGGTTGTCCTTTGATGGACTTTGATCTTCGGGAGGCTGGTACGGGCCCGTGGGGGCGCCGTTCTTTGGGTTGTCGTAGTCACCCGCAAGGTGTTTGGGTGAATGCCCGATATACCCCGGATTGCCAAACGGCTTGAGTAGGTGGCCGAGGGGCCACACGGCGGGCCTTGGGTTGATGACGGTAGCTCGTAAGAGCTAAGGGGAGGCACGTTGTGGCTGTGAGCCACACCTCAGGCTGTGTGCCACATTGTTCGGTGGGTTGGTAGGGTAGCCTCGGGTTGGCCCGAGTGCTAGAGTTAAATGGCTTGTCGCCACATGTCTGAGTGTTGGGGTTGGGCCCGACTTGCTGGGGGGTCGTTGTGGGACCCAATTGAGGTGCTAGAACCATGGGTCGGCCCATGGCTTGCTATAGAAGGGTTGGAACATACGCGCCTACAAGGTGTTCGACAAAATGCTGAGCATGCCTGTGTGAGCCGTACGTGCGCACAACAGGCCTCCAAAGCCTGTGGTTGACCTAGTTAGGCCTCTCTTTAACCTTGGAGGGTTGAAGGGCATGTCTCTAGGCGGGCCCTTGGCCCCTTCTGTTGAGTGCCACGTGGCGTGGCTTGTTGTCTGGGCGCCCCCGGGTGGCTCCAGGCGACGGTGCAGGATATGGGCAAAGCCCGTACGTGAGTGGCCGGAGTTGACTCCGGGGGGTTGCGCATCGTCGTGTATCACTGTAAGCCGGTCAGGGTCCTTGTAGGGACCCATGGGATTGTAGAAAGGGCTGGCTAGCCCGTGCCTGGAGGGTGTTCGGTGAAATGTCTGAACCGTATCCATGCATTTGCATTTAACACAATGCATTCAAAAAAAAGAAAAATAGATACTTTTTTATTAACTAAAAAGAGTCATGCACATGCATATCCACAAAAGTAGACTACAAGGTCACTCTCAAGCAGGTCCCACTCCTGAACCCCTGCTGTTTCCAATGCCCTCATGCCGCTTCTCTGGCAGGCCCATGGTGGTGATGCCCTCCTCTCGCCGATGTCATCTCTCCGCCTCCTCGTTCCTCCACTGGCCGGAGGAGTTGGTGAGGAAGTCTGGGAGCGCACTACTCCTCGTGCTGCTCTACGACGTGCTCCGCTCGGGTCCTCGGCCCATCATCTGGACCATCCGCTCCACAGCTCGCAGCTTTATCTTCAAGTCATAAGCATGGTGCCGTGCCTCCCTCCCCTCCGTGTGGTACCGCTCCAAGTCTGTCGCTCCTGTGCTCAGTCGTGCCACCTCTACTCATAGATGGGCCACCTCTGTCGCCTCTACCTGAAGCTGCTCTGCTGCCTCTGCTCGGCATCACTCTGCCTCGCTCAGTGCTACGGTCAGCTCCCTCGTCTGCATAAGCATTCATCATGGTCAGCCAATTGCATCTGCATCAGCATAAGTATTTTAAGTAGAAGAGAAGTCAGTCAGTTTGCTTACCCTCTCTGCGAGAGTGGCCTCGGCCTCCTCGGCCCAAGCAACCGCTCATGCAAAGTCAGCATCCCCCTCAGCTCGGCCTCCTACTGGCTGGGAGGGAGAAGATGGGCCATCTGGTCCATGCCGATGTGCTCCCTCGGCTTGCTACGTAAAGGTTAAGTCAGTCAGTCCCATAAGCATTTGCATTTTAAGTCTAGGATAAGTAAAACTCACCAGAAGCTCTAGTGCGCGCTGGAACTCATCCCTCTGCTGCACAGTGAAGTGGAGGATACCCTGGAGCTCCGCTATCCATCCCTGGGTGTCTAGCTGCATGTAGCAAGTCCAGGTGTCAGTACATTAGGAATCATTAAGAAAGCTTAAGTTTAGAAAGTCATACTGGTCGTTGAGCTCCACAGAACACCTGGTCTCCGTATCTCTTGGCATTCGCCTTCAGGTAGGCCTCATCACTGGTAGCTCGGGCTTTCACCTCCCGGCCTCTCCGTGACCAGTCACGCACCTGCTCGATCGCCCGGGTGATCCAGTCAATCTTGTCGCTCAGTCCCTTCAAGGATCGTCCCACGTGCTCATCATCTCTGATAGGGAACTCCACCTCTGGCTGGTGCACGCCCGTGGTCCTCATGATCAGGGGGTAGTGAAGTGGCTCGATGACGTTCATGCAGTGCAGCCACACGTCCCATCCTGAGTAAGCCTGGGCCACCTCCACCGAGGGCTGTCCCTCGTGACCCTTGTCATGGTATGATGTCAAGTGCACCTGAAAGGGCAGGCATTAGGGTCAAGTGTCAACATTTAGAAGCATTTTAAGTGCATTTAGAAGCTTAAGTTCAGAGTCTTACCGATGCATAGGGAAATGTATCCATGTCATCCTGGATCGCCCATGCTAAGCATCACAGCGACCCTGTGTCCCTAACCGCCATCCATCGCCTCGCGATGGATACCCGATCCTGATGTACCTCCTTTCCCCACCCTAGGCTGGGGAGGTACAGGTAGCTCCATACCTGCATTTGTCAAGATTCAAAAAAAGAAAAAAATGATAATCATAAGTATAAGCATTCAAAGTAGAGCATTTTACCTGAAGCAAAGGCGAGAAGCCACCTAGCATCGTCTGTCAGTCAGTGGTGCTAAGGGAGTCGAACAAAAACGCCAATGCAGCAGCACCCTAGGCGTACTCCCCGACCCCGTCTAAGTCTCTCAGTAGTGGGAGGAGCTTGCAGCTCACTCCATCCACCCTCGTCGCGAAGAGTAGCTTCCCGAACATTAGCATCAGGAAGCGATGAAGGATGACGTCTCCCTCCGGTCCTGGTCCTGCAGCCACTCTCTTTCTGGCTCTGTCTGTCAGTCTCCCGAGGTGCTTTTCAGGCAGCTCTCCCATGGCTATCGCCACTCCTCTCAGCCCTAGGCTCTCCTGGAGGGTCTCTCTTGCCAGGATGGATGAGTGGTGTCCCGGCCTCGTTAGCTCTAGCTCCAGCAGCTCTCCCGCCAACTCTCAGTAGTTGACGTATGTCGTTCCTGTCACTGGCACTCCGTGCACCTAAAGTCCAGTGATTCGTGCCATGTCCTCTAGCATGGGGATCATATGTCCCCATAGGAACAGGAAGGCTAGACTAACTGGGTCCCACCTATCGTGTAGTGAGTACAGGAGGGTGGTGTCTACCCTCATCACCTCCATCCCCAAGAACTCAGCGAACCCATTGCCGCTAACCTCTCCCTCTGGAAGTCCGACAGTGCCAGGTACACTGCTCGGACCTGTAACCAGGAGATCCTCATCCGCCATTTCCCCTGCATGTATTCAAACATTTAGTCAGCCATTCATGTAGAGCAGCCACGGCGCAAGTGGTACCGGCGGTGTCCTAACGAGGTAAGGAATCCATCCCCCTACCTTGATTATGACGAAAAGGGCGATTCGATGCCGATCCGGCGAGAGGGCGACGAGACGCCTCTGGGCCCGACTCGGCTCCTCGCTCCGCGGATCGAGGGGAAATGGGCGTCAACGCGATCCTCGTGACGTGACCAATCTAACGGTACCTCCCTTGCTTCGATCAGCAGCCGTCTGGACCAGAAATCGAGAGAGGAACGTAAATTGAGATTTTAGCTTAAAATTACCCAAAACAAGAATTACATGAAAAATGATGAAGATGGCGACGCATGAGGCGTCCACGGATTCCTACGAGATGAGGAGTCCGTTCCCCTACCTCTTGCGCAGCGAAGATCGTGAATCGGTGCAGATCAGGCGACGGGGGTCATGCTGTCCTTCTGCTCGCACACCTCTCCACGCTCGACGATCCGAGGGATGAAGGGTATCGACGCGATCCTCCCGTCGAGTCCGTCCCGTCGGTACCTCCCACGTGTCGACCGGGGTCTGTTTGGATAGCGAACCGAGTGAATGGGGGTGAAAAGGAGAGAGAACGTGTGAGGGTGAGAGAGAGGAGAGAGAGTGATGTTGAGAGAGTGAGGAGAGAGAGAGAGAGAGAGTGGTGTGGGATAGTTGTTAAAATTTTTTATTTTTCTTATTTTTTTAAAAAATTATCTTAAGTTATAATTAAACCTTTTTAAAATTGAAATTACCAATATGCCTAATTTAATTATATTAATACTTTAACTTATTCATTTAAATGTCCAAAAATAGCCTAAAAATTCATAAAAATTACCTAAAATCACATGATAAATTCTAGACCCAGACCACTACGGATCCACTAAAGCACGGGCGTTACAGTCCCCCCTTCCTTAAAGAAATTTCATCCTCGAAATTACAAGGAAGATCAAGAAGGAAACTGAAAGCGAACTACACTTAACTACAAAAAGCGAGAATAACAGAATCAGGTACCTTGAAAATAGAAAGTTGATTTTTCGCGTGGCTGAAAGTAGACTTTCTTGGATCTGCAGTCAACCACGACACGATATTGCTCTAACCAGTCCATGTCTAGAATCGCATCGTACTCGGCCAACTGCAGTGCATACAACTTCGCTGGCAACTACCGATCACTGACGGCAACAGGATAATCTTCCAGGCAAAATGGAGTAGACATGAAATCTCTAGAGGGTAACTCAACGAGCAGTTCACAAGGTGACTCAGTTACCGGCTCCTCGAGACGAGCAAGGAAATCCTCGAAAATAAATGAATGAGTGGCACCTGAATCGAATAGAATGCGAGCTAAACGATCAAAAATCAAAACCGTACCTTCTACGAGATTGGACGCAATGGCTTCTGCACGAGTGATATGAGTAATCTGGCTCCTCGGCTTCCGGCTAGAGGCTGTAGAAGATTGCTGGGAGGAAGCTGGAGCTTGCAAATACGGCGACTGAGGCAGAGGTGGTGCAGGATGACGGAATTGAGACTGCTGCAGCTGGGTAACCTATGAGAACTACGTCGGAATGGACTTCATCGGGTAATCTCGAACAACGTGACCCGACTGATCACAGTGATAACAGACTACCGATAAGGAACATGGTACACCGGGATGACTGTCACCACAACTCAGACACGGTCTCAGCTGACTCACAGGAAACTCTCGGCGCTGCTAAAAAGGAGAAACAGGTTGCTGGACAGAATCAGAAGACGCCGATTGCTGCTACACAAAACCTGAAGATGCTTGATGGTTAAATCACTTCTTGGACTTTCTAAACATCCGACTCGAAGGGCCACCAGAAGTAGGCGCAACAGATGGAACTCCAGGCGCTGACGGCTGAAAAGAGTGCTGAAACGACACAACCGACTGAGCAACACAGGACTGAGAGAACCCTGTAGACCTCGCCAAATCGAGCTCAACTCGACTGCTGCCTGATATGCATCATCCATGACATTCACACGGGTAGCAAGCAACGGCACTCTCAATTCGACTCTTGAACCTTGGAGAAACTGCTCGGTCTTTAAGGCTTCATCAGCAATAATATGCGGCGCATACCGACCTAACTCGATTAACTTGTTCCGATACTGCAGCACAGTCATTTCACCTTGAACCAAATCTAAGAATTGGTGCATCTTATCCATTCGAAGACATGCCAGACTATAAGTGCGCTCAAAGGTAGTCACGAACTCTGTTCAGGTGATCTAACGAAGTGGTCGGGAACGGAAGGCAACTTCCCACTCCTAACTCTACCACATCAATGCTGCACCCTGAAGTTGAAAAGTAGCAAGCATGACCTTCTCATCCTCTGCGCATTCCATCGATCGAAACACACGCTCAGTCGTCTCAATCCAAATCCTGGCAGCATCCGGATCTGACTGACCTTCATAAGTCGGCGGGTGGAATAGCAGAAATTCCTTGAGTGCTCTACCACGGCCTGGGGGTGTCCTTTGAGGGACACTCAGCTTCGAGGGACTGGGATGGGCCCCTAGGGGCCATTGTTCTTCGGGTTATTGTAGTCACTCACAAGGTTTTCGGGTAAATGCTCGACACACCCCGGATTGTCGAACGACTTGGGAAGATGGCCAAGGGGCCCCAAGGCAAGCCTTGGGTTGAAGAAAGGAGCTCGTGGGAGCTAAGGAGGGTCATCTCAGGGATGTGAGTCATGGCTCAAGCGGCGTGCCGCGTTGCACGACGGGTTGGCAGGGTAGCCTCAGGTTGGCCTGAGTGCTAGAGTTAAGTGGCTTGTTGCCATGTGTCTGAGTGTCGGGGTTGGCCCTGACTTGCTGGGGGGTCATTATAGGACGCAATTGAGGCGCTGGAATCACGGGACGGTCCACAGTTTGGTGTAGATGGGCTGGAATACACGTGCCTACAAGGTGTTCAACAGAATGCCGAACACACCCATGCGAGCCGTATATGCATGCGATAGGCCTCCAAAGCCTATGGTTGGCTATGTTAGGTCTCCCTTTAACCTTTGAGGGTTGAAAGAAGTGTCTCGGGGTGGGCCCTCGGCCCTTTCACTGGGTGCCACATGGTGTGGCTTAATGTCGGGGCACCCCCGGGTGGCTCCGGGCGGCTATGTAGGATACAGGCAAAGCCCATATCTGAGTAGTCAGGGTTGACCCCAGACAGTTGCTTGTGTCGTCGCATGTCACAGCCAGCTGGTCAGGGCCCTTGTAGGGACTGACGCGGGACGAGCTAGGATAGGGAACTGAGACCTAAAGCCAGCAGACTCGTGAGCACACATGCCTAGACAGAAAGACGTTCACACATGTGTGAAGAGCGAACTCCTCAAGGGTACCTAGTGGTGGCTAGGCGAGCAACAGCTCGTGGGGCATCGGACACAGTCCAAACTGTGAGGAGGGTGGTGGAGGTCACCCGGGGAGATGGGAGATGGGAATGGGCACCGGATTCTACCGAGCTGACCGGTACCGAGGGGACCAGATCAGATGGACACTCGACTCACCGGCAGCAAGTCACTCATGTTGGTGGATCATTTTGGAATGGGCACTCGTCTCACTGGCGCGACACTGGAACTAATACTAGATAAGCAAAAGGAGGAGTGGCAACCAAATGTACCTAGCCATCTGAAGGATCGACTCCAGTCGAAGACGTGGGCGCATCAGGGAGCGTGTGCACCCGGCAAGCACACTACGTCCGTGGAGCTTCCGGTCAACCCTACTAGTACAAGAAAATGAAAAATACCTCCACATAGGGAGGGGGAACTCAGGGCGAAGCACATGGTACAGCACTACCCTCACACAGGAGGGGGGATCACGGGGAAGGGGAGTTGGTCCAGCTGCCCCAAGTCTGCCCGACTGGACAGAACCGAGTTGATCTGGGCGGTCCACAGCACACAAGGATCAAAACTGGATGCCGCTTGTGCTCAGACGAAGCTTGAGAAGTGTAGAGGCACTCCTGGGAGTTGGGGTCATTCTGAGGTCACTGGAGGGTGGGGCTGGTCGAGGATGACGACCTGTGCGAATCTGTCCTGCAGGTTCGGTCTGCGCAGTCAACGTGCAGAGGGCGGTACGCTATCCACCGGACTCCGAACGATGTAAGACCAGTGGGGTCGGAAGGTTGATAGGCAGATATACTTACCCTCAAAAAAATGTGCACCAACAGAGCACCGAGCTGGGAGTGGTCAGCACTTTTGTGGGGCTCTAGTTTCTGGGTGAACATCCAGACATAGTCAGGTTGTGCAAGGTAGTACGGGCGGCACCGAATGTGGAACATGACGAAACCACTTGGAGTGGTTTCAGGACGTCGAGAGTTCCAACTCCAATGAAGAAGTCTCGACCTGTAAACCAGCAGAGGAAGGCATGACATGACCTGCAAGCCTGCTGCACTCTTTGGGCCGACTAGTTCGCACCAGCCTTGCACAGTTGCAGGAGAATGGACGCCACGGACTGTGCCGACATCGGAACGGGGCGAAACAACCTCTGGGACGTCGAGGGCTTGGATAAGAAGCAACTCTTTGAAGAGAGTTTGTGCTGAATCACGTCATGGAAGGCAGTGCTGCCTCTACCAAGCAGTCCTCAGATTCTGGCTCAAATCTGGTGCAGCAGCACGAGAATGGGCAACGCAATCAGTGTCGAGGCCGGAACAGGACGGGACCACTTCTGGCACGAAGGTGACTTGAAGCAGCACGACTTCTATGAAGAGTGTTTGCACTGGTTCATGCCGTATGGGGTCGTGATGGGGTCTGCAATCCAGCTTCAGGATCTATCCTGAATCCACAGGTTGAAGAGTCGAGGAAGCTTCGACACGTGGATGAGGATGACGACGTGGAAGCCTCTGGGTGGTTGTGGACTATCCTGTGAGATGGTGGATGTGGGGGATGCAGTGGGCAGGGGGGCTGGATGGGCTGGGGCTTGTAGGGGCTGAGGTGGGGCAGGCTCAGTAGGGATCCCGTGGACCCCCACCTTGCATAAAAGAAACAAGGCGAGAAACACCGGTGAGCATGAAAAGTAGCGCTATCTAATAGAAGTACGGTGGAACCAACAAGCAGTAATAAATAAATAGGAAAACCATCTAACTAACCATGCTATGTGAACCGACCTCAGACTGACAAAAGACGAGTCCACACCTGCCAGGAGACAGGAGCTCTACCCACTAGAAGAACGACTGGATGAGTCCCCTGACGTCTCACACCGCATCACAAGTGTCTCCCTACACGCCCCAGGCGAAAACTGAGACACGTCACAAGTACCACGAACAAGGACTAGCTGGGGTCGAGCTCGTCAGCGCACATCCTACGCCCCCAACTACGTGTGCACACACAGACCATCTACTCTAGGTCAGGTCCTCTTGCTGGTTTTCCCCCCAGCCGGACTTGAGCTGCAAAGGCAAGGGGCCCTACGGTAAACCAGCCTAAAAATCGTCTCTCATCAGGTCACACTCTCCACCACTCCCACGTGGGTCCGCACCCGCATGCGCAGGAAGCTACGACTAGTGGACAGGTCACTGGAAGAGTAGACTCTCTAGTCACGAAAAATGACATCTGAACTGAACAAGTACAAGGACCGCTCCTCGTACAACACCAACTCTCGATAACACAAGCTGAGAACACCACCTCCCGGGACCCCTCGACACCCTACACATGGCCCCCACACGATGGCCGACATCAGTCAGACCACGGGTCAGCACACAGATCCAGATCCACTCGTCCAGAACTCGAATCGACAAGGGAAGAATCACTGGTAAACCACACACAGTAAACGGTCCATCATGGGCTGTTCCTGGGTAAATGGACAGTTGATAGGCCGTTTCAAGGTATGAAACGGTCCACCCTAAACTATCCTCAGATATGGGACGGTCACCAATGAGCCGTTCCACCATAGATGTACATGATCAGACTTGGACCATGGAGAACGTACACGATCCCTCTTGGGATCGGCCAGACAGTGTACGGCCTCCCTCAGACTGTCCACCTTCTAGACTGAGTGAGAAACCACATGGTCATCCTCAGACCATTCAAAACATAAATGGTCCAATGACAGGCCGCTTGGGGGTCTGAACGGTCCCCATTGGGGCAATCAAGTCACCCAATGGCACAAAACCCAAACGTCTTGGGACCGTTGAAGACTAAAATGGTCTAGCTTGGGACCGTTCAAAGGAACTAAACGGCAATACCCTTACCATGTAGCCCCAACACTGTGTTGTGCCCCTGAGTTTTGATGATAGCAAACACTATGGTTCAAACACTATGGTTCAATGTGCATTAATGTGCATTTGCTGCATGACACACTACAAGTCAATGTCAATGTGTGTTTGGTGCATGATACTCTATGTGTGTTGCATGGTATGTGTTTCACAAGTCAATGCCAATGTGTGTTTGGTGCATGACACTCTATGTGTGTTGCATGGTATGTGTTTCACAATTGTGCATAGAGTCTTCATGCAACTCAGCATGTAAGTCCAGGTCTGTGCATTCAAGTCCATTCGGTATTAATGTCATTCGGGTATCATTGAAGAAGGTCCAAGCAAGTGTCTAGGTCAGCATACAGGTTTTCCTTTCATGTTTGTGTTAATGGTCACAAAGTCAAGCATAGAACACTTAAGTCTATGCACATTTTAATGTCCAAAAGTTTGTGCATTTTTGTCTTGCTTGAAAAACATAGTCCATGCAAGTTTTTGTGGAGCTTCCCTCAAGTCCGTGCATATTTTTAATCTTAGCAAAAATGACTAAAAACATGCTTTTCCTTCATGCATATTCAAGTCCATGCATGTCTTCCTTCTGCAAGTCCAAAGTCCGTGCACATATCCAAGTCCTTGCATGTTTCTTATGTGCCTTGAGAAGTTCGTGCATTCTTAAGTCCGTGCAAGTTTTTATTCCTACACGTAAAGTCCGTGTGCACTTGTCTGTTTGAGGTCCGTGCAAGTTATTTCATAGTCGGTGCTTGGTTGAAGTCCGTGCAGTTTTTTTCTTACCTTGGCACACACTAAGTCCGTGCACATTTTGGTATAAACTCCAAGTCCGTGCATGTTTTGGTCTGAACACTAAAGTCCGTGCACGCTTATATACTTTCAAGTCCATGCACGTTGTTTATACTTCATGTCCGTGCACGTTGGTCTTTCAAGTCTGAGCATAAACAGTACACTGCACAGAAGTCCATGCACACTGCATCCAATGCAAGTCCATGCATTTTTGTGTTTGAAGTCCGAGCATGTTTTGGGTCTTGCAACCCCGTGCAAGCACAGTGGAACTCCGTGCATGTAGTGTTGTCTAAGTCTGTGCACGTGTTGATTTGTCCATGCATACTTGCATTGAGGTCATTTCCAAGTCCGAGCACATTTGAGTGCATGCACATGTCTAAAAGTCCTTGCATCCCTTTGTGCTTGAAGTCTGTGCAAATATGTACTTACGCCAATATGTTGCCTTGCAACTCATGAAGCAGCTGCCAGAGACAATGTTGGTCGTCGTGGAATTTGTCCTCAAGTGGCAGATAAAAGGACCGGAAGTAAAGGTTTGAAGTGGCTTAACAAGAAGGAGTGGTACCAAGACTAGACTCAGACGAATAAGGAGAAGAGGAAGAGAGGCGAGGGCTAGAACTCCCTCACTAAGGTGCGGAGACCCTGATCACAAAGAACGGTTTACAGAAGAAGTGAAAAATCAAGAGGAGGAGTGGAGACTAAAATCTCAGAAATAGTGGGAGAATGGGCAGATGCCCAAAGCATTGGATGTGGAAGAAGTCGGGTCGAACCCGAGATTAGGGGGCATTAAGAGGAGAAATTGGTAAATGGAAAGAGGCGGATCCAGAGGTTCCGGAGGCGAGGGAGGAGAATCATGGTGGGAAGAAAAATCTGGAGGCTCCGGAGGGATAAAATACCGAGGGACATGGTGCTCTTGAGAAAGGTAAGGGAAGAGATAGGTTAGAAGGAAGGGACAAAGGACATGATGTCCCGGAGGAGCAGGAGGAGGAATCAGAAGAATGATGGAGGGTCCGGAGGTTCCGGGGGAAAGGGGGTGCGATTCCCCTGGAGAATTAGGGAAGAAAAATCTGGAGGGACGTGATGCCCTGAGGAGAGTGGATTAGAGGAGGAAGAAAGGTCCAGAGGTTTCGAAAGAGTAAGACACCATAGGGCGCGATGCCCCGGGAGGATGAGAGCGAAATCCGGAAGGTCCGGATGCAAGAATTGGGAATGGGCGTGATACCCTGAGAGAAATCTGGAGGGGGCCCAATGCCCAGGAAGTGTAAGGGGACCTAGAGATCCCGAATGTAGGGATGAATGAGATAGAGGATTCGGAGGTTCCAGAAGATGGGGAAGATACAGGTCCAAAAACCCAGGGAAGAAGAAATGCAAATGCATGCGAATGCAAAGCAATGGATGCGATGAATGCTTAAAATGCATGAAATGCAAAGAATGCGTGGGATGAGAGGATGAGATCCACCTCCTTACCCGTAGAGTTGCCCATGAAGAGATATTGGTGATATACAGAAGTATGGGTGCAGTTGAATGGAAGATGGATAGGGTAGCGGAAGGCCCCCTAGTATAAGAGTGCCCGCCCCTCCAAGGCGGTGAGAGTGTACAACCAATTGGCTCAATGGACAAAGTAAAAGTCCATGATGAAGCTTCAATAGTAAATGCCAACTCCCTTGGAGAGCGAAGGGCCATAATGTGAGGGAGTTTGAAAGTAGAAATAGGAAGCATCATCACGCCCAAGGATTGTGGCGTATGAAAAATGTTGAATAAAATGGGCATTTGCCCCTTGATTAGAAGAATGGATTTGGCATTGGAGGATTGAAACAAGGGGTGCCCTGCCCGATCCCTGGGTATGGACTCATATGGCATCAAATTCTGACGTTCTCTTTTGGTGAGCAGCGGCGGGGGCTTGGCCTCTTCAACCATGCTCAGCACAAAAATCTAGATTAGCATTCGACAAGTAAAGCCTTGTATCTTGAACAGCATAGCCGTGGCCAAATCCTTCTTGCCCAGCTCTCGAACCTCTTCGGCACCCGTGCTTGTAGAAATACACCCACTTCGAATGGTAGAGGAAGGTGAGGTGGAGGCGGAAGGCTCAATAGGTGGTGGAGGTATAATGGGAGATGTTGGCGGGGACACGTCGAGCCTCTACTTTTGCCCGGAAGTGGACGGGGTTGGCTCGAGTGCAAAAAGGGATAGACCCTGCTCAGGATCTGCCGTGGGTAAAGGTGAAGGGTTAAGTGGTGGAGTAAGGGTAGTTGGGTCAGGGGTTTAGGGTATAGTGGAGGGTTGAGATGGCGGTGATAGAAAGTTAATTGGAGAAGGTTTAGTGGTGAGTTCGATGGAAGCCGATGGAGTGGAGGCTAATGGTATAATGGGTGGAGGTTTAGTGGAAGGTTTGGCAGAGGCCGGTGCTGTGGAGGTTGATGGCATGGTGGGAGATGTAACAGGAGGTGGTTTAGTGCGAAGGAAATGCCAGATGGGGCGAGAGCTATAAGGGGTAGGAGACGTGTCTTGGTGCGCCAATGTGGGTAATTGGAGTATCGACCCATTGTCGTAACACCAATAAGTCTCAAAAGTGGGGGTTGGATTAAGGACAGTGGCTTCGTCCTGAGCAGGAGGTTCCTCTGATGGTAGTGGGGGTAGAGGAAAATGAAGGAAACTCGGAATGGGTGCTTGCAGAGTTTCATTATCATGTGCCATCTTGAATTCTTCAGTTGCCGGCTCTTCATTGTCAAACTCAAGTGGATGCCGTGGTGGAGGCGTATTAGTGGGTGATAGAATGTAATGGTGTTGCGGAGGACTTTGTGAGTGTAAGTATGTACACGTAAGCGGAGGTAGAGGGCCATATGAATGAATGGGGTGAGCGGGTGGAGGGTGGATGGCGTCCACTTGATTGCTAACATCTACCGGCTCTTGCTCGCGTGAACTGTCGATGCCGTAGTCGTCTCTCCTATCCTTCCAATCTTTCTCCATCTTCGTAATGTCCTTCAGAACGGCGTGAAGGGGGTTGATTGGAGAAGGAGGAGCGGGCCGTGGGCTCGCAACCCTCTTTAATTGTTCCTCCAGCAAAATGACTTTGTCAATAAGAGTTTGTTGGAGGGGTGTGATTTGAGCAATGGAGGGTTGGCAATGCCTTGAAAGAGGGGCCGCATAAGATGGCCGTGGAGGGGGGTTATTGGGCTGACTCAAAGAAGGACCCGATTGGGCCGGGTTGCAAGGAATGAATGGGCCTTGGGGCCGTGAATAAGGAGGAATAGAAGGAAGCGGGTGATGAGCCACCCGAGGAAGAGTGTGAATAGGATGAGACAGGTGATGGGCCATCCGAATGGGAGTATGAACACGCGAGGGGGGCAGGTGATGGGCCACCCGAATGGGAGTAGAAGGAGGATGAGAAGAATGAGGTGCACCCTCAACAGCGGCCTTAAGGGCCTGGATTTGTTGAGGGGTGAGATGATCTAATGCATGCAGGATCTGGGAGACCCTCTCATCGCCGGGAGGAGATGGTCCCGCAGGAGTAGTGGCTCGCGATGAATGTGAGGGACGATGGGATTGGACATTGCCCATGGGTCGGGCATGACCATAGGAATGAAGACGTGGTCCCCTGGAAGAATTATGGTGAGAATGAACATGTTGAAATTGAGGAGTGTAGGATGTGCTGGGTTGTGCATCCTCATGATTATAATTAGGATTAGACATGTTGGTTTGATTATCAAAGCGAAACATCATGCCAATAATTAATATCCAATCAATGAGATTTGCAAAGAATAGCAAACAAGTTGGAATGTTACGCTTGATTAAATGATTTTAACAAAGGTTGATATGATCACTCAAGGTAATGATCCTTGTTTCAAGATGTGATTTTCTCCAGTGCCAACTAGGTTAATTCTCACAACATGTAGGCCAACTAAACCCGGGGACTACAAAGGTACAACCTGCCCAGTATCCGTGAGGGAATCCACGGGTGTGAGGACTTACGGAGGTCTTGGTTAAGGAATTCCCGATCCAAAGACACGGAATGCTCAATGGAGAGTCCTTCTTTTCCCAAGAAAGTATGAGGATGTCCTATGGGTGTAGAGAGAGGAGGTCTCTCAGCCGTATGCTCAAATGCAAGGTATGCAATTGAAGATAACAACAATAAAATAACAAAACCAAAGCAAGAAAGCAGTTTTGTAAAAACACAGAGAAATGGCGCCCAGGGTAGGGTCGCTATATGTGAAATGGTGACTGCCTGACAACCGTGCTAATTGTGAATAGCGCTTGTGTGCAGGGCGTGGCAAACACAGAATAGTGTGTTCCCTGGGCAATGACAGTATAAATGGCGCTACAAATGTGAACCACGCCTGTGGTAGAGGCGCAGATCAGAGTGCAGTGTACCCGCAGAGGGTAAAATGGGTGAAAGGCACCCTGGAGTTGGGCTCTGATCAGGAAATGGCGCCTCTATCTGGGGGGCTATTTATAACAAACAGATTACCCACATGGGGGTAAAAATTGATGAAAGGCACCCTAGAAATGGGCACTTATCAAGAAATGGCAGTTGCGTGGCAGTCACTATCTGAGTAAAATAAACAGAATGTCAATCTTTCCCTCAGAACATGCTATAGATGGTCCCAAAATTGACTAATCCGGTGGTGAGTTGCACATGGTGCAATAGAGGAGGGTGCTACGTGAAGCACGAAGGGAGGGGTACGCGTGGGTACCAAGAGGAGGGGGCACACGAGGGTGCCAAGAGGAGGGGCACACGTGGGTGCCAAAGGGAGGGGCACGCGAGGGCGCCAAAGGAGGGGTAATCAAAATAAAAACATAAAGTGTCCCACCGTGATCGCCAACTTGTGGAACGTGTCAAATAGATATGTTTTGAAAAGGAAAATTTCAATTCAATTCAGGGGGCAACTAGAGGAAAGGGAGCATGTGATGCTCTTAAAGGAAGGTGATCGCCAGAGGGTGTGAATGCCCTCAAAATAGAGTGTGATCGCGAAAAATACCTGGTAAGCAGGTGAGATTGGGATCCTTTCTTCCTCCTTCAATCGACCGGCCGATGAAGTGGGTTTTTACTTTGATTACTTGGGAAAGAAATCACAAACAAGACAAATAGAGTGGATTAGCCAAGTGTGTAGTATCAAATCCTAGGTGTAAAAAATGATATGTAATTATGCATGAACACACCTTTTGGTTTTGTTTTAAACCCTAAGAGGAGTATAGGATGGGAGAATATGTATGCAATAACTAATTAATAAGACTAGAATGTAAGAATTAACTAATGAAACTAATATGGAATTAACAAGATGAATAATGCAATGAAGGCAATGAGGGCATGCAATTAAGTGTATGAGAGCAAAAGATCAAATCCCCTTCTGCTCCTGTAAGCAGGACAGGGAAGGGACCGATCAACACTTGGAGTGCAGAGGGGAGATAATCAGCAACAGCAGCAAAATAGCAAGAGAACAAATCAAACATGGGGGGTTCTCTCAAACTATTCTATGTGTGTTCTCAGGTTGTGATGCTCAGGCTATTCTCTTAGATTGGCTGTTATTCTCTGGCTGTTCATGTTGTCTCTCAGGTTGCTCATAAGGATAATCTCCCAGGTTGCCTCTCTATGTGTGTATTATATGCATTCTCTTCTTCTTCCTTTTTTTGCGTGTGAGAGCACAGGGTGGGTATTTATAGGGTTCAATGGGAGATCAAAGGGAGGAAAGGCCAGAGACCCCCTTCCAAAGATGAACTATTGTATTAGAGTCATTTGAGGTCATGTTAGTTATATTTAAGTGACTTGATGGTTATTGTAATAATTTAGACTCTTTTATGATCAATATAAGTATTTCTTTTCATGGCACATGTGTAAATGCTTAGATTAGCATATTAATTTTCTTTCTAGCTATTTCTGACTGTACGTTCTGATATTCCGCGTCGGGGCGTGACAGTCATGGACCGTCGGCACCTGTGCTTCTCCAACCGGGAAGACTTCTTGAAGGTTCTCCTCAAAGAATCACTGCTCATCTAGGGGCGCCCCTTTAGGTTCTTCCAATGGACGCTCGACTTCTCGCCAGAGGAGGACTCACCCCTTGTTCTTATCTAGATGGAGCTCCCGAGCCTTCCAGTTAATTTCTTCCATGAAGCTTCCATCCTCTCCATCGCTAGCAGCATCGGGCCGACCCTGAAGATCGACCGGAACACACTCTGCCTCACCCGAGTGTACGCTGCATGGGTGTGTGTCCTCCTATACATCTCCAAGAAGCTCCCCCACCCGGTGTGGGTTGGGATTGGTGCTGGTGGCTTCTAGCAGTCGGTGGTCTTCCCTGTCCCCCCTCTCTTCTACTCCAACTACCGCCGCCTGGGTCACCTAGCTGGTGATTGTATGGAGAAGCCACCAGATGGCACTCCTGCTGATCCTGCCCCATGGCTGAGCCATGCCGGTCGACCACCAGCGCTGGCCCCTGGCACTCGTCCACTGCAAGCATGAACTTCTTCCCCTGTGGGCCCCTCGGCCAAGCCTTCACCAGTACCTGCTGGCCCTGTTCCATAACTGGCGCCCCCTGTGGCTCCCGCCTCGGGTGGCCCCTTGGAGCTGAGCACCACGCCTTCTTTGGAGGGACCAGGCGCAAGAGGACCCTGCGCTCCTGTCGAAACCCCTCTTTCTGCCAGAAGCCCCTTCTCTCATTGTTCATTTGCCGCAGGAGGAGTCCGCCCCTGACAACCATCGCATGGTGACCCTTCCCGCGGTCGTTGCAGCTCGCATTGGACCCGCCAATCTTGTGCGGGCTACGAAAGCGGGAATCCCAGATCCTGTCGTGAGCGAACAGGGGTCTTCGCCCCTCCCGTCCTAGCTGCCAGGCACTGCGGGGCCTCTCTAGTTCCGGTTCCAGCCTTGCCTACCCAGGCACTCTCAGCTCTGGACAACCCGCGCGTGGAGCCCCACCTTGCATCCGATGCTACTTGCGTAGCTCCAGCCATCCCTATGCTCGCTTCGAGCCCAATGGCTATGGCCGCTGTGCTCCCAGATGTTGTTGAGAGTGAACAAGGGCCCTCACCCCATTCCGTCTCTGCCACCAACCTTGTGTCCCCTCAGTAGGCTGCTGCTAGCCTTGTGCTCACCGACGGCAGTGGCTCGTTGGAGGCTCCCTGTGTTGGTGCGGCTGCTGCTGACCAGTTGGCCTTGTCCACTGGCCAAGTTCTGCTTCTAGCCGGTGATCATCCGGTGGACACGCCTGGTGCTGCTGCTGCGTCTGTTCTTCTCCAACATCCTCCTGGCCCCTCCGTCTTCGTAGCCCCCGTGCTGCCGGTGCTCCCTCAGGCCTCCTGTGCACCCCGTGGTCTCTGCCCCTCACGCTCCGTGTCCACCTCCGGCATGCCCAGAGCCCACTATACCCGCAAGTCCTCTCATGCTGTGCCTACTCCTCCTCGTCCTCCAGTGGAGTGGGCGCAGCTTGCTGCTCCTTTAAAGCTGCTCGTTGGGGTGTTGGCCCCACCTTGCCTTGCTACCGTGGCCTGCCTTGGGCGTCGGTTGAGTAATGGTCAATTCAGTGTGACAGCTTCTGCATTACGTCCTGTGTCAGTTGTGCCTTCTCCTGCGCCATCCCTAACGCCTGTTGCTCCTCTTGGTTGTTTGTCCGCTGCACGCCATGCTTTTGACCAGGAGTTTCCTCCTCCTGCCCCAGGCCTAGCGGGGTACCCAGTGGGCTCCGCTCGCGCCTCTACCTCCTCCGCCCTGGCCCCTGTCTTGCCGCCTCGGCCCCAGTAGCCCCGGCAACTTGTTCTTGCCCTGCGTGCAGACTCCCGTGATGAAGGTCCCCCTCCATCTGGTGCTGCTGTCCCTGCTCCACTTCCGACCGCTGTTGCCTCCTCCGTGCCTGGCCCTCATGGTCCGGCCGGCTTGGAGGTCCCCGACAAGCTTGTTGATCTGGTTGATGATGAGGATTTGGGCCCTCCTTTCCAGCTGGTTCACATGCGCAATTGTAGGGCGCATCGTGGGCCTTAGCCCTGCCTCGTGTTGGGGCGCCCCCTTCACTTGATGGTTGCTTCCGTTTTGGCCTTCTGCGGCCCTTCTTGGTCTTATTGGGCCCTAGGCCTGGCTTGTATCGGGCTCCTCCATTTTCTTTGCAGGATGCCCCCCCTACCCCCAGACCGTTGGTGTCCCTTGTTTCCCTCCACTTCTCTTTATTTGCTTATTATCTATAAAATTTTCTCCTCTCCCCAAGCCACCCTTTCACTTCCCCACACACCCCTCCACATGTCCAAGGCATCCATTAATCACCTCCATTAAATCAAATTCAAACCTTGGAGAGAGATCTCCCTCTCCCTCTCACATCGCTTGGCACTCCAATTCGCAGCTCCTCTCCCACCCCTGCAAACACCACCTCCCAGCCCCTCTCTCCCCCTCTCACAAGCCTGGTTCGACCCTCCGTTGGTCCCCTATCAGCCAGGGGTCACCCTTGACCCATTCCCTCCCTTGTTCCCCCATTCTCATGCCCATTCTCCACCTACCACCCAGGCAGTGAAGCAGCAGACTCATTCATCCAGTTGCAATGATGCCACCGCTCATCCTACACTGTTCTAGGTGACCAGCCCAGCCTCTGAAGAAGCTACTCCAGGCCAGCTTCACAATGGGAGTTGGAACACCGTCATTCGACATTGGAGCAGCCCAGAAGAGCCATTTTCATTGGCCTGCGCAGTCTACCTCTGAAATACAACCTCAGACGACATGCAGAAGCTCCCATGGTCACCCTAGTAAGGATCCTAGCACAACCATTGGCTGGGATGACCCTCTAAGAGTCCTCTTTCGACCCCAAGAAGAAGGAAGCTATTCACCCACCAGAGCACCCCGTTCTAACCGTCTTCCCCAACTTGCATTGACGACACTTGCCAGATCTAGGTTGGACCCTGTCCTGCTAATCTACTCACCACACCCTACTCCGACCTCTTCTGGGAGTCCCGTTAGTTCCTATGTGAAGAAGACCCTCCCACGAACATGTCAACGCTAGCCCCGCCCTCATAAGATTTTGGGGGAAGCCGGGGTGATCATTTCTTCCAACTGTTGCAGTTTTGGGACAGGCAGAGTCACGTCCGACCAGTCCTGATCCCAGGGCTATCATGACCTCACTCAGACTCTGACCGACACACAAATCCTACGGCGTATTCCTGGGCTAACCCAGGTCATTTCTATGCTGGTCCCACCACCAGCAACGTCCAGAGCAGTTCGTGATAGCCCCAATATCGATCCCCTGTCAGACAGACCCAGGTCCAGCAGAACCAAAGCAGCATGGTAAGTCTGACCTGTATCACCCTAACAGGACCTCCGGATGGCCCGGGGCCCCTACTGTGACTTGCCACCTCTCCCCCGAACAATCCAGCATCGGCCCACTTCCTACAGTATTCAGCATCGACCGTGGCATCCTCGTCAATGTCATGTTATCCCTATAGAACCAGTCCGGGCAGAACTAGGTTGCCGCATTTTTCCCACCCCCGCTTGGCTGGCTGAAGCCTCCTCCCTACGTGGAGGTAGTGTTTGTTTGTAACATTAATTCCCTCACCCCACGATCACCCTCTTGCACGATGTGTAGTGTTGTAAGGTTCTTAATTTTCAGGTTAAAGCTACACTGACGAAGCGTGCGGGGCGTACCCACGCTACCCCGCTCACCCTCGTCTCCGACTGGGATCGACGTCTTTACATTTATCAGGTGAGCATTTGGCTACAACCTTTGCTAGTTCATATTTTGCTATTTAGTATCATTTCTAGTGCCATCAGATGGTGAGGTGAGCACTCGGTCTAATTTCTAACAAATTGAGGGCCCACCACGGAGCGAGTTGAGAGAGAAACCCCATAACCCACCCTCTTGGCGTGCTATCTACCCACAGAGTCGGGTATCCCATCCCCCTAGGGGTACATCCCAAGAGAAGCCAAACCTTGGAATGGCGAGGTCCCACCTCGGACTCTTCCCACCATCGCTGATTTGCCTCTGGACAATAGTGAGCGCTACGTGAGTGAGCTCGCCCGAGTGAGTCTGTCGCCTTCGTTGCATGCTTGCAGGTCTAGGCCCTAGGTGCATCGAGCCACTCCCTGTGGCATGCTTGGTTGCACCATATCAGCTTCGTACTATATGTCCCCCATGAAGTTAATGGAGTTGAAGGAGTAGTTGTTGAAGTTAGTGGAAAAAGGTTTCATTCGTCCGAGTACATCCCTGTGGGGAGCCCCTGTGCTTTTTGTGAGGAAGAAAGATGGTTCATTGAGACTTTGCATTGATTATCGTCAGTTGAACCAGCTTACAGTCAAGAACAAGTACCCATGGCCAAGGATCTATGAGCTATTCAATTAGATATCGTGAGCACAGTATTTCTCCAAGATTGAGCTCCGATTGGGGTATCATCAATTGAGAATCAAGGACGAGGATATCTTCAAGATGGGATTTCGCCGGATTCTGGTACATCTTGGCCAAACCGGGGTGCACGACATACTGACTCCCATGAGCCTCACGCAGCACCGTACGCCTCACCTGCTCCTCGGCTGGGACATACAACCTACCTCTGAACCTCACAGCTCTATCCTCACCAAACTCCACCTCGGCCATCGATAGAATACGAGGTAGCTCGGGGTCCGCTCGCTGAGCCTCAGTCACCTGTCGACGAATAGCTGGCGTGACAGTCAGACTCCTTGAAGTTCAAAAGTTATTGAGTGTCAATTGTTTAATCTCAATACAAATTCAGGTGACTTTCCTTGATATTCACTGTTTCTAAAATCAGTAGGGTATTATCTTGACCTAGTCTATTATGATTATGTGACTTAGGTTTATAGCTATAAACAGAGTCTACAGCCCTATTTCAGAAAGTCAGTGGATTTACTCTACCTTCTATAACTGTTAAACCTGAATTTAATCAAGAATGCACATTGCTTGATTCTTATACCTTAAGGGTTGTTTCATAATTTGCTCACCTTCTGAACCAGTTCATAGAATGTTGTTCATCCTCCTACCTCTTCACACAACTCATCTCTTCTCCTTTTTGCTAATGGCAAAGGGGGAGAATAGTTTAGCTGTTCCTTTCTCTTCTCTTTTCTTCTCCTGGCTTATGGCAAAGGGGGAAAGGATTGATTCTGAAGGGAAGAGAAAGAAATCATGTTTATTTTGATCAAGGGGTATGAGTCAATAACTCAGGGGGAGCATTTTAAGGATGCAGTCAGGAAGAGTGTCTGTTCATGGAGTCTGCATCTGCATGCATGTCATTTGACCAAGCTTCTTGACACATCAAAATACATCATCCTCATTGCATCTTCCATTGGTGTTGCCATCATCAAAAAGGGGGAGAATGTTGAAACTCCTATTTTGATGATTAGCAACATTATTGTTTGACTTCATTGACTGCACAGTTGACTTCGTCAACCTTTCCTTGACAAGACGGTGTAAGTATTTTGATGCATTGGTTATGTTAGAATTGCATGTAAGTATAGTTTGCATCTGTTCACTTAGTCTGTGCATAAGATTAAAGTCGGTGCTATACTTAGTCAAGTCTGCATTGAGTCAGTGCAACCTTAGTTGTGGCACGCGACTAATTTCATGCAGAGTCTGTGCATTAGATTGAGTCGGTGCACTCTTAGTTGTAGCACGCAACTAAGTCCATGCAAAGTCTGTGCATGCATTCACCAAGTCAGTGCAAGCCTCGTTTCTGCTCACGACCAAGTTGTTGCTCACCTTAGTTGAGTCAGTGCAATAGCTATCACCACATGCATTTGAGTCGATGCAACGTTTTCATATTATAGTTTGATTATGGCAATCATGTTCATTCTGTGGTTAGTCTGTGCACACTTAGTTCATTCGCTTAGCATAGTCTGTGCATATTCAAGTTCGCTCCGCATTAAGTCGATGCATATGTCCACGAGGCTACATTAAGTCTGTGCATATGCATATATGGGTCTAAGAGTCACGATGTCGATGCATTAAAAGGTCCAAGGGTCACAGTGTCCTTGCATTTTCCATCATTGCTTTTAGTAGGTCTGTGCAACCCTTTGTGATGCACGGGAGTAAGACGGTGCATTCTATGCTAAGGCACATTGACTCAGTGCATGCTTAAGTCTAAGGAGCTTTCAACGTCAGTGCATTCATAGCCTTTGCATGCTTTGAGTCGGTGTAATTTAGTGTTGCATTTTGATCAAGTCGGTGCAAACTTTGGCGCTGTAGCATAATGAGTCTGTGCATGCTTGACTTCTTTGGTGTAAGTTTTGCATTAAGTTGTGGCCGTCTATTGATTCGTTACACATAAAGTCTGTGCAATAATTCCTCTTACATGATCTCCTCGATGCAAGTCTTGCTTTCTCTCACATTAAGTCGGTGCATTGGTTGTCTTGCACTTTCATAATCGATGTATTATCTGTTTGCTATCTCATTAAGTCGGTGCAACCTTTGTGGCTGCATGCGACCAAGTCATTACAATGCTTGTCCATGCATGAATCAAGTCGGTGCATACTTTACGTATGCAAGACCAAACTCGGTGCATCTCTCACTGATGCATGCATACAAGTCTGTGCAATATTTCCTCTTACACGATCTCCTCGATGCAAGCCTTACTTTCTGTCACATTAAGTCGGTGCATTAGTTGTCTTGCACTTTCATACTCGATACATTATCTTTTTGCTGTCTCATTAAGTCGGTGCAACCTTTGTGGCTCCACGCGACCAAGTCATTGCAATGCTTGTCCGTGCATGAATCAAGTTAGTGCATACTTTACGTATGCAAGATCGAACTCGGTGCATCTCTCACTACTGCATGCATACAAGTCTGTGCTATTCTTATCGATGCGTGCATATAAGTCAATGCGTTTTTATCTTGTGTCACGAGACGGTCTGTGCACAACTACTTGTGTATTGATTATGTCCGTGCACATGATTGTTATCAGACCAAACTAAGTCCATGCATATGTGTGCTTAGTCTATGCACGTTTGCTTGAATGTCTTGGCAACTCTATGCAATCTTCATAAAGACCTGACGATTATATGTCTTGATAGACTGACAGGTCAACTGCTCGTGATTGTTAAGAAGGGCACGTGATCCAAGGTAGATCGTCCCTAACAGATGACTGCCATGTGGAAGCTACAATGCCCAGATTTGGACACGTGGCTTGCTCCACATCTCGCCAGAGACGACAACCAGCCGCCCCCGCGCATGTTTGTGCGAGGCCGCTGTCGGCCAGGGGAAACGCCGGATCCAGAGCTCCGGCCCGTTCTCGAACAGCCTGGTCGGCGTGGTGGCCAGGCCAATGTCGGCCACCACCACCTCACCGCACAGGCCGTGGCCCGGCTCCAGCACATGGGCCGGCTTCTTGCGGTGAAAAGTGACGGTCAGGGCGCAGCGCGGCGCGAAACCGAGCGGCCGGCCCAGGTCACCCGCCAGGCCGGACGGCAGATCGACCGCGACGATGGGTTTGCCGCCAGCCTCGGCGGCCCGCAGGGTGTCGGCCACCAGGCCACCGAGCGGCTTGGACAGGCCGGCGCCAAACACCGCATCTATGATGATGTCAGCCGTGGCCAGGACGATGGGCTCCAGCTTGACCACCGGACCCGTCCAGGCCGCCGCGGCCAGGGCGGCGTCGCCCTTCAACGCCGCCAGCTCGCCCGCCAGCGCCTGGGCCGGGAACAGGTGCCCGCCGGTGCCGCCCGCCGAAAGGACAATCGGATTGTTGTTTTTTACGGGGGTCATGCGCGCGCCCCATGGATGCGGGGATTGAGCATCGGCGCGCCCTGCATGCCGATCTTGGGACGCTGGCGGGTGACCGCCAATGCGAAGCCCATGGTCAGCGCCACCGCGAACAGCGAGGAACCGCCATAGGAAATGAACGGCAGGGTCATGCCCTTGGCCGGCAGCAGCGAGATCGCCACGCCCATGTTGATGAAAGCCTGCACCGCCGTGACGATGGCAAGCCCCGCCCCGGCAAGCTGGCAGAAGGGCTCGCGCTGGCCCGCCGAGCGCAGCAGCAGCCGCACGGTCAGCGCGCAGAAAGCCATGGCGATGATGATGCACAGGGCGAAACCGAATTCCTCGCCCGCCACCGCGAAGATGAAGTCCGAATGCACGTCGGGGATGCGGTACTTGACGGTGCCCGCACCGGGACCCACGCCCAGGAACCCGCCATGCGCGAAAGCCTTCAGCGCCAGCCCGGCCTGGTAGCCCGCCCCTTCTTCGCTGAGGAACTGGTCGACGCGGTGATGGACGTGCGGGAATATCTCATACGCCAGGAAACCAAGCGCGCTGGTGACGCCCGCCATGATGCCCACCCAGGACAGCGGCAGGCCCCAGAAGAACAGCATCGCGCCCCACAGGCAGAGCAGAAGCCCGGTCTGGCCCACATCCGGCTGGCGCAGCAGGATCAGCAGCGCCGGCGCCAGCAGCAGGAAGGTCACCACCGGACGGGGGATCGACAGCGGCTGGCGGTCGGCCAGCACGGCGGCGGCCAGGATGGCGAAGCTGGGCTTGAGGAATTCCGACGGCTGCAGCGCCAGGGGTCCGAAATCCAGCTCGCGGCGCGCGCCCATGATGTCGGCGCCGACGAACAGCACCAGGAAGGAGGCGATCAGCGCCGAGGCGAAGATGACGGCCGCCGCGATCTTGACCTGGCGCAGCGACAGCAGCGAGGCGCCGCCCAGGATGGCCACCGCCGCCGCCGCATACATCATCTGGCGCGCGGCATAGTGGAAGTCGCCCGAACCGGTACGGCCGGTCACCGCCGGGCTGGCGGCGAAGGCCAGCATCAGGCCGATGCCCGCCAGCACCAGCATCAGCGCCAGCGCGACGCGGTCCACCGTGAACCACCAGTTGACGAAACTGCCCTTGTCGGCGCGGTCGATCATTGCGCGGCCTCCGTTTCCCCGGTCAGGCCCGCCACCAGGGCGCGGAACACATCGCCGCGATGCTCGAAATCCTTGAACTGGTCATAGGAGGCGCAGGCCGGCGACAGCAGCACCACCGGCGCGGGCGCGGACGATGCGGCGGCCGCCGCCGCGGCATGGGCCAGCGCCACATCCAGCGTGCCGCTGGTCTCGTATGGCGCTTTGCCGTCCAGGGTGCGGGCGAACTGGCCGGCCGCCTCGCCGATCAGATAGGCCTTGCGCACGCGCGGGAAGAAGGCCGACAGGCTTTCGATGCCGCCTTCCTTGGGCTTGCCGCCGGCGATCCAGAAAATATCGGGATAGACCGCCAGGGCGCGGGCCGTGGCGTCGGCATTGGTCGCCTTGGAATCGTTGATGAACCGCACGCGTCCGATATGGCCCACCTCTTCCATCCGATGGGCAAGGCCCGGGAAGCTGGAAATGGCGCCGACAATGGCGCGGCTGTCCTTGATGAAATTCCGCGCCGCGGCATAGGCGAGCGCGATATTCTGCCAATTGTGCGCGCCCGGCAGACGCGGCGCCTCTTCCATCGCCATCACTTCGGCGGCGCGCTGGCCCTGCGCGTCATAAAGAATGCCATCGACCGCGAAAACGCCGCGGCCCAGGATCTTGCCCACCGAGACCGGCGTCGCCGCCGCGCCGCCATTGGAAGAGAGCGCGGTGAAGATCGCCGCGCCATAGGCATCGTCGACTCCAACTCGCAGGTCAGCGATGCGCCCCAGCGGTCACGGATCCTTCGACGAACGTGCCCTGAAGCCCGAGAAACCGGGCAAATCCTTCGGCGTCTCGCCGCAGGTCGTCCCGCACCTGCCGGGAAAGCCGACCGAACGCCTGCACAGTGACGTCGTAGCGTTTCGTGGTGCGCTTCGCGCTCCAGATGCCGGCCACCTCTCCGCCGACCAGCAGTACCGGTCGGGTGCCTGCCTGGCCGCCCGCCTGGGCGCGCGTCAGCGCATCCCCCGGATAGACCCGTTCCCGCGGAGTGTTGCCGATCACGTAGGGATCGAAGTGCGGCAACAGTCGAGCGGGCGCAGGATCGCCGCCGGACAACGGCTCTTCGGGGTCGCCCGCCTGCATGGCAGCATCCTCGCCCTCAAACCGCACGGTGACCAGTTCCGCCGACATCCGCTCGAAGAGGGCGGCGGTAAGCGCGGGCCGCGCACCCAGCCATCGGGCGAACTGTTTCGACGTTGCCGGCCCGTAGCTGCGCAGGAATTGCCGCGCTAGCCAACGAGCGGAGCCCTCGGTGTCGGGATCGACGACGACGCCGGGATTCAGGTAGGTGACCTTGGTGCCCCGGTTTTCGCCGAAGGCCAGGACTCCGGCTCGCGCTGCCGCACCGATCGCCTGGCGCCAGCGCGGCCTCTGGCCGCCGAATGCGGGAGTCACAGGGTCGCTCGCCCAGGGGCCGGTTGCGGCGACGACCAGCGCGTCGAGCTGTTCGCCATCCGGCGGCTGGTCCGCCCCGGCCAGGACGACTGAAATTGCCTCGACCACTTGTGCGCTCTGCTCCGGGGAGAGCCGGGCTGGTTCGGGCAGCGTCGTCGAACTGGGCAGGGCACCAAGGGCGGCGCACCATCGGGGAAGGTCTGCGCGCGGCAACAGATGGATGGTGCCGCGTGGGCCATAGGTCTTCACCAGTGAACCGCCAGGCAGGAGGCGATCGCGCACGTCGGCCGCGGTTGTGTCGCGAGTGCGCGCCGCAATCGACAACTCGGCTGCGGACATCACCTGCGCGTGTGCGCCGACCATGCCGGTAACAGCGGCTTCGATCGATGATGCGCCGGCAACGAGACCCTGGCGGTGCAGTCGGACGGCTGTCGCGTCGAACCATCCGATGTCCATGGGTTCAGGCTAGTGAGAACCCGCGACACGATTCACGCCTACCATGCTCAGTAAATCGGGACGTTGCCGGTCGTGGCCGCGACGATGCCGACGGCGAGTACAGCGACCGCCGCGATCAGGATCATGAACGCCGCCAGCAGGCCGAGCATCAGGCGTCCGCGTCGTACGTTGATCCGCACGATCACCATCGCGGCGTACAGGGCGACTATCGCGCAGACGCCGAACAGGGCGATGCCTGCCGGCTTCTGCGACAGCAGCGGCACCAGCACTACGACTGCAATGAGCGCGAGCAGGCCGCCGAGGATCAGCCAGCTGCGCCCGGACGAGGTGGTCAGGGACGGTTGGTCGCGCACTCGCGGTGAGGTGCCGACCGGATCTTCGTTGCGCTCGTCCATGCCAGTCACGTTACGCGCGTCGACGGATCGGAGCCGGAAGGAGATCGGACACGAGGCCCTCGCCCCATTCGGGTCTGAGGCGAGGTGCCGCGTGAAACCGCGGTGGCTATTCCTGATCCCTTGTGAAACGCCTAAGTCATTTCTAACTCCCCACCGCGGCGATGTCAGGTGCTTGAGACCGCGCGAAGAACGGGTGTACTTTACGGACGCTCGCGTAGCCTTGGATGTCGTGGCCCCCCTCGCAACACCGCTTCGGATCGCTATCGCGCCCGGTGTTTCGGTGGGCAAATGGACCACGCGCTGGCAAGAGCGTCGACCGGATGTGCCGGTCGAGGTGCTGCAGACGGCCGATCGCGACGGGGTCGCAGTTCTGCGTTCCGGCGAGGTGACCGTGAGCTTCCTGCGGCTGCCGATCGAGCGCGAGGGGTTGAGCGTCATCCGGCTCTACAGCGAGGTGCCTGTGCTGGTCGTGTCACGCGACTCGCCGCTTGCCGAGCGGGAATCGGTGAGCCTCACCGAGGTTCGCGAGCTGCGGGGCGTGGTCGATTACCCGCCGACGGGGACGGTGAAGGATGCGGTCGCCCTCGTCGCGGCCGGCGTCGGGGCGCTTCGTCTCCCCTTCTCGGTTGCCCGGTTTGCGGCACGGAAGGATGTCGTCTCGGTTCCGGTGTCTGATGCCGAGCCGACCGAGGTCGCTGTGTGCTGGCTCACCGATGCCACCACTGAGATCGTCGAGCAGTTCATCGGCATCGTGCGCGGCCGCACTGCTAACTCGTCCCGCTAGCTGGCGGCGAAGAGCAGTTCTGGCACGAGCGCGTCAACCTCGCGTGCCCACTCCCCCGGTGTTTTGCGAGAGGCCCGCGATGCACCCGCCTCCGAAAGGAAATCGATGAGCGCTCGCACCTGCCCCGCGTCGATTGACACGATCTGACTGGGGGTGCCGAATCGATATATGATGTGGTGCCAGACAAAGTGAGTCGTAGCTTCTCTGTTCACCTATCTGAGAGGGACCGCTTCATCCCATGTGCATAAATAATTAGCTGTAGCTAGAATGCATTTATGACCTTTAGAGGATGGTGGGAGTGGTCCCATGATGTCCATTTCCCATTATGCAAATGGCTATGTGGGGGCTATAAGATGTAGCAGGTTGGGAGGTCTTCTTGGCACAGAACCAAAGGCTTAGCATTGGTGACATGTACGGGTGTATTGGTTACAGTCTGTGTACATAGTCAGCCACAAGAATTCCTTGAGCCTGATATTATTCTTCATTTTATCTCCAGCTTGATGAGCCCTGCACAACCCTGAATGGACTTAGAGCATTATAATTTCGGCTTCTACCGGTGAGACACACCTCAAGAGGATGGACATGTCCTTTTCATGGACAAGTCTGAAAAGGGAGTCATCGATAGTTCATACAATGCCACCCATCATAGCAACTGGATTCCATGGTATTGCTCGGGAGGAAGCTAGCCTTTCTTTATCATCATGATTAGTTCGTGCCAATCCTCCTTCTTTGTGAAATTATTTTCTTCAATGTCATTGACCTTGTAGATAGTGAGGATAGAATTTTTGTCAAGCATTCTTAGCAATATCCTTTGGCGTTTGACAGTGATATCCCCTTCAACTTCGGGCAGAAGCTTTATGGCTAAAGCCAGCTTGGCTGGAGCGTCAGCTTGGGCGTTGTTACTCCTTGGGACATGATTTATCTCAAATAGATAAAACTTTTCTTTTAGCCCTATCACGGTGGCATGGTACAGGATTAACTCCAACTTTCGTACACCATAGTCATCAAGGACTTGTCAGACCACTAGCTGAGAATCCCCATAGGTTTTAATACATTTTGATATTCATTTCCAGGGCAATTTGAAGCCCAATTATTAGAAACTCATATTCCACCTCATTGTTGGTTAAGGGCTCCATAAGGACACATGGATTATACATAATCCCACCCTGGGATGTTATGAAGACAATTCCAGCACCGGTTGCGAAGCTTGTAATGATTTCGGTCTTGTTGACCCTTCAAAAGGCATTGTCAAAGTATAACTCCCAGCTTGATAGGGGCCATACTCTTTGTGAGATAAGGCATCAGCTATTTGGTTTTCTACCCTTGTTGAGGCATAAGAGCTTCTTCATCATCAAGCTCAGTGTTAAGGGGCAAGTTCTCTAGTACCGAATGCACTACGAGGAACTCTACCATTCCTTGTCCCTTAATCGCTTTCTGAGAAAAGTATGTGATGTCAAATTCCATCAAGAAAATCCCCAGTTTTCCAATCTTCCTGAAAGGATGGGCTACTTGAGGAGGAATTTGAGAGAGCCGCACTTAGATATAAGTTCCACTGGGTACAATAGGAGGTAGTGCCTTAACTTCTTGACGGCGAATACCAATTGTAGGCAGACTTTCTCCATGGGCGAAGATAGGTGCTGTAGACCAACCAGCTTTCTGCTAAGGTAATAGAGCAGTTGTTCTTTGCCTTCCTTATTGATTTACACAAGTAGGGCTCCAGGGAAGCCTCCATGGTGGTGATATACAATATGAGGGTTTTTCCTTTGACAGGTGCCCCCATGACTTGAGGAGTGAGCATGCATTCCTTAATTTGTTCGAAAGCATTTGGATATTCTTGATCCCATATAAATGGAGCATCCTTCTTCATCAATTTCTCGAGGGGTGCTGTAAGGACACACCATTTTTTATTTATTTTATTTTATTTTATTTTATTTAGTGCACAGGCATGTTAGAGTTGTGAGAACACACTTTTTTTCATTTATTTATTTATTTTATTTTGGTTTATTTAGTGCATAGGCGTGCCAGCCACAATGTGATGATTTTTTCAGACTCCAAAGACCAGAATGCTTAGAGTCATTAATGCGCACCGTCTGATTGATCAGACGATAGTGGCTAGCGTGTCGGGTGTAGAACCTACCATGTCATGAAGGCCATCACGTTAATTACATCTCTCCAAAGGGGAGAAAACTCTTGATTAAGTGCCAGGAGAAAGGGCCCTATAGCCTGAAGTTTAAATTAGTGAATAACAAAAAATGAACTAAAGGTAAATGTGGAGAGGCACTCCATGCCGAGGGTAGAAGTACTCCAACTATTTTGCTTAAACACTACTGATTCCTTTTTTCTTTATTCCTTCATTTAGAAACTGTTCTGGGTCAAAGCATAACAATGTTAGAGGATGATGTAGATGTGGCATGGTTTAATATTTGGGGATAAAAGCTGGTAGGGATGGATCAAATCTGGAAGATTGTTAGCCTGTAATAAGGTCGGGTTCCGATCATGACAGTGGAAAACCCCGAGAAGCTTGGCCCTAACCTACAATAGGCGCTATTACTGTTCCCTTGTTATTTTGGTCGTCGTTATTTATTCACATAAACCTGAGGAATCATTCGGAGGTTCTGGAGGAGAAAAATACCGAGGGACGCGATGCCCTGAGAAAAGATATGGAAAAAGATGATTTAAAAGGAAAAAAAAGATGAAGGACGCGATGTCCTGGAAAAGTAGGAGGACGAATTAGAAGAAAAATGACAAAGAATGGGCGTGATGCCTGGAAAGGATGGTGTGGTAGAAAGAAGAGTCCAGAGGTTCCAAAGGAGGAAGATAGGAAAGGACGCAATCCCTTAGAAGAAAGTCTGGAGGTTCCAAAGGAGGAGGATAGAATAGGGCACAATGCCCTGGAAGAAAAGAAGAAGGGTCCGGAGGTTCCGGAGGAATGGAATCATAAGGGGCGTGGTGCTCAGGGAAAATCAGTGAGAAGCCCGGAGAATCCGGACATGAAGGTGTAGAGGGGCGTGATGCCCAAAGAGGGAGGTCCAGAGGTTCCAGAGGGATGAGACACCATCAGGGGCGATGCCCCAAGAAGACAAGCAAGGAATCCAGAGAGTCCGGATGCAAGAGTTAGAAAAGGGCGCGATGCCTTGAGAGAAGATTGGAGGGGGCATAATGCCCAGGAAGTGTAGAGGTACCAGGAGATCCTGAAGATGAAAATGAATAAGATGGGAAATGCGGGAGTTCCAGAGGACGGAGAAGATATGGGTCTGGAAACCCAGGGAAGAAGGAATGCATGTTGATGCAACAGAATGGATGCGATGAAGACATAGATGCAACAGAATGCAAAGAGCATGAAGGGCGAGAAGATAAGATCCTTCTCTTCGCTTGATAGATGGCCCATGTGGAGACATTGGTGATAGACAAGAGTGTGGATGAAGTAGGATGGAAAATGGAAAGGGTAGCAGAAGGCCCCTTAGCGGAAGCATGCCCACCCCTCCACAGCATCAAAATTGTACAACGAATCGGCCCAATGGATAAGACAAAAGCCCATGACGAAACTTCAATAGTAAATGACAACTCCCTTGAAGAGTGAAGAGCAATAGTGTGAGGGAGTTGACAGATGGGAATGGGAAGCGTCATGTTGCCCAGGGGTTGCAGCGTATAGGGAGTGTTGAACAAAATGGGCATTCGCCCCTTGTACAGAAGAACATGTTCAAGATTGGAGAGTTGGGACAAGGGGTGCCCTGCCTGGATCAGTGTTTGAGTTTCTCTTCCGGTGAGCAGTGGCGGGTACTTGGCCTCTTCAACCATGCTGGGTACAAAAACACGGATTGGCATCCGACAAATAAATTCCTACATCTTAGGTGGCACGATAATGACCAAATCCTTCTTGCCCGGCTCTTGATCATCTTCGGCACAAATACTAGCAGAAGCATTCCCATTCCGAGCGGTAGAGGAAGCGGAGGCGGAAGGCTCCATGGATGGTGATGGTGTAATGGAAAGCGTCGGACAATGGGTGAGTGGTAGCAGAGGTTCAAACACGTCGAGCTTCTCTCCTTGCTCGGAAGTGACTGGGATCGGCTCAAGTGCAAAAATAGGTGAGTCCTGCCCAGGACTAGCCATGGGTTCGAGTAAAGGTGTAAAGATAGGCAAAGTGGGGACAGTGGAGGCCTTAAGTGGCGAACAAGGAAGAGGTGTTATGATTTGAAGTTTAGCGGGAGGTTCGGCAGAGGCCGGTGGAGCGGAGGTTGATGAAGGCTCGGCGGAAGCCAGGGTAATGGAGGTTAATGGTGTAATAATTGTAGGTGTAAAAGGAGAGGGTTTGGTGCGTTGGAAGCGTCAGATAGGGCGAGAGGTATTAGGGATAGGAGAAGATGCATGGTGTGCTGGTGTGGGTGATTAGAGTATCGACCCATCATCGTAGCACCAATTAGTCTCATAAACTGGGTTAGGGACGGTAGCTTCGTCCTGAGTAGGGGGGTCATCGGGTGGTAGTGGAGGTAGTGGAAAATGAAGGAAACTCGGAAGGGGTGCCTACATAGCTTCATCGTCACGTGCCGCCTTGAGCTCTTCAATCGCCGGTTCTTCATCGTTAAACTCAAGTGGACACTGTAATGGAGGCGTATATGTGGGTGGAGGAGTGTAATGGTATTGCGGATGTGGAGGCGGAGGGCCATACGAGTGACTGGGGTGAATGGGTGGAGGGTAGACGACGTCCACTTGAGCGTTGAAATCTGTCGGCTCTTGCTTACTTAAACTATCGATGCCATAGTCATCTCTCCTGTCCTTCCAATCTTTCTCCATCTTTGTAATGTCGTTCAGAGCAGCATAGAGGGGATTGACTGGAGTAGGAGGAGCGGGTCGTGGGCTCGTAACCCTCTTTAATTGTTCCTCCAACGAAGCGACTTTGTCGAGAAGAGTTTGTTGGAGGGGTGTAACTTGAGCAGCGGGGGGTTGGCATGATGGCCTTGAAGAAGGGACCGCATAGGATGGCCGTGGAGGGGGGTTAATAGGCTGACCCGAAAAAGGACCCGGTCGGGCCGGGTTGTAAGGAACACAAGGGCCTTGGGGCCGTGGTGGAGGAGGAATAGAAGGAGGCAAATGACGGGCCATCCGAGGAGGATGAATCAAAAGAGGAGGCGACGGGTGATGGGCCACCTGAGTGGGAATATGAACTGGGGAGGATGAAAAGAATTAGACGCACAATGGCCTTAAGGGCTTGGATCTATTGAGGGGTGAGATTATCTATGGCATGCAGGATTTGGGAAACCTTCTCGTCATGGGTAGGAGACGGTCACGAAGGAGTAGCGGCTCGCGATTTAGATGAGGGACCATGAGATTGAAAATTACCCATGGGTCAGGCAAAACTATAGGAATGAGGACATAGTCCCTTGAAAGAATTATGGTGAGAATTGTGATGAACATGTTGAAATTGAGGAGTGTATGATGTGCTAGGTTATGCATCCTCATAATTATAATTAGGATTAAACATGTTGGTTTGATTATCGAAGTGAAATATCATGCAAATAATCAATATTCAATCAAAGTGATTTGCAAGAATAGCAAACAAGTTGGAATGTTGCGCTTGATTTTTTTTATGTTGAACCTCGGTGAATTAAATGATTTCACAAAGTTGATGCAATCCACTTAAAGTGATGAACCTAGTTTCAATAAGGTGTTGCTTCAATGCCAACTAGGTACACTCTCACCACGCATAAGCCAACTAAACTCGGGAAACTTCAAAAGGTACAATCTGCCCAAACTTCTGTGAGAGAATTCACGGGTACGGGGACTTATGGAGGTCTTGGTTTAAGAATTTTTGGTCCAATGGGATGGAGTGCTCAATGAAGGGACCTTCCTTAACCAAGAGAGGGGTATGATCTCCTAAAAATGTGGGGAGAGGAGGTCACCCAAAGCAAGATGCACCTACAATGCAAGGCTAATGCAAGAGAGTATAAGAAAATAGAATGATATAGGTGATGAATGGAAACAGAACAATGGGAAAGGAGAATAACTATGAACACAATCTGATGATGCTTTAACAGAAATGGTGAAATGCAAAATAATGTGCAATGTAGGGAGCAATAGGAGATAGGGCATGATATGTAGTAGAGACAAAATGTAACACCCTCAAATATAGCTAAGTTGTACTCTATATCATCGAGGCGTCTTTTGAAGTATCGGCTCAGTTCTTGTAAAGAACTCTGAAGTTAAGCGTGCTTAATGGGGAGTAGTACTGGGATGGGTGACCAGCCTAGGAAGTCCCACATTCTGGAGCCGATCACTATTAGAAAAGGACAAAATCGTGAGGCCGGTAGGCCAAAGCGGACAATACCTCGACGGTATAGAGTACGGGATGTGACATTTGGGCCTCTACACTCTGGACTACATCTTCAAGGACGTCAGTACCTCATTCAATTTTACATTCAATTTGCCCGTGGGGGCGCAAATTCATAACAGCACGGTGCTGTGTATGGGATGCAGCCTCGTCATCACCAGAATTGAAATTCAGCCACTGGAACCTCTTGCTTTGTTTCTTCCTTTTCTTCTTCCGCCGAGAGCTTGCTGTAAACATGAAATTTTAGGTGTCCACAAATGCCCCTGACCCACAGGTGGCGCGAGGAAGGGATGAGTGAGGGGGGCCCATGGGTGTAATCTTCTATTCGACAGGCGAAGGATCTTGAAGCAGCATTTTCGAATATCTTGATCGGCTGTCAACTTGGATACCGATGGTTGAAGAACTATCAACTTGACTGTCGGTGGCAGCATTGTTGATGCTTGCAGAGTTGTCGACTTGAATATCGATGACTGGAATACTGTCAGCTTGGACGCCGATGGTTGAAATACTATCGGCTTGGATGCCGATGTTTGGATAGCTGTCATCTTGGACGCCGATGATTAGAAATCTATCGGCTTGGGTGTCGATGGTCGAAAATCTATCGACTTAGGTGCCGATGATTTGAAAGCTGTCGGCTTGAATGTCGATAATTGGAAAGCTGTCGGCTTAAATGCCAATAGTTGAAAAGCTATCGGCTTATGTGCCGATGATCTGAAAGCTATCGGCTTAGGTGCTGATGATTAGAAAGCTGTCAACTTAAGTGCCGATGGTTAGAGAGCTGTCGGCTTAAGTGCCAATAAATGAAAAGTTGTCGGCTTTGGTGCCGATGATTAGAATGCTGTCGGCTTAAATGCCGATGATCGCGTGCGTATTTTTTATGATTGTTCTTTTCATTTCTTTTCTTTTCTTGGCATTTCTTTTTCTCTTTTTTAACATTTTCATTTGTCATCGTCATTGCTTTATTATATCATTATCATTTATCATCATTCTTCTTTTTTTTGAAACCTGAGCATGCAAGCATTCGCGGGCAACAGGCATAAGACAGATACATAGTATATCCCCTCTAGTGGGAAATAGGATAGGGATGAAGCCCCGAATTCACAGACTCTGCGCGGCCCACGAGTCATAAGTAAAGAAGCCGTGCATTCACCGAGAGGACATCGCATTTCCCGTGCATATAGCTTAGACCACAATTTTCACTAGAGACAGTTTCTCCATAGTGTGAAAGTGTAGGCATATGAGCAGCGGGCCCTAAACATAGGGATAAGCAGACATTCTACGTAACACTAAAGGATTACTCCACTGCCTACACGTGTATTTCAGGCTTTCGACTTTTGGTAGGTTCACACAGCCCCCTCTTTGTTTATTTTGACAGTGGGTCTCACCGTTCGACGCGAGTGTCCTCATGTGTCTCAATGGGGATTCCCGACTACTAGGATTCATCCTTACCATAATTCTATCGCGGATTCCACTGTTTGATGCGAGTCTCCTCATATGTCTCAATGGGGATTCCCGACTACTAGGCTTCATCCTTATCAGAATTTATTTCACCATTTATGCACGAGTGGGTGAAAAGCAATAGGAGTGGTAAAAATGAGTGTGATGGTAAAAAACATGGATGAAAATGGAAGAAAATGAGCATGCAATGGGTGAAAGAACAACTAGACACCTAGACTAAAACGCCACAACAAACTACTACTCCTTGAATCGGAGGCTCAAATGGATGTAGAGAGCCTCTGTCCCTAGCTATAGCTCGCTTGAAAACTTGGCAGCACTTCGACATAGATGACGGATCTCCCCCCTCACAAGCTTGGACTAAGGGTTCTATTTATAGACCCCTGAAAGTCCAACCCCGAATTAGGGTTTTTCAGCGAAAATTGGGCCAAGATTATTGAAGATAATTCGTAGATAATATTCCCATCTCCTGCCAGGATCAAACGGGGTCTCATTTGGTTGAGAATCCTTGGAGAAAATGGCAGAGCAAGTGAGAGGTTTAACCACAGATGGAGAGAGAAAACTCAGTTAAACCAAGGATCTTGGCCTAGTACATAGTTGAACGATGGGCCACCCACCTCTTTAAACTATCCAACGATAGATCGCTTATAGGTGTCGGTGGTAAATAAATAAAAAGATAAGCAACCCATTTATCCCACAGAACACACCGGCTGACTCGGCGCAGGACTCTCAAGATAAATACGATCTAATGATAGACTGCTCAAAAGTCTACACGGCCCATTGCTAGACCGTGTACCACCTGTCGGTGATAAATCAATAAAAAATAAGATAATTAGATAATTATCTGGAAAATCCACCCTTTCAGGACTCTTTCCAGTACACGGTCCAACGATGGGCCGTCTAACTTGAGTAAACGGCCTTGTCCTAGACCGTCATTAAACCAAACAGGTCGACGCTAGACAAAGGTAACATCGATGCTAGTGCAGAGTAGGGTCAACGCTAGCGCAGAGGTGGGGTCGACGCTAGTTTGCTAACCATAGAAATAAATGGTCAGATAATAGGCCGCCCAACTCCCTGAATGGTCTAATTCTAGACCATGTACAAGGTTGTCGTTGGAAATTCAGAAAAGTCTAATAAATCCAGAGATAAACATAAGCGGTCTTAAGAATGACCGTCCAAAGACCTACACAGTCCATCTCTAGACCGTGTGTGTGCTGGGTGGTGGAAATGAATCAATTGGGATAAATAAGCCCACTTACCCCAAAGACCAAGTGAGATCCAGGCCCATAAGCCTGAATTCAAGAGCAAACCTAGCCAAAGAGGAAGTTACCGATAAAATAAGCCCAAAGACATGCCTGAAAATGGCCCAATGAGTAATGGACAACTCAAGACATTAAAATGATGGTAAGAGAAATGACCCAACTCATAGGCAAAAAATGGGTGTCAACAAGTGTGATTCATGTCTGGATTTTATCTCTGTTTTCTTTCTCCTTTTCTAGCTCTTACGCTATGTTCTTTCCGATCCCCTCATTGTCCGTGGATTGTGTCCTCGATGAGGTTGGTCATGTTTCCTTTTCCTTCCTTAGTTTAGTTCTCCAGACATGTCTCATCCTTGTCATCCAGTCCGGGTGGTTAGTTTGGCATTTTCGAGAGAATTCATGTCGCTTGTTGGTTGTGACGGGTGTTTTTGCCTTAATGCTCGCTTATCAGTTCTCTCTGCTTCATCTCTGCTTCATCTCCATTCCATGTCGCTATTACTTTCACTCCATCTCCTTTCCATTCCACCTCTGCGTCACTTTCACTCGTTCCTTTGCAAAGCGGACATCAAGGAGGGGCATCTGTTGACACCCGTTTTAGCCAGCACATTGCGTTATTTCTCTTATTCATCATTTTTGATGTTCTGAATTACCTATTATTCTGGAGTCTTCCTTGGATGGATTTCGAGCCCAATTTTATTTTTCTCTAGCCTTTGGACTTTGGAGATCATGATTTCTTAGAGCCCTGGAGCTTATTTTATCAACTTCTGACTTCCAAGATGACTTACGGCCCATTTAGGTCAACTTCCTTCAAGCATTCAGGCCCTTTCACTGCGCAGTCCTAAATGCGACCCCTTTTTCATCTCCTTCCTTTCCTCTATTCAAAATGTGCCCTTCATTAAAGTTGTTCAAGTTTTCAAATATACAACTTCTTCTTCTACTCCATTAGCTACTTCTGCACTGATTTTGAGTTATTCACATTTTTCTGGCATACTGCGTTGTTCACCAATAGACCAAGCATTTGTCCTATCTTCTAGCCCCATTTTCTCTCTCTTATTATCATATTGTCATCTTTCTCTCTTCACAAAACTTGTTCCTCTTTTAGTTATCTACAATTTCTTCTTCTACCACTTTCGCTAGTTCTGTATCATTTGGGAGATATGATCTGATTTCCAAATTCACACGAAGTCTACCCAAATTTTTTCCCAACAGCCAAGCGGTCATACGATAGACCGCTAGCTAGCCCAAGAGGCCAGCCCGCGCTGGACTCTTCCTGATTTTTAGCTGCCGTGGCTATCTTCTAGGAGCTATAACTTCCGCTGCTTGTGTAAACTACAAAAACTATAGGTGATGTTGCATGGGAATTTTGAGGAACCCACAAGCAGAAAAAGATTTATAAGATATTAATCATTGGTATAGATACTGGAGTAATAATGAAGTTCTGTAAATAAACAAAACACTCAATTGCAGGTAGGGGAGTACAGCCTATTTGTTTTCTTGTTAGTGACGATTGTAACATGATACCCTTTTCCACTAGAACCTTCTTGCATCCTTAAACTGAATCTGGTGCACCATGAAAGCTAATGATCCTTTATAAAACTTAAAATGGTGAGCCACCTGACATTGAATAATTGCAGCAAAGCACCAATATGGCTCACTCAAAAGTAAAGCCTGAATTGAACTAAGAAGTCATTAGTATGCACACATGAAATATTGGAAAATGCACAAAAAGGGCACCAGACTTGCATTCCTAGCAGCCTCAGATTTTTCAATTATTGCCAACAAAAACTGAACACTGACAAACCATGTACAGCATTGTGGAAATATTAAACAAGTTGTTAACTAATAAAAAACAGTTGTAAGACATCATATAATGCTCATCGGCTTCTTTTTATTCTTTTCAGCAACCAAACTATGAAAAAGGAAACAAAACTTTAATGAATTTTTGTATCTTCATTCAGCAAGCTGCTTCAAGGCACATAACATGCAACACATCATACATAAGATAAAGAGATCTGCAATTAAGTTAGAAGACAAAAATTGACCTGAATTCATGAAGTCTAGACCCATCTTCTTTGGGGAGTTGTGCGCCTTGAATCATGATGAACACGCCTCCTCATCTGCTTTAGATCACCTTCTGAAGATACCAATTTCCTTGGCCTTGACATCATATCAGAATCTGCTGCACGATTCAAACAATTCTCTTTAAGGGGACTACGAGCTCCTTCTTGTTGCCTCCCTGTCGATTTACTTAGGAGAATGGAATGCTTTGAAAATGATGCCTTCTCACAGTCGATTGTTGCAGAGCAACCCTTCTGAGAACTGTCACATGTTACTTGCGGAAGTGGACTTTTGAACTGCTGTTCACACTTCTCAATGGGGCAATCAGAATCCGAGGAGGATGGGCTACTGCTACTCATGTCGTAAACAAGATTATTGGACATGACAGGGAGCTTTGAATCACTTGAATTTGAAGCAACAAAAGATGGCCTCTGCAGCCTTGTAAGCTGAATAACTTTCTGTTCTAATACCACCATGTCCTTTTTCAGTTTCGTGATTACCATATTTTTCCTTCTGACAATATCTTCCAACTCCATAATCCTCTAATAACACAAATTAATAGAAAGAGAAAGTGGAATAAGAGCAACCTACAAATCACCATAACATGAAACAATAAAGAAAAACAGTACCTTAGAGCTAGCAACATTAGAGGCATGTGCAGCAGTATTCAGTTCCTTTATGATTTCATCCTTTTCTTCACATTCCTTGCGGAGATTATAGAAGTCTTGCTCTGCAGCAAGTGCAGAAAACTGCATGCAACATGGTGTGCAAGATTGTGAGAAAGGTTATTATGAGTGACCATAGATATTTTGTATGATCAAGTACACCACAATGAATCGCTTGAAAACAGGCAGCAATAATCACTCTCAGGTCATAAAAAGATTTTCCCACACTATGGCAGCAGAAAATGTCACGTTGCCAAACTAGTCAATAAGGCTGGTAGGAGAAAATCATATCAAATAAAGGCAACAAAAATCTGTGCATCGACTATCTTTTGAGGCTATGCCAATGCCTTCATAAGAACGGTGATGATGGAACAAACATGATTGGAGCTTGTCAAGTTCACTTCTGAAATCAGAGAAAACACAGATTGTTCATGGAATTTCACACTAGAGTGGCAGAACCAAAAACAAAAGATGACCCGAAGCTGATAATCGAAAATCCAGCAAACCAGCGTGAGGATATGATAGCAAGAAATTCAGGACAGAGATGTGCCCAGCCACCTGGACATCCATGGAAGATGTGACGCTTGGACAAAAGTCAGATAAATCAGACATTCGGCGCTCCTCTTGGTCAGCCATGTTGGAGATGAAAAACATGTCGCCTTTCCTAGAATCGGTTATAGCAGTCACCTGACAAAGAAATCATAGGTTAAGATGGCACGAGTGAAGAGGAAGACAAAGAATGTCATAAACATCAAACGTGATCTACCTTTTTCTCATTTGGCAAAATGGTTTCTAGAGGGACAGTTCCACTCTGGGGATTCAATTTGCAGACTTGATGTTCACAACTGTGAGATTTCATTCCTACAACTTCTAGCTGTTCATCCCCAGAACATCCATCATTCATGCCAGAAAATTTGCCACCACGGTCTCTCGACTGATCATTCAAGGAATTCATCTGCTCACACAAATCATCCAGCTTCTGCTGCATATCCAGCAGCACCTGATCCTGTGTCGTACAAATGGGGTGGGAAAATAAAAATCATTAAAGCCGCAGCGAGGCATCTTGGGAGCTTGAGGATGAGTTCCCTTACCTATTCGAGTAAGTTTTCCCCCTCTTCTTTTCTCCTGTGCTTTATGTTAAATTTCAGGGATGAAATTTGTTTAAAGGGGGAGGGCTGTAATATCCTGGACCCTTCGGATCCTTTTTCTCGGGTCTCGGATTTATTCGCACGGAGAAACTAATCTTGTTATTCCCGAAACTATTTTTCAAACATTTTTTGAGTCAGGATGCATGAGTTTTGAATCACTTTTGGAAGTCCCAGAACGTGTTCTGCGGTTTACGCGTGTTTTTTCTAGACGAACCTAGGAACCCTGTGTAGGACAAACCGTTGTGTTCTCCTACTTTTGGATGGTACCGGTGTGATCGACGTGTTTCGAGGATCGAGGAAACATATTTTTCTATTTTTTCATATTTTTTAAAAAATCAAAAATTTCTATATAAACTCCATTTCTTCTTCTTCTTCTTTCTTCTTCTTTCTCCCCTCTCTCTCCCGTGAGAATCGCCCCCTCTCCTTCTCTTCCTCCTCCGGCGTGACGATTGCAGCGGCGCTCCCCTCCGGCTACAGATGGTGGTGAGGCGACGACGCGGCGGCGATGACGGTGGCGAGGCGATCGCGACGGCGCACGGTTCGTGAGAGCTCGGGAGAGTTCGAGGGTTTTCAAGCGAGTTTTTGAAGATCGGCGGTGATTCGTCACGTTTCGAGTGACCTTGAGGTAGGGTGACGCATCCTTAGCTCGTTGTTTACCTTCCCCACGATTTCTAGGCCGATGGGAGGTCGAGAGAGGGTTATTTTACGCTGGGAAGGGAAAACCAAACTTTGGGGATCGAGCACCGGATCTAGGATTTTATCACGTTATTTCATGGTTGTTGGCATCAAACGATGCTCTGGGGCATGGGGATGAGTTCCCCCCTTGTTTCCCCTTCACCAGGGGGTGAATGGGGCATGGAATGGCATTTTAGGGCCGTTCCCGCCGTTCTCAATTTTTTGGGAAGAAAATGGTCCTAACAGGAACCGTTTCTAGGTTAGGTGGCCCTCAGGGTGACCGCCAGTCGACCAGGGATGTTGGCAGGGTATGCGGTCGACCGACTGACCGTTACCCTCTACGACGGCCAAGCAGCCGACCTTTTCCCTCGTAGAGCTAGCGTGACTCCCGAGGCATTTCTGACCGTTGCGTTTTGACTGTTGAATAGTTTTTGGGCTTGGCGGTCATGGGGTGACCATTTTAACCCTGACTGGCGGTCCCAAGGGAGACCGTTTCAGTCCCCAAGGGTCACAAGGTGACCGTTTCACCTTTTTGTGTAGTTTCGTGGCGTGGCGGTGCCAAGGGGACCGTTTCACTCCTGAGGCGGCCCAGACTGGACCGCTTATGTTTCAAACGGTCTGAAGGAGACCGTTTATCTTCTTTGAGTGGCAGACTGTAGGTGACCGTCCCTCCTCATGTGGTCCAGTGAAGACCGTCTCTCTCTCCTTGAGGTGGTCCAGCATCTGACCATTTGTGCCAGGGACGGTCCAGAGTGGACCGCCACTTGTGTTCTGTCCAACCAGAGTTCGATTCTTGCCGATTTAAATCCCAGGTGAGTGGACCTCGATCCACATGCTGACCCATGGTCTGACTGATGCTGGGCATCATGTGGGGGCCATGTGTGAGGGTTTCGTGGGGTCCCAGGAGGTGGTGTATTCTCGGTTTGTGTCACCGTGAGTTGGTGTCGGTACGAGGAATGGTCCTTGTACTTTGTCCGGTTCAGGCGTTGTTTCCATTGGTTAGAGAGTCTACTCCTTCAGTGACCCTCCACTAGTCGTAGCCTTCCGACACGCATGTGGTCCCACCAGGGAGTGGTGGCGAGGCTACCCGAGAGAGATGGCTTTAGGCTGGTTGTCATGGGCCTTCTACTGTGGCGGCTCAAGTCCGGGCCGGGAGGAAGAACCAGCTAGAGGGCCTGACGTAGCATAGTCAGTCAGTGTGTGCACACGTGATCGGGGACTTCGGACGCATGCTAACGAGCACAACCCCGACTAGACCCTTGTCAGTGTTACTTGAGTGTGTGTCTCAGTTTCTGCTTGGGGCGAGTAGGGAGACACTGCGGCATGGTGTAAGTCTTCAGGGGACGCATCCGGCTGTGCTTCTTGTGAGAGGTACTCTTGTCTTTGTCAGGTAGTGACTCTTAGTTTTCACCGTGACGTGCGTCTCAATTTTCTCACCATGAGATCGGTGTCAGACGTAGCAGGGCTTTTTCATTTATTTATTCCTGTTGTACCCGCCTTTAGCTACTTTGCGTTGCAGTTTCTCATTTTGTGAGGTAGGGGTCCGAGTGATCTCTACTGAGCCTTTTGTTATAAGACTCATTCCCTGCATTTTTTCATGTTTCAGGTGAGGCGAGGCTTGAGAGGAGCATGTCTGAGGCTCCACGTGGTTCTAGTGCCCAGGATTAGTTGCCAGTTGCTAGAGTCGGGATTTAGTTCCAATCACAGTGTGTTCAGTGGGTCTAGGGACTAGATGCCATACCTTATTTCTTTTGAATTGATTAAGTTATTCATGCAAGGCATTTGAAGAGGGGTGATCTCGTGCGGGGTCCTGAGCCGTACGATCTTATCGTCGCCACCACGAATGAGAGATCTGCAAGGCAAGAAATGGGTCAGAGGAGCCTAGGGTTAAAATCCCAAGAAAAATCCTCCGACGCTTAAGTTAGTGAGCTAGCAGAGCATAGGTGGAATAAGAGTAGGGGAAGAAGTGAGGGGCACGAGATCACTCTCCACTAGTGTGGTGTTGAGTACTCAAGATCGCCTTGCCTTCTCGAAGGGCTTCCATGGGGCTTATGTAGTTGGTAGCCCTCGTGGCTGGAGATAGGGTATTTGGAGGGACCAGGGGGTGTTATGTCCCAAAGGGGGACTCTTTCTTCTTCCTCGTCCTTTCGAATTTCCCTTCTCTGAGCGACAGTGAGATCCTTGCAGGGAGATATGCCTTGTCCATTGGGGATCCGAGCGATGGATGCTCCCAAGTGAGGCGCTTGGATTTCTCCCGAGCGTGGAGGGCAACGCTGTGTTGGTTATGCTTAAACGTCGATTATGATCTCTCGAGCGACCGTTACTCAGACTCCTGCGCCGAAGGGGCCACCTAGGAAGATCTGATCCGAGCATGTTTGGGCTTCGAAAGAAGTGGACCCATTAGTGGGGCTGCCACTTGGGGAGCTTGGCTTGGTTGGGTCGAAATGGGCCTTGTTGGGCCAGTTTGGACCTGGTTTGGCCATCCCGATCCGTGCGTACATTTGGGCTATGGATTTACCCCTCTCCAGCATTTATTCAACATTCATCTTTTAAAGCTTCATTTATATCTCTGGGCTCTATTTGGGAAACAAGTGCCAATTGATCCATTTCGTCAATTAACCTAAAGTGAGATCTAGTCCTAGGAGGTTCATGCAAACTACCAATGATGCTTGATAGTGGATGATCTCTTAACACTCTAGCATTGGTGAGGGAATTACCTTTATTGGTAGTGGCATTACCTTGCTCATTTGAATCACTTAGATTCTCACTTGGCCTTGTTTCTTCTCCTTGTTGATTTTGATTTTCTTTTGTCTCCATAAATTCCCCATCATCCTCTTCCCAGCAAGAATGTTCATTATCAGATTTAACATTTAATTCATCAAAGGTGTTGTGTAGGGATTCTTCAACCGTTTGAGTTGTGACATATAGGACTCTGTAGGCCCTCGAGTGATTAGAGTATCCTAGAAAGATGCCAGGTTCACTCTTGGGTTCAAATTTATCCAAGTCCCTTTTTTATTATTATGAATAAAACACTTGGATCCAAATACCCTAAAATGAGCTATTGATGGCTTCTTACCCTTCATCAACTCATAAGGAGTCTTTTTGCACAAAGGCCTTACCATTGCTCGATTGACAATGTAGCACGCAGTGTTTACCGTCTCTACCCAAAATCTCCTTAGAAGTTGACCTTCAATTAACATCATCCTTGCCATCTCCAGAAGTGTTTTATTTCTTCTTTCTACAACCCCGTTCGGCTCGAGGGTTCTTAGCAAGGAAAATTTGTGTACTATACCTTCCTTCCTGCAAGAGACAACAAACTCTGAGTTTTCGAACTCTCCTACATGATCTGACATGATAGATGAAATAGAGAACTTGCCATCCGACTGAGCTCTCTTGAACAAGATCTGAAATTCTTCAAACGCATCATTTTTGTGAGATAGAAAGATTACCCAAGTAAACCTAGAGAAGTCATCCACAAGTACAAACCCATATCTTTTTTCATTCAGACTTGCAGTCCTCATGGGCCCAAATAGGTCCATATGAATAAGTTCAAGAGATCTTGTGGATTGATTTTCAATGCTATTTTTAAATGACTTCTTAGTTTGCTTGCCTTGGACACATGCATCACATATTTTATCATTATGCTTAAATGAAATTTCAGGCAATCCCTTGACCATGCTGAATTTAGATAATTTATGCATGACTATAGCTAGCATGCCCTAGACTATGATGCCATAACCAAGCTAAATCACTTTTATTAGCAGCAAGACAAAGATTGTTATGTGCCGGATCATCTAAGTCAACCATGTTGATGTTATTGACTCTCTTACCTATGAATTTAACAGATTCAGAATTTACGTCAAAGATAGTGCATGAGTGAGACTCAAACAGGACTTTGTGACCTCTGTCACATAGTTGACTTATCCTAAGAAGATTATATTCTAATCCTTCAAGAAGCAAAACATCATCAATGGAATTCACAGGATTCTTGCCAACCTTGCCTTTTAAAATAATTTTTCCTTTGTTGTTACCTCCAAACGTGACATGTCCTCCTTCTTTTTCAACTAGCAGGTAAAATTTGTCTTTGTCGCCCATCATGTGCCTTGAACAGCCGCTGTCGAGATACCACCTATAATGAATGTCTGCAAGGGAGAAAGTCACTCCACCATCACATTACTAGAAGGTAAATTTTATTGAGATAAATGGATACAAGAATTTACATCAAGCGGATGCTAGGCAATCCTAACTTATCCATGCGAGCAACCCCTTTTATATGCTTGGGAAGTTATTGCTGCGAAAGAAAAAAAGAATTACATTTCATAGAACATGCAAGATTAGCCAAGAATTAGCCACCTTATTTGCTTCACAGAAAATGTGAGTGATAGAGTCATTTGTGGATGGTAAGCTCCAAATTTCTCTGACATAAGCGAGAATCCTCCACGGACAAGGGATCTTTCGGATGATCACTTGTACAAGAAGCTAGGAATCACACTCAATAAATGCCGGCTGAGATGTAATAGCCTTTAGATATCTCAATCCATCCAGAAGGGCCCTGGCTTCAGCTATTATACTATGTTCCGTGAATAGTAATGGGAGAAAGCAAGAAGAGGTATACCATAAGCATCCCGGACAATGCCACCACCTCCCGAATCACCGGCATGTTTGGAAGCTCCATCGGTATTAAGCTTTAAGTGAGGCCACGGAGGACACTGCCACTTAACCAGCATCATAGGTAGATTCTTATTAGGCTGAATTGTAATATCAAATGATGCTAATATCTTTTTCCTATTACAGTTAGTTTCCTGTAGATCAGCATGGCTGATGGTCTGTTTAACCTGTGCAAGAATTTTATGAATCAGACATCGCGGGTGACTGCTTCTATTATCATGACTTGCTGTATTTCTGGCAGCCCAGATCTCCCACAGGCCATAAGCTATGATCCCAATAGAAAATAGACCGAAGACAGTGTTACCTTTCACTGCAAGAATAGTATGACTAATAATAACCCTTACTATATTTCCAGAAATTGGGAGGAGCTGAAGAAGGACCATATGTTAGTGGCCAGCTCACTATTGACAAACAAATGGTTAATGTCCTCCTCTTGACTATTCCTACAGCATCTGCATTTGGAACAGAGTGGAATGCCCGTGTGCTTGATATTCAGATCCGAAGGCAAACAGTGGCAGATAACCTTCCAAAGGAAAACAGAGATTCTGGTAGGAATCCATTAGGACCTGATATGCTTCCAGAAGGAATGAGTTTCCAGTTGCTGTGTGCTAAAAAAATTACTGCAAATGGATGAGACTGTACAATTGCCACTAGAGGAAGGACACCATATGGCTTTATCCGGGAAGTGAGATAATTTGGTATGATGCAAGACCCTTTTTATATCACTAGGAATAACAGCATCAATAAGACTAACAACCTCCTGAGTTGGGTGAGTAAGAATTTCCTGAACAGTGGCTTTATTATCATGGATGGAATTAGAAGGAACCATGGACTCCAAACTCCTATTCCCAATCTAGATATCCTTCCAGAAGTTAGTGACTTGACCATTACCAATAATAAACCTCTGATTCTGAACAAAAAGATTTTTGGCACGCAGCCAACTTTTCCTTGCATGCATTTCTTTGAAGCTGAGAAGACTGATGTGATTACCTCCAATATATTTAGCTCTAAAAAATTCGGCCCATATTGAATCAGAAAATAAAGCATGCCACAACATTTTAATTCGAAGGGCAATTTTCATGTGTCTTAAGGACATGATTCCCAGACCTCCCTAAGATATAGGTTTACAAATCTCGTTCCAAGACTTCCAATGCTTCTGGTTTCCATGTTGAGATAAGCCCCAGAAAAAGTTAGCTAAGGACTGGTCTAACATGTGATGAATTCCTTCATGAAGAGGAGTGGAGGCTAGGGTGTATATTGGAATGGAGGTGAGCACATGTTTAATAAGAATAAGTCGCGCACCTTGAGAAAGGAGTCTGGCTTGTCAACCTTCAATCTTTTTTTGAATAGCAACAATTATACCCCTAAAATGTACTTTTTTTATCCAGCCCAGAGCCAAAGGAAAACCTAAGTACTTATGAGGAAAACTCAGTCTGGCATAACCCGTAATATTCTCAATTCTACTGGATAGAGATTGAGTATGTTTAGGGTGAATGAAGTAACCACTCTTCTTCACATTGATAAGTTGTCCGGAAGCTTTTTCGTATGAATTCAGAACAGTCATAAGATTGCGGATGGATTCAGCTGTAGCATTAGTGAATACAAGTGTGTCATCTGCAAAGAGGAGATGGGAAATGGTAGGGCATCTCCGAGGCCCAGAGAACCACCCAATTGCACCTCTCATATAAGCTTTTTGAAGAGACCTGCTACGAGAATCCTGAGCAAGAATAAAGAGGTACGGTGCAATAGGATCACCTTGTCGAAGACCCCCTGTAGACTTGAAAAAACCAGTAGATTCTCCATTAACGAAAATAGAAAACCAGCTATTGTTGACCATCAAATCAATGAGATCAATGAAGATGTTGCTAAAACCAAATTGCTTCAACACCGCAAAGAGAAAATCCCATTCAATTCTGTCATATGCCTTTGCCATGTCCAGCTTCATAAGCCTTTGCCATTCCTAGAGGAATTTTTGACACCATTGTTCCAAGAAAGAGTGGTTCGCCAGGATGAGGATGAGCATCCTTCCAAGCGGGAGAGGCCACACAGAACGTCAAAAACCCTGGCAGAGTTCATCCCGTCATTTGACAAGACCCGTGCTCGGGCAGACCGCAAGATCATTCATCAAATGAAGCGATTCCCAACCAACGTCACCATCATGGAAGCCATCTCTTGGAGTAAAGATTTGAGAGAAGCTTTCATTAAGATACTCCAAGATCCTGAGGCGTATGACGCCCATGGTGCAGAATTGCACGCTCAAGCATACGAGGCATTCGTGGCAAACATCACATTCACAGACAAATACATGTTGTCTTCTTTGTGTCATAATCGTCTCTTATAAATGTGAGGGACGATCAACAGGCACGATGTAAACCGAATTCTGGTTGACATTGGAGCAACTGTCAACATCACACCTCTGAAGACTTGTAAATCTTTATACCTAGCACTCTACCTACAAAAGGTGAATGTTGTCAATATTTTAGGGTTCAACCAAGACTTCGAAGAGGCTCTCGGCCGAGTTGAGGTGAAGCTCGTCGATTTCGTCACCAAATTGACGTTCTATATCATCAATGTCAACACATCCTATATAAGGTGTTATTGGGAAGGCCATGGTTGCATGAAAATTTGGTTGTCCTTTCAACTTTACACCAATACCTTAAATATGTCAAGGGAGGGGAGCAATATATAGTCTTCGCGGAGCAAGCTTCATTCCGTCCCAACGACTGCCATCTAGCAGTCGCTTCCTTATACTTCGGGGAGCCAAATTTAGCAATCCCCAAGTACACGAAAGACAAAGGAAAGTAAAAAGTTAACATTAAAGGCGAAGAAGAGCAACTCTTCATGCTCAACCATGATTTTGTAAGGTTATACATGTTGAATTTCAAAGCCGACTCTAAACTGACTCAACCGAAAAGGCGGGGCATTGACTTCGAGGCCAACCTTATCAGTTAGGCCATCGACAAGAGCATCCCCTTGTCGCCCAAGTGTGTCTAACTCTCGTTTGAGAGGGAAGAACATGGAGTGGAGCAGCTAGAGACTTTCATAGTCTCCTACCAGTAAGGGAAGGAACATAAAAAATAGGGAAGACTGGCCCTTCGTCTTCTACAAAGGGGATTTAGTGCTGCGGGGCCCTCCTGAGGATGATTTTGGTTGGAATGTCCCCACTGACAATGCACCGGAGTTAGTCCAAGAGATGGATGGTGTGTCAGAATATATTAGGAAAATATGCAGAAAACAACATATCCCCCAAGTCTAGGACCCCACGCGGAGCGCATATTTATGTCATCTATGGAACTCTCCACAGGTCCGGGGGCAACCTCACTTCTCTCGTAAAGATACGAGGGGACTCGGGTATGACCAGGAGAGGAACTTTCAAGTTCATCATGCAGTCAATGTCATAGGGCTGTTATCTTTTTTCCATGGGCAAACAGAAGCTGAGCCTAAGATTGACTACTCCGAAAAGGAGTTAAGAAAGGCATCAATATCACCCTCGTCGGGGACCACCCATGATCACCTCCCAGAGGAAGGGACAACTCAGTCTGTTGGCCATCAGCAAATCGAAGGAGATTCTTGAAGTTCAAACCATGAAAAAGAAAGCTTCGAAGAATTCGAAGTCTACGAAGCCAATGCTGATGATTAGGGAGACTTCGTCGACCTCCAAATATCTCCACCAGAATTTGAAGATGGTGGTCAAGGAACTGTGGATGAGTTGATTGAAATCAACTTCGGAAGTAAAGAAGATTACCGACCAACCTTCATGAGTGCTCTTTTAAGTGATAAGGAAAGATAGACATATCAGCAGCTCTCGGAAGAATTCAAGGACTGCTTCGCCTAGATTTATAAGGAAATGCCCAGGCATGATCCCTCTGTGGCTGAACACGAACTGGCAATACTTCCAACAGTCAAGTAGGTCAAACAATCTTAGAGGCGCATGCGCCATGAATTGGAGCTTAAAGTCAATGTTGAGGTTGACAAGATACTCAATGTGGACTTCATAGAGCCATGCATGTATCCAGTGTGGCTCGCCAATATAGTGCCCCTCAAAAAGAAAAATGGCCAAGTCCCGGTTTGTATTGACTTCTGGGATTTAAACAAGGCATGTCCGAAAGATGACTTTTCCGTCTCAATCATTTAAACAATGGTCGACATGACCACCAGGCATGAAGCCTTGTCTTTCATGGATGGGTCGTTAGGTTATAATTAAATCCACATGGCCATCAAGGATAAAGACCATACGGCTTCCTGATCCTCCAAGGGGGTTTTCAACTACGAAAGGATGTCTTTTGGCTTAAATAATGCTAGTGCAACTTACCAGAGGGCGATGACTACCGTTCTCAAGTCGGCAGCGTGATAGCCGACGACGCTCTTGCAGAGGTAAATGAGCAGCCCAGCCGTTTCAGGAGGAGGTACTAGAGAAGATCAACAACATACTCGTACTTTCTATTTCTCTTCTCTAGTACCTTACTCTTATAACAGCAAATCTTGTTGATTGGGAAGGAATGCAAGAAACTATTGCAGGACTCACGCAAGCGTTGTAAAATATAGCCCAAGCTGGCGTAGGGGCAAGAGCTGGCGATTTGCACTGTAAAATTTAGAGTTTAATCCCTCCATGGTTTATGGGTTCCTCTAACCCAGATGAGGCAGAAAATTGGATAGATGAAATGAATAGTATATTCGAGGTCATGCAGTGTACTGACCAAGAAAAGGTTTGTCTCGCCACATTCCAGTTGAATAAAGACGCCCGTACTTGGTGGAAGTCTATTCCTACACCGCCTGCAAATGCACCACATACCTAGAATGTATTTCTTGCTCTCTTTCGAGCCAAGTACTTCTCTGAGCATGTCAAGGAGAGGAAGGTGGCCGAATTCACGTCACGTCGTCAAGGCATGATGACGGTGATGGAATATGAGTTATAATTCTCCCGCCTGGCACCTTATGCTCAGCATCTAGTGAGCACGGATCTTTTATAAGCAAATCACTTTATGGATGGGCTACGGCCTATCTTCATCTAGCAACTTGGCCCACAGAATGTTCAGACCTATGCAGAGATGGTCCAACGGGCTCACTTATGTGAACGGACCTTGGAGAAGGTCGATAAATTTAAAGGCAAAGTAGAGGAGTCGAGCCGAAAGTCTGATCGGCGAGGTAAGAAGTAGGAGAGGTTCAACATCACCTATAACTCTCAGGACAACAAGAAGAGATCTCAGAGTGGGAACGACAAGGATGAACGTCAAAATAAAAAGGTTAAAGAAGATGATGATAAGCAAGTCATGGTGGCTTGCTCATTCTGTAATAAATTCGATCATGCGGCCGAAGAATGTTGGAAACATTTGGGCGCATGCCTACGATGTGGAAGTCGGGAGCATCGCAAGCCTGACTATCCTCTGATGAAGGAACAACCATCCTCTAGGAATAATAGAGGAAGAAAGTGTCAGTCTAGATTGAATGCCGTATTAGAAGATGAACCAACCTAGGAAGGGGAGCTCATTGAAGGTATAATTCATATTCATTCCCATCCTGCTTTCGTGTTATTTGATACAGGTGCTACTTATTCCTTTATTACTAGTTCCTTTGCAAAAATATTACCTATTTCACCTGTTCCCTTGCCATCGGATTTAACCATAGTTACTCCTTTAGGGTCGGGAACAGAATTGAAAACCTATTTCCCCAATAGTGAAGTCACTATAGAAGGACATAATCTTCCCGCTAATCTAGTATGCCTTGGTTTAGAGGGCTACGATGCCATACAAGGAGTTGATTGGCTTGTAGATCATGATGCCTATATAAATTGTCGCAGTAGGATAATCTCTTTCTGGAAACTGGGTCTTCCACGATTTTCTTTTCTTGGTATCAAATACCAGAAACATCCTTCTCTTATTTCATCTCTTCACGCTTGCAAACTGATTTTGCAAGGGTGTAAAACTTTCCTTGCCTCTGTAGTAGTTACCGAGTCTATGAAAATTCATTTAAATGAGATCCCCATAGTTAGGGAGTTTCTAGATGTTTTTCCTTCTGAGTTACCTAGTCTACCACCCGAAAGGGTGGTTAACTTCACCATTGAACTCACACCTGGAGCAGTACCAGTGTCAATAGCTCCTTATAGGATGTCCCCCACGGAGTTGAAGGAGCTAAAGAATCAACTTCAGGAGCTGCTAGGAAAAAGTTTCATTCGACCTAGCACATCCCCTTGGGGTGCGTCAGTCCTATTTGTCAAGAAGAAGGATGGTTCTCTTAGATTATGTATTGATTACCGGTAACTGAATCAACTCACCATTAGGAATAAATATCCACTGCCACGTATTGATGAATTGTTCGACCAACTCTCTGGCACGGAGTACTTTTCTATGATTGACCTCAAGTCTGGCTATCATCAACTGAGGATCAAGGAAGAAGACATTCATAAGACTAATTTTCGAAGCAGATATGGACATTATGAATTTGTGGTTATGTCGTTCGGTTTAACTAATGCACCTGCTGCATTCATGCAACTAATGAACAATGTGTTCCAGCCATATCTTGACCGATTCATAGTCGTGTTCATCGACGACATTCTCATCTATTCAAAGACAACGGAGGAACACGAGGAACATCTAAAAGTTACTTTGCAAACCCTACAAGAACACCAACATTATGCTAAATTGAACAAATGTGAATTTTGGCTTAAGAAAGTCTCTTTCCTTGGCCATGTTATTTCTAAAGAAGGCATTACAATATATCCTTCTAAGGTTGAAGCTGTAAAAAGCTAGAGCCGACCGAACATAGTATCTGAAGTTTGTAGTTTTATTGGTCTGGCTGGTTATTATAGGTGATTTATCAAAGATTTCTCTAAAATCGCCGCTCCTTTAACAAGACTCACTTGGAAGGAGTTATAAGAAAGTAGTTCATTTATTCAGCTGATTGCCATGTCTGGATGCATTTAAGTTGTGGAAGTCCTTCCTTACTCTTCCTTTAGTCGGTTCTGGAGAAGTGGGTTCCTAACTAAGAACGTGTCTGTATCCCAAGATGAGTATTTTAATGCGCGTCCCCGTGGATAGACGTGTATTCAGTAGCATGACCCTAAGCCCCCCTCAGCCATTGTTTAGAGGCGTCTTGACTAGTGGACGCACTCTTCAAAAGGCGTCTCTCTGAGTGGACGTGGTTTTCATATTTCTATGATATTTGTTCAATCATACTTTGTTCTGCATACTTTTTGTCTTCCTCTTCTATTTATGTGATTATGTATCTCTGTTATACTATAGCACTACATGCATTAGACCATCTTCCCATTTTTTTCATTTTTAGGAAATTACACTCTCTCGGTGAAGGAAGGACTCTCCATTCGAGAATTCCTCTCGATGGATTAGAATCTCCTCCATCAGGACCTCCGTAAGTCCCCGATAGTGAAGGATTCCCTCTTTGTTCACTGGGCCGGTTGTACCATTGAAGTTCCCCAGAGATAGTGACCTATTCGTGGTGAGGTGAGTGACCTTAGTTGGCATGACGGTGACCAAAATTGTAACTAGGGTCCTACCCTTTGTGTGAATTTCAAGTCTGCTAAAAGCCACCTTCTTTTATAAGAAAAATAAAAAAAGAGGCATAAAGCATCCACTTGTGTGTTAATCTCTGCAATTTGTTTGATAGTGCATGTTATTGTGTTCTGGTAAAGTTCTAAAAATTGTCGGGTATAGTTATGATGAATATAAGGCCGAGGCCTTTGACTACGAGCCCCAGATGTATGACTCGGGTCACGATTCTCACAAAGAATACCATCCAGGCCATAACCATCAAGGTGAACCACACGTCCATGCCATGGACGTAGGTCCATCCTATGAGCCCTCACATGAGGTGCAAGCTGCTATCGGGGATGCATCTCCCTCCCAGGACATCTCTTCAATGTTAGGTGTCCTCGCTATCACATAGCTCAGTCCCGAGCAACTTCAAGCACTTCATGCCATTCTAAAGGGAAAATCTATCTCCCCCTCTACCCAAGAGCCAACTCCGACCACCATTCCTATCCAAGAGCCAGCACAGGCTATTCCTTCTCCTTCACCTCACGGGCAGGTGAGTCAGCAGCCTCCCTCCTTCTGATTCCCTTCTCAATCTCAAACCCCAGCCATTCCCTACACACCAGTTCAGATAGGTCTATCCACTCGTAGACCGCAATATCCCTCCCATTTGAGGTTCCCCTCTCAAGCCTCCGGGAGGCCTCCTCCTCCTCAACGACAAGCGCCACCCTCACCGATGGATGCGCTCACCCAATCTCTCCTCACTAAGCTAAATAAAATGGATGAGTAATTTTAGAATTTGAAGAAAATGGTGGACGTAAAGTCCACTCCTGCGGTCTCCTTGTCGGTCCTCCCGGTATTCCATCTCCCCCCTTCTGAGATGCCTACGTACCGCAGGTACAATGGCACAGGAAACCCCTTCATCCATCTCAAGGACTTTATGTACTAGTCCTCCTTCTGACAGAACGATAAGAGATCCCTGGCATATCTTTTTAGGAGATCATTAGATGGCCCCACACTGGAATGGTTCTAGTCCCTGGAGCCGAGTGAGGCTGAAAATTTTGATATGGTACAATGGAAATTCTTCCAAAAATACCAAGACTGGGTCGGCCCATCCCTTTCCATCACTGATTTAGTGGCCAAGAAAATGAGGCCGAATGAAGATTTTGTTCAATATGCTGATAGGTGGAGGTCCCTGGCAGAAAGGGTAAGAGATAGCCTCTCAGAGGCTGAACAAGTCAAGATGATAGTGTCTAATGCCACTCCTCAGTTTAGACACATCTTGGCCGTGAACAAGCTCACCACTATGGAAGAGTAGTATGAGAGAGCCCGATACATCCAAACATAGTTAAAAGACTCTCCTCTCATGCACATATTCGAGCAGCCCAAGCTGAGGATGGTCAGAAAGATAAATGTCAGTGTTCAAAGTGGAGTGACAGAAGGGGTCGTTACAAATGAGCAAGTGAGTGCAGTTGGCATCCCTAACCAGCTAGTCAACCCATGGCCTCCACAAACACCACAACTCCCCTTCTGACAGAACCAGCAAAATTTACAACCTTATCATCCTCCACCCTAAAATAGCTTCCACCAAAACAACAGGTCTTAGCCCTTCCATCCCCAGCAACAACGTCAACCACCTCCTCAGTACCACCAAGTTCCACCCCCTGGGAACTATGGCCCTCCACAACAACAAAGAAGGTCGCTTGGCCTTAAAAGAGCTCAATACCCACCATTGCCGGAAACATTGCTAGATATGTTTAATGCTCCTATGGCCGCCAATGCACTCACTCTGTCCAGGGAAAAACCCGTGTGGCCCCAGAATGTTGACACCTCTAGATACTAACAATAGGGAATGAAGGCCAAGGCTGACTCCTCAACATGATGACTCATTAACACTCTCTCTCCCCTTGACATTAACAAAACGATAGCGGGGCATGCAGAAGAACCAGGCAATGAAAATGAGAGGTGGAGAGAACTTTAGAAGAAGGATTCAAGTGTAAGACACATGCGAGGAATTGACTAGATCAGCTCCAAGAATAGATATCTCCCAGGACACAAGCATTTCATGGTAGTAGAGTAGAAATTGAGGAATTAAATTCAAGACATGTAGAAATGTAGTAATACAAGCAACTTACATGAGAGTGCGCACTCAAGATTAGTAAGGCTAATGCATAGCAGTGAACCGAAGTCCTAAATAATCTCTGTTCAATCGTACTCATTGAGATCCAATGACCTATCAGGATTAACTAGCATGAATATTGAAGCCAAATAGGCTGCAAACAAGAGAACTTACTTGATCATGCACCTCTAATTTTCACAATGACTGTACTGACAATCAAGATCAACTAACACCTTTTTATGTGAGGAATCACATGTGTTAGATGCAACTGCCCCAGTTACTCAGTGCAGTTAATTGTCATGCCTCTTTTTGATCAGAGATAGCTTGCCACTTCATGCCTGACCCTCTATCACTTCATTGGTGAAGGGGTGTAGTTTCTTAATGGACAAGAGGCATTGCTCTGCTAAGCACCTTTTGCCCTTTTTTTATTAATGTAATTAAATCATAGTTAGTCAAGACAATACCTTTTGATGCGAACCACCTCACGTCTTAGGTGAAGTGCATCCAATTACTCAATAAGCCCTAACCATTGCTCTGTAATGAGTGCTTTGGAGAAGTCTCAATTTGGATGATTATTTGAACGTAATACATAATGGAAGTCCATCAACCAAAATGGTTACTGAATATGCATAAGCAGACTGAGTGACAATAGAGCGCAATACACTGCATGCATTAATAGAAGTAAAGCTGAGAGGTCCCTCCTTCAAGCTACTTGTTTTCAGATTACAGGAAGTTGTTGACCTTAACACCTCAATTCATTTAAAGCATCCATAAAAAAAATGTAGGAGATGACATTCAGAGATATCAGTCAATAATAAGCAGTCTTAGAAAAGAATCTCCCTTCGAAGTTGTGCAACCAAGAGTGGATGGGTCAAGCAATGAATAGCACACACACTCCCCCTTAACTCATGCAAGGATTTGAAAAATAACTGTGAACATTTTGTAGGGAAAAATAGTCAATACATGATAGAGAATGGAGAATTAAGCACTACAATTGGATAGAGGAAAAATATAAAACAAGCTCTTTAACGATGCAGTGCACAGAAGATGAGGGCATTGTGAGGTCAACCTGAGCTTTACATAAGGTCGGCGCAGAGAGGTCTTCACAGAGAAAGAAGTGTGAAGAGTTTGAACTGAAAGGTCGACACACCCTGATCAGTGCGTCGACTCTCTTGAGTCAGACAACAGCAATACACTAAATGCAATAGACTTGATAAAGAACCTGACTCAAAGTGAACAACCAACTCCTTCTCAACCCATGGACACTACAATGCAATGTGTGAATACCCTTGGTACCTGGCGGAGGATCTCCTCACGCATAATGGGTGCTTTTAGTCAGGGTGTGCCTGTCCTACCACACACCACCATTTCATATACCATAGGGTCATGCAAATACAGAAAGTAATGTACAATATATGAACAATGCACACAATCAGACATGCAATTGAACTCCCCCGGACAATAATAACCAGTGACCCCTTGGACTTAGATGATCAAAACAATGCAAGTTCAATTAGGTGGGGGGTCTACAGAGGCCCAATTCTCTCCTTAAGGTAGAAAACCTTTCATTGCTCAGAGGTTTAGTAAAAATATCTATAATTTGCTTCTCAGTTTCAATGAATTGGAATTCAAAATTCTTTTTGCTTACCTCATCTCGAAGGAAGTGGCGCCTTATTTTAATATGTTTTGTGCGGGAATGCTGAACAAGGTTCTTAGTTAAATTAATGGCACTTGTGTTATCACACAATATGGGTGTGCATCCAAGATCTACTCCGTAGTCATGAAGTTGGTCCTTTATCCACAGCACTCGGGTCCCATAGCTACATGCTGCTACATATTCTGCTTCCGCAGTAGATAGAGCCACCGAGTGCTACTTCTTGGAAGCCCAAGAGACTAGGCATCCACCCAAATATTGGCAATACCCACTACTACTTTTTCGATCAAGTTTGCATCCAGCATAATCTGTATCAGTATATAAGATTAATTCAAGGTAGCAAGATGCAGGATATCACAGCCCTAAGTCATGTGTGCTAGCAATGTATCTTAAAATCTTTTTTACAACAATCAAGTGAGACTCTTTAGGATTGGCTTGAAATCGAGCACACATACACACACTGAACTGTATATCAGGCCTAGAAGCAATGAGATATAAAAGCGATCCGATCATACCTTGGTATGTTTTAGCAAATTCCCTAATATACTCAAACATGGACTTGTTGCCTTGGACAAGATGGATCGGGGCTTTCTCTACTTGGTACGCTCTACCCGGATTGGGCCGCCCAACATAACCTTGGATGGTCCAGTCGGAAGCCTCCATTTGATCCTTCATGGCCTTCATCCTACCCTCTATGAGTGCATTGGAGCGATCGATCCACTCCATGAGAGCGTGCATCATATCCTAGAGGGAAATATCATGAGGGGTAGCATTCCTAGGGTTACCCATTGGGACAGGGCGTTAATAATCAGTACCACTCTGAGTGGGCATGCAAGACTCTAAGGGACACGGGAGGCTAAAACTCTAAAGGACTAGACACGAATCTAAAATGGTGATGCAAACGGTAGAATATGGACTCAAATGCACCTAGGATGACCTAAGGGACTCAAATGCACCCTAGATAAACCTTGCTCTGATACCAAAATTGATGTGGGATGTTATGCAAGCTAAGACTCTACGTGATGTCGGGACTAAGCAACAACTATGACCAGCAATGTCAATAATTCGAATAGCGTAGACTCAACACCTACGATACCCAAGTGGAAACTATGCCAAAGAAACAAGCAAACCACAAGCTCACAAGCACCCCAAAGAGGGAAGCACACCGATCTGTAGGGTTCAGAAATCGGCAAGGTCTAGGGTGGTCGACTCCACATTCGTGACTCAGACGAGTCAAGGGACGGTCACACTCTCTCACCACGGTAGTGATATAAACAATAAATGAGCTAGGAACCTAAGAACTCACAAGCAGCGGCGTCAAGAAACTATACCAAATGAGCAAGCTAAACCAAGGAAGGAGCAGACGCATACCTCCACGCTCGAGGCGTGGGGAAGAAGCCCGGCCAAGTCACACGATCCCCGGTACAAAGCTAAATAAGAGACATCTCAAACACAGCCCACTCCTCGCATGGAGGTAAAAGGTTACACAGTGATCCGACGGTTGTGAGATGAGGGGTGACGGGTATCGGGTCGGTGAAGCTCGTCATCCACATACGGCTGCAAATGGAGTGGACTACGCTGTGCCCACGAATCGGTCTGAAACCAGTGGCAAGGAAGGCGGGTCCTGGGTGCCAAGGATGGAGCAATGGTCCCTGGGGCGGGCAGCGAGGGACGTCGACTGCCCTGGAAAAAGCTGGGAGCCGAGGAAGCCAGCTAATCGTCTCGTCGGAGTTACCAAAATGTGGGCAAACTGCTGGCCAGTCTACACTAGCACAGGTGGGCAGTAGGAAGAAGAGCCTGGAACGTGACCTTCTACTCATCCGTTGGTTACGAAATTCAGCGTGGACGATGGTGGGGACGTCCCAGGGACGCCTGTGGAGTTTTAGCTGCAACTGAGTACCGTGGAGATCGTGGCGAATTTTACAGCAGGCCCTGCGCATTCTGGTCTGTCTGCTGGTAGCAGGACAGGGGGTGGAAGATAGGGCTGGAACTGGGGCTTCCTGGTGGGAAATAGGGTAGGGTTTTCCCTGGGGAACAGGTGAGGGGCGTGGGATGGTTGGGTAGCAGTGGCAGGGTGGCGTGCAGTGGGGGTTTTGGGCATGGGAGATGAAGGAAGATGGTGCTCAGTTCTGCAGTTCAGTGCAGTCAAAACTGAGGGCTATATAGGTGGACGGGGTAAGTAAGGAAAATGGGCTCAGAAAATTGTAAGGGAAGGTTTTGGACATGCTTAGACAGTTCTCAAAGTTTCAGGTCATTTTGAGATATTTTGGGGGAAGTCTCTTTGGAAGGGTTTGGGCACTATCTCTGTAAAACTGCACAGGGACAGTCTGCACAGCCAAAATGGGTATGAAGGGACATTTGTGTAAAAAATGAATTTGGGTGTGGGATTTTGAGAATATGTGGGGGACAGGTAGAGGAAGAAAAGTGAAGAAGAGGTGGAGGGGATCAGAGGATAGGAAGAAGGTGTAACAACCCGATCTTCAGGGTTCTGGTCTCTGCAGATCTGCACAAAGACAACCTGCGCAGAGAAAAGGATTCTGAAGACAACTTTTGGTACAAGATAAGTTACGGCATAAAATTTTCAGGAGGCGTGGGGGACATGTGGAAGAACAAAATCTCTGAAGGGGTGGATGTGGTCTGAGGACAGGAACTGGGCGTACCAACCTGATCTTCCGGGCTCAATCCTGCAGACAGACAACCAGAGATGGGCGCAGGATAGCAAGGTTCATCTCCTCCATGCTTGCAGCAAACCCTAGTTCCATGAAATTGTGGCTTGAGGAGAAATTTGGGAGGTCGCCTCCCAGCAGCTGGTGTAGCAGGGAACCCGAATAAAGGGCTAGGGCGTCGCACCCTAGGAGGAGAGGAAGAGGGAGAGAGAGAGATAGAGGGCGTCGCACCCTAGAGGGAAAGGGAGGAAGAAGAAGGAAAGGCTCTTGGAAAATATTCTCAAATGTTCATTCATTCATCAAAATCTCTCAAGGGGAGGAATACAAACCATGAACAACAACTAGAGTGTCCATGAAGCACCTTGGCACAATGCACAATGAAATTACAAGGAATGGCTTAGCAAAAGCGCGATGCTCAATCAGAGACAAGATAGATAGCCCAGACCAGGAGGCTCATGTGTGCAATGGAAAATGATCAAGGTTGCATACGTTAAAGTAAGTGACAGACCTTTGAATGGGGATAGAGAAAATGGAGCAATCACACAAGATGCATAACCCACAACATAGAAATTTTTAAGGTGGTTCAGTCTGCAAACACGCAGACCAACGTCCACCCCTCACCGAACCGATGAGGCTTCTCCATACGCTGCGAAGGTAGCAACACATGGCGACGACGCCCCAACCACACGAGGAGAAAACTCCCCACGAGGATGAAGTCCTCACCACACACGGGGACAAGCTGCACACGAGGAGCAGACTCCTCACGAGGATGAAGTCCTCACCACACATGGGGTCAAGCCCCCCCCACACACACTCACAAAAATAAACAACACCAAGTTGCAAGTGCGGCAACCACACATGGGACAAACCCCAAGAACACACAAGGCTAAACACAGCCAAGGACTCACTTCCGATCTCTAAACAGAGCACCAGACATACACTGGAAATATTGATTCAGAAAAGTAAAATGAAAGCCTAAAGGCAAGGCAGGAAGAAAGCACTACGGCTTCTGATCAATGTGATGAAGCACTACTAAGCTTGCGGTTGGCTGTAAAGATGGGCTACACTCCCATCAACTTCTTCTTCCTCTTTCAGCACTGGTTTAGCTCGAACCAGGGCTAGGCTATTCTCTCTCCTTTTCTCTCTCACAGATATTCTTCTTTGAATGCTCAATGACGTGGCTCTCTCTCTGGGCAGTGTCACTTTTCTTCCAGCATGGGGTCCTTTTTATAGACACAAGCAGTCCTTCCAGAAGGAGGTTTCAGGCTGAAAGTGATTGGCTTCAAATAAATAATTATTTATCTTCAAGAATCTTTTATATTGGCACCCTCTAATTGGCCAGAGAAGCAGCAAAAGGATTTCCAAGATTTTGGTTTCTTGGGTTGACCAGAAAGTATGTGAGTAGGAGGACCCAAGTAAGATCTGTAGCATCCTTTCTTCTATTGGCAGGACTGTCCATGACATCATTTTGTCTTGTGCGATCTTAGTGACAGAGCAACTGATTGGCTGATGGCAAAAGGCTGGGTATCAAGAAAGGTGATTGCTCCCAGATATGGTATCCTGCTTTTCCATTGACCAAAAGGACTGATATAGCAAGCCAATGATGACAAGGATGGTTGATTGAGCAAGGACACCCTTCCAGACATCAAAAGACGTATTTTTAGGCATTTGCGGTACCTATTTTCTCTCTCTGTATTGCCTAATAGATTTGACAGTAGGCAGACTTGAAATGCTTCTGGGAGCACACAGAGGTAGACCTTCTGTGAGACAGGTAGGCCTTCTGTGAGACAGGTAGACCCTTCTTCAGATAGTTTGGCTTTAGTGAGGTCGATGCAGTTGGATTGTGCTCACTGAGGCATTTCATCAAACAGTATGCATGTGCATCGACCTTGGTCTCTATATGTGCACGGACCCTAAGTATGCACAGACCTATATGTGCATAGACTCTACATGTGCATAGACTTGGATGCATCATATGCATAGACCCTAGACATGCTTAGACCTGAATGTGCATAGACTTCTGTATGTGTATAGACCTGAATTCCAAATGTGCATGGACCTTGCAATGTTGCAGGCAAACATTGCACAGACCTTATAGAGCTATATACAAAACATGCGCAGACCTTATAGTGTTGTGTGCAAAACATGCATAGACCTTATGGAGTTATATGCAAGCATGCGCAGACCTTATAATGTTGAAGGCAAAATGTGCATCGACCTTAGAATGTTGAAAGCAAACTTGCACAGACCTATATACGTTGAAGGCAAACATGCACAGACCTTTTAAGACTTAGACGTGAATTGACCTTACCTGTCAAGGAGTTGACTCACAATTTTGAACAGCTGACCTATTACCAGTTCTTGAACAGTGGTGTTGACCTATGTTGACTTGCATTGACCTTACAAGCTATAATGCCGAAGTGCATTGACCTTCATATGCCATGGTCTGAATGTGCAACGACCTTGATAGTCCATGAACAGGAATGTGCGTCGACCTTACTTCTTCAACTTTGGCATGTGCATCGACCTTAGTTCTTCATTGCTTGAATGTGCACCGACCAGACTGTATGAATAGTAGCCACTGCACCGACCTAATCAACATGAAGCTTTTCAGCTTGATTTATGTGCTACCAGTTGCCTAGATTTTTATGCACCCAATATTATCATCTGCTTAGATTTCTGTGTTTTTAATTACCTCGATTTTTGTGCAACCATGTATCTTGAGTTTCTCTTTCAACTTGGAGAGTTCTTGTACTTGAATTCTTATATCTTAAATTCAGTCTCGAGGAGGGCTCGGAAGGGCTAAAAGGATATATGTGGTGTACACAAAAATAGAAAATAAAGTAGGATAATCAACAATTAATAGAAATAAATAATCTAACTACAACAGAGTCCAGTCCAACAAAAGTACATTCTAAAGCAGTAAAACGTACCACATGCGAAGTGAACACTCGACCCGGCGAGTTGGCAACTAAGAACCTCCACACAACACTCTCGAACCTCGAGGAAGAACCGCCGCACCTGAAAACCAGGGGTGAGTCTCCTATCACTAGCTCAGTAGGGGTCTCGCAGAACCCCAATCGAAAACAATGGCAGTACGAAAAGTAGCAACTACAACAAGAATGACAGTAACAGTAGGAACAGTAAACACGGTGGCCGGTAAAACCTCGGCTTTATAGCTACTCCTACAGTACCGAAAAGACGTCCCGATCTCCCGTCGGGAGACCACCAGACTATGAACCACCCTAGTCATGCTACTAGGAAAATGACCACGTCGTCAAGAACTCAAGCTATCTAGGGGAAAGCCCTCGGTGACGCTCACCATAACCCCTAGACCTCAGCATCGGGAAAAATACCCAGAACTCCACGCACAATCACGTCTCACAGACATGAAGTGAAACTCGACTCACGAGAAACTCACGTCACGTGACGGGAGTACCTGCCCACCAGAAGCAAAGCCGGATGCATCCACTGACGACTTAGTCTGCAGCCTCAGGTGTCTCACTGTGACGCCCCAAGCAGAGACAGAGACACCGCACAGTAACCAGGAACACAAAATAAGGACTAGCTAGGGTCACACTCGTCAGCGCAGGTCTGATGCTCCCAGCCACGTGTGCATACACAGACCATGCACCCTAGGTCTGACCCTCTAGCTGATTTTTTCCCCGAAGCTCAGACTCGACTGCCCATGGGGGCCCTACGATAACCAGCCTAAAAATTGTCGCTCTCAGGTAAGCCGCTCCACCACTCCCTGGTGGGTCAGCGCACGCGTGCCGTAAGAAGGCTACGATTAGTGGGGGCTCACTAAATGTGAACAGAAAAGCCACACACACACCCATCGCGAGTAACATAGAGAAACGGGTGGCTCGGGGCCACCTGACTCTGGATGGTCCACTAGTCCTAATAAACCCAATGGTCCTTGAGTCACGAGACTCGGGTCAAGACCGTTGCACGTGACAACACAACGTCATCAATCTGGCCTAATCCCTAGGTCTAAAATAACGGTGGCATGATTCTCAAGGTAGCTCACAAGTCGTTGAGTGGATCTCTCATCCACGGGACACACAAAAAACCTCCAGCCCTAGACTGGTTAACTGGACTCATAGTCCAAGGCCATTCTCATATCCCACTCGGAAACCACTCTACGAAAAAACCCACGCTATGCAGGTAAAGCTCTCCGGACACCTGTCAACTCACGGTGACTCGTTCAAGTATAACATGGAAACCCAGAACACACGACACACAAATTGAGGTAATACGGTACCTCAGGAATCACGAAGAACCAGTTGGACACCTCTCCCACGAATATGTATCGCATACAGACACCTCAGGGAAAAGGAACGTGAAACACGACGGCCCGGGAGCAGGATGAGCTGGGTGGCCAACCTGTTGGCCGCCTAGAGGCCTGGGTTGCCACACCAGTGGCCGCCCAACACCTGGGCTCCCCCAATGCCTAGGTGGCAACACCTTTGGCTGCCTAGAGGGCTGGGCGGCCATCGGCTTGGCCCCCCAGTCCAGGGCCTTAATGGGTCAGGGCGGCCAGGGCCATGGCCGCTTAACACCCCTGGGCGGCCAGACCTGTGGCCGCCCAGTGATCTGGAGGGCCAGAGTGTTGGCCACCCAGACTAGCCGCCCAGTGATCTGGACGGCCAGAGTGTTGGCCGCCCAGACCATGGCGTAGACGGCCACCAAGGTGGCCGCCTCCTGTATTTTTCAGCAGACAGATCGAGCTCCACCATAAGCTCCGTTCCACACCCCATTCACCTCCAAGTGAAGGAGAAAACAAGGGAAATTCATCCTCGGACATTCCCACAACCCAAAAACCCAACTCAAACCACGATTGGGCCTTGAATTGGCCAAAAATCGCCGCTCACCCCAAACATGCGATTTTAACCCCAACGTGAAATAAACTTACTCTCGGCCTCGCCTCGGCCTATAAAATGTGGGAAAAGAAAGTACAAGGGCTAGGGAACCATCCCCCTACCTCCACCAAAGATTTCGCGCGTCGAGGACACTGATCCGCCGTGAAACCCTTGCCGGGCACCAACACCCGCGACCGAGCTCGCCACGCACCACCGCCTCATCCCTCGACCCATCCCCACCGTCCCTCGCCCCACGAACCTCGCCGCCTCACCCCCGTCCACCTCCGTCGGCCACCAGAGAAGAGAGGGAGAGAAAGGGAGAGTGTGAGAAGAGAGAGAGTGAGGAAGAGAGAATGGGAGAAAGAGAGAGGGGTGGGGGGTTTATAACCTGTGAATCAGTAGTAAGGATGGTGTCCTCGTGTGGAAGCTGTGAATCAGTAGTGAGGACTCTATCCTTACGTGAAAGCTTTGAATCAGTAGTAAGGACTTTGTCCTCGTGTAGAATCTGTGAATCAGTAGGAAGCCTCACCTAGTTCGGTGAGGGGTGGACGTAGGTTGTGGGTCTGTAACCGAACCACCTTAAAAACATCTTGTGCAATGGGTTGTGATTTGTGTGTTTACTCCATATCCTCTACCCCCATTCATAGGTACACATGAGCTTTAATGTATTCATTTGTAGCTGTTCTCCCAACGCTCTCATTACCATCTTATTTACACACTCAATTATTCTGGTCATTCACCCAATTGGAGTTTGATGAGATCCCGGGAATCTAGTGTAGTAGATCCCACTCATCTCTGAACCTGCTTTGATGGTTCTTCGACCTCTCCTCTAAGGGAGTGTCGACCTTAGTTGTCTGTGCACTATGCCTTCCCGTCTCCATTGCAGTTACTCCTTAGCTCCGCTGTACATTGTGCCTTAGTGTCTCATTTGCATCATAGATGTGGTTTATGTTTTAATCAGCTAAGGCTTTAAATTGGGCCATAATTTTGGGAAGGATCTATTCAACCCCCCCTTCTAGATGCGGTTGCACCCCAGGGGACCTAACAGAGTCCCTTGCCTCTTAGTAACTAGAGCCAGTGGAACAGACCAGGGATGTCTTGCATTACCAGCAGTAAGATGCCCTTACAGCCAATGTTCCTTACTGGGAGCTCTACTTTGATGGTGCTTCCCGAAGGGTCATTGGGGATAATCAAAGTCTGATGATCACAGTGGGTTACGTGATCGTCTTCCTGACCCCTCAAGGTGGAGTTTTGTACAACTCATTCACCCTCATGAAATCTCTGACCAACAACGAAGGAGAGTCTGAAGCTCTGATCATCGAGTTTCAGATGGATCTCGACCTGAGCATGAAATGCCTTAAAACATACGAGGACTCTCAGTTTATAGTCTGACAGGTCCTCGATGTCTATGATGTGTGGAGGAGTTAATTCCATACCACGCCACTGTCACCAGGGTCATCCAGAAGTTCCACTTGTTCAAAATAGATCACATCCCTAGGAGCAACAACGCTCAGGTAGATGCCCTGGCAAAATTGATTGTGGCCATTAGACTTTCATCCGAGGGCAAAATCGAGATCACTATCAAGCACAAAAGGATAATGTCGAGTACACTCGAGGATGTGTCCGACCTTACCATCTATGAGGTCCACTGCCTCGACCAGAACACTCCTCCAGAAGAAGGAGATTGGCATGAGCCCATTATTAAATTCAAGCAAGGTTGGCTCCCTCCTGACCGAGCTCAAAGGGTCCAGCTACTACATCGGGCAACATCATATGAGTTGATTGGCAACTCCTTATATAGACTTCTTTCTAAAAAAGACAAGTCGATTCTCTTGAGATGCATCTTCCCAGTTGAGGCTCGAGCCATCATGTACGAGGTCCATTCTGGATTGTGTGGTGCTCACCCGACTGGAGACAGAATGAAGAACAACATCATGCTTAAAGGCTTCTATTGGAACTATGTATGTGGATTGCACCCAGTATGCCCATACATGTCACCAATGTGAGGCCTTTGGCCCGGTACCCAGGAGACCTCCTAATCCGGTACATCCAATGGACCCCACCAGGCCATTCGCGGAATGGGTGTTGACACTTGTTTTCGCCCCACAAATCACGTTATTTCTCTTATTTATCTCCATGATGCCTTGAATTAACCATGGTTTTGAACCTACTTTGAGCCTATCACAAGCCCAATTCTATACCCATTTTTTTAAGCACATTTAGCCTTGGAAGCTTTTATCTCTAGTTCCCCAACTTTTGGGACCGTTCCGGGTTAATTCGGATCTCAAACGGGCGTCCGGGGGGCCAAATTGTTCAAAGTAGCCTTTTGCCACACGCGGTCAGTTGACCGACTACTTCTTGCAGTAGGCGGTCAATCGACCGATCGCCACCTTGCTGCAGAGTCCAACCTGCGCTGGACTCTGCCCGATTCCTGCTCGATGGGCCTACCTTGCGACGCCCATATCTTCTAGAATTCTACACTAAATTGACCCCCGTTTGTTTCTACCTCTTGTCATTTGGATTATCTCGAGTGTGATCTATAGAACTCGAATTTTCATTGGCTACATTTCTCAAAATCATGGTCAAAAGTTCTAGGTTTATGCATCCTAGTACAAGTCAAACTCTATTTTCCTATGCGATGGGCCTATCTACCAAGAGCCATAACTTCTAGAATCCTCCTCCAAATTGAGTCCCACTTATTTCTATCTCTTGTCCTTAGTATTATCTCGAGTTTGATCCATAGAACTTGATTTATCTTAGACTCTATCTCTTGGAATTGTGGGTCTCAATGGTTCATTTACATCACCAATAATGTTCTAAAGGGGATGATCTCTAAGAAATTTGAGGATATAAGAATGCGAGTTAACCCTGATTTGTTTAGGTTGCCTACTAAGCGTTACACTCACCCTTTGTGACACACGTTTTCAGGAGACATAGTGAAGAAAGTCGAGGAGGAGGCTGCGGCTGAGGAGTAGTGCTAGTCCATACTTCGTCTGGGTAGGCTATGGATGAATATCTCTCTTATATGTATGGCTATGGGGTGGTGAGCATGTGTGGACTCATGTTTATTTTGGAACAATGGACATGTACTCTTCTTTGGGAATTATGAATAGTTGAGATGCTATTTACATTTCATGTAATTGTGGTTTCTCTCTCATGCAAATGTATACATGTTTATATATTTGTGCTTCCGCAATACGTACTAAGTAATGCTTCGGGGTCCGATGAAAAAAAATATGCCTATAAAATGGGGATCAGATCTCGGGGCGTTATAGAGTGCTATTAGAGCATGAGAGACAAACCATAGTTACGACCATTCCAATTGGCCAAATAGTAGAAGAAGTGATAGGCTAGAGTGAAAAAGGGTAGAGTATAATTAGAACCCATTTAGAACAAACCCTCACATTTAAGAATTGTTGCCTTCTCAGAGCTATGCCACCGAGAAGGCAAAGAGATCTTTTGCAGGCTGATGAGAGAGGATCGGGGGTGGATGACCCCAATATGGTGAATGATGGGCTGTCAATGCTCTAGCAGTCGGGGGCGAACAAGTGCCCAATGCAGGAATTAATCTGGAAGGATTTATGCAGAGTTTTCAAGGACTGATGCAGACCATGCAGCAACAAATGTTACAACAGCCAGCGTCTGCACCGCGCCATGACTTACCTGTGCTTGATCAATTTATGAGGTTGGCACCTCCTATTTTTATGGGGGAGAGCCGTCCAGAGGTTGCTAAGTCATGGCTCAACGAAATGGAAAAGAAATTTCGCACGATGAAATGTCCCGAGGAAGAGAAGGTGAATCTGGCGGCCTATGTATTACAAGATCAAGCTGACTTGTGGTGGAAGGCCAAGATGAGGACCACCTTCGCAGACTACCACGATGGTGATATATTATGGGAAGAGTTCCTAGCTGTCTTCCGAGAAAAGTATTTCCCCGAACATGTGCGAGATGCTAAGGAGCAAGAATTCTTGAGCCTCGAGCAAGGAAACATGTCGGTAGCTAACTATGAGGCCAGATTCTCTACTCTGGGTCAATATGCTCCACACATATTCGATGATGCACGTCGAAAGGTGAAGAAATTTGTCAACGGTTTGTGTAGCAGCGTCTGACGCTATGTTGCAACCCAAGACCCTGATTCCTACACAACGGCATTGAGGCTTGCTCATCTAGTCGAGTGAGAAAATACAAGGTAATAGCCGCAACCATAAAGATTTAAGGGACATATAAACTTAAGTTCTAATGAATGTCCATGTATAGGTTCGCTGAGGAGCAGAAGACGTTGGGCAAGAGGCCTATACAGACAGGAGGGAGGCGGGACAAGGAAAAGATGGCACTCCAAGGACTGGTATCGAGGGACAGACTAGGGGTTCCATTTTGTGTCTATTGTGGGCGCAACCATCCGGGATAGGAATGCTGGAGGACAAAAGACAAGTGCTATGAATGTGGCGAGGCCGGACACATTACGAGGAACTACCCCAAGAAGGCTCAGCAAAAGCCAATACCCCAGCAGGAGAAGATTCAGTACAGAGGGTGAGTCTATGCACTGATGCAAGAAGAGGCAGACAATACCCCTACCGTGGCTGAAGGTACACTCCTTGTGGATAATGTTTACGCAAAGGTCTTGTTCGACCCGAGGGCTTCACACACATTCATATCCACTAGTTTTGCTAAGCAATTGAATAACATACCCCAAGCCACATTCTTCGGGGAAATGTTAGTTAGTACACCGACTGGGAAACAAGTCCACACCAAACTTGTGATCCCTACTATTGAGGTCAAAATCTGCGGGAGAAGATTTCTGGGGGAAGCATACATCCTAGATATGGCTGATTTTGATTTGATTCTGGGAATGGACTGGTTAGACAAACACTACGCTCTCTTGGATTGCCGTCAGAAGAGAGTGATTTTTCAGGAGCCGGGGAAGGAGACATTCTTCTTTCAATGCCATAAGGACAAGCCCGAGAGAATGTTGGTATTAGCCATCTGGGCCTCCAAGCTGATTAGCAAGGGGTGTGATTATTTCCTGGCTAGTGTGGTAATTGAAGAAGGCACCGTCAAGATTTTGGAAGACTTGGACGTGGTCCGAGAATTTTTTGATGTATTTCCCAAAGATCTACCGAGACTACCACTAATTCGGGAAGCGGACTTCTCTATTGAGATGGTGCCGGGCACGGCACCTATCTCCATTCCACCATATAGGATGGCTCCAGTTGAGCTTGCCGAACTCAGGAAACAATTGTAGGAGTTACTAGACAAAGGCTTCATTAGACCCAGTGTGTCTCCATGGGCAGCATCAGTCCTATTTGTGGCCAATGGTTTGGCCGCCCATCTATTCTTATCCGAAAATAGAGAGTCCAAAATAGATGGGGATTTCTCTTTCATAAATCAGTGACAAAGGGATGCCCCTGGCCATCAAGCCAAGGTTTCACAGCGAAAGGAAGAAGGCAAGGAAGGCGGAATCAAGAGATGGCATCTTCTTCCTCTAATCCATCTGGAGATAAAGAGCTCGCCGTCCTCTCTGAAGTGTAGGGACATTTGAGCACATTGGTGAAGAACGGCCAGGTAAGGTCATAGCTTGATATATTTGTGTGTTAGCTTTAGCTCCAGAATTTATTTTTTTGATTGACCGCTCTCTTCTCTACCCCTTTTCTACTGTTTTAGCCCCTCTCAACCTTTTTGGGGGTGGGACATGCCCACCGTTACGATTGGCTACATGACTTATTGGCAGCCGTGATACCCGCCATGAGGGTGTTTATGCACCAGTGGCACCTCACGCGTCTGGTCATCATGGGGAAGCGCCTTCACAGCATGCGATGGAATTGGAAGGCTTTGGGTGCGATGATCGAGCTGTGGCACCCGGACACTCACACCTTTGTATTTCCTAAGTTTAAAGCTTCAATGCTAGTGGAGGAAATCGACTTCCTATTCTAGTGGAGTGACCTAGAGGCGGGTGACCTGATTGATCTCCCTCCTTGGGAGGAAGTCTTGGTAGAGATCGTGTGAGATAAGTGCGAGGTTCGATGGATGACTGATCAGCGGGGGATACTAGTAGACCGTCTGGCTTGGTGGTTGCTAAGCCAGGTGAAGGACAAATCAGTGGAGGCAGATCGACTGATGCAGGGAGTGACATTGTGCCTAGGCAGGGCATGGGAGACGTACTGAGGTGAGAGCACGTGGAGCCACTCACTTTCCTATGGATGGGGCGCTCCCTTTCCCAGGCGGTGCTCGATCACTTATACTGTGGACTTACTCAGATGAGTTTGGGAGGGAACACCATGGGGAGCCTCTACTTGCTGTAGGTGTGGATTGAGGTCCACCTGAGCTTCGACTTTGATGACACAGTGATCACGACTTCTCGAATCTTCGATAAGAGCACACTCTACCCAGCTAGGGCCATCTTTGGTCCTGAAGATTAGGTGATATGCAGGACTGCATTCTTAAAGACCAGAGATGGCTGGCGAGACTCTTTGAATTTCTTACATGAAGATCAGTTTGTGTTCATGCCGATGATGTACTGGCGTGAGGAATTCAAGACACGCGAGATACAGGAGTAGGAATTGTGGCTTGTGGAGCTCTGGACTCGGTGTTGTACCAGGCCCATCGTTGTCATCACCAGGTGGGGCTATCTAGACAGATCCCAAGGGCTGCCTCAGAAGGAGCTTTAATTGTGAGGCATCTCCTAGGGACCGACGAGGATAGATGGCAGTTTCACAAGAGCGAGAAGGCATGGAGGCGCCATGCCACTGTGACTAAAGCTCAGATCGACGTGGAGGAAGATAAAGATGAGTTGAAGAAGTATGCTGACTACCTGCGGGGTTTTAGGCCTCGGGTGCATGAATTTTTCTTGAGGCGGTGCACTTAATTGTTAGCACCTGTCCAGTGTTTTTATTAGTTTTTGATCTTGCAAGGAAATGATTAAATGAAATAAAACTACATGCATTTTTTGTTGTCGTGATTTTGTTATGGGGTGTAAAACTGGATGCCAAAGTATGATGTTGAATGATTTGAACATGGGGATGAGTGCATTTTTTCTCTCTTCTTCTCTTCTTTTTTTGTTGTTTTTATTTTTTATTTTTTTTGTTTTGTTTTTTTGCTGAACAAGGGAAGGGCGGCCAGGGTGCTGGCTGCCTCCAACTCTGGTGGGCAGCCAACACCTTGGTCGCCCTCCTCATTGGAGGACAACTTAAATGGTGGTCGGCCTCCTCATGAGCAGCCAACCTGATTGTTGTCTTGCTCTCACCCACAGGTGGCTAAGGTTGTGGGAAATTTACCCTAGAGTGCTTCTCTTGCTATGTGAGAGGGAATCTAGGTGCTGGAGCTCGTGGGGAAAGAATGGGGCCACTGTGGGCTCATTTGGATATCATGGAAGAGGCTTTTTCCTCGAGTGAGACTGAGGAGAATGAGGCTGCAGCAAGCTCATCTACCTCAGAGACTTCCTCCAATGGTGGTGAGGAAGAAGGGGAAGGCGTGGCCACTCCCGTGGAAGGTGGCCCTTCCGGCCAAGGTGATGAAGAGGAAGGCACGGAGGAGGAAGAAAAGGGCCCTTGCCGGATGAAGGTGAAGATGAGGGAGAGGATGAGGCGGCACCATGAAGACACGTGAGTCCCATGCTTTTCTAACATTTTTCCAGTTGATTTAGATGCTAGGGGTGTTGATTATGTGTGATAGGAATGGCTCGCGGAACAGGGGGGCTGAAGTGGGGACTGGACTGTGGGCGGCCAGAGTAGTGGCCGTCCCCAGCACTGGGCGGCTAGGTTACTGGCCGTCCAGGAGGACAGGGCGGCCAGCGACCTGGCCGCCTAGGGACTCAGGCGGCCAAAGCTTTGGCCACCCTGATCTCAGGGCATGAACTGACAGTGAGGTGTTGTGGCTTGTTTTTAGGGCTTGAATGGACTAGATTTTTGATTAATCAACTAGTTTATCTCATGTGTGTAGGGCCGAAGGAGGATCAGAGCCCGAGTTTCATGGGATTTGGTATGGGCATGTTACCATGCCCTCCCCCATGACCAGAGGTGGAGAGTGGACTGGATGGGGTTTGGTCCCTTCTTCAAGATCAGGCCCTTCCCCGTCGATGCTACTTTCCTGGCGGCTCTTTGTGAGAGATGGGTAGATGGCTACAGGGCCTTTGTGATGCCATGGGGACACATGATCCCCACACTCGAGGATGTGGCTTACATGACAAGACTGCCCGTGGCCGGGGCACCAGTGTTAGGGAAGGAGCTCAAAGACTATCAGCAGGAGATTGATAGATTGCTCGAAGTTCGGCTGGCTCACTCTCGGAGGTCGGTGACCACCATCCCTCTCGAGAGGATCAGTGCCGTGATGGGGTTAGCCCGGGTGGTTCGAGGACCATTGGATGATTTGGATGCATATCTGGAGCGAGTAGATCAGAAGCTCCGAGTGAGAGAGAGGAATGAGCAGCAGGAGATACGACCTTTTCTTCTTTATTTCTTTGGTAGGCTACTGTTTGCGACCTCTTCAAACAATGTGAACTTGAAATATTTACTATTGATAGAAAATCTGGAGCGGCGGCCTCCGTTTGCATGGGGGAGAGCGATGTTGGTGCACCTCTTCACCCACATGGATCCCATTCGGCCAGGTTCAGGGAACCTGGGTGGATTTACCCCATTCTTATAGGTACGAGTCTATCTTACCAAACCTATTTCCTCTTGGTTCATCACTTGTCATGATTGGCTTTTCATCCTGTGTTTTCCTTTGTGTTTCAGATTTGGGGGTATACTCTTTTTCCCTTAGGTCGTGAGACGATCCCGTGAGATCGGACATAGGCGGTCCCCTTGATGGCGAGGTGGGAAATAGTTCGGGACCGTCGGCTAGTGAGCACTCGACCTTTTGACCTCAGGACAGCCCTGGATGAGTTCCCACACCACCGAGTGAGCATTTTTCTAAACTGAGTTATATGATGTTATGCATTTATAGGACAGACTCAATTTTAACAAATTTGTGATTCATGTTATGATAGGTGGTGTGGATGCCCTATGCGGCTGAGGACATCACCCCACAGCCGTTGGTGCAAGAGGGACGTGCTTTGTTCTATTTAGACACTATTTTGTTCTGCGTGAACCTGCGGGAGCCACTCTACCTATGCCTGGTGCAACGGATTTTGGGGTGGCACCAGCCTCCTATGGCGGTACCGGCACAGCATGGGTCTGATCGAGGACGCCGATGGACTTCAGTGAGGGATCAGGACTGGGCCTCTCTCTACCTTGTGGAGGCAGAGGCATTATAGAGGGGACCTTCCCTGGAGTAGGATAGGCACTTGGAGAGTAGCGAGACTTATCTGGCGGACTACCAGGAGCGGTACGTCGGGCGACTCTGCCTCGACACTCGAGCGGTGAGTTAGTCCTTTTAGCTTTCTGAGAAGGATGTTTTCCATTGAAGGGCATTGCTTTTGATGATTTTTTGAAATTTGGGATGCAGATGTTGGAAGCTGATGCCGTGAGGATCCTCCAGGATCAGATCACTGTCCTTAGTCAAACAATTGTGAACTTACGCCATGAAATTCAAGAGCTGGCGAGTCAGAATTAATTAATTGATCTTAAAGCATTGGAGTTCCTAAGAACTTGACTGACCAATTGCCCCTGATCTCCCAGAGAGGCGAGCTAGCATATGTTCATGTGAGGGCCGGGATGAGCGGGGGAGCTGGACCCTCTTCTCAGGCAGATAGTAGAGAGGAGTTGGAGGACCGCCTGGCGGGCACCATCGAGCAGGCTGAGGAGCGGGAGGCCGCGCTAGATGAGACAGTGAGTACCGCGCACTGTTAGGAGCAAAACTTTCTTTCCTTTTACTCATCTTTACCTGACTCACACTTTTTTTATTTTTTTTGTGACTTTCCTGTAGAAGAAGGAGCTGGAGGCTTCCCTACCCTCCCGTTGAGAGCTAGAGGGGCATGTCGAGGACTTGACATGTCACTTTGGATTGATGGAGACGGTGGAGAGGCTAGAGGGTCGCCTCGCTGAGGCGAAGGAGAGGGAGGCTGAGGCTCAAGCTCGGGAGATGGCCATGGCAATATGGGGGCGACGAGCCCTCGGCCAGTTGGAGGCCTTGCGACGCCGCGTGCTACGGAGATACCAGAGCAGAGGCACTCAGGTAGAGGGGGCGGTTGGACACACCACTCCCTCCAAGTCATTGCAAATCAGAGGGGATATGGAGATTACCATGGAGGAGCTCCTAGGGATGATGCAGTCTCCTCAGGTAGAGTAGGGGATGGTCCAGCTGGCAGCCTTGGGTTCGAGGGCTTTACGGCCATGGGGCTCGCACAAGAGGAGGAGTAGGGATGAGGCCGAGATGAGTAGTTGGTGCAGTTGGCCTCGCATTGATGATGCTGAATGAGTGAGGAGAAGCGAGAGAGGATGGAGTGGTACAACTGATTTTGTACACTAGGAGTTTGCCCCTGGAATCTGATGTAATCATGAAATAGAGTGGACATGTTTTGACAATTGAGAACCATTTCTTCAGTGTACTGTTCTTGGCCTGCTTGACGTCATCTTCCCCTTTTCACCTGTTTCAACTACACTTAAAAAGGGAAAAAGGTTAGTGTAGCTTGATTTTAGCCCCCTGCCTGAGATAGATCATACCTTTCCTCATTCGCGATATATCCATACCCGTGACGGATATACCCGTATCCATAGGGTACTATCCGGGTATGGTATTTGTAAAATTTTCACAGATAGGGTATAGTATTGGTCAACCCGAGTCGAACCCGATCCATTTACATCCCTAGGTAGGGAACCTCAGATCTATCCGATCTTTAGTTTTCTCTTTATTAGTATGCCATTTCGACGGGCAAACCTTAGTTTATATAGGGTGCTATCACCCCCACCTTCCCTCCGTCCCATTCAAAGACATGCACCCTCATTTCTTCCGTGATTAATGGATATGACGTCGAGTTCACTTTCGGTGTCGTTCTTTAAGACCTTGTTGGCCATCTACCAACAAAATAGAGAGGAGCTGAAGGTTTTTTTGGTAATTATGAACCGGCCAACACAAAAGTTGTTTGGCAACGGTGAGGATTGTTAGTCATAAGTTGAGTTTTACTGAATCTATGGAATCTTATGTAAGCTATAATTCATAAATTTGAAATCTTGAATATCTTTAGACTCTCTTTTTTTCGTTCGTTTTTCTTGTTGATTGAATGGTTATCACTATGAAACAACACATGACCTCTTATGATCTATAACTTGACGTGATTCAGAGATCTAGATCTGCTTCCGCATGTAGATATTAGATAAAATATGTAATCTTTTAACTTGATGCAATGGAGATAACTAAATCAAAAATTATGAAAATTTAAAGGTGCTTTTCAATTAAGAGTGATGCTGAAGACAGTCTTAAAAAAGGTCTGACCACCTAATTTTCTTGATCAACATCTGGTTATCTTACCTTCATGGTAAGTTAGCCTCACCAGGTAGCTGCATGGTGAACATCTGAGAGTGCAAAACATAGTAGAAAGACTCATGGAAGTACATATTTTATGTGATGCTTAACATTACACACAGTAAATTTACACAGCAAAAAGAACATCTATGGGTGTCAGATTTACTGTTTTTACCATCTATTGGAATGTCCTGCATGATTAAGGAAGCGCTGAGCAGTTCCAGTGAGCTGAATGTTGGACTGAAATGTTAGTTGAAAAGAAAAGCCCCAAAATATGTTTGCTAATATTAAATTATTTCTTCATCGAAGGATGGATCAACAGAAAGAACACAATGACAATATACGCCATTTATTTGGAGACAGCATTTTAATAATATAGTAAATGTGAGAAGGACCAGGAATGATGGGCAATCACACATTGTCCTACGGCTTAAAGGGATACACAAACGCCTAGTTCTATCCTCACTGGTTTCTCACGCTTCCTCCATTGACATCAAAGCTGTTTCAAGGTCGAAGGGTGCATGATCAGATCAACAGAATTTTCTTGAAGTTCCTGGCTGAGAAAACGTCATCTCCTGAGGCATTTGCCCTTTTGTCTGGTTTCACAATGGCATTCACCAAATGGCCTGTAGCCTAGCAACATGACTTTCCTCTCAACCAGGGTTGGCCGACTCGGCGGGTCAAGATGACCCGGTACGGTACATGTTGACCTGTCGTTGACCGACTTGGGCCAACTTGAGGTGAGCCACCTGACTTCTTCTTTGTCGACTAAAGCTGACTCGGTCAATTTAGATAGACCCTGGATCTCTGTGATGTGGTATAAATCAGCCACCTCCACTCACCAAATTTCATCTTCTACAATACTTGATGGTTGGAAGGAGGGCTTATCCTTGATCCTCGAAGAGCCCCTTTGATAACGGGGTGGAATGGTTTATTCGCACCTCGAATTTATATGCGGGGAGAAAGATATGAGCCCCGTCTTTCTCTCTCCTATATTAGTTATCCGACTCCATATTATTCCTAAATCCGACTCTTTTATTCCTAAATCAAAAAGGCCCTAAAAGGACTTGCGCCGTTGTGCCCTCCGCAAATGGGAGAAGCTGCAGACTTGCCTAATGAGACCTGCAAGTTAGACTTGCCGTCTATGTAAACAGCATTATCATGGAGCTGTGCTCAATTGGGGAGGGGGGATAAGTATTTTGAGTTTGCTCAGATTTAAACTCTCTCTAATGGATAGGATATTTGAATACCTAACCAACTAGTTACTCTCAAGGGAATTAAAGAAAGAAAGGGTGTCCACAACGCTAACCAAGTAGGCACCTTGGCAAATGGTGTAGCCACTGGATAACGTTTGATATGGACACTTCCTCACCTTCAAGTACAGGAAGAAAAACACATTTATCGATCTTCCAAAAATCAATGATTACAGGAAAAGCTATGTTACATCTTATTAAAATTGTGGGAAACGTATGTACTAGTTCTCCAGATTCAATTATCCAGATTCCAGTTTGATGAAGATACAACAGCGCTCCCATGCTTCTGGTAGAATCAGAAACATGAATTCGGCAAAAAAAAAAAAAAAAAAAAGGAAAATTTCCAAAATAAAAAAAAACCCCAACAACCCCAATTTTTTCACCCACGGAGTAGGCACCCACAGGCCCCCAGCCAACATAAATGACTATATATTCAGTGTGCATAATTATGTTTCAGGGTATCGTGAAAATGGATTCAAAAGATATGGGTGATGGTAAATATTTTCATATTCAATGTGAATGTGACAATGGAGAATGTCTTATCAAGATACTCGTAACAGTAGTAATCCACAACGTCCCTATTATTGCTTCCCACAGGGAGTATGTTATTCTTACTTAGCAACATATATGCATGTGCGTTTTTGTTATCTATGTCATTTTATCTTATATACAAACTCACAGCTTGGGAATGATAAGTCATGTCGATTCTTCATGTGGGTGGATGAATTATTAATATGTCCTTGTGGCAAAGGCTCGTGTAGAAGGCGTACCTCAAATACTAGTAAGAATAAAGGGAAAGTATTTTATGTATGCCCAAAATCTAAGGAATGTGTGTGAACAACATTTTATTAGTGTTATTGTATATACCTTCCCTACCAACTGTACATTATTTGAATACCTTTTATGTATTTACAGGTTGACAAGATAACATCAGGTTGTGGGTTCTTCAAGTGGGTGGAAGAAATGTCAACGGTATACTTATATTTCTCCTATCTTTGATGTACCTCAATGAATGTGAATGTGTTGTGAATGAATTATTAGTTTGATATAGCCGAGTGTGTGCTGTGACTGCATGATTTTTTTGTTTTAGTACAGTTGAGTGTGTGTTGTGAATGCATGAGTTATTCATTTTAATACAACTAAGTGTGTACTATGACTGCATGAGTTTTTAGTTTTCCTTCATCTAGTGTGTGTAATTGATTGCATGAGTTGTTTGTTTTAATATAGCCGAGTGTGTGCTGTGACTGCATGATTTATTTATTTTAGTATATCCGAGTGTGTGTTGTGACTGCATGATTTGTTCGTTTTAGTACAACTGAGTGTGTGCTGTGAATGCATAAGTTGTGTATATATAATTTCAGTTGTATTGTGTGAATTGTCATCTCCAAACCAGATTGTTATCATTTGTGTATATATCACAGAGCAGGCACGGAGATCCAATTATCTACAACTAGTCAAAGCTAGCTATGTCACAGTTCAGAATTGAATGTGTGTGTGTGTGTGTTCAAGGGAGACAGCTGAGTATGTGTGTGTGTGTGTGTGCAGTGGACACAGCCGAGTGTGTGTGTGTGTTCAGGGGAGACTACCATTGTCTCTGTGTGTGTGCAGCCGAGTGTGTGTGTGTGTGTGCAGCCGACTGTGTGTGCGTGTTCAGTGTGTATGTTCAGGGGAGACGACCTTTGTGTGTGTGCAGTGGAGACAGCCGAGTGTGTGGGTGTGTTCAGTGTGTGTGTTCAGGGGAGACAGATTTTATGTGTGTGTGTTTAGTTTGTGTGTTCAGGGGAGACTACCTTTGTGTCTGTGTAGTGGAGACAGCCGAGTGTGTGTGTGTGAACTGCTCCTTCCCATTATTCAGTGCTCTCATTATTCAATGTCGATATTATACTCCTTCCCAATGTCAAACTTTAGTTGGTCTTATCAGGTATACATGAGGTAATGATGATTGGGTGGATGGACTAACAACACCCCCCAAATAATATGATGGAACATTGTCCATGTGATTATATTATCTCATGCTGTTCTGAGCCTCATCTCTTTACTCTTATCAAGTTCATATACTTTGCACTCAATGTTATAATTTGTGATTATATCATACACATCTTTCAGGAAAAGAGGCCGAACCAGGGGACATCTAACATATCTACAATAGGAGGACAGATTGAAGAACATGCACTGGTTGAAGATTTAAGAAGAACAATCGAGATGGAGAAATTTGTAGCCGATCAAACTGTAAAGCTATGTGATATTTTGTTGGCAAAATTTGATCAATTGAAATTATGTAACGAAAAGTGATATGGATTTTGTTATTGTTATCATTTGTGAGGATATGTCCACATGAAATTTTTGTAGTGTAAGATTAACTTTTTTGTAAATCTTTTTTAATTGTTATCATTTACCTCGCCCTAATTTCTTATTGCTAAATATTAACGTGGATTGTATGTGTACGTACATTATTTGGTGCATCCCTACTCGTTAATTAAATGAAGATAATTATTTGTAGATCGATCTCAGCAGTTGATGTCGTACAACATTAACAACAAAGAATGGGTTTTCAATTCTTTTCCCTTTTTTATTTTTCACTCTTTAACCATTGATAGGATCAATCCAGATAATTAATAGCACTCGGTAACATGTATAACGATCACCAATCTAATTATATACACGAATTGTACATGTTATATTTTTGTTAAGTGAAGGTATAATTAATGACAGAGAGTTCATATCTACAATTTACAGTTGAAATTATTTATCTCTTTCTAACGGCTCTTCAGGACATGCCCTCTACCATCCATATATTTCACCTAATGGGGGCATCCCTTGCCCCTCCACATTTTTTCAAGGCTCGGATTGTTCGTCGGCATATGCCATTATGTTCGTCTCTCTCTAATCTCCTTCAAATTCTCTACTCAGATATATCTCAATATTCTTTTCTCACAGCTCTTTGGCAGATCCTATTGCAGCTCACTCTCGTCACGGCAGCCCGAGCTTTCGCTATTGAGTCTGAGCTTGTTTGAGCTTGACTTCCGAGCATGATTGCCATAGTGCTTTCTGATGTGAATGCATAGACTCTCGAGCATGCTACAATAGCTCAGACAGAGCTTTGACAGATTGAGCCTACTACAGTTGCTCGGACAGAGCTTTGACAGATTGGGCATGCTACAGTAGTTAGGACAGAGCTACAGTTGCTCGGACATATTGGGCATGCTACAGTAGCTCGGACAGAGTTTTGACAAATTGAGCATAATGCAGTAGCTCGAACATAGTTACAGTTGCTCAGATAGAACTATAGTTGCTCGGACAAAACTTTCTTCTTGCTTCTTAACTTCAATAAGGCTTGTCTTCTTGAGAGTAAACCACTCTCATTGGCTGCTGGCTTGTCAATGCTATCAACCTATGCTTCGTAAGATTCAAGGATGTGCACATGATATCATCAAAATCATGAAGGACTCATAAATGACTCATAGTGTTTGACATCATCAAAACCCTAGGGACACAACATGTATATCAGTCATTGTAGCATCGTCTCTTCCTCAACTTAGTGGTGGCGCAGTTAGTGGAGCGGTGTCCTACTTGATCATGGAGATCACTCATTACCCACCCGCCCGTTTATCGTGATGGGCATCTTGGTAACGTGGGCATGATTCAGTGCTCATCGGGGTAAGCCCCGTAATGGCAGTCTCAACGTTCGTTCGTTGGCGAGTCTCACGGCATCCAGGACGTATGCACACGGGGATCATGCCTATGGGCCGGCCAGTTCTTGATGGGCCTCAATTGGGTTATGTTTCAAGACCGTTGGTCGACTGGCGATGGGCGCTATGGGCCTAGCGACCCTACACCATTAATGGGCCTGGTGTCATTGGGTCGTGCTGGGTCTGGCACATTTTTCCCTCCTCACTAAACCCCCACTCTTGAGTAGCGAGCGTTCTCAGTGCTTGGGAGGAATTGCACGAGGTCAGGTGGGAGGAACTTGGTGGAGATTTCGCGAACCTTCTCATACCTTTGATACAGAGAATCATCTGGCCTCCAACGTTTCTTGATGCGCAAGATGGTTCCCTTGCGTGTTGGGTGATGTCATTGTCATCATGATGGTGTCGCTTCGTGCCTAGAGAAACAGAACGGAGCAGCCACTGGCATGCCCCTTGGTTTTCCCACTGAGTGCATCGGCGGTGGCGGTTGAGTTTTTGACCGTTCTCCTACCAGAACAAGGCAGACGCACCACTCTCTAGAGACTTGAAGAAGGGCAAGAGATACCTAAGGCGGCACCTCTGCACTCTTCCTCTTCGGCGTTGGTGCTCGCTACCTCTTTCTTTCTTGCTTGGTATTTGGTGAGGCTCATTACCTTCTTTCTCTTCCCATTGAACCCATGGAGCCTTGTAAGAAGTTCATCCTGGGCGACTTTGAGTCTTCTGGTGAAGGGGAGAGCAACTGTGGTAGTGTCTCGAGCACCTCGGGCGCCCGACCTGGTCCTTGTCTTCTCTACTTCAATGTTTCCTACCAGGTAATTTACGGTCTCAGAGAGGTTTTCCAAATCCTGACAGATACTGATATCTTCTTTCCCTCTGCATACGATTACCTAGGGGGTACCTTCCTGGGGGGGTCAGTGTGTCAGTAGAGGCCTTCAAGGCTGGCTTCCGTCTTCCCATTCCCCCTCTCTTCGAGTTGATTCTACATTTTTATGGTTTGGAGCTAGGGGAATTGTCACCCAACTCCTGGCGCATTCTTTGCGCCTTTGTGTATAGTTGCCATCAGCTGAACGCCACCCCCACCCTCTGGCTCTTTCGTCACTTCTTTAGTGCTTAGTGCTACCCCAGCTCCAATGTCCTTGCCTATTACTTCCGAGCTTGGAGTAAGAAGACATTCCTGCACCTCTCTCCCACCGTCTCGAATGTCAAGCGTTGGTAGGAGCACTTTGTCTTTTTGACAAAGGTCGGTGACACCGGGTGAGCTAACGACTGGGGCTTTACCACTCTCCGCCAAATTCACCTAGCTAACAAGCCACCACCGCCGACCAAGGAGGAGGGGATCGCAATTGAGGTAATTCTCCATCAACCCATCTGGGTCATTGACCTGAAGTTAACCCCCACGCTCCTCAGGTGATTGGGGTTGAGCCCCCCATTGCCACGCAGTAGGACCTTTGCTACCAGTGTTATTCGCTTCAATTTGGGGTCTAACCTTCTTTCCTATCGTTTATAGGCACTCCTAAGCCTCCTCTTGTGCTAAATTAGTTTACAGGTTTAACAAAATTCAGGTATTCATAAACTTAAATTATGATCAATTAAATATCTAGGATATAATTAAATAAATTGAATATCGTCTAAGTAAACAAAAGACTGAGTGATGGGACCACGTCTTCATTTACATGGTCCTACCCCACCTACGGGCAGATTTCAATCTTGTGGTCCCTCGCCTCAATCGCGAGCCACTACTCTCTCGGGACCGTCTCCTCCTGACGACGAGAAAGTCTCTCAAATCTTGCATGCAATAGATCATCTCACCCCTCAACAAATCCAAGCCCTTAAGGTCGTTGTTGAGGGTGCATCTCCTTCTACTCATTCTTCTTCCACTCCCATTTGGGTGGCCCATCACCCACCTCCTTCCACCCCCATTCGGGTGGCCCATCACCCGCCTCCCTCTCGTGTTCATACTCCCATTCGGGTGGCCCATCACCAGCCTCCCTCTCCTGTTCATATTCCCATTCGGGTGGTTTGTCACCTGCCTCCTTCTATTCCTCCTCTTTCACGACCCCAATGCCCATCCATTCCTTATAACCCACCCCGTCTGGGTCCTTTTGTGGGTTAGCCCGTTAACTCCCCTCCACGGCCTTCTTATGCGGCCCCTCCATCATGCCAACCCTCTACTTCTCAAGTTATGCCCCTCCAAGTTCTCATTGATAAAGTTGCTTCATTGGAGGAACAATTTAAGAGGGTTGTGAGCCCGTGGCCCGCTCCTCCTCCCCCTTCTCCAGTCAATCCTCTTCACGCCTTGCTGAACAACATTACGAAGATGGAAAGAGAATGGAAGGAGAGGAGAGACGACTACGGCATCAACAGTTCAAGTGAGCGAGAACCAACAGATTTCAACGATCAAGTGGACGCCGTCCGCCCTCCACCCCTTCACCGCGTTCATCAATATAGCCCTCTGCCTTCGTATTTGCCACCACAAAATCCTCCACATGGCATTTCACCACCCATTAATATGCCTCCACTACGGCGGCCACTTGAGCCTGACAATGAAGAGTCGGCATGTGAGCAATTGAAGACGACATATGATGATGAAGTTTCAAAGGCACCCATTCCGAGTTTCCTTCACTTTCCACTTCCTCCACTACCGCCAAATGAACCCCCTACTCCGGACGATGCCACCGTTCCTAATCCAACCCTCATTTTTGAGACTTATTGGTGTTACGACGATGGGTCGATACTCCAATCACCCGTGTCGGCGCATCGGGAGTCTTCTCCTACCCCTAACACCTCTCGCCCCATCCGACGTTTCCTATGCACCAAACTTCCCTCTTTTACACTTCCTATTATACCTCCTTTAAGCACTAAGCCATCAACCTCCACAGCACCGGCCTCCGCCGAACCTTCCACTAAACCTCAACCAATTACGCCTCCATCAACTTCCACTCCACCGGCCTCCACCGAGCCCACTCCCAAACCTTCTCCAATTAACCTCCCATTGCCACCACCTCAGACCTCCATTATCCCGATAATCCCAAAACCAACCTTGCCTATCCATCCACCTACCCCTTTACCCGAACCCGGGGCTAATCTTGAGCAGGGTCCGCCCCTTTTTGCACTCGAGCCAATCCCGTCCGCTTCCGGGCAAGGGGGGAAGCTCGACGTATTTCCTCCAACATCTTCCACTACACCTTTACCATCTATGGAGCCTTTCGCCTCCGCTTCACCTTTTGCCTCCACTTGGAACGGGTATCCTTCTACAAGTACTTGTGCCAAAGATGATCACGAGTCGGATAAGAAGGAATTGGCCATAGCTATGCTATTCAAGAGGCAAGAATTTATTTGCCAGATGCCCATCCATGTTTTTGTGCCGAGCATGGTTGAAGAGGCCGAGTCCCCACCGCTGCTCGCCAGAAGAAGATGTTAAGATTTGATGCCATATAAGTCTATGCCCAAGGGCCGGGCAGGGCACCCCTTGTGTCAGATCTCCAATCTCAAACCCATTCTTCCATACAAGGGACAAATGCCTATTTTGTTTAACACTCTTCATATGCCACAATTCTTGGGCGACATGATGCTTCCCATTCTAACTTTTAAACTCCCTCACATTGTTGCTGTTCGCCCTCCAAGGGAGCTGGCGTTTATTGTTGAAGCTTCGTCATGGGCTTTGATTTTATCCGTTAGGCCGATTGACTGTATACTTTCATTGCTGTGGAGGGGCAGGCATTTTTTCGCTACGGGGCCTTCCGCTATCCTATCCACCTTCTATTCTACTTCACCCATACTCCTATCTATCACCGATTCTTCGTGGGCCACTCCATGGGTGAGGAGGAGGATCTCATCCTCTCACCCCTCACATTCTTTGCATCTTAAGCATTCATCGCATCTGTTGCATGGCATTCGCATGCATTTGCATCTCTTCTTTCTCGGGTTTCCAGACCCGTATCTTCCCCGCCTTCTGGAACTTCTGGATCTTTCGCATTTCCCATCTTATTCACCTCTATCTTCGAGATCTCTGGGTCCCCTTACACTTCCCGGGCGTCGTGTCCCCTCTGATTTTCTCTCAGGGCATCGTTCCCCTTCCCACCTCTCATACCTGGATCCTCTGGATTTTTCTCTAGATTGGTGAGCTTTCAATCCCACCACTTTCTTCTTCTTCATTTCTTCCTCGGCTGTTCTCTTCATGTTTATCTCATATGTCATGAGTGACCCTATGAGCTCGTCCAAGGAAAGTGTGGACAGATTCTTCAAATCCTCAATTACTGTGGCTTTTGTATGCCATGCTGATGGAAGTGATCTCAGAACCTTCCTCACAAGATTGGAGTTTGTGTACTCCTTTCCAAGGCTTTTGAGACCATTTGTGATCTCAGTTAATCTTGCGAACATTTCTGAAATGGTTTCTTCAGGCTTCATTTTGAACAGCTCATAATCTCTGACAAGTAGGTTCGCCTTGGTCTCCTTGACCTCGGAGGTTCTTTCATAGATAAGCCGCAACTTGTCCCACATCTCCTTTGCTGAACTGCACATAGATACACGAGAAAATTCATTAGGATGTATAGCACATTGCATAATGTTCATAGCATTAAATTTTATAGTGGATTTCTTAATATCCTCAGAGGACCATTCATCTTCATTTTTGAAAAGTTCATATGGTCCCTTGTCCACCAACCTCCAGATCTCATACTCTTGGGCTCTCAAAAAGACGTGCATTCTATTTTTCTAATAGGAGTAATTCGAGCCATCGAAGCATGGAGGACGATGGATAGAATGACCCTCAGACATCATCCCCTTGTTAGCCATTGATCTGGATCTTTCTCTAGATTGTTAGATCTGTGAAAGTAAGAGCCTTAGCTCTGCTATCAATTGAAGTCCAGCAATCAATGACACTCAAGAGGGAGGGTGAATTGGGTGATTTTAGATTTTAATAAATTTTTACTGATTTAAATAGATATGATGAAATAATCCCTTAGAAATTTAGATCTGTTGTTTAACGATTAGATGTATCAAAACCTATCACGCACAACAGATCCTTAGTACTATGACGGAGGTGTGAATCCAAAGATTCAACTCACGCAAAATGTTATCTTCCTAACAATATTTTCCTTATCAATCCGAAGCCACCTTTTGATATACCAAAGATCTAGTGCGAAAATGATTAGATACGGTAGATCTAGATGAAGAGATAAAAGATTAAATCTACGTGTGTGCTTGTATAGAATGGAGATAGGAGAAAGAGATCAAACTACGCAAGAGACAATAATTTTTAGGTGGTTCAGATGCAACAATAGAAACCTACGTCCACCCCTCACGATCCGTGAGGATTCATACACTATCTTGTAAAGTATTACAAGATCAAAACACACGCACACACTCGTGAAGAGTTTGGAACTCCCACGAAGGTGCACAAGCACCGAGCCACATAGGAATGTGAAGGAAAGTCATACACACAGACACACGCACACAGATCCCGGTAGATTCACACACACACAAATGTTTAGAGATTACAAACACTAAACACTTGAGGCTCGAGGAGTTTAGAAGAAGAAACATAAAAGAAAAACTCTGATTAAAGCTCCCCCTGAGTAAGTGATACAGATTTTGGATGAAGCTTAAGTCTCCACTTGATCTCCACTTGAATGGCACCAAGAGATTCGAGTTATATGAGAAACCTTCCCTTTCTACTTTTGGCTGGCTACTGCAGAAGACTGTTGGGAAGAAGCTGAAGCTTGTGGGAAAAACTACTGAGGTTGAGGTGGTGGAGGAATCTTGAACTGAGACAGTTGTGACTGAGAAAACTGAGAGAACTACACTGGCTTGGGCCTCAGCGGACAATCTCGAACCATGTGTCCCAGCTGATCACAGCGAAAACAAACCACCGACAACGAACAGGGCTTCCCTAGATGGCTACCACCACACCTCGGACACAATCTTGGCTGACTAACAGTTGAACCTTGACGCTATTTGATGTGACACGACCTCGAACCTAGGCAAGCAAGCACATTCGCAAATCGAATGGGCCGATATTGGCAGCCAACTAACTCGGCACTCACCCAAACCCGTGGGTAACTCGGCGATGCCGAGTGGAGGATGTGAGGGTTGCTCCCTTGCTGGTAAAGGGCCAGCAAGGCCAGAGGGTCTCCCAAGGGGTTTGATTAGTCCAATACTAGTGGCCGATCCAGTGCCGAGGGCACGGGTAACACTCACTCCCTCGATGGTCTCTTGAAGTCCGGGACTTGCGAGATCGGGCACTTTCTCTCACCAGCCAGTACAGCTAAGAGCTAATATTGGAAGAAAAGTACTGTAATGAACAAGGGAAAGAGCACTTACTCGATCGGTTTGAAGAAATCGGTCCCAGTCGGAGACGTGGGCGCGCGGGGAAGCGTGGGGATTACCCACGTGGCGACGAGGACGCTTCAACCTGTTCAAGAAATTACAACACTACGCCTCACACAGGAGGGGGATCTTAGGGTGGTGGTTAAATGAATTACAACTAAAACTACCTCTGCACAGGGAGGGGCCTTCAGCCGGCCAAGCGGGGAGGGGAAAGAGGAGGAATAGAGCTTCACACGATGACGGGGTCGCTCTATCTTCTATCTCCGGTCTTTCAGCTCTATCCTTTTAGTTCATTCAGTGCGCTGTAAACTCATTCTTATGCAAGGTGAAAATCCATTCGTCGGTCACCAGCTACTCGTCAATGGGAAACCATTACTTGCTCAACTTCCTCTTTCTTGATCCTTCACCAAGCCTAATAAGCACAATCTAGATGTCGACGGGCCATCCGTTGACTCTTGCACTAACCATCACCACATCTTGAGTCGATCCTCACTCGAACACCGCATCCGATTCTGATCCTCACGCCAACTCTACTCTCTCAAGGGAGCACGGCAAAACCAAATGGCAAGATTCCACAATCCTCAGTCCACAAGAACATTAGACTCAAGCTTACAGGGAGATCCTCCCATGCTAGTCGCGAGACCAAGTCTCTCTATGCGACAACATCCCCCCAAGGATTTCCATACACAGGCATTGTTCATTATATAGTCTCATCCCAGCTTCATCACAATTATTCCAAATGGACACCTGTCAATCCTCAGCTCCAATCTTACTACATGGCCACAAGACACAACCTGAACAATTCATGGCACATATCTCTAGGACAGAAAAGTGCCATCTGCTACCATAACAACCTGGTCGATGACGACGCAACCAATGCACACGGATCTTCAAACATCACAGATTCTTATCACAGCTGGGTCCTTCTCATAGCATTTCGAGACTCTCGAACAAGACTCTCGGACTCAACTGGGCCTCTTCTAGACACTACCATAGTTGACCACTTGGCTAGCCTCACCAGATGCTCGTAGATACCAATGAGGATCTATAAATCCTTCTCTCAAAGATCACATCTCTAGGACCATGATCCCATTCGAGGGCACAACTTCCAACATAAGAACATGGTACTCATGTGGTAACTTGCTGTCATATTTCCCCAACTCTATCTTGCCAGTGCCACAAACCATAATGCCTCTAGCAATGGCACGACAATCAACATGGCCCACACAGCCAAAGACAACCTCATATCGAGGAACCAATCCTTCGATGCTCTTCCCATCCTCTGGAATATTCCAGTACCAGCCAACGCTACGATGCTGGACCTGTGGGTTATAGGCCCACCAGGCTTCCACTGCGCACTCTGATCCACACGCACAACATTACAACTTGGGATCCGACATCTCGACAATCCTTAACTCAGTTGGGTAACTCTGGAAAATAGGGTGAGGAAAGCTCCATTACCTCAAACCTAGAGCACAGACTCTCTCTCTTAGTCTAGCAATCCTCCTGCAACTCCGCAGGCTCCGATTCATAATGCATCGGGAATTACAACACCAGACAAGAATTCTCGCAAGCACCGCCCAACTGGCACTCATCCAACCGGAATAGCGCCAACGCACCCTTACATAATCGGGGAATGGACATCACTTCTCACCGGCAACCACACTACCAAAAATATAGAACACGTCTCGCACGGACTTCATGGCACACCAAAAAGGTGGCCAACCAATCTGAACACATAATGGAAGATGATGAAACTTAGCAAAAATGTGATTCTCTCCAACCAAGGAGAAACCAACATACTTCTACAAAGCAGGAGGTCTCCACGCTTGACCTGACCTCAAACCTCGCACATGCTGAGAATCTCACCTTCCAGCATCAGGAAAAAATCATTACTACCTTTAGGTCAGCTCCTCCGACATCACTCGCCAAGTGTCTCGTCAGACCAAATTCATAGCATTTCTCGATGCACCACCACCGTAATTCCCTGAACTACAACTCACCATGTCTCGAGCACTAGCTCTGCTGATCACCAGCCACACTTTGCCACAGTGGTTGAGCTAGCCGCTGCCACTCGCACCCTACCTAAGCCTGCCTTTGATCCCAGAACCATCAACATGCCAAAGCACTTACTGAGGAGCGAAAACAAATCACAAAAGACGCCAGGCTCAAAGGTTGCTACACCTCTAGCCATTAGACATCACTCCCTCAAATCTGTCCTTACTGACACCAATCCATCTCTTGAGCTACCACCACACGGACCACCATGCCAAGAGCCATGACACGAACCCTGATCGGCACCTGTCAACGCTCATCCTCAAATCCTGAACTATTACAAAACCTTCACATCTCACCTGCCGCCTAGCACGGTGCATCCAAGAGTGGTGCACATGGGCCTCAAATTCCACAATCTGGGCCACGAACCAAGCCACCACCACACAATGTCAAACCAGATCCAGGACTAACACAGCCCATTTGTACATAGAAACACAGGACTTAGAACCCACTGGGACATCTCTACCCAATCCTGCCTCAAGATCGACAAAAATAATCAGGACTGGCATGTCATCTCCGATGCCACAGAGCACGGCGAGAAAATCAAGCTCAATAATCAGCAGCTCATTAGGAAGATCCTCTGCTCACCTGAGCACAACTCTCTATCAGAGCATCCACTCTGCCACCTCAAATCATGACCTTAGCACCTCAGGGTGGTGAGGTTGATGCACCCTTAAGCACAAGCAGTTCATCAAGAATCTACATCAATGCAGCAGACTAGTGGGGTTGACGCACCCACATACACAGATCAATAATTAGACTTGACAAGCTACTCAACAAGACTCTAGTGAGGTGTGTGAAAATAATGCTAGTGTGTGCGTTAGAAAATAACTGAAATGAGCATGTGTGGACACTTAAAATATGATGGCATGAATAGCCAGGCAAAGTCAGTTGAAGAGAAGGAGGAAAAGATCCCTAAACTACAGGCTGTGTTGACGCAGTTCACTACTTGCGTCGACGTAGGCTAGAAATGCTATTGCCGTGCACGCTAAATGAAAGACGGTGTCGATGCAGAATGCCATTGGGGTCGACTCCATGCTGTAATAGCCCGCCAGGAGCTTCACACTAGTAGTGGCGAGTAAGGGTGACAAATAGGTCTTATGGCTGATAAATAGACCTACACCGGTAACAAATGCTTGATAAGGCTGACAAATGGCTGCCGAGATGAAAAGCATGAAAATGGAAGAAGGGGAGTCGACTCCATGAGGTAATAGAGTCGACGTAGCCAAGGATTTTCTGCTAAAAGCTTACAACTTCAGCAGCATCGAAAAATACAAGATAACAGTGACAAATGGGTCTATAAGACAGTCAAATGGCCACTAAGAGTAATAAATGAGCAGCTATCAATAACAAATAGGTTCATTAGGGTGACAAAGAGAAGCTAACGGTGACAAATAAATGACAACGGTGAACAATGGCTCACAATGAAGATAAATGATGTTAAGGCAGACAAATAGTCATCTATCGGTGACAAATGAGCAATTGGGGCAACAAATACAAACACAACGCTGACAAATGGCTAAATGTGATGGCTCAAGGCAAGAAGAAAAAAATGCAACGGCGATGGCTCTTGAGCGCTAAGGGTGACAAATGCCCACCAAGGGTGACAAATGCTGCGTAAGAGTGAAAAATGCCCTTTAAGGGTAACAAATGGGTCACCAAAGCTAAAAAGAGCCAAGCTTAAGCCAATCTCACGTAAGTGACTTCAGCAGGCTTTTTGCCTTCGAACCCAATCATTGGCACGTGATGCTAGGCCACACGACAACCTTCCCAAGCATGCGTAGGGTGAGCACTCACTCTCCATTTCTAAGCATGCATGGGCGAGCACACCCTCTGTCGATACCGTCTGCCTTTCCGAGCACGCTCAACCTCTGTGGCTGCGAGCACGATGCTGGGCCTCCATGAAGCCCGAGCCTTAGATGATGCAAGCCAAAGGCTCAGATGATGCGAGTAGGATGCTCGGATGCTCAAATGATGCGGGCACGATGCCCGGATGATGCTTGGATGATGCCAGCATGATGCTCGGCCTCCATGAAGCCCAGGGCTCAGATGATGTGAGCACGATGCTCGGATGATGGAGCCCGATGATCGGCCTACATGGAGCCCAAGGCTCCGATGATGCGAGCACAATGCTCAGCCTCCTTGAAGCCAAAGGCTCAGATGATGTGAGCACGATGCTAGGATGATGCGAGCACGATGCATGGCTTCCATGAAGCCCATGGCTCAGATGATGCACGCACGATGCTCAGATGATGCAAGCACGATGCTCAGCCTCAATGAAGCCCAGGGCTCAGATCATGCGGGCACGATGCTCAGATGATGCGAGCATGATGCTTGACCTCCATGAAGCGCAGGGCTCAGATGCGGGCACGATGCTTGGATGATGCGAGCATGATGCTCGGCCTCCATGAAGCCCAGGGCTCAAATGATGCGTTCACAATACTCGGATGAAGCGAGCACGATGCCCGGCCTCCATGGAGCCCAAGGCTTAGATGATGGAGCACAAGGCTCAGATGATGCCAGCATGATGCTCAACTTGCCCAAGACTAGATGATGCAAGCACAAGGCTAATATGATGCAAGCATGATGCTCGGATGATGCAAGCACGATGCTCGGCCTCTATGAAGCATGGTGCCCAGATGATACGAGCACAAGGTTCAGATGATGTAAGCACGATGCTCGAATGATGTGAGCATGATGCTCGGCCTCCAGATGCTCGGGCTCCATAGAACCTAAGGCTCGGATGATGCAATTGTAATCTCAAACTCCAGTCGATCGTGGTAGCCTCTAGAAGCTCGTACGACCGTATAGGATTGGTGGTGCAGTATTCTACACTCATTGGAGATCATTGCTTCCCCTTCTTGCCTTGGAAAATAAGAAAAGGCCCCCCTTCCGCTATAAAAAGGGATGGACACCATGAAGAAGAGCCCCCACGGTGACTCTGTTCTCCCCCAACCAGTGCTGTTCAAAGGCTTCCTCAAAAGCTTCTTTGCTGCTCCATTGTGTGAAGAGAGAAGGAGAGAGGGAGAAGGTGTGCCACTTGGGGAGGGAGAGGAGTCAGTGCTCCGGCCTCCTCTATCTTTCTTGTTCTTCTTTGTTGTGCAACTTTCTCTTCTGGGAGGCCATCGCCTGGAGCAAGGATCTCAGGGAGGCTGTTGTCAAGATACTTTAAGATCCGGAGGCCTATGAAGCCAATGTTGCAGAGTTGCAAGCCCAGGCATATGAGGCACTCACATCCAACATCTCCTTCACGGACAGACATGTTGGTATCCTCTACATGCCACAACCGCCCCCTATACATGCGGGGAACAATTAATGGGCACGATGTGAATCGAATTTTGGTTGACGCTGGGGCAGCCATCAACATTATGTCGCTGAAGACTTTCAAGTCTTTATATTTGGCACCTTATTTACAAAAGGTCAGTGCCGTTAAAATTTTGGGATTCAATCAGGATTCCGAGGAGGCGCTTGGTCAGGTTGAAGTCAAGTTAGCCTTGAGCGACTTTGTAACCCAAGTGACATTCTACATCATCAACACTGACACATCATACAAGGTGCTGCTCGGGAGGCCCTGGCTCCATGAAAATTGGGTCATCCCATCAACTCTGCACCAGTGCATTAAATATGCCAAAGGAGAGGAGCAACATACGATCTTCGCAGATCAGTCTCCTTTCCACCCAAATGAGTGCCATCTGGCCGATGCTTCTTTATATTTTGGGGAGTCTACTCTGGCAATTCTCGAGCCTTTAAAGGACAAAGGGAAGTAAAATGTGAACTATGAAGGTGAGGAAGGATAGTTGTTCATTGTCAATAAAGACATGGTAAAGCTGCACAGGCTAAGCCTCCAGGCCACCTCTAAGTCGACTCAGTCGGAGAGGCAAAGTGTTGACTTTGAAGCCAACCTCATCAGCCAGGTCATCGGCTGGAGTATCCCCTTACCACCCAGGTGCCTTCAACTCTCATCCCAATGGGAAGAGTACGAGGTGGAGCAGCTGAGGACCTTTACAGTCTCCTACCAGCAGAAAAGAAGAAACAACAAGGGCAAGGGAGACAAGTCGATCATCTTTTACAGAGGTGACTTAGTCCCACTGTGCCCTCCTGAAGATGATTTCGGCTGAGATATTCCCACCGATCTGGTGCCAGAGCCGGTCCAAGATATGGATGACATGCCAAAGCACATCAGGAAAATGTGCAAAAAGTAGCACATCCCACGAGCTCAGGACCCCTCACGAGCAACATATTTTAATCAGTTGTGGAACCCTCCGCAGGTCCGTGGGCAACCTCCCTTCTCCCGCAAAGACATGCAGGGACTCGGCTACAACTAGGAGAGGGACTTCGAAGTCCATTATGCAGTCGATGCCGTAGGACTGCTACCTTCTCATCATGGGCAAGCTGAAGTTGAGCCCAAGATTGATGACTCTGTAACGGAGTCCGGTGAGGCGTCAATGACAACATCACCTTCATCAGAAGTCAACAATGACCACCCCTCAGAGGGAGGAGTAGCCCAGTCTGCTAATCATCAATAATACGAAGCAAGTCCTCTGACTTCAAGCCACGAGCAAGAGTGCTTCGAAGAATTTGAAGTCTACCAGGCAAACTCTGATGACGAGGGAGACTTCGTCGACCTCCAACTAGCTCCACCCAAGCTTGAAGATGGCGGCCAGGCAACTGTGGACGATTTGATCGAAATTAATCTCAGAAGTAAAGAAGACTACCGCCTAACCTTCGTCAGTGCTCTCCTCAGCGAGAAAGAAAGGCAGTCATACCGGTAGCTCCTAGAAGAGTTCATGGATTGTTTTGCCCAGACTTATAAAGAAATGCCTGGGCTCGACCCTTCTGTGGCTGAACAAGAGCTGGCAATACTTCCAACAGTCAAGCTAGTCAAGAAAGCCCAAAGGCATATGCACCACAAGCTAGAGCTAAAGGTCAATGCTGAGGTTGACAAGATGCTCGATGTGGACTTCATAGAGCCTTGCATGTACCCTTGTGGCTCGCCAATATAGTCCCTATCAAGAAGAATGGCCAAGTTTGAGTCTACATCGATTTCAGGGATCTAAACAAAGCATGCCCGAAGGATGACTTTCCTATCCCAATCACTGAGACAATGGTGGACATGACCACCAGTCACGAAGCCTTGTCCTTCATGGACGGGTCGTCGAGCTATAATCAAATCTGCATGGCCATCAAAGACAAAGATCATACAGCCTTCCGATCTCCTAAGGGGATCTTCAACTACAAAAAGATGTCGTTTGGTCTGAAGAATGTCGACGCAACCTACCAAAGGGCGATGACCAAGTTTTTTGACGAGATGCTACATGACCTCGTTGAATGTTACGCTGATGATCTAGTCGTCAAGGCAAAGTGGCAAGAAGATCACTTGGCTGACCTGCATCGAGTTTTTGAAAGGCTTCGACAATATCAACTCAAAATGAATCCCATGAAGTGTACTTTCGGCATCTCCAGCGGTAAGTTCCTTGGCTTCATCATCAGATATCGGGGCATAGAAATTGACCCTGACAAGATCAAGGCCACAAGAGGACTACCTTCACCTAGAAACTTGACAGAGTTCAGATCTCGACCCTAGGATGGGGATGGGGAGTGTAGTGCGACCAGAGGAGGGTGTGGAGGCTGGGAGGGGTGTGTGAGTGGTCTCCAAGGGGTGGAGGAGGGAGGGCTGCAGCCAGAAGTGGAGGGGAGAGAAAGGGGAGGGCGCAGGTTGGCAAGGGGGTGGAGGGAGAAGGTTTGTTTGAATTTTGGTTAATGGTGGAATTAATGCTGGCCTTGGAAATGGGAAGAGGTGTGTGGGGAAGTGGAAGGGTGCCTGGGGAGATGGGATTCTCCATTGGGAGAAAGAGAGTGGCTCTTGGGGTTGAGGAGGATTTAATGGGGGGAGTTAATGTATCTAGGGAGGTGAAAGGGTGGGTGAGGTGGCAAGAGGGGAATGGATGAGGTGGAGGAGAGAGAGATGATGTGATAGTTGAGGTGGACAGTGGGGGAAGGTTAAAGGACATGTGCACCCAAGGGAGAGAGAGAGAGGGAGGAGAGAGAAAGGGGGTTGCCCCCTAGATAGAGAGAGAGAGAGAGAGAGATAGGGGGGAGCTTCTCACTCCAAGGAAAATCTCTAGAATTTCTTCTATTGCAATTGAACATCAAAGGTTACAAATGGAGGGGAAGGGGTGGGGTATTTATAGACATAGACTTTTCTTAGGACCAAAATGCCCCTAAACAATTGGACAATTGAAAGGCCTATCCAAGGGGGGTGTGCCTTTGGGCCTAGCCCACTTAATTGGGCCCATTAAACCAGACTAAACAACCATATGACATTCAACTTAGGTAAATGGCTGCCTGACCTAGGTATTGGGCTCAAATAACAGGAAAATTACATAGTTTATGACTCAAATAAATTATGAAAATTACATGACTTGACTCAAAAAGATGTGATGGATGCAAAGGAGCCATGCCGACGAGCAATCGGAGCCTCGATAAAACATGAAGGGTGAGGGATTACCCCACCATGCTTGCCCTCCCGTAATGCTTTAGTTGTAATGCATCGCCTCTGGGGTGTTTAGTTCGAAGCTTCTGAGTCCCGGTCTAGGACTTTAAGTAGTTTTCGACGCGTGTCGAACCCATATTCGGGATTTTGAGTTTTTCCTGATTCGGTCTTTGGCCTCACCAATTCGGGAGCTAGGGCCATCTTTTCTGCTTGAGGGGCTTCCTTGTTGGGTGGCGGAGCACCAGGTTTGCATTCGTCCATCTTGGAGGAGGTACGGGATTTGTTTGGCCTTTCCGTCTTCGACTTGCCCTTGAGTGCCAAGACATACGTGCCGTATGGTAAATTTTGACGTCCACACCACCTCATCATACTTAAGGTATACGTCGATGATATTGTGGTTGGCTCAACATGCACTGAACTATATGATGAATTTACAAATTTGATGTCTAGTGAGTTTGAGATGAGCTTGGTAGGAGAACTAAAATATTTTCTTGACTTACAAGTTCAGCAAATGAAGAATGGTTGCTTCATCAGTTAGACAATGTACACATTGGAAATCTTAAAGACGTTTGGCATGGATAAGGTGAAGCATATAGGTACTCCAATTGGTACAAACGCCTCCTTAGATGCTGATGAGTCGGTAAAGAAGTAGATGCAAAATTATACCAAGGTATGATTGGCTCCTTGCAATACTTGACTGCCTCAAGACCTGACATTCAATTTAGTGTATGTATGTGTGCCAGATATCAATCTAGACCTAAAGAATCACATCTTGCTGCTGTCAAGAGGATATTTTGATACATTACAAGCACACATAATTTAGGTCTTTGGTTTCCTGCTACACACACATTAGACCTAATTTCATACATTGATGCAGACTATGCTGGCTGTAACTTAGATAGGAAAAGCACAAGTTATTTTTGTCAATTCTTAGGTGGGTGTTTAGTTTCTTGGACTTTCAAGAAACAACATTCTGTGGCCCTCTCTACTGTAGAGGCTGAGTACGTAGCTGCAGAGAGCTGTGGTACACAAGTCATCTAGATAAAACACCAGCTCAAAGACTACAATGTAGACCTTGGTTGCACACCTATATATTGTGATAACACTAGTGCAATAAACCTGTCTAAGAACCCAATTCTGCACTCACGATCTAAACACATTGATATCAGACACCACTTCATAAGAGATGAAGTTTCTAAGGATAATTTTGAATTGATCCATGTAGGCACTGCACATCAAGTAGCTGATATATTCACTAAGCCCTTGGATAATGAGAAGTTCTCTACCTTGAGAAGAGAGTTAGGTATTTTTCGATATTCTTGAACTCTCTGTGGTGTTTTCTAGTTCCATCACCTCTCAGTCTGTTAGTTTTATAAGATTGTTGCCTGCCTCGATGCATGTTTGTCCCCACCTCGACGCATCAGTTAAAATTCTTCTCATTTGTAACTCTGTGTTTGGTTAATGCATCGATGCAACCTGATCTCAGGTTGACGCATCTATGGAATTCTGTGTTCTCAATTCTTTTGTGTCCATGAAGTCAGGGGAGTGCCCCCCTCCAGACAACCCCCAATAAAAGGGACCTCAATAGAGGACCAAGCGAGGGGGAACTCCACCAAGAAACGCCCACTAAGAGACAAGCATGAGAGCTACATTCCCTGCTATAGAGAGGTCACGACTATTTGCTGAGAGAGAAATCTCCTTCTGAGCTCCCTTATTGCCCAACGAGCACTCCCCGAGTGATCACTGGCAATGGCGAGCACTCGCTCGGAAGGCCTACGGCTCTCCCAGAACTGCTACCGCGGCTTCTACCATCCCCTCTCTCCTCTTCTCTTCTTTACTCTCTGCTTGATCCTGTGCTGACTTAAGCATCGGAGGGTTGTGCCCTAGGATAACACCTAGGGCTCTTTCTGACGCCTTTCTTCCTAGTGTTTGTAGGCTTCCACAGGTGCTAGACGACTTCTACAAATAAATAAATAGAAAAGTGTGGTACGAGACATAAGAACTAGATTCTACCTTCTACACCTGGTATAGAGATATAAATCCTACTGAGTGTTTCACTCACCCTACATTTTTTGTTAATATTTCAAGTAGTTCCGATGATGAACCCCAAACAATTGGGGATGGGCAAGAGTGAAAAGAGGGACCAAGTTTATCTTAGATACTTAGATTTAAATTTGTTGCTCTTGCAAGAATTAAGTATGTTTGTAAGTTGTATTATACCTCTTAAGGCATAATGTTGTTGTAAAACTTTACTTCGATGAAATAATAGTATCCTTTTGTCATTATCTCCTTTGAAAATAGATCCCCCTTATATGCATGCTCTGATCGACATGAGTGTTACAACTCGTCGCACCATGATATTCCACGTCAGGACGTGACAATCTTTATGGTATCAGAGCCTAGGTTTCATAAACCCTAGGTTTCCCTTGATATAGGTTCTAAGGGTTGATCAATAACCTTTGATAGAATCTTGAACCTTATTGGTGAGAATGGGTAGAGCCACAGGCTAAGCTTTAAAGTAGGATAAATTAGGAACATAAAACAAACACTTAAGTTTTGTAGCTATTATTTCATACTTAATTCTCACTAATGGCTGTCGAGAGAGCACAATGGCGAGAGATATAGCGGACGGTGCAAGGACTGACCCAAGCGCTACAACAAGTAGCTCAAGGAGGAGCTAATCAAGGAGCAAGAGATTAACATAGGAACTTCAAAAGTATGAACCCTCCCAAGTTCACAGGGTCCATGGATCCAGACGAGGCAGGACACTAGGTAAAGGAGATCAAGAGGATCTTTCATGTTATGCAATGCATGGATGAGGAAAAGGTCCTCTTGGCCACTTTCGAACTAGAAAAGGATGCCCGTACTTGGTGGGAGTCTGTAGAAGCAACTCTACCAGATGATCAGGTGTTGTTGGAAGAGTTTATGGAACACTTCAACAATAAATACTTCTCCGATAGGGTGCAAGAAAGGAAGGCTATCGAATTTGCTTCCTTGAAGCAAATGAGTTTGACTAGGGTAGAATATGAAGCCCAATTCGCGAGATCATCTCGGTATGCACCACAACTTGTGGGTACCGAAAAGATGAAGGCGAGGAGATTCTTAAATGGCTTAAAGTCCCAGTATATTACTCAACTCGCCCCGATGGATATCCAAGTATATGCCAATGCGGTGAGAAGAGCCCAACTCTTGGAAGATGCAACCGAGATGTCTGATTGCATTCGAGGAAGAGATACCAAGAAGGAGTAAGTTACTGCCTCCAGTAACTTCAAGCCCTCCTTCGGGAAGAAGAGGCACAATTTTGATGGGCGTAACTTCCATAAAGATGGGCGTAACTTTCATAAGGACAAGAAGTCGAGATCGTACGACAGACAAATTATCATGGTTGTTACTGTAGATATATTTCCTTCCCTAAAGTGCTAAGTGGAAAGGGGCGTGTGTGGGTGTATGAATGAACATGAGTAGTGTGGTGCTAAAATAAAGCAAAGAATGAACAAATAACACTATGAATCAATTCCCCACGCACACTGACAGATTGTGATCGCCACCAAGACAAATAGTGCGAAGAGAGGCGCACTACGTACCTTGGAAAGGGAGATGGATGAAGCCACTCGCCCAATAGGAAAAGGGCGGTCGTCTGGTGACCGCTGAGTGACTAAAATGGTCGGTCGATAGGCCACTACCAGCGCTGAAGCAGAACGTGGGAGAAGACTTGGTGTGGAGCCTGGACGATCTTCAAGCGGCCCCGTACAGAGAATGGACGGTCTGAGGAAGACCGCCGCCTCTGGTAAACGGTTTGAGATAAACCGCAAAGGTCTCCAGATCCCGAGTTGGGGAACTCACTCCTCCAGCCCTTCCGGCCAGCCAGGAGGGATGGGCCTCGTGTTAAAACGTCTTTTGACCTGCAAAATAACACAAATGACCAAAGAAAAACAACCCAAATGAGTTTATGGAAGTGCAATATCTATGAAGGTGAATGGTGCATAAAATGCATAAATGAAAAGGAGAAGAGAAGAAAGGAAAGAAGGTCTCGAGATAGACATGGTCTTTTACCTTCGGCCTTTGGCCATCCACCCAATAAATCTCTCACACGGTCGGCGTCACGACCTCTCATCCGAACCAAAAATATTCTGCCAATGGGGCATTAAACCAACTAGCATTCAGCCAACAGGGCGTTAAACTGACTAGCATTCTGCCAACGGGGCGTTAAACTGACTAGCATTCTGCCAACGGGGCGTTAAACCGACTGGCATTCAGCCATCAGGGCTTCAAGCCGACAAGACATTCAGCCATCGAGGCATTACATCGACAAGACACTCAACCATCGGGGCTTCAAGTCGACAAGACATTCAGCCATCAGGACTTCAAGCTGACAAGACACTCTGTCATCGGGACGTTACACCGACAAGACACTCAGCCATCGGGGCTTCAAGCTGACAAGACACTCTGCCATCGGGGTGTTACACTGACAAGACACTCAGCCATCGGGGCTTCAAATTGACAAGACACTCTGCCATTGGGGCGTTACACCGACAAGACATTCAGTCATCGAAACTTCAAGTCGACAAGACACTCCGCCATTGGGGCGTTACACTGACAAGACACTCAGCCATCGGGGCTTCAAGCTGACAAGACACTCCGCCATTGGGGCATTACACTGACAAGACACTCAGCCATCGGGGCTTTAAGCTGACAGATGTTCAGCCATCGAGACTTCAAGCTGACAGATGTTCAGCTATCGGGGCTTCAAGCCGACAGATGTTCAGCCATCAGGGCTTCAAGCTGACAGATGTTCAGCCATCGGGGCTTCAAGCCGACAGATGTTCAGCTATCGGGACTTCAAGCCGACAGATGTTCAGCCATCGGGGCTTCAAGTCGACAGATGTTCAGCCATCAGGGCTTCAAGCCGATAGGCGTTCAGCCATCAGGGCTTTGATCCGACAAGTGTTCAGTCATCAGGACTTTGATCCAATAGATGCTCAACCGTCGGGGCTTCAATCCGACAGATGTCGATCACTAACGACCAAGCGAACAGATGATCAGTCGACGACACGCAGGCCGATAGATGCACAACCATTGGCAGCCACGCTGACAGATGACCAGCCCCCATTGTGTAAAACTCCCTCCTCCCCTACTATAAAAAAAAAGAAGAGAAGAAAAAGGGGGGACAAAGAAAAAAAGAAAAAAGAAAGAAAAAAATGAAAGAGGGAAAAAAATGAACCAAAGAGCATTCTGCCGACGGGGCGTTAAACCAAAGAGCATTCCGCCGACGGAGCGTTAAACCGACGAGCATTCCGCCGATGGGGCGTTAAATCGGCCAGCATTCTACCGACGGGGCATTAAACCGACTAGCATTCCGCCATCGGGGCGTTAAACTGCAGACTTCCCACCATCGGGGCATTAAACCGCAGAATCCCGCCATCGGGGCATTAAACTACAAACATTTCACTAACGGTTTGTTAAATTGACTAGCATTCCACCGATGGGACGTTAAATCGACTAGCATCCCACCGACGGGGCGTTAAACCGACTAGCATTCCACCGATGGGGCGTTAAACTGACTAGCATTCCACCGACGGGGTGTTAAACCGACAAGCATTTCACCGACGGGGCGTTAAACCAACTAGCATTCCACCGACGGGCTGTTAAACCGACTAGCATTCCATCGACGGGGTGTTAAACCAATGAGCATTCTGCCGACGGGGCATTAAACCAACGAGCATTCCGCCGACGGGGCGTGAAATTGACTAGCATTCTGCCGACAAGATGTTAAACTGACTAGTATTCTACCGACGGGGCGTTAAATCGACGAGCATTCCACCAACGGCGTGTTAAACTGACTAGCATTCCACCGATGGGGTGTTAAACTGACAAGCATTCCACCGACAGGGCGTTAAATCGACTGGCATTCCACCGATGGGATGTTAAACTGACTAGCATTTCACCGATGGGGCATTAAACCGACTAGCATTCCAATGACGGGGCGTTAAACTGACAAGCATTTCACCGACAGGGCATTAAACCGACTAGCATTCCACTGACGGGGCGTTAAACCGACTAGCATTCTATCGACGGGACGTTAAATCGACAAGCATTCCACCATCGGGGCGTTAAACCAAAGATATTCAGCCATCGGGGCTTCAAGCCGACAGCTATCAAATCACCGGCTCTCACGCCAATAGCTTTTTAATTATTAGCTCCCATGCCAACAACTTTTCAATTATTGGCTCCCATGCCAACAGCTTCTCAGCCATCGGCCCCTGAGTCGACAGTAATACAATTATTGGCTCCCATGCCAACAAGCTATCCAATTATTGGCTCCCATGCCAACAGCCATTCAACTGTCGGCCCCTAAGCCAACAGCTTTTCAACCATCGGCCCCTAAGTCGATAGCTAGTCAATTATCGATTTCTGAGCCGACAGCTATCCTATTATTGGCTCCCATGCCAACAGCTATTCAACCATCACATAAAGTTTAGTTATCATCAAAACCATATGCGAAGCACACAACAAGTATAGTTAGGGAAAAGAAACGTACACTGTCCCGTGGCACACCCCAGACAACCAGGTGAGATGGCAACTAACGAACCTCCGACAAGGATGCTCCACTCTGAGGAGAACGTCACACCTGAAAAGTAGGGGGTGAGCCTCATCTCATAGGCTTAGTAGGGGTCCCGTGGGACCCCACTACAATGAAAGTGGTAATAGAAGTGCAGCACCGAAATAACAATAGTAAAGGGAAGTAGTAAGAACAGCAACAGTGGGAGCAACAGAGCAAGAGCATCGGCATGACATGATAATAGTGACTAGCAACAGAAGATAGTCAACCATGGGAAACACGCACATAGGCCCTCTACACAACTGACCCCATGGTTAGATAGTCCGTCCTAGCCAACGGAACCACATACAAGGCCACCCGACCATACTCTAAACCATCACCCTCAGGAGAATCTCTTGATCCCGAGCTAGAATGAGGGAAAGGACTGCTCAGGAGAATCTCTCAATCCCGAGCTATGACTAGTGGAAGAACCACACCTAACACAGAATGGAACGGACTGAGCAGTCGGTATAGTAAACCATGCCAAAGAGAGAAGACACACTGAAATCTCTCAGGTGACAAGAGTACTAACCCCACTTACAACGAGACCAGATCCACCCTCCGATGACTTATACCGCACCAGGCGGAAATTGAGGCACCAACACAGAACCACAAGGCAAGGAGTAGCTGGGGTCGTGCTTGTCAGCACACGTCCACTGCCCCCGACCACGTATGTACACATAGACCATCTGCTCTAGGTCAGTCCTCTAGCCAGTTTTCCCCCTAGCCGAACTCAGGTTGCAAAGGCAAGGGGCACTTAGGTAACTGGCCTAAAAACCACTACACGGGACAAGCCTCCACCACTTCCAGATGGGTCGACATGCGAACGTGCCTAGGTCAGCTACGTCAAGTGGGTAGAGTCGTCAAGAACTGGCCATAACTATGGGGATCACCGGAGTACCACCGATCCACCAAACCACCACCAGGTGGCTCACTAGCACACGAACCAAGGACCACTAACCAGACAATCAAACCATGATTGTCGGCCCACATAATACTAACCCAAGCATAGGACAGAACCACAAGAACCACAGTCCACGACTCCTACCAGGATGCCTAGCCGCGATCACAGCCCTCATGCGGGAACACCCTCCACAGTCTCGAGACTCTTGCAGGGATAGTCGACATGCATAGCCCAACACAAGGATTTTCCACACTCCACAGCAGACAAGGGTGGCCCACACAACTAATGTAGACTCAACAAAACACACAGAATCACATGGACACACATTTCGCAAGGCCACCCCTCCTACAGACAACTCTGACCACCAAAATGTAGAACACCACACGATCGGGTTGAAAGGGACAAGGAGGCTAAGGTGCTGGCCACCTAGGGGACTGGGTAGCCATACCTTTGGTTGCCCAATAGGCTAGGCAGCCAGGGCACTGGCCACCCACCCCCGGGCTCCCCCTGCACTAGGCGGCCACCCCTATTGCCCCCAAGACTGGGTGGCCACCCCGATGGCCACCTAGAGGGTTGGGCGGCCAGACCTGTGGCCACCCACCCTGGGAACTGTAGGAAGCCTAGGCGGCCACTCCTCTGGCCCCCCAGGAGCCTAGCCGGCCAACCCTGTGGTTGCGTAGACAATGGGCTTCAGGAAATGAGAGAACGGGCAGACGACCACCATGATGGCTGCCTGGGACCCTAGGCGTCCAAACCCCTGGCCGCCCAGTAGACCTGGGTGGCTAGACCCATGGCCGCCTAGCCCTAGACGTGATGGCCATCTGTGTGGCCGTCTCCTACAATCTCCCAGGAAAACACACACCCGAGCTCGCCCGGAGCTCGTTCCAAGCCCTATTCGTCACCAGACGAAGGGGAAAACATGGGGAGTCACCCCCCGACCAATCTACCACAGAAAAATCACAACCAAACCACAAATCAAGGCCCCAAAGGCCAAATCCGTCGCTCAACCCCCGACATGCTTAAACCCCCAAAAATAGAAGAAACACCCTCTCTCACCTCACCGGGCATGGATTTGCAAGAAACACGTAGGGAAGAGTAGGGAACCATCCCCCTACCTAAATGATGCTTTAAACCTCACCCAAATCTCGGTCCCACGAATGCCCCGTGGCTGGCTCCTCACGAACGCCGCCGCCTCCACCACCGGCTCCATAGGCCATGCCTCCTGGGTTCATCCTCACTACACGCCGCCACCGTCACCCCACTGCACGCCCCCTTGTCATCTCCGTCAACCGCCGGAGTGAGAAGGGAGAGTGAGAGGGAGACGGGAGAGGGTGAGGAAGAATAAGGGCACGGGAGGGGAGAAATGAGGGAACAGATGGGAAAGGGGGGGTTTAGGGTTTAATATGAGATATAATATTATTATATGGGAAGATCTGAACCAAAGTGAAAGGGTCTATTCTTTTGTTCTCTTTCTTTCGTTTTGTTGGGTAGCCAAAGGCCGAAGGTGGGGTTGCTTGTTGGTTCGACATCTGTCGGCTCAAATGTCGATGGTTGAGAAGCTGTCAGCTCAGAGGCTGATGATTGAATAGCTATTGGCCAAAGGGCCAATGATTGAATAGTTGTCAGCTCAGGGGCCGATGATTAGAAAGCTATCGGCTCGGGGGCCGATAATGGGGTAGCTGTCGGCTAGGACGTCGATGGTTGGAAGCTGTCGGCTGGGACGCCGATGATTAGAAAGTTGTCAGCTCAAAGGCTGATGATTAGGTAGCTGTCGGCCCAGAGGCCAATAATTGGGGGTGGCTGTCGGCTAGGACGCTGATGGTTGGAAGCTGTCGGTTGGAACATCGATGATAAGAAATCTGTCAGCTCAGAGGCTGATGATTGGGTAGTTGTCGGCCCAGAGGCTGATAATTGGGGAGCTACCGGCTTGGATGCTAATGATTGAATAGTTGTCAGCTCAGGGGCCGATGATTAGAAAGCTGTCGGCTCGGGGGTTGATAATGGGGGTGGCTATCGGCTAGGACACCGATGGTTGGAAGCTGTCGGCTAGGACACCGATGATTAGAAAGCTGTTAGCTTAGAGGTCGATGATTAGGTAGCTGTCAGCCCAGAGGCCCATAATTGGGGAGCTATCGACTTGGATGCCGATGATTGAATAGTTGTCGGCTCAGGGGCTGATGATTAGAAAGCCGTCGGCTCGAGGGCCGATAAGGGGGTAGCTGTCGACTAGGACATCGATGGTTGGAAGCTGTCGACTGGGACACCGATGATTAGAAAGCTGTCAACTCAGAGGCCGATGATTGGGTAGCTGTCGGTCCATAGGTCGATAATTGGGGAGCTATCGTCTTGGATGCCGATGATTGAATAGCTGTCGGCTCAGGGGCTGATGATTAGAAAGCTGTCAGCTTGGGGGCCGATAATGGGGGTGGCTGTCGGCTAGGACGCCGATGGTTGGAAGCTGTCGGTTGGGACACCGATGATTAGAAAGATGTCAACTCAGAGGTCGATGATTGGGTAGTTGTCGACCCAGAGGCTGATAATTGGGGAGCTATCGGCTTGGATGCCGATGATTGAATAGTTGTCGGCTCAGGGGCCGATGATTAGAAAGCTGTCGACTCGGGGGCCGATAATGGGGGTGGCTATCGGCTAGGACGTCGATGGTTGGAAGCTGTCGGTTGGGATGCCGATGATTAGAAAGCTGTCGGCTCAGAGGCCGATGATTGGGTAGCTGTCGACCCAGAGGCCAATAATTGGGGAGCTATCGGCTTGGATGCCGATGATTGAATAGCTGTCGGCTCAAGGGCCGATGATTAGAAAGCTATCGGCTCGGGGGCGGATAATGGGGGTGGCTGTCGGGTAGGACGCCGATGGTAGGAAGCTGCTGGCTGGGACGTCGATGATTAGAAAGCTGTTGACTCAGAGGCCTATGATTGGGTAGCTGTCAGCTCAGAGGTTGATAATTGGGGAGCTATCGGCTTGGATGCCGATGATTGAATAGCTGTCGGCTGAGGGGCCGATGATTAGAAAGCTGTCGGCTTGGGGGCCGATAATGGGGGTAGCTATCGGCTAGGACGCCGATGGTTAGAATCTGTCGTCTGGGACGCCGATGATTAGAAAGTTGTCAGCTCAGAGGATGATGATTGGGTAGTTGTCGGCTCAGAGGTCGATAATTGGACATCTTTTCGGTTGAAGCCCCGATGGCTGAATATGCGTCAGTTTGAAGTCCCGATGGCTGAACATCTACGATTTTGATGCCCTGCTGGCGGAATGCTTATAGGCTTGAAGCCCCGATGGCTGAACATCTTGTCGATTTAACGTCCCGTTGGCGGCATGCTTGTCGGCTTGAAGCCCCGATGGCTGAATATTTGTCGGTTTAATGCCCCGTTGGCGGGATGCTTGTCGACTTGAAGCCCCGATGGCTGAACATCTTATCAGTTTAACACCCTGTTGGCGGAACATCTATCGGCTTAAAGCCCTGATGGCTGAGTGTCTTGTCAGTGTAACGCCCTGATGGCAGAGTGTCTTATCGACTTGAAGCCTCGATGGCTGAGTATTCTTCGGCTTGAAGCCCCGATGGCTGAATATTCGTCAGTTTGAACGGGAGGTCGTAACGCCGACCACATGAGAGGTCTATTTGTTAGATGGCCGAAGGCCGAAGGTGAAAGACCGCATCTGCCTCACGACTTTTCTTTCTTTTCTTCTCTTTTTCTCTTGTGCGAAGAGGTGGGTGCAAAGATCACGTCTGCCTCGTAACTGTTGTTCTGCTCTTCTTTTCTCATTAATGCCCCCGGACTGGGATGTATTTTTCATGACTTCTATGCCCCCAGGGGGGTATGCTCCTTCTTCAGATGCCCCTAAGCCGGGGTGTAACTCTGTCTCATATGCTGCAATCCTGTCTAAGAATGTAGGTCTAGCAGACAACCCAGCCAAGAGATATAACTACTTCCTTCTCTTGGGTTGTGATTTAATCAAACCCTCCATCATATCCCATTCTCGATGCAAGTTTAGCGCCATCAACTTTCGGCTGAGAGGATCCACTACAACATTTGCTTTGCCTGGATGGTACTGCAAGGTGAAGTCATAGTCCTTCAATAGTTCGACCCATCTCCTTTGTCTCAAATTGAGTTCCTTCTAAGTGAATATGTACTTGAGGCTCTGATGGTTGGTGAAGACCTCAAATCGGACCCCATCTAAATAGTGTCTCAAGATGCATAAAGCATGGACCACTGCTGCCATTTCAAGGTCATGAGTGGAGTAGTTTTTCTCATGGTCCTTCAACTGTCTCGAGGCATAGGTGATCACTCAGCCATTTTGCATTAGTACACAACCAAGGCCGATCCTGGAGGCATCTGTATAGATAGTGAAGCCATCATCCCCTTGGGGGAGTGCCAATACTGGGGCCGAAGTCAACTTTTCCTTGAGTATCTGAATACTATATTCATACTCTTTTGACCAAATAAATTTTGCTCCTTTCTTGGTGAATTTGGTCATTGGGGCTACAATGGTGGAGAAGCCTTCAATGAACTGGCAGTGGTATCTAGCCAGAACATGGAAGCTTCAAATCTCCATGACTATCTTCAGTGCTTCCCACTTTGTCATTGCTTTAACCTTACTAGGGTCCACAAATATGCCGTTCCCGGATATAACATGTCCAAGAAACATCACCTAGTCTAGCCAAATTTCACACTTGTTAAATTTGGTGTAGAACTTTGTTCTCCCTGAATGTTTGTAGAACCACTCTCAGATGCTGCCGTTGCTCCTCCTGACTGGCAGAATATATCAGGAAATTCTCAGACCATGCCTAAGTCTTCTGAGATCTTGACAGTGCCTTCTTCAAGTACCACACAAGCCAAGAAATAATCACATCCCTCGCTAATTAACTTGGAAGCCCTGATGGCTGATACCATCATTCTCCTAGACTTGCCTTTCGGGCATTGGAAGAAGAATGTCTCCTCACCCGCCTCTAGAAAGATCACTCTCTTCCGACGACAATCCAAGAGAGCCTAGTGCTTGACTAACCAATCCATTCCCATAATGAGATCAAAGTCCGTCATATCTAGGATGTATGCTTCCCCTAGCAATATCGTCCCTTTCATGTTGACTTCTAAAGTAGGGATCACAAGCTTGGTGTGGACTTATTTCCCGATTGGTGTACTAACTACCATTTCCCTGGAGAATGTGGCTTGTGGTTTGCTCTTCAGTTGCTTAGCAAAACTAGTGGATATGAATGCGTATATTTTAAATGGGTCTAAATATACTCTACCCTTTTCACTCTAGCCTATCTCGTCTTCTACTTCTTGGACAATTGAAATGGTTGTAACCATGATTTGTCTCTCGTGCTCTAATACCACTTTGTAATGCCCCGAGATCCAATTCCCAATTCATGGGCATTTTTTGTCATCGGACCACGAAGCATTATGTCATACGTATTGTGAAATTACACATATATATTTATTCGCATGGGAGAGAGAAATCATAATTACAAGAAATGTAAATAGCATCTCAACCATTCATAATCCCAAAAGGTACATGTCCATTGTCCAAATACATATAAGTCCATACATGTTCACCAATCCATAAACTAGCTATGTAATGAAAGATAAATATGCGAAATCTACGCTGATGAAGGGGGAAAACAGAACTACTCTTCGGCCACAGCCTCCTCCTCGACCTCTTCTACAACATTCCCTGAAAACGTATGCCACAAGGGGATGAGTGTGACGCTTAGTAGGCAGCCTAATCAAATTGGGGTTAACTCGCATTCATATATCCAGTCAACATACATAATTCGAGTGTTAACAATATCATAATCCATTCATTCTCATTTGCTTAAAGGTAATCATACGTGAAAATACACATTTATCATCTAAGATGTAAAATACCCATGCATGCACTAAGTCTACTATGAGTGATTAGTTGCACATTTTCACATTTTCATGAGTTGCACAATTTATGCTATTCATGGAACCAAACAGTTGTCGCAAGCACAGCAGGCCCACACACAAATGAACGAAAGAGTACTGCGCAGACCCGAGAGTGAACTCCCACCTTGACTCCTACCGCACGGGACATTACGTATCGCCATCCCCGTTTTCTATGGCATTACATATCGCCATCCCATAGAACGAACTAGTCGAATCATAGGATTTTTAACCAGGGCATTAAGTATCGCCATCCCCTGGGTTCTTTTACTTCCACGGCACTACATATCACCATCCCACAGAAGGGATCAAAGTCCAACCTCACAGAATGTTGTTGTTTTCCAATCATAACATTCACATCGTATTCGCATTCACATTTATATTCATATTACAAACTTGGTATCATACTTTTATTATAACATAAGCACATAGGTCTTTTCTAGAAAAATAGCCAAAGGTAGAGCCAAGGAAACTGAATACTCAATTCGGAATAGAATATCTCACATCAATTAAAAATTTGAGTATAGTGATTCTCACAATCGAATTAAGTGAATGATCTTCCATAGTGATATCAAGGTCTTACATGAATGAGTGCTGGGTTTAAAGGAAAAATTAAAACAAACTAAAATAGAAGATAGCTATGGATAATATTGTCGAGTTGTTAAGAATGGGTCAAGATACCAATTCCGTGAGTCGATACTGAGCCGGAGCTCGTTTATTCACGCACCGACCTGCCGAATGGAACCATCGTCCCTAAACTACCATAATTTAACGGCCTATCCATACAACCCAAAACACCTATGAAATTATCACTGTTTTTGTTAGAGGAGAACTCAAATTCCAGATTTGTTCAAGCCATACGGTCCTTGGCATGCTCTAGTAGTGTAAGTATCATATAGTAAAATGCATGACATGAGGGGGATTCGATCACCGTGGTGACTAGAGGTGGGACAAAGTGGGACAGTGGTGTCCTTTTTTGGGGGGACCCTGCACTCAAAGATTAGTACAACAAAATAGAATTATTTCATAAGAAACAAAAATTTCACTCAACTGTTCAAGGAGATCCACACACCAAAATGATTCACAGAAGCAGGAGAAAACTCAACACAAACAAGACAAGATTCCTTTGTCAAAGTCCACAACGGCAACTCTAAATCAATTCTTTATGTGACTTTTGTCCCTTCCCTTCTTATAAGTACCCCCCTACTTGGCTTAGCAAAGAGCATCAGAGATTGGTGTGAGGGAGTTAAACCCTTACAGGGAAGAAAGAGAGGGAGAGGAGAGATTTTGGCATTTTGAGATGGAAGGTGAGTCTTCCCACCCCACGAAGAGAAGCAGACTCAACCACAGCTTTGAGGGGCTCACTAACGTCGAGGGACATCTGAGTGGGAGGATCCAATCACAAATCGTGAGTTGACACCTTTCACTTTTTCTTCATGAATTCTCCCTTATTTCTTCATTCTCCTTCCTTTTCCCTAGCCATGCCCTCTTTTTCCGGGCCCAAGGAAATTTTCCAAGCTATCGTGGCTTTCCAAGCTGGCTTCCAACATCACCATTGGCATGAGGACTGTTATCTCGAAATGGCATCTCCAAGGGCTCGTGGTTCACGCCAAACATTACGATAAGATTCACATAGACTGGGCCGTGATGGGTGTGTTGATAGACGTCTAGCACCCTCAAACTCACACCTTTATCTTCCCCACCTTTGAAGCAACTATCCTTCTTGAGGAAGCTGAACTCTTGCTTAGTTTGAAAGGGTTCAAGAAGGATGGCAAGATAAGATCATGCTCATGTTGAAAAAGGTGACCTTCGAGGAAGTCCTGGAGGCTTTATGTCCTCTGGAGCTATTAAAGGTGACTAGACTCAGAGGGGAATCAATTTGCAAAAGCTCGCAGAATGGAGCATGAATGCCCTGGGAGAATTGACAGGTGATGAACGTTTAGAGGAACTCATGAAAGGATTCACAATCTATTTAGTAGGATCTCTCCTATTCCCTTGCACTAACAACATCGTGGAGGAAGATCAGTTGAGCACAATTTGTGGACTTTGGGAGGGCAAAAGAGTGGGGCCCATCGTCCTTGCTTATCTTTGCAGTGGTCTCACAACTTCTAGCATGGGTAGGCCTCCTTTTAGTTGTGTACTTCTTTTAGTTTGCTAGATTGACCTACACTTTAAGTTTTACTACTGTGAGGAGGCGTCGACTGTCTCGAGGATCTTCCAGCAAAGCCCCCACTACCACATGGCCGACGTGCTAGGCTTTGGTGGTAATGTGGTTAATCATGTGCCCCAGCTGAAGAAATGCGAAGACTAGCAGACTCACATCAACACCATGGTGCAAAACATGTTCACTTGTGCACCGTCATACTTGCTCCTACGTGAACTTCTTATGAGAGTTTCCCCAGAGGTGGAGCTCCAACTCATTGGTGCAACTGAATTTGTCCTTTACGATGGGCATCAGTGTTGTTCTCAAATCGGCCTTCCTTGCCATTCATTTCCCTTGTTATCCGACCTTCCTCCTCTAAGGAGAAGGGAGTTGAGTACAGAGGGCAACACAAAGGATGTGAAAGCTATCAAAGCATCATGGAAAACAAGCATTCCAAGGAAGGCGATGGTGCATATAGAGGAAGACTGTGAGCCGTGGAGAGTTTATGTAATTGAATTGGGAAAATTGAGGCCTAGAGCACCCAAACCTTAATGTAGCCCTCTTGTTTCAATAAACACGGAACCTTATGCCATTACGTGTGCTCTTTTTTTTTTGAAATGTCTCAAGTTGAAAGAGCAAGTATCTTTTTTTTTTTTTGGGTAGATGCATCTCCAGACCCAGACGCATATCCATTTTTCAAAAATTTTTAACAGCTAGTTATAAAGGATTTCTCTCTCTCTTTTCGCAACGACCTCCATGGGTTAGCCATCAAAATCAGCAACAACTTTGTTTATGGTGAAATTCCAATAAATATTGCTACTATGTGCAGAACACTCAGATTTTTGGAGGTGGCTGGGAATCGGATAACTGGAAATATTCCCCACGATGTGGGGCTTTTAGGCTCTCTTGTTGGACTGGACTTGAGCAGGAACATGTTGCGTGGTCAGATTCCAGTTAGCTTCGGCCAGTTGAGGAGTTTGGAGTATCTTAGGTTGTCTGGAAATAACTTGACCGGTGAAATCCCTGTTACCTTGGGCCGTTTACACTCTCTTAAGGTGTTGGATCTTTCTTCAAATGCGTTTTTAGGTGGGATTCCAGATAACCTAGTGAACTTGAGAAATCTTTCTGCTCTTTTACTTAACAATAACAACCTCTCGGGAAAGATCCCTTTTGGAGTCGTGAACTTGAGATCACTCTCAATTTTTAATGTGTCATTCAATAATTTCTTTGGAGCAACACTACTGGGTGCAAATAGTCTCAGTTTCCATAGGGCCCCTCAGAGGCCCTTTCTTTCTCTCTCAATTTCACCAGCAGATACGCGAGGACGAAGTCTTGCCTCTATTTCAAATAGTACTTCTTCCCCAAATAGTACTTCCCCAGAAAGCGTGATCAGTAAGAACAAACATGGGTTCAGCTCTATTGAGATTGCCTCAATAACTTCTGCTGCTGCCGTTGTTTCTGTCCTGTTGGCTTTGGTTGTCCTGTATGCGTACTCCAGACGAAAGTGTGTTCGTCGATCTGCAGTCGAGTCTTCTGAAAGAAGGGAGGTCACTGTATTTGTGGATATAGGGGTCCCACTAACTTATGAGAATGTGGTGTTAGCAACGGGGGGCTTCAATGGAAGCAACTGTATCGGAAGTGGAGGCTTCGGAGCAACATATAAGGCCGAGATTGCTCCAGGTGTGCTGGTTGCAATAAAGAGACTCGCAGTGGGGAGGTTCCAAGGGCTTCAGCAGTTCCATGCAGAGATCAAGACACTTGGGAGATGGCGCCACCCCAATCTTGTCACTCTGATTGGGTATCATATCAGTGAAGCGGAGACATTTCTTATCTATAATTATCTGCCAGGTGGTAATCTGGAGAAGTTCATAAAAGAAAGGTCCAAGAGAGCTGTAGACTGGAGGATGCTTCACAAGATTGCTCTGGATGTTGCACAGGCACTTGCATACCTGCATGACCAATGTCAGCCCCGTATCCTTCACCGAGATGTTAAACCAAGCAATATACTGTTGGACAATGAGCTTAACGCTTATCTTTCAGACTTTGGTTTGGCTCGGCTTCTTGGTAACTCAGAAACCCATGTAACTACAGGTGTGGCAGGGACTTTCGGCTATGTTGCTCCCGAGTATGCAATGACTTGCCGGGTCTCTGATAAGGCTGATGTGTATAGCTATGGTGTCGTACTGTTGGAGTTGATTTCAGACAAGAAGGCCCTGGACCCTTCTTTTTCCCAATACGGGAATGGTTTCAACATTGTTGCTTGGGCAATCATGCTTCTGAGTCAAGGTCAAGCTCGTGAATTCTTCACCGACGGGCTCTGGAATGTTGCGCCTCATGATGACCTGGTTGCGACATTACATTTGGCAGTCAAGTGTACTGATGAATCACTCTCCAACAGGCCAACAATGAAACAAGTCGCTCACCGATTGAAGCATCTTCGGCCTCCAACTCGTTGATTAATAGTGCATGCATCAACTAACACACATGACATGTAGAGAGGTATAAATGAGCTGTAAATTTGTGTCTGTAGCACTCATGCTTCATTGTGATATCTACTTATTGTGTTCGTAATATATATCTCACATTTTCCATGACTCCCTGAAATCAGTTGCTAATATGTATTTTAGAATTATGTCAATTACTAATTCTCAGATATTTCATTCACTGTCTCACATATGTTTGTCTTCGACAATGCTTGAGTCAACTTTCAGATTATACAGCATTTGGCCACAAGGAATGAACCCATCATTCCAGCGTATCGTATTTAGTAGATGTCCGTGCAAGCTGATTGACGCTAAATATGAGAGCATTTGATTCGGACTGCAAGGGCAGGGCTTCAATGAACATTACATGACAGCCATGTTTGTTTTCAAGGCATCCATCGAGATGCTAGATGGTTGAATCACTTGTGATCCTGGCACCTTCCATGAAGACCGCTGGAAAATGTTGAAAAAAGGAAGAATATGATCCGGAGAACACCTTTGTTTACCGCAAGTATCTACAGAAGTGGGAGATCATTTCTATGTACAGTGAACCGGTCTTGTACTGGGATCAAAGCATCCTCTTTATTTTAATGAGTTACGTGCTTATTGGAGATAAAGGAGCAAGTTTTGAAATCTCTGCTTCACAAATTCTTGCATTCATAAGCGAGAATTCCTTGGATGTTCATCGGAAAGCGGTAACGAAGGTAAGTTTTTCAAGGTTTTACTCTTCTACTGGTATTTTTGAGCGTGATTAGAAGCTATTTTAATTGAGGATTAATTTCTTAAAAAGGGGAATTCATTCACCCCTCCTTCTGAATTCGGTGCACCTAGGCTAACAACATGTGCCACTTTGGGTGCCCTAAACAGTTTGAAGAAGGCCAGGCATCGTTCGGTCACCCGGGATAGGAAATGATTGAGCCCAGCGATGCGTCTGGTAAGGTGCTGAACGTCCTTGACGCATGTAGGTGGCTGCATGTTCATGATAGCCTGAACCTTGTCAGGGTTGGTCTTGATCCCGCGCTGAGTTACCAGAAAATCTATGAATTTCCCAGATTTGACCCCAAAGGCACGTTTGGCGGGATTGAGCTTCATTTTGTACTTCAAGAGAGTACTGAAGGTCTCGGCTAAGTCGGTGAAATGATCTTCAGCCTTCGGCGTTTTGACGAGCATGTCGTCGATGTAGGCTGCGACATTCCGATCGAGTTGTCGTTTGAAGATGTAGTTGACCAGCCTTTGATATGTCGCCCTAACATTTTTTAACCCAAACGGCATCCGGGTGTAGCAGTGTATGCCAAAGTCGGTGATGAAGGCGGTCTTCGTGATATCCTCTAGGTCCATCCTGATCAGATGGTAGCCAGAGTAGGCATCTAGGAAGTTGAGTAACTCATTGCCGGAGGTTGAGTCGACGAGCTGGTCGATGCTTGGTAGTGGGTAGCAGTCTTTCAGAGTGGCCTTTTTAAGGTATGTGAAGTCCACGCACATTCGCCACATTCCCGAAGCTTAGGGTACAAGAACGACATTGGCGAGCCACATCGGGTAAAGGATTGGATGGAAGAGGCCAGTTTCTTTCCCCTTGGTGATCTGTTCCTTGATAATCGTCTGTTTCTCTGGGGCGTGTGTTCTCCTGCGCTGTTGGATAGGCTTCACCGTTGGGTTGAGGTTGAGCTTGTGCATCACAATCTCCTTGGGAATTCCGGGAACTTGCTCATTAGATGATGCGAAGACTTGAATATGCTCAGTAAGGAAATTTAATATTGCTCCTGAATATCAGGTGGGAGGTCAGCTCCGATCTTGACTCCTAGGACTAGGTCATCCTTGAAGAAGACCGTTAACAACTCGCCGCTAGGCTTGGAGGTTGTCGATCCTTCCTCAGTTCCCTTAATCCCTTTGCTCTTCCCTTCCGGCCTTATGGATTCAACCAAGATTATGTAGCACCTTCTGGTAATTGCTTGGCTACCTCGGACCTCCCCCATGCCATTTTTGTTGGGGAACTTCATTTTTTGGTGATAGATAGAGGGCACCGTCTTCGTTCGGCTAAGGAGGCCTCAGCCGAAGATGGCGTTATAAGCCGTCATCCCTTTAATCACAATGAAGTCCACCATAACTGTAACGATTTTGGGTGGGGTGCCGATGATGACCGACAGGCTCAGGTCTCCCTCGGGATAAGTTGCCTAGCCGTTAAACCCACAGAGTGGGGTTAGAATCGGGCGGAGTCTAGATAGATTCTCTCCCATCTTGAGGAAACACTCATAAGAAACTACATTCGGGGCACTACCATTGTCAACTAAGATTCTATCTACGTTACAATGGTTTATTGTAGCCGATACAACTAGGGCGTCATCCTGCGAGGTCGTTAACCCTTCCAGGTCTTGGTCGAAAAACACCAAGGCCAGCTGCTCGCTCGCCTGTGGGGGTTTGGAGGGCTCGGAGGCCCGACTCGCCCACTCAGCATGACGCTTCCTTCCTTGGCTACTGTCTCTACCTGATGCCGCACCGCCAGAAATGACATTGATGTGGACTCCATGGGGAATATTGTTGATCTCCTCTGGTGCCGTGGCGTCCTTCTTGTGCTCAAGCACGTACCGAGATAAGTGCGCTTGGAAGATGAGGCGCTTAATCTCATCTTGGAGCTGATGACAATCACCTATGTGGTGTCCGTGGTCACTTTGGAATAGATAATGCTTGCGACAGTTGTAGTGTTTTGCCTTCATAGGCTCGGGTTAGTGGAGAAGGCCCGAGCCCTTAATGTCTTCGTAAATTTTGTAGACGGAGGTGGTCAGGGGAGTGTACTGCTCGTACCTCTGAGAGGACTCTTTCTGGTCCCCATCCTGGTTTCGCCTCTTTCCTTGTCTGGAGCCCTGCTAGGACTGTCGCTTCTTTTCCCCCTCCCGACCCAAGCCCATCGTGCTGCGGTAGGCACTGAGGACTTCCTTGCAATCTCCGTGACGTAGGGCCAGGGTCACTAGCTTGGCGAGGGAAGTAGGGCGATGAAGGACCAACTTGCACTGGAGGTTCTCGTCGCTGTTGCCCCCAGTTAGTGCAGTGATGGCCGAGGCAACATTTAGGCGGGGGATACATAGAGCCTCTGATTTAAATCGGTTAATATAGGCCCGGAGCCTCTCCCCCTGTCCCTATTTGAGGGCCAATAATCCCGCTACTGACCGGGGAGGACCGCTACCGGTGTGTGCAAGTACATGGGAATTTGATATATTACAGTGATTAGAGTCCATAAGGTCCATTACAGTCGGCAGTTGGCATAGGGTTTTGTGCTTATTTTCTACTTGGTTTTTCATGTAAAAGCCTGTATGTGTTGAGTTGGCACTGTGAAGGTGGTTGTCATTTTTTGTTGGAGTGCCGGCGTGGGGTCTGTGGATCAAGGTGGAGAGCTTTCTCCCTCATCGATGGTGGCCTCGGTTGTGCTACGTTGGGCAGAGGTTGTCGGCAGGTGCGTTACTGCGATGCTGCGTTTGAGGAATTGCAGTAAGGTCAGGTGGTTGGTGAGGATTGTCCATGGATAAGTGACCGTGAGTGTGTTCTGGAGGAGTTGTTATTGGTTTTGGCTGTCCTAGTTTGAGATTTATCTAGCCCTTGTGGCGTTGAGATTATTGTTCGAGGTGGCAAAGCGGGCGCTCTAGTCGATATGTGCTCGGATGAGCGGAGGATCTTCTTGGATTGGGCTATGGTCACCCTAGATTTGGTTCAAGATCATGTGGCAGTGGCAGGTTTGGAACTTGAGGATGAGCGTTGGCCGGTGCCGATTATGGTTCGTGTTGCGGCACTTGGCGTGGTGGTCCACACGGTGGCAGCTCGAGGATGGGTTGGTCTTAGCACGGACAGATTCGAGAGAATGATGTCCGGTGGCTAGAGATGTTGCGACCTTCGAGCCTGGAATTTTAGTAGGTTTCTTCATTCCTCAGTAAGTGTTTTGGCATGTTATTGGTTTCGAGGTCAGACGCTGACGTAAGAGAGGAGCGTGTGGTAGTGGCTAGTTTAACCGTTGTGGCTAGTGTGTGGCTGTTTGTGAGAAGCGTTGCTCATCCCCTGATGTGTAAGGTGTGTTGGTGCTGCTCCAGAAGGATGAGTGCCTATTGGGCGGTGTTCACGAGAACTTGTGGCTGGTGTTGTGTTTTTCGAGGTGTCGTGAATCAGAGCCTGCGGAGTTGTAGAGGATGTGTTAATCGTCGAAGGATTGGTTCCTTGGTGTGAGATTATCTCGGGTTGTGTGAGACATGTTGTTGCCGTGTCGTTGCTGGAGGCATTGTGATTTATGGCACTGGCAGGATGGAGAGTTGGGGAAATGTGTCGACAAGTGTGCCGTGAATTGTTCAGGTGGTGTCCCGAGGCTCTGAGGTAAGAGCAGAGTCGAGGATTGGCAGCCATCCTTTTGGATCATTTTGTGGCGAAGGATTTGATGAGACAAGATGAAGGACGGTGCCTGTGTATGGAGGTCTCTGATAAGACGTAGGTGTTGGATGGTGATCCCTGGTCTGTGATCAGCAAGGGAGGATTCCCTATAAGTCTGAGTCCAGTGATGTGAGGATCAAAGATTGTAGAGTCCAGTTATTTGGTTTCACCATGCTCCCCTGAGAGTAGAGTTGGCGTGAGGCTCGAGATCGGATGTGGGGTTCGAGCGAGATTTGGCTTGAGTTGTGGTATTGGTCTGTGGGAGAGTCAGCGGATGGCCTGTCGAGATTTGGAATTTGACCTTCAGATCTGGTGCATGACCAGGGAAGAAGAAAGAAGCTGAGCAAGTCAAGGTTTCCCGTTGATGCGTATCTGGTGACCAGTGGATGGTCTTTCACACACAGAAGATGCTGGTTCTTGGGGCTCGAGAATGGCACGAGCCATATCCCAGTGAGGCCTTAGGTAGTCGATTATGAGGTGTGCCTTTTCCCAGATTGGATCTGGGGTTTGCTAGAAGTATATCTTCTGGCAGAGTTGGTTCTGTGCTGCCATGGGTGTTCGGGTTGGCGGGTGTGAGTTGGTGGAAGCTCAGTGTTGGTTGACCCTGGTGCAGGGTGTGAGAGCGGTCAGTGAGTTATGAAGCTGGCATTCGGATGGTCCATCGAGCATGAGCATTGACCGATGTTGGTTTCCGTGATGAGGGTTGCGTGTTCTCGATAAGCAAGATCACAGCAGTGATGTCATGGTTGGTTTTCGTGTTGGCTAAGGCGACGTCAGACAGTACTTCTTGCATGTGCCTACTCTGATGATCGATGTGGTTTGGGTTGTGAGCGAGGCATTATGCGTGATCATTGTCTGGCTGCGTCTTTCAAGACCGTTGTTTTTGCGAGCATCGAGGTTTGACTGGGCCTCTGGTGGTGGCGTCAGTTGGTTTAAGGCGTTCTCCCCTTGTGGCATGATGCTTGTCCTGAATTTCGAGGATGAAATTCTTATAAGGGGGGAGGGCTGTAATGTCGCAGATTTTTTTTCTCTCGGATATTTACGTGTATCTTTTTCTGATGAGCCTTCAGAACACTGTGCAGGGTGAACCGTTGCGTTCTCTGACTCCGGGACAGTACCGGCGCGTTGAGCTCTTTCCGAGGATCACGGAGGTAATTTTTTTGTATTTTTTATACTTTCTAGATTTTCTATATATAACCCCCCACCCCCTCGCGTGCGCTCTTTCTCTCATTCTCTCATTACATCAGTTTGTTTTTCTTGTTGTACACAGAAATGTCAGCATTGCATCTTTGTTTTGAATGTTCTTGTCATGCATGTCAGTTCATGTGTCTTAGTTTGAATAAAATGAATACAATGACTGTTATTGAAAATTTGTGCTAAGACTTGATTGAGTGGTTAAATGAATGAATGTGTATAATTTTCTCTTTGAGCTAACATACATGACTCATAGTTGTCATCATCAAAAAGGGAGAGATTATTGGAACCCTGATTTTGATAATGACAGTCTATGAATCATGGTCAGAACTGAAATGCGTAAGCACCTTCATATTGAACAAACCAGACTTTTGTCTAAGTGTCAAAACAAAGGTCGATGCACATATAGGCGCTTAGTCACTAAGGTCGATGCATATTCTAGACGTAAACCACCAAGGTCAATGCACATTCACTCTATCTTTTAATCAAGGTCGATGCATGTTTCTGCAAGTAGTAACACAGGTCGATGCATATATGCCGCTGGCCTTAGGAAGGTCGATCCATGTTTACTGTAGTGCATATAAAGGTCAACGCATGTTTACTGTAGTGCATATAAAGGTCGATGCATGTTTACTGTATTGTGAATGAAAGTCGATGCCTGTTTACTTTGTTGCATATGAAGGTCGATGCATGTTTTTGTTTTAGTCATACTAAGGTCGATGCACATCTTGTCTCAGTCATACTAAGGTTGATGCACATTGTGCCTTAGTCATATTAAGGTCGATGCATATTTCTTAACATGCCTTGTAAGGTCTACGCACACTCAGGCCCATGCATGTTCAGAGTCTGTGCACATTTGCATATAGTATGTAAGGTCGATGCACATGTCTTAGTAGATAGCATGTAAGGTCGATGCACGTTTTGTATCTTGCCTTCTAAGGTAGAAGCACATTGTGCATCTTGCCTTCTAAAGCCTGTGCACATTTGCATCTTGCATAACTATGGTCTAAGCATCGTTTCTGTAGCCAATGCACATGAAGGCATCAGGTCAGAGCATACTAGGCATGGTCGATGCACATTTTGTTAATCTGCATACTAGGGTCTGTGCACACTTGGAAGATCAGGTCTAAGCATATTAAGGTCTATGCACATTGTCATTGTTGCATACCATGATCTGAGCATATATGAGTCATACATAAGCTCTGTGCTATTATATTGTGACTCTTTGTCTCATAGGTCAATGCATATTAATGCTGACTAAGTGTTTGACAAAATGCCTTATATTCTATTCCTGGATCGAACACTTAAAGAGCATGAAGCATCGTGATCAGTCTTGGATGCGTGGTTCGAAGTTCAAGTTATCACGCACGTGATCTAAGGTGAGAATCCTGACTGAAAAGAATCTGCCACGTGGACTAACTTTTCATTAGCCTCTGACACGTGGAAAGCACTTTCCTGAATTCTCTTGGTGGGAATGTTCTCTCCACACGTTGGAATGAAATTACAGGGGATCACTTGATCCAGTTCGCACGCATAAAAAGGGGGTGAACTCTCATCTGAAAGAGAAGTACAAGAGAGTACAAGAGAGAAGAAGAAGAGAAGAAGAGTTCAGAGAAGCTAAGGAGAAAAGCTATGAAGAGTTAGAGAGGAGATCGAGAGAAAGAGCCTGCTGTAAAGAGTATAGAGAAAAATAGAGTATCGCAAGATTAGAAGAAGTTTGAGAGAATAGAAGTCGAGAGGAGAAGAATCAGAGAGTGAGAGATAGAAGATGTGAGAGGCGGTTACTGTTAGAAGAAGAAGAAGGTACGAGGTGAGAAATAGAGTGTCGTAAAGGGCAAGAAGAGGAGAAGAAGAAAAAGAGCTTCCAGTCACGATCTCTAGATCAGATCTAGAATCATGTGCTCATGCTTGAGCTATATGATTTTCAACGATACATTTGATTTCTATTTTTAGTTATTTTGTTTACTTTCTTATCATCTTTGTCAAGCTGTTAGCCAGTAGTGCAAGCTATGAAGCACAGCGACAGGGAAGTGTTCCTCAGTCAGCAAGCTATGATGCTCAGCGGCCTATAAGCAAGTTGTGATGCTCAGCAGTAGAAGCTGTGAATCAGCGATCTGTAAGCAAGCTGTGATGCTCAGTGGTTCAAGCTGTTAGGCAGTGAAAAGCCACACTCAGGTCTGAGTGTGGGGTGGATGTAGGTCTCTGGTAGAGACTGAACCACCTAAAAATCTCTATCCATCGTGTGATTGTTTTATTGAATATCTACTTTGATAGATGAATGTCTAGGAACACTGCCAGTAGAATTCAATTGTGAATGCAAGATCACTCATATGATCTGAGCATGTCATCAATCAAAGAAGTATATCGAAAGGCATGCCAGGAAAGTTTGGTTAATGGGGGCATCCCTTGCCCCTCCACATTTTTTTCAAAGCTCGGATTGTTCGTCGGCATATGCCATTGTGTTCGTCATGTATTTCTGAGTCTAGTCATGTAATTTTCATTTTATTTTTTAGTCAGTAGTTATTTATTTAATTTCCTACATTATTATTTAGTTTCTTATTGTGCTATCCCTGTAGTTACTTTTAGCTTCTTGTGTACCCTCACATCATCTTTTAACCCTTCCGAGTCTTCGGACTCGTGGGTGGCGGGCTGAGGTTCGAGACGCGCTGATTCCTTTTCGGTACTCGGATCTCGGGTCGTTACAATTGGTATCAGAGCGAGGTTGTGGAGGTATACAAGAACCTGAAATGATTGCAGTAGTCCAGAAGGTCCATGAATGTCCTGTTCAGTCAGCGACTGGCTTAGGGTGCCGTGTGTTTTATTGATTCCGTTCGTTGTTTTCTTGCTACCAGGGAGTTATGGCACCGAGGAGGAGGTCTCTTTCCTCGCAGGGAGAGTCAGGTGAGGGTCAAGAGGAGAAGAGCAGAGCCACGGTCCCAGAAGGTGCAGCTAGAGAGGTGCGAGTTCCTGGAGCAGATGAATTCATTAGAGGCATGTATCAGTATGTTCTTCAGTAGCAGGGGGGTGAAGTTGGCGAGGGTTCGTCATCTCAGGGTGGCCGTGGTCGGGTACTGAAGGAGTTTATACAGTTTCAACCATCCCTTTACAGCGGACAGTCAGATCCAGAGGTAGCCAGAGAGTGGTTGGATGAACTGGACAGGATATTCAGTTTGATGGAGTGTGCTGAGGAGGAGAAGGTGGTGTTGGCGACCCATCAGTTGTAAGGGTCAGCTCAGACCTGGTGGACGGCAGAGTGGGGAGCAGCATTTCAGTCTCATCCCCTTCTGCAGATTACGTGACAGGAGTTCATCAAGACGTTCGAGCGTGCTTTTTGTCCATCCTTTATCAGATCGCAGAAGATGCACGAGTTTTTGGAGTTGGTCCAGGGGGACATGGCAGTGATGCAGTACCGATCTGGGTTCATTGAGTTGGGCCATTATACGCCTCATATTATAATAGATGAGGAGCTAAAGATCGAGCAGTTTGTCCAGGGTTTGAGGCCAAAGATGTTGCATCCCCTAATTGCCTCGGGTGTGGCCAGTTTGCATGCAGCTTGCAGGGTAGCGGCAGTGTTAGAGAGAGATTTACAGAGGACTCGAGGGCAGGGAAGTGTCGGCCAGACTCAGATAGGTTGCAGTCAACCAACCGTTGTGCAACTGTAAATTATCGTCCAGCCTTTAGTAGGTGGTTCAGGGGCGTCTCCATCCGTGACATTAGCAGCAGACTCATCATCTTTTGGTTTGAAGCTCAAGAAGTTGTTCAGAGATGCCAGGTTCGATAAGAAACGTAAGGAACGTAGGGAGTCGAGGTAGTAGTCGGTGAGTAGTGTTCAGTAGCCCGCACCCTATCAGCGTTAGGGCTCGGTGAGTGGTTCTCAGAGTGGGTGTCCTCGGTGCGGTGATTCTCATCCAAGCAGGCAGTGCTCGGTGCCCGTGATCTACTTCAGGTGTGACCAGGAGGGACACATGGCACGTGACTGTCCCCAGAGGCCGCGTCAGCTACACGAGCTTCAACAGCAGCAGTTTCAGCCCCAGCAGTTACCACCACCGCAGCAACCATACCAGTAGTAGGGTCAGTTTCCTTAGTTGTCACAGTCAGCTACTGTAGGGAGGCAGAGATCTCGAGGCAGAGTTACGCACATGACAAGAGCGGAGGCTGAGGTGTCACAGTTGGTGGAAGGTACTCTTCTGATTTTGTGTTGTGCGGCTCGAGTTTTGTTTGATTCGAGTGCATCTCATTCTTTCATATTGGAGGATTTCGCTCAGAGTGTTGAGGAGCCAGTGACCGAGATGTTGCGTGATTTGGTGGTGGAGTTGCCTACCGGAGGTTCCATGCATACCCCGTATTGTTTTGACAAGGTGCCTGTGTGGGTTGAGGGACGGAACTTGCCGGCCAGGCTTTATGTGTTACCGCTTCAGGATTTTGATGTGATTTTGGGTATGGACTGGCTTGAGGCCCATGGTGCTATGGTGGATTGCAGCTCGAAGAGGTTCTACATCCAGCATCCCCGTCGGTCTACCTTCTACTTCCAAGGTATCTAGTCTACCTCTTCCCATTTCCTTATTTTGGTCGTTAGGGCCTGTAGATTGCTTGATGTGGGTTGTCAGGGTTCTCTCGCTTCGGTGGTAGTGGTAGATTAGTAGCGACAGGAAGTGGAGGATATTCCTATTGTGTGCGAGTTTCCTAATGTTTTTCCTAATGAGTTGCCAAGGTTGCCACCGCAGCGGGAGATTGATTTTGTGATCGAGGTAGTTCTGGGTACGGCACCTATGTCAAAGGCCCCTTATCGTATGGCGCCTGCAGAGTTGAGAGAGCTGAAGATGCAATTGCAAGAGTTACTTGCCAAGGGGTACATTCATCCTAGCCCGGTGTTGTTCGTGAAGAAGAAGGATGGTAGTTTGAGGTTGTGTATCGACTGTCGACAGTTGAACCATGCGACTGTTAAGAACAAGTATTCGTTGCCTCGGACCAGTAAGGCCCATGACTGGGCGGCCAGGACGAAGGCCATCAAGCCCACTAGGCGGCCAAAGGAGGAGCTGCCCATGCCAAGGGGAGCCCAGGTGCTGGGCGGCTACTACTGTGGCCGCCCAGCCCAGTCAGCCCCCAAGCCACCGTGTTCCACATTTTCTTGCCCTAAGGGGTCCGTATGTGATATGGATTCGTGGGAGAAGTGTCTGAGTGTTTCTTCGTGATTCCGAAGGTGCGGCATTACCTCAAATTGCACACCCGTGTGTTGGGAGGGTCCAGGCGACCCTGCGTACGTGTTCTGAGTTTCCGTGTTGCGCTTGAGTGAGTGCCCTTGACTCGATGCGACTGTGGAGGGCCTTCCCTGCACGGTGTGAGTCCTTCCGAAAAGTGGTTTCCGCGAGGGCCAAGCGTATGGCCTTGACCTATGAGTTCAGTCAACCAGTCTGGGACTGGAGATTTTTCTGTGTCTCCCTTGGATGAGGGATTAACTTGGCGATTAGTGAGCTACCTTGGGAATCATGTCATCGTGATTTTAGACCTAGGGATTAGTCCAGATCAACGGCGTTGTGCCGTTACGTGCAACGGTCTTGACCCGAGTCTCGTGACTCAAGGACCATTGGGTTGTTTAGGTCTAGTGGGCTGCCCAGAGTTTGGTGGCCGCGAGCCACCTGTTACTTCGTATTACCAGCAATGGATGTGAGTATGGTTTTTAGTGTTCACGTTTTGTGAGCCCCCACTAGCCGTAGCTTTCCTGAGCACGCGGGTGCGGACTCACTTGGGAGTGGTGGAGAGTGTGACCTGAGTAAGACGATTTTAGGCTGGTTTTTGTAAGGCCCCTTGTCTTTGCAACTTGAGTCTGGCTGGGGAAAAAATCAACTAGAGGACCCGACCTAGAGCAGATGGTCTATGTGTGCACATGTAGCTGGGGACAAAGGACACACACTGACAAGCATGACCCCAGCTAGTCCTTATTCTGTGTTAATAGTACAGTGTCTCAGTCTCTACCTGGGGCGTCATAGTGAGATACTTGAGGTTGCGGACTAAGTCGTCAGTGGACGCATCCAGTCTTGCTTCTGGTGGGCGGTACTCCCGTCACGTGACGTGAGTTGTAGTGTCGCGGGCTTCCGTTATCTATCTACGAGATGAGATTTCGTGTGTAGTTCAGGTGCTTTTTCGGAGTCGAGGTCTGGGATTTTCGGTGAGCGTCACCGAGGACATTTTCCTAGATGGCATAGAATTCACGATGGCGAGGTTGTGACTGTGTTTCCTGACCACGTGGTTTCGGTGTGGCTCTTGTCTGTGGGGACAGGCCTCCACGACAGTGGCGTCGTGTCATTTTCCTGGTAGTGTGACTAGGGCGGTCGTAGTCTGGTGGTTCATGTATGGTTGTTCCCCGACTCTGGGATCGGGCTGTTGGGTTCCGTTTCGGTACAGTAGAAGTAGCTGTAGAGCCGAGGTTTTACCAGCCACTCTGTTTACTGTTCCAACTATTACTATTGCTCTTTCTGTAGTTGCTACTTTCTGTACCATCGTTGTTTTCGGTTGGGGTTCCACGGGACCCCTACTGAGTCAGTGATAGGAGGCTCACCCCTGGTTTTCAGGTGTTACGATTATTCCTCATGATTCGAGGGTACTACGTGGAGGTCCTTAGCTGCCAGTTCACCGGGCCGAGTGTTCACTTGACATTTAGTACATTTTACTTCTTTAGACTGTACTTTTGTTGGACTGGACTCTGTTGTAGTTGTTGTTTATTTCTGTTGTTATATCTATTGTCCTACTTTATTTTTTTATTTCTATATACACCACACCTATCCTTTAACCCTTCCAAGTCTTCGGGTTCGTGGGTGGAGGGCCGAGGTTCGACTCGCGTTGGTTCCTTTTCGGTACTCGGATCTTGGGTCGTTATAGCCATGCCCGAATGTGGCCACATCTCGCTGGACATGGATGAGTTGGCAGTGCTGGACAGCCAACATCATCCAAAGAAGAGGAGCAGAACTTCTACTCCGGTCCGTGGCCGGACCTTGTCATGGTCGTTGTCCAAGGCTCCACCTCCTCCTGAGGTTCCTCCCCTGCCGTCGCCGGTCGTTGAACCTGTGGTTGCCCCCTGGTGCCTGCTCCCGATAAGGCGGCACCGGACAAGGGCAAGGCTCCCTGTCACGCCCTGAGTCTTTAATTACAGCGGAAGACTAGCTCGAGGAAACGTTTACAGCCGGCATGGTAAGCCTCTTGTAAGTAAAAAATAATCAGAGCACAAAATAATCACACATTAAGATGCAATTGTACAAATATATACTCAAAATTCATCTTTATTCCATTAATAATCAAATATTCAAATACACTAACTATTTCAACTTTCTTTCATGCATCAGACTCAAGAAAAAATAAAAATTACAAAGACTCGATCTAGACAAGATTGACTTCCTAAGTCTTCACTCTCATTTTGATATAACTTTCATTCGCTAAATTATTATAAGATTGCCTCATGATTTTCACCCGTCTATAAAAAAAGTACTCCCGATGTAATGCAATGCTAGTGTTCATCGTACCCCATGGTTTTCAGCACATTTCCAGCTATCTGCGGAGGGGGCTAGCGTGGAGCCCTTGGACATTGTCAGTGCCCGCTCTTGCATCTTCAAGTTACAGATCAAGCTACTTTCATGAGAAAATAACAACGTTTCGGCCAATAATATTCAATTCATCAATAGTTTCATGACAATGTAACCAAGGTAAAGAATGCACCAATGTAAGATCATGCGAGTTCAAAGGATGATTTAAGACAAGGTCACGCTACGGAAGGAATCTGATAGCATGACAGTATGTTCTTTAACTTTCATAATTTATTAGATAGCTTTTGAATAAAGTGTTGGGTTCAATAGGCTATCTAGGAATATAGGAAAATCAACCCTTGGGTTAAACCCCGAGTTAAATAGGATCTGAGAATACACAGTTGTTCTTGGACCATTTCTAGACAGACGCGGTCAAGACAGGATCGCTATCATGACGAGGCAGTCAGGTCAGGACTGTTTCTAGATAGAGTCGACGCCTGAACAAGAAAAGGCTCGACACAGAGTAACATCTGGACAAACACGGTCATGTGATGTCTGCTACTTTACAGTAGCGGTCGCCTGATGGCTGCTGTTGGTCCCCGGGTAGGCGAGTAGACAAGAAGGGGGTTTGAATTGTCACCCATGATCGATGGTAAATTAAAACTAACACAATGGAATTAACAACTTTGAACGAGATTGAAAAAATTAGACTAAGCAAGGTAAACTTAGTTCTCTCAATCTCACCGTTCACACACGATCAAGATAAATAGATAAAGCTATTGATGTGACACACCATTGGACTTAAGCAAGCAAGCACAATTCGCAAGTCAAATGGGCCAATATCGGCGGCCTACTCACTCGGCACTCACCTAAACCTGGGGCAACTCGACGATGCCGAGCTGAGGCTGTGAGGGCTGAACCCTTGCTAGTAGAGGGCCAGTAGGGATAAGGGACTTCCCAAGGGTATGGAGGCCCGATTCAAAGAGGCCGACTGGATGCCAATGGGCACGGGTCACCTCTCTCTCCCCTGGTAGCCACTCAAAGCAATGGAGCTTGTGGACCGGGTGCTCACTCTCACAGACCAGCGGAGCTTACGAACTAATATTGAAGGAACATGACAGCCAAATGAGAGCAAGGGTAGAGCACTTACTCAACCGGTTTGAAGAAACCAGTCCCGCTCAGAGACGAGGGCGAGCTGGGAAGCGTGGGTTCCACACACACCGCGCCGGTGTAGCTTCGACCTGTTCAAGATTTTACATCACTACGCCCCATGCAAGGGGGTTGAACTTGGGTAAGGGAAGTCAAAATTACATTCAAACACTACCTCCCACAGGGAGGGGCCGTAAGCCGGCCAGGCGGGGAAGGGAAAAAGCTAAAATAGAAACCGAATGGATGAAAGATGCTAGTTCTGCCCGCTCTCTGAAACAGGGGACAGCCAGTTAAAGTTGATGCCGCTGCGACCGCTCCCGAGCTCTGTTGTTGATGGGACCAGTGACAAAACCTCCTGGGTTGGCCTAGGAGGATGTCTGAATTTTGGTAGGAGTTTTGGAGACCGACGTTGGTCGGGGCGGGGTTGTGATCAGGGACTTTGCTTGCTTATTCTGACTGTCTCAGCACCTCAGCAGTAGGAAGTTAAGGTCACCACGATCGCTCCCGAGCTTGGATTCCGACGTGGCTGGAGTTTTTGGAACCATTGTTGAGTCCTCTTTTAAATGGGACCCATGAGGATGCCATAGGAGGTTGGAGTAGATAACAGCAGCCCAAACAGTGGTCAGGTATTTGTTCAGTCCCAGAGTGGACAGAACAGCGCACCCGAGGGAGAAAAATGAGAACTCACTTGTCCGGGGTCCAATTAGGGATCCACTTCTTCGTTCTGGATGGCGACTCATCGTAGAAGACCTCAGCCAAGCCCCGTTTCCAAATCTTCTGGTGGTTGGTAGTGGGAGGCTTTGGATTCAGCTTCAGGTTGACAGTCTGGAGGTAGATGGGCAGTCTGGGGAGAATGGCTCCTTCGAAAGGCCACGAGGTCTGACTGGGACGAAATCATCGCCATTACAAAGAAGACAGGAAGATGCTTCCGACGGTACCACTTGGGCCTCCAGGGATGCTGGGATGAGGTCGTGACCGGTGCTGCAAGTAATTGGTTCTCTGCAGATCTTCAACTACGAACAGGCCAGCTGGGTGCAGCTCCAAGGGCACAAGTGATGGGGGAGGGAGGAGTCTAGTGGTGAGGGGAGGTGGACAGGTGGACTGAGTGGAATGTGTGGGAGGTGTGGAGGGGCTAGGGCAGAGATGGGGGTGCTGGGAAGGGGGAGGGGCACAGGGGAGAGGCTTGCTGGTCTGTCACGTCCCAACGCGGAAAATCGGGAGCGTGACATGCATCTGTCTGATAGCATTTGTGTGCTACATTTCATTTTTTTAATTCTCGCGTGCATTCGCGTACCTGTGTGCTGCATTCATCATCATCATTGATTTGCCTTAATTAATAAAGGCTTGCCCCCTTGACTCGTTATCAAGGCTAGCTTCAAAACAATCACCCACTCATTGAGCAAGGGGCCAAGCCAAAACAGAAAAAATAACTTGTTTCTCTGAGCAATGTGTGTAGGGGTTGAAAAAGCATGAAAGAGGCAGAGAACAGCAAACTGAACATTCCATTATTTCCTTCCAGAAAGTGTACACAAGTTTCACCCTCTCCCTCAACATTACTCCTTTCACCACTCTCCAGGTGAGGAACCCTAGAGGGTATCGTTAAACCATATGAGGTAGTACCTCTATCGCTCTGCATTCCTCTTCCCATTTTCACTCCCCATCGGTCGGCGGGGGCAACGAAGAAGCTGCTAATGCGAAAGCCACGCTCTTGTGCTCTTCGGTAGTACTCTTCACCATCCCTCAGCCATTGTTCAGCAAGACCAAGGTAGATTCGAAGCTCAAACAATTGGGCCTCCAAGGCCCTCCGCTCCTCCCTCTCAACCAATCTCTCGACTCTCTCTCTTTCTCTGTCTCCTTCCCTCTCTACCCGTTCTCTCTCTCTCTGTCTTCCCTCTCTAGTTGGAGGGTGATCCTCAACTCCACGGCATCCCGAGAGGAGTCGTCATCTGGACGGCACTGCAATTCCTCCTCTAGCTTTGCTATTTTGGCTTCCCCCTACGTGGCATGGGCAAGTGCCCCTTGCATCTCCTTCGTTTGCCATGTCCACCATCTCAGATATGTAGCGAGCCATGAACAAAGAAAATTCAATGGTGAAACCCTCACCTATGTCGAAAGCATTCCTTCTGCCTCCGCAGCACACTGCGTGGCACTAGCAAGCTGCTCGTGAAGAAAATCAAGCTCTAAGGTAGGGATCCATAAACTTGAAGAAACACCGTCTGCCCCCATTGCTAATGAGGCTGCGTCGAGCTGGGCGCGCTGTAATACACATAAAGTGACACCGACGGCTTAGCGCTAGGAATCTAGGGCTAGAACTAAGACCATGTGCATGCAGGCTTACCGAGGAACTCAAAGCTGCATGGGTGTCACGCAACTACAGTTCTGTGTCTGCTAGGTGAGCTCGCAAGCTCGCCATCATGGTGTCATGGGCGTTCTACAACTGGGGCACATGTGTTAACACTCAATAATAATAATAATAATAATAATAATAATAATAATAATAATAAAAAAGAAAAATAAAAAAGAAGAAAAAGAAATAAATAAAAATAATAGTAAAAAATTACATTCACCTCCACAAGCCCCCCGGGATGAAGTCGCTCTGCATACATCACCCTGTAGAGGTGCATGCAATCCTTGCTGTCCTGTACATACGACTCTACAAGCGTGCCACCCCATTGCCAGTCTTCATACTATTCTGGGAAGCACACCCACCAATCAACGGAGGTTGTCGGCCCACGTGTCTTCCTCCCAACGTAAGGTGGCACAATCATATCTACCCATTCCTGGGTAAGCCCTACTCTCCTCATGACTAATCGTAGCTGAAGTGGCTCGATTTTATTTAGATAATAAATCTAGAGGTCTCGCCCAAATCGGGCACGGCTTGTTATGGCCTGCGACTGGTCAGCATCGATCATGCCCGCATAAGGCCTCCAGATCACCTACGCCAGGTCACACATGTTACATTCTGTGTGTTTTGATGATGTCAATGCAGTATGGTTCATTAGTTAATAAAATAAGTCTTAATTACATGTGTTCTGTTTGCTGGAGCTGTATCAAAGAGGGTGAGGAAGTTCTAAGAAATGGCAGATAAAATTCACTAAGAAATAAGGTGAAACTTCCAGGAGTAAAGATTAAAAGAATAGGTGTTGTGATTATCAAAAGAGGTCAAAGTAGGATTACCACTACCTTGATATAGTCATAACACACAGAAGCAATTTTCAGAGTTCTACATCGACGTAACAAAGAACTGCACTGATGCATCAAGTCCAAAACTAGCTCTCGAATCACGCTACGTCGAAGCATCAAGAAACTACCTCGACGCACCAAGTCAAGAGCCAGCATTCAAAACCTTTTGTTCAAAAGGCTCTATCTTCACACTGCACTGATGCAATAGAGGAGTGCATCGACTCACTCAGCACCGAACCAAAAATTGGAACATAATAACATCGAAGCATAAAAGCACTGCATCGACGCACCAAAGGTCATGCACTCGAAGCCAACTGCCTAAGAGCTCCTTAGCTACACTACATCGATGCAGCAAGTCCCTTTCCAACCTTCAATACAGAAGTACTGGGGTCAAACTTAAGAGGCTAAAGGTAAATTAATAGATAATTAAGGATGAAGATTAGACTGCTTTGCATGACAAATGGATTTGAAAGTCTGAAGGGTGTCTGAGCTTGTGAGACCTTAATTATAAGCCAAGTTGTCAATCCCTAGACGTCCTTGGGTTTTTGTGCAAAATGTAAGTAGGGCCAGCTAGGGGGCCCTCAATCCTTTCCCATTGGACCACCTAAGCCCTAGGGGCCCATGTGGGGTTGGTCTAAGTCTAAGGAGGACCTTCTAGAAAGATTCCTTCTCCCTTGGACCAAGGAAAGGATAAAAGAAGAAAAATGAAAATTGACCTCTTACTTGGACAAGTCAAGGGGGCGCCCTTCGCATGCCATGTATTTATTTTTTTTATTTTTTTTTTCACTCATGGGGAATCATATCTAGACCATCCCCTCCCCTACCCTAGATCCAATGGTGGAGGTTGTGCTTTGTAATGAGCATATATAAGTGTGTATTTTCATTTGAGAAATTAGTGAAAAATCATTTGAAGAGAAAAATTGCCAAGAGCATTGAAGCGTGTGCCCCTATCCTCTCTCCTCCCCTCTGGTTCTTCATCTTCTCAAGGTTTGAGAACCCTTCTATCTCCTCCCTTGATCCTCCTTCTTCTATCTCCGGTGCCGCTGTTGCCGTTTGTCCCACCATCGATCCAACACGGTTGTTCTTCCGAAGTGCTGTCAAGGTTGCTGTTTGCTGGACAGAGGCTCACCACGAAAATTCTCGCTCCCAGCTCCCAGATCTTCTGAAGCTCAAATTTTAATGTCAGATCCAGATCTGGGAACTAGCAGCTTCTAAAATTAGCTACGGCCAGCACAGGGAGTTTTAAATTTTTGTTCCAGGCTGGGATCGTAGCTCTTCGAGAGAGCTTTCCAACACCACTAGTCTTGTGTCGATTCGACATCAGGGCTGATCGCAACAACCATTCTCGCTGGGTCACGCGCTGTAAAACAGCAAGTTACAGCTCGTGGACAGTAAACCCAAAGCTTGAAGACCGGAGCCTCCTCGCCTTCCATGAGGTGAATCAACGTGCCTCCTTCCGAGGGAGCATCCCTCCAGACGCCCCTGCCACAGCGGTGTCACTCCGGGCCCACTCGGCCCCACTGAGCAACACGTGGGCCCCACAATCAGCAGCAAGCGTCTTTCGGACGACACCAATGGAGTGGATCCAAGTGCTACCCATCAACCCAAGAATGGTCCTCTCGGGCCTGCTGTAGCCCTTTACCTCCCTGCGTGGAGTGGGCAAATAGTTCATTACTGTAATATTGTGAAATTAATCTTCACCAGGAGTTATCGACTTGGCCGAGATCATCTTCCCCACGCCTCGAGCATGGAGGTACACTCAGCACCCCCTTGTAGTCGTACTTACTTTCTTAGTATATGCTTGTTTGCCGCTAAGCTCGATATATTCATTTCACCGCTGCGAGAGAGAGTGAATCATCCCGTGACCCAACCCAGGCACGAGAGTTGTGAGTTGGCCACCCTTGACTCGTTGCCGGTTTCTCAACCGTGCAGGTCTGAACGCTTCCCTCGCTAGGGACGAGTGCGAGCAGGCTAGCGTCTCAGGTTGCATATCCAACTCGGCGTTGAGTCTGCGTCTCCGTCCCACATCAAATTAACCCCAAAATTCTCAAAGGACACCTTAATAAGTCAAAAATAACCCAAAATTACATAAATTGCCTTAAACCGGCGCGCCTCTAAAATCGGCACGCCCTAATCCAGCGTGCTACCCCCCCGCGCCGTATTAACCTTAGACTCATAATCAAAAATTTTCAAATGGTCTATACCCGACATGCCATAATCTGGCGCGCCCCAAGCCCTTCTCGCCGTTTTAGCCCATTGGTCAAGGTTGTGCCGTTAAACCCCTTTTCCTACGCTTCACCGCGCCAGGGAACCTACACCTGCACCTAGCCATGTCGGTTTCGATCTAGATTCCTCTTTCACGCCGTTTTAAGCCTTCACTCATCTTTGGGATGATTTTTAGCTCTCTCGACGGAGACTAATAAACCTGGCTGATCATAAAAAAAATCAAATAAAGAGGGACTGCTTAAGTCTGAATTGTCTACCTTCATGGTTCTATTATTTTGCTTTAGCATATCCACGAATGCCATGTTAATGCATGCGTGCTTGCCTGGGCCCTTGGTATATAAAATGACACTGATGGAAGGTCAAGTTACGCCCGATTGGAAGCTTTCGCTATGCGTGATGGTGGTCTTCAGACCTATGTTCTCTGCCACGTATTGAAGATTCCAATTTAATAAACCATGCCTGTTTTACATGATAGATAAAAAACCATTTCATGTGACTTCGTCATATGCACTTCTGCGTCTTATTTCGGCCTCGGACGGCTCACTATCTCGACAATTAATCAAAGGTTTTCCCTCCTCGTGAGGGATGTAATTAATGTCATAGCCTTTACGGTATGGCGGACTGCTGGTCCCGACCCGAATCTCACTCTCACCCTATAAGGGTCAGATTGAGCGCATAATAAATCTGTCACTCATGTGACTGGCATGCCTACGCGATCAATCAGTCAATTAATTATGCGTTATATATGTTAGTAATAAATATATATGTATGTAAAAAAAATGCCTATATGCAGTGACGGGTATACATACAGGAACGTCTTGTCCGCACGCTCCCACGTGCCGACGGGCGTCCCCGCACGTGTACGTAAGTACGGAAAACAACCACGGGCTGGGATCGTCCCCTTCCCCGGACGTCAAGGCCTCAACTACAACCCTGACCAATCAATGCACCCGCGGGCACCACCTGGCTCATCCTTCGCTCGCACTACCCGTGGGTGGGGGCCATTTGTGGGCATGTAAAATTATACATTCATTTGTCCCGACCAGTCTAGTATCAACAAAAACTCCAACTGAAGAAACTGCGGAGAAAACGGGCCATCCGGACTCTCCGAATAAACACACACTGCCGTGAAGCCATCTCTGGAGTCACGACAGCGAAGAGAAATCAACCCCTGGGAATCTCACAATCTGTGGGCCCTGAAGAAAATCAAATAGGCCTCAACTAGCCCTCGCATCGGGCTCAGGCATGCCCTCAGCGACACACCCCTGGTGATCCCCCAACGGCACACCCTGTGCCCCCTTCAACGGCACACCCTGTGCCCCCTTCCAGTGGCACACCCTGTGCCCCCTCCGGCAGCACACCCCGTGCCCCCTTCCAGCGGCACACAGGACCTCCAGCGGCACACCCCGTGCCCCCTTCCAGTGGCACACCCTGTGCCCCTCCAACAGCACACCCCCTAGGCGCCCTCAGTGGCACACCCCGTGCCCTCTTACCCAGCGCACCCGTCCAGCGCCTTCAGCGGTACGCCCGGTTGGCTCTTCAACGGCACACGTTGCCCGTCCCTCCACGACACACCCTTTGGGTCTTCCAGTGGCACAGCGTTCCACCCCTTCAACGGCACACTATGACTTGCCCTCGCCTGGTGCATCCGGCAGACCAGATCTTACGCCATGCCCTACGGATCTTCGACGCGCAGCAACCTAGCTGAGGTGTCACCAGGAGCCGAGGGCACGCAGGTTACTCCCCTGCCAACAGGGACAGAGGAAAATCAAATCCTCATTAATGTCCACCATTTCTCGCGGCTGCCGTTCGCGTTCGAAGACTCCTGCCGCTAGGAGTATAAAAGTCCCCTCTCCCCGGTGAACAAAGGGAGAGGCAAAAAAACACTCAGGTGCATTACACAGAGATGGGCATCACAGAGCCACCACCTCTCGAAGAAGAAGAAGAGAAGAAGAAGAAGGAAGCTCCGCTGTGAGGTTCCCCTCCGATGACCATCCAAAAGAGAGAGTAAGGGGGAGAGAGAGAGAGAGAGGGAGGTGTAGTAGGGGGGGTGGGGAAGAGCAGGGTGCCATCGCCCCTGCTCGCCCCCAGCTCCTCCCTTTTCTTCTTCCCCTTTCCTTTCTTCCTCCTCCCATTGCCGTACCTTCTACCCCATGGTTTTGGAATTTACATGGCCCTTTGTGGCCCCTTTTCTTCATGAATGAAAGTCCTTGCTTTATGGGTTTCCCCACCGTCTTCGTGTGTTTAAGTCCCTAATATGTGCGTGCTTGGGTTCTTCCTCCTTCGGTGGCTTCTCCCTTCCCCTGTTGATCATGCCTCGCCCTTAACATTGCTGGCCCTCCCATGGGGTTCTCTGACCCCTCTACTCCACCCCCCTTTGGACTAGTTGAGGCCTTTTCCCCCTTGTACCAACCAAGCCAAGAGCCCTGAACTACTCCCTCTTCTCCAGCTCCAAGCCGTCTAGCTGCCTCCTTTGCCCTTCACTCCCCTGAATCGACCCCAACCGGATGCACATTTGCTCCATTGGCCAGCAACCCACAACCCCTTTCTCTGGCTGACACACTCAACCCCTTGGCCTTTCAGCCCAGTGTAGTCGCCCCAGCTTCTCCAACAGCACGCTCTCTAAGCCAACCATTCACCAGCATGGCCCCTGGCCGGTACACCCTCGGTTCTTTCTTCTCCGGTATAGCCCTTTGGTCCTCAGCCCAGCATACCGTCAGCCCGACACAGTTCCCTCCACGGTACCCCCCCCTAGTCCGTCTTCCACCGGTACACCCCTTCGTCGGTACAGCCTATGGCCGGGGTGTCTTCAACCCCTTTAGCCTTCCCCAACACGGTCCCCTCTCAAGAAACCAGTCTGGTACGCCCCTGGACCCCTTGGCCGGCACACCATACCCTGCCCTCCACCAATGGCACCTGTAGCCAGTCCTAGAGCCATCTTTCGCTCACCGTTTCCTCTGAGTTTTTTGAGATTTTATTAAAGGTGTTGTCGCTCTCGAGCGCCCACCTCAGATCGTCGGGTTCCGCCACTCCATGTGGGTGCGTTCCCTTTATTTCCCTTACCACTCGGGTCAAGGGGAGATGCTGTCGAATTTTTTTCAGAAATCATAACATGTTTAAAAAAGGGGGGGAAGTAACAAACAAATGGGATAAATGATGACTAAATACTTCAGCCAAAACGGAAGAATCATAGATAGCACGCAATAGAATGATTTCAATACAAGGCGGAGCAAGGTCTCACGCATAGTGAAAGAATCCAAACAGACTTAATCTGCCCTTTTTCAAATCACCATTTGATATACTGGAGATTCATTAACAGTAAACATTTCCAATATAATAACAGTGAAATGCAATAACAGATCTGTAGGCAATAACACTAGTTTTAATATCAGTTCAATAATTAGTAATAGTAGTTTCAATATCAATTCAGTGAGCAGTAACAGTAGTTTCAATATCAATTCAGTGAGCAGTAATAGTAATTTCAATATCAATTCAGTAAGTAGTAATAGTAGTTTCAATTTTAATTTAGTGAGCAGTAACAGTGGTATAAATAGCCAAGATATAGTGCCCAAACTACCACCAGAAGGACAGTCAGTCGGTACTCGATCACCTAGGTAAATAGTGATGAGTTTTGGTTACTGTGCAGAACCAGGAGAAGTCCTTTCCACCTTAACTAGTGGTACTTGTCCATCTCAAGGATTTCATCCTCGTTACCCTTAGGTTCAGTAAACAGTCTGAACCTCCCCAGAGGGACATTTCTATGGCTTGGTTCCAGTCCCCCCCTATGATGGTAGTGTCCATTTGGCAGTAGTAATAGTACGGTAAATATATATATATAACTCATATGCAATGGATGTTGGATCTCTAGTTTTGATGATGACACACTATGTATCATGTTAGTGAGAAAGTGCTTGTTTACATGATTCATATGCTTGATGTTATGCATAAGTAAGGTTGATGCTAGTTGCATCTTCCATCAAGTAAGGTCGACGCTAGTTGTGTTTTTCACTAAGTAAGGTTGGTGCAAGCTGCGTTTCTCATGAAGGTCGATGCTAGTTGCGTCACTCATGTAGTAAGGTCTGTGCTAGTTGCCTTGCATACATATAAGGTCAGTGCATGTTGTGTCTTGCACAAATAAAGGTCGGTGCTAGTTGCCATAATTGCACAAGTGAGGTCGATGCTAGTTGCATCGTGCATATAGCGAGGTCGGTGCTAGTTGCCATAATTGCACAAGTGAGGTCGACGCTAGTTGCATTGCTCATATAGTGAGGTCGGTGCTAGTTGGCTTGCATCCATATAAGGTCGATGCATATTTTTGTAGAAATGAAGATAGGGTCAGTGTATGTTTTGATCTTCGCATATAGAGGTCTGTGCAGGTTTTGTCATTCTCATACAAGGTCAGTCTTAGTGCTCATGCTTGCATATTCAGGTCAATGCGAGTTACCTTGTTAGCATATAGACTCATGCATTAAAGTCGGTGCTAGTCTGCATTAGCTCATGAACAAAGGTTAATGATGCGGGACGGACAACGGACTTGACCTATTTGCAGGTGAACCTGGGACTCTAAGCAAACTCGTGACTCGTCCCTTAGTGAGGGAAGCGTGCGGACATGCGCAGTTGAGAATCGGCAGTGAGCTAGGGTGGTCAACTCTCTTTCGTGCCCGAATCAGGTCACGGGACGGGTTCCGCTCTCTCTCGCAGTAGTGATTAAATTATAACGAGCTAAGTTCCTATCACTCTAGCAGCGACATATGAAAATATACGAATTAAGCAAATGCCGAGTTAAGGAACGAACACGATACCTCCACGCTCCGAGCGTGGAGAAGACGACCCCGGCCGAACCTTATACTCCCAGTATAGTGAATATTTAATTTACAGTAATGAATATTACTACCCACTCCATGCAGGGAGGTAAAGCGCTACACGTGGTACCCGGGAGTAGCGGGCTCGGGTTGGTGGGTGACTTCTTGGGCAGCTCCGGTGGTAGCACAGGCCGGTAATTGTGGGGTCCACGTCCTGGTCGGTGGGCCGAGAGTGGTACCGCTGCGACGGGGACTCCTAGAGGGGTGATCCCTTAGAGGGAGACGTGCTGGTTCGCCGCGTGGAAGGCGAGGTGGCCGGCCTGGCGGTCGTTGCTGCTTGCTGTCCATGAGCTTGTGCTGCTATCACGGCACTACGCGAACCGGCGAGAACACTTGCTGCGATCAGCCCCGACGTCGGATCGACGCGATACCAGCGTCGTTGTGAACCCAGACTGCTACAGGAATTTTTATAGCACTGGGTTTTTACGTGGGGTATTTGTGAACAGGCTGACTCCTGAGCTCAGATCTGACTGGGCAGATTGAGATCTGCCTGAGAACTGACTTTGACCAAAAGGAAGATGGTGGATTTGGGTGCTAGGATTTTTATGGGAGATGGAGGGTAAATAAGGAACATGCCAATAATTTTTATGTATTTTTCTGTGGTGGTTTGACAGGGAAGATGAATTTTATGGCTGGTGCTGGTTGGATCTGGACTGCAAAGGATAGAACCGAATATGCTCTAAGAACTAATTTTTCAGAGGGGTAAAAGAACTCTAAAAATCATGAAAACATTTATGAAATGGTGATTTGATGGACAGAACCTGCAGTCCAAATTTAAGATGGATCTGAAATTTGTAAGGTCCAGATGCAGCAGTCAAATAACATTTAGACTCATGAAGCTTATAGTGTTGCTATCATCAAAACCACAGGGACACAATAGGTCCTTGGTGGTCCGTAGGTTCCCGTCCCGTGTGGGCTGATAGGCGTCCCTCGACGATGTCGGAGGAGGCTAAGAAGATAAAGGCCCTTTGCCACTTCCCCCTTTATAGTGTTGATTTTGAACTGACTCCAGCGGTGCTTCGGGAGTTGGGAATGTGCCCCCCACTACCTCAGGGTATTATCATTGATTTTCTTTTGCTCTCGATTGTGGCAAATTGAGTTAATGCTTCTCATGTTGCCCTGGCAGGGGCTCAGTGGTCGTCGGAGCTACAGTATGAGATTGTCGAGTTGCCACGGTGCACTCCTCGCCCCATAGATCATGTCGAGCCGGGAGCTAGTCAGGTGACCGCTGTTGCTTCCCAGGCCAAGATTGCGTTTGCTCCAGGGCACCTCCAATATCCAGTCCCTGTAGGCATTCCTCTGGTGACTCCATCGGTGGTGCCTTCAGTCAGTGGCGGGTCGAGTACTCAGAGGGATATCTCCATGGGGGCCGCCAGCACTGCTGAAGGAGGGCCCACCATGACCGGTGGCAATGGTGTTCCATTAACCATGGATGAGTTGGTGACGCTGGATAGCCAGCATCACTCGAAGAAGAGGGGCAGGGTTTCTATTTCGGCTAGAAGTCAAGTTCCGCCACTGTCGTCTGATGTGTCTCCTCCTCCTAAGGTCCCACTGCTGCCATCAGTCGAGGAGTCCATCGCTTCTCCCCGAGTGCCTACACCTGTGGGAGAAAGGTGAGATAAGGGCAAATCCCCCATTGCTGATGAGGCTGCCTACCCCCCGTCGTTCAAGTTCCCCCCTCGGGTCCAACATTTACCGCTTGAGGAGGCTACAGTTGGGTGCACGTGGTTCACGACGGTAGTGGATCTCCTGAACCAGAGTGTCAAATGGTGCGAGAGCATCAGGGCATTTGGTCTCGGGGCTGAGAAGGAGTTGACGGATTTGGCTGTGCAGAGCGCTGTAGTCACCAAAGCCTTCGATTTGTGGAGGCATCATTTTGGTAATCTTGCTTGAGAGTTGGACGCCAGCCATGCCGTGCAGACTAATTTGGCAGCCAACTGTGAGGTGCTCGAGGAGCGCCTGAAGACGGCCCACGCTGAGGTCGTCGGGCTTCAGGAATAGCTAAGTCAAGTGGATCGGGTGCTCACCGGGCTAGAACAGGACCGTGACCTCTTCTGGGTTTGGGTTGTGACGGCTGATGCTCATGTGACCATGCTGAGGAATAGGATCAAGCAGCCGAAGCCCAAGCTCGGGAGGTAGGGGCACAGCTTGCTGAACTGCGCTCGGTGATGTCCACTCCTGAAGAAGAGGTAGTGGAGCACTTTTCTTTGTCCCCGGCCTATCGGGCCGAGTTCACCGAGGTGGCCTTGAAGTTCTTTGGGCTGACTCATGATCGTGGCTTCCAGGAAGGCTAGAAGGCTGTCGTCGCCGCTACGGCGGGGAACCTTGGTGTCCCAGCACCTTCCATTCCTCCTCCCTCGACACCTTGTGGCCCAGAGGCCAGTGATGGTGAGGAGGAGCGTGGTGACAAGGAGGCTGAGACCGGGGTTCAGGCGCCTGGGCTGAGCTCCGTCGAGTGAGCACCTGCTGGCACTTCAGTGACGAAGGTGTTCGTGGGGGACCCGGTCGAGGATCCACCTTCCCAGGTAGCCGATGTGACACGTGAGTCTGAGGAGGTCAGGTCACGTGATGTTGCTGCTAGGGCAGACCCCTGAGGGGGTGCCCCCTTGTTTCTTCTTTTTGTACTTTCCTTGTTCTATTGGGGCAGGTGCCCTTTCCTTTATAAGCCTCTGATTCTGGAATAGAATATTTTTCTTTCCTCGTAAGCCTAAATCTTTGTCATGCATCTCCTTTCCCTATGCTCGCGATGGAACCTCCTGGAGATTCGAAATGGCACTTTCGAGAGTTAACTCTGAATGGGTGTGACTTTTGAGATCCGTCCCTTCAGTTTCTCAGAATTGAAGAGAGACAGTGAGAGTCCTCTGGTCTTCTAGGGACTTCTCCTCCCCCTATAAGTAGTGGCCTCCCCTCAGCTCCTTTGTGCAGGGACCTTGGAGGAGTCACCCTTGTGAGATGTCGTCGGAGGAGTCTGGTACCTCGTCAGATGATGAATCACTGTAGGTTAGTCATCAGCCCATAATCCTTCGGAGGGAGTCTCTATCGGAATCGTGGCGGCCATGGCCGAAGCTAGAAGCGAATGGTCCCGTGATGTGACACGACCTTGGGCCTATCTTGCAAGCACAATTCGCAACTCAAACGGGCCAAAATCAGGGGCCAACACACCGACACTCACCCCAAACCCCTAGGTAACTCGACGATGCCGAGTGGAGGATGTGAGGGCTGGTCCCTTGCTGGTAGAGGGCCAGCAAGGCCAGAGGGTCTTAATAGTGGTAACTGGGATTGCTATAATATCTCTTGCCATTTTTGAAAGTGTTGGAAATTTTTTCCCATAATTGCTCCACCATGATAATATATTGAATCCGACAATATCAGGAGAGATAGTTTCCTCTAAATAAATATCTAGCTTAATCTTAGAAATAGATAGTGTAGCGGAAGAACACTAACTCATAAATATCTTAAATCCTCCTATCAATTGTTTGGCATCTTTACTCTCCACCATATCATTACCGAGGAGGGTAAATCTGGCTCGGCCCATGACCGGCCTGTTAATGACGAGCCCAATCCAACTCCGGATCTATAGTGCGCCCACGAGGCACACAGCGGCTGTAGCCCATTAAGGTGTGGCCCATTATGGATCAGCATCGATAGCATAGAAAGGCTACGGCCTAGGTGCTATGACCGCCGGAGAATCCTCCGACGGCCGACCGTTACCCCCCAAGACGTCAGCCTTGACCCCGTAACGGGCGACCACGCCCCACGAGCGCCGTAAGACTCGCCCGGGGACCAGTTCACGATGGGTTAATTGCCCCCCAACGGGAAACTCCTGCCATCATTCCGGGAGAGGTTACTCCATTACTTATGCCCATCCTTGTTAAGGGATAGGCCCCTTGCTCCAAGGCAACCCCCTATAAAAGGCACATCAACAGAGAGTAGAGGACGACGGTGGATCTTTTGCAAAAAGTCCTACATAGAGAATTGAGCCATAGCAACTAAGAGGTCATACGCGACCAGTCCCCCAGAGAGAAGAGCTACACCTCCTTAGACTATATCACCCAGTGAGCACTCGTTGAGTGTCCTCTAGGAGCGGCGAGCACTCGACTGGAGGATCTACAAGTCTCTCAGATCTACTATAGCAACCTCCAACTCTCTCATTTCCCCCCGTTGTTCTTCTCTATTCTTACTTGGGACCAGTGTTGACTTAAGCATCGGAGGGTTATCCCCTGGGGTAACGCCCAGGGCTCCTTCTGACGCTCCATTCTTTTTGGTTTTAGTAGGCTTCCACAGGTGCCCGACAATCTTTCCCAAACCAATAAATAGAGAAGGTGGTACATGACATAGAAACCCGATTTCTGCATCTACACTTCTTGGCCTCATCTGTGGGAACCCTCGAATGAAAGGCCATGGCACGCCATGGGAGTCTTCGCAATATCAGCAACTAGGGTCGCGGATCTCATCAAGCACCCAACTCCCGCCGTGGATTGCAGGAGGCATCCTCCGCCCACCCACGGAAAGAAGTTACGCCGGGCAACCTTGAGGAAATCCACCAGCAGATGCAAGCCCTGACCGGATTATGTCAGGAACTCCTGAGTCAACCTGTGGATTCCCAAAGCGTCCCACCCGAACGGCGACAGAGCGAGAGGATCTTGCCTGGGGAGAACTCTCGCCAAGTATGGGAGGCCTCCTGAGTCTCCGTCGTGCGGACTCGACGATTGCGCAGCTCGCCCGCACCAAGGGTGCGTAGCCCATTGCACTCCAAATCAAAAATGGATCACCAGCTCCAGCACATCGATGAGATAGAGGACAAAGTCCGTTACCTGGACGACGTCCTCCTGGCCGCCAAGAATCATGATCTTATCGACAAAGACCAGGACTTCCATGCTCCCTTCTCCAAGGAGATCATGGAAGCCCCCATCCAGCCAAAGCTCCAACTGTCATCCTTCACCTCCTATGACGGCACCACTGACCCGGTCGACCACATGCACAGTTTTGAGTCCCACCTAGTTTTTCACCGAGCCTCAGACATCATGAAATGCCTGGCGTTCATCATGACTCTTCGAGAGAACGCCCGGGCCTAGTTTGAGTCTCTATTGACTGGGACCATCTCCTCTTTCTAGCAGCTCAAGAAGTTGTTCAAGGAGTACTTCATTGGTTTTCGAAAGGTGGCCAAGTCAGCGGTGACCCTACTCGCGCTCAGGCAGGGAAAGGAAGAGACGTTGTGGGATTTTGTCTCACGATTCCGTGCGGAGGCACTCCAGATCCCACATCTCAACATCGGCATCACCATCACCGCACTCACCCAAGAGACGCAAGACCACATTCTCTAACGACTGCTTGGGGTAGAGGCCCCGATGATCCTCACCGATCTCCTCCCCCTGGCACAGAAGCATGCTTGTTGCGAGGAGAACACAGCAGCTCTGAGCCGCATGGCCAGAACTGAACGGTCCGACCGAATGAGATCCACCGAGTCACCACATGAAGGGTGAAACAAGCGGGAGTAGCGAGATCGAGATCACCACGGTCGCCCGGAGAAAGAAAGGGGCAGCTACCACAACTACACGCCCATAACGGCTCCTCCCGACAAGATTCTGATGGAGATTCATGAGGAATGATTCCTCAAGTGGCCTCCTAGAATGAAGTCGGATCCGAGCATGAGGAGCAAGAAAAATACTGCCACTACCACTATGACCATGGCCACGACACCGCCGAATGTATCAACCTAAAGGACGCGATCGAGGACCTCGTCTGCAGAGGACTCCTCGATAAGTTCCTCGCCAAGGACGTGGAGAGGCGATAACGAACACCTCCGCCCCTCGACAACTGACCCAACGGGAAGGAGATCATGATGATCTCTAGGGGGCCAACTGTAGGCGGAGACAGTGTGAGTAGGCGACGATGGTATGCATCGGCCATCCACACCATGGAATGAGGTGATGACACCCGACAGGAGGTCGTCCCCTTGGGACACCCAAAAGATCCCATTGTCTTTTCAAACGATGACCTAGACGGTGTAACTATCCCCCATTCTGATGCGTTGGTGGTCTCAGCCACCATCAACCAGTGTACCGTGCGCCGTATCTTAGTGGATAATGGAAGCGGTCCTGATGTCATTGCGTACGATTGCCTTGTGCTTATGGGTGTGGACCTATCTCGACTCACACCTTTGCACACACCATTGTATGGGTTCTCTGGTACTACGATCTGCCCGAAAGGACGCATATCACTCCCGATCACATTTGGAACAACACTAAGAGGTGTAACCTTCCTCGCAGACTGCACAGTCATTCACACAATGACCAGGTGGAATGCCGTCATCGTGCGAGGGATCCTCGACACTCTATGCGGCGTCCCCTCCTCGTATCACCAGAAGCTTAAGTTTCCTACTCCTCGAGGATTGGGAGAGGTTCGAGAGGATCAGAGGGAGTCCAGAAGATGCTACCTCATCTTGACACGCGATCGACAGCCCGAGGAGACACCGCCCAAGAAGAAGGAAAGAATCGAAGGTCCAGATCCGAGTGTGAGCACTCCAGCAGAAGGCTTATACTTAATCCAAGTAGGAGAAGACCCGAGCAAAACATTGAGGATTGGAGCTACCCTATCCGAACATGAGAAGGAGGCCTACATAAGCTTCCTCACAGCCAACCAGGATGTGTTCGCTTGGTTCGAGGACGAGCTCCCCGAAATCCCACCAGAAGTCATTACACACCAGCTTAGGTTGGACCCAACCTGTCGCTTGGTTCAGCAACACCGAAGGCATTGTAACCTCTAGCGACAAGTCATTATCAAGGAACAAGTAAGTGAGAAGTTGCACTTAGGGCTACTTAGGTCCACTCGATATCCCGACTGGGTAGCAAATGTGGTTCTAGTTCCCAAGAGCAATGGGAAATGACAGATGTGTGTAGATTACACCAATCTCAACAAAGCTACACCCAACGATAGCTTCCCCATGCCACGGATTGACCAACTAGTTGACACCACGGTCGGGCACGAGATGTTGAGTTTCCTAGATGCCTACTCTGGATACCACCAAATCAGCATGCATGGACCCGACCAAGACAAGACAGCATTTGTCGCTGACCACGGCTTGTATTGCTACACTCACATGCCGTTTAGATTGAAGAACGCAAGGGCAACTTATCAGCGTCTCATCAACCACATGTTCGATTCACAGATCGGCCGCAACATGGAGGTCTACATTGACGACATGCTCGTGAAGAGCCTCCAAGCTGCCGAGCACTGGGGAGACTTGGCACAGGCCTTTGCAACACTCAAAAGGTACAATATGAAACTCAACCCAAGTAAATGTGCATTCGGGATAAAATCTGGGAAGTTCCTCAGTTTCCTCGTCACCCACTGAGGGATAGAGGCCAACCCTGACCAGATCCGAGCAGTGCTAGAAATGAAGTGACCGGGACGAGTGAGGGATGTGTAGTGTCTAACTAGACGCATCGCCGCCTTGACTCAGTTCTTGTCCCGAGTAGCCGAATGGTGCCTCCCATTCTTCTGGCTAATCAAGCAAGCCAATAAGGCGTCGGAGAAGAAAGGTCAGATCGCTTGGGACGAGGAGTGTGAACAGGCATTCAAAGAATTAAAGCGCTATCTGGCAACCCCTCTCGTACTCTCCAAGCCACAAAAGGGAGAACAATTGCTCCTATCCCTAGTAGTGACGCCTAGCACGATGAGTGCCATGCTCACCCGAGAGGAAGACGGCGTCATGAAGCCCGTCTACTACGCCAGTCGGGCGCTACAAGGGCCCAAATTTTAGTACTCATAGATTGAAAAGTTCACCTTAGCCCTAATCACGGCCGCCCGTAAGCTACGACCATACTTCTTGGCCCACCCAATTGTTATCCTCACTGACCAACCGTTACAGAAAATCCTCCAAAACCTTGACGCATCAGGGAGGTTGGTCAAGTGGGCCATAGAGTTGGGTGAGTTTGATGTCAAGTTCCGCCCGAGGACTGCCATCAAGGCTGAGGCCCTCGCTGATTTTGTAGCAGAGTGCATGATACCCACAAAGGACTTGCCCGAGCAATCCTCAAGGCCAACATGGGAACTCTACGTTGACTGATCATCCTGCGCAGTCGGTGGTGGAGCAGGACTTGTCTTGCTATCACCAGAAGGGATAGAGCACCAGTATGCCCTCCGCTTCAACTTTCCCACCACAAACAACATGGCCAAATATGAGGCGCTGCTCTCAGGGCTGCGAATGGCCAAACATCTGGGGGCAACTAGTGTGAGAGCATACAATGACTCCATACTCGCCGCTAGTCAAGTTCAGGGAGAATTCAAGGCACGTGAAGCATCCATGATCATGTATCTGGAAAAGGCCAAGGCTGCAGTAGAGGGCTTCTCCCATTTCTAGGTGGTCTACATCCCTAGGGAAGAAAATGTCCAAGTAGATGCTTTGTCTTGCTTGGCATCCGCCACCACGGTGTCCAGCTCAAGATGATTCATGACACCGCACAACCTTCCACCTGGCATATGCATGAAGCGAGAAAATCTATTTTTATCCTTAGTAATTCTTGGTCCAAAAAGTACTGAAAAAAATTAGGCATATACGCTTCCCTCGCTAAGGGACATTTGCGAGCTCGTCTAGAGTCCTAGGCCGAGTCCGTGGGTCCGTCCCGCATCAGTCTACTTATGTGTGGATTGTGTTAGTTCTGAACCCAATCTGCTCTTATTTCAGTGGTGGCCTGGCTTTGGACCCGGTTTGTGAATTGGGGGCCGTTGCGCACCGTGTTTGGCGTGCCGTGTTTGGTAGTTGTTGTGCTGTGAAGGTTCAGTAATTATTTTCGGACGTGAGGATAAGTTGAGATTGGTGGCTATGGCTCTTGGCACGATGGTTTGCACTATGGCGACTTGTGATCGACTGTTAGCAGGATCTGTACTCGAGATGTAGTACATTGTAGTTTTGTGAGTTGTGATGGCACCGAGAGGTGTGCTGTGATGCAGATGCCGAGTTGTCTATTTTGCCTGTGTGTGTTGTGCAGAGTGCTGTTGGCACTCAAAATATGTTCAATGGCGATCAAGCCTCAAAGATGAACGATGCGGCCCACTGAAGCACAGAAGCCAAAGGATCAATACACTGAAGCCTTATCAAGCTGCCAGATCCTCAGGTCACCTTGTATGAACACAGGGGACCCTACCTCAGGAGAATCGAGATGAATTTACAACCAACCGGCAGTTCAACCAAGCCTGCCCAATGAATCGGCATCGACTTCGAACGTGCTGCACAAACCATAACTGTCATCCGACCAAGGACGACAGTCTACCTGGTGGCCCGCCACCTTATTAAAAGATCCTCTCGAGGTGAAAAGAATGCCCTCAGTCCTTCAGAACAAGGAACCGAAGGCTCTGTCAGTCGAAGACCCCGATTACCCGGCATGGGTACGGCTTCTCAACATATTGGGACCGTTATTGGTCGAATGATCTCCCAGTCAAGGTGGGAGTATCCCGGGTGCTACTCCACCCCTCGAGAAAGCTTTGAGCACAAGTCAGGCTGAGCCAGCAGCACGAATCATAGTGCCAGAGGCCGTGTCAGTAGAAAACCTGTGTGTTCAAGCAAGGGATACACAAAGTTCCGAGAAAGGCCGTACGGCGTCCTGAGAGCTTCGTCAAGACTTTTAGTCAAGGTTTCGCAGGACCACGATGAGATGAATTGTCATGGCAACTTCTGGAATCAGCCCGGGACCCACCATCTAACCCGCGTCGAGCGAATGAAGCTAACATGGCATGCCCTTTCACTGGCGCGCCCCTAATCTAGTGCCCTTTAAATCGGCACACAAAAAGCCTTGCAGATTCCCCTTCCCGGCGCGCCATTCCTCGCGCCAGATTAGCTTTCACCTATGTAGCATGACTTGGTTCGACCAAGTAAAAAAAGGGGGGAATTGAAAGAAGAGGAACAGAGAAGAAAGGGAAGAGCCAGAGAGCCAATCAGACTCGTTCGTTCAGTGGAGAGAGGAGACTTGGGAGAGAAGAAGGGTTCCACTAGGCACCTCCTTGCCACAACCGATTTCCTCTGCCCTGCCAAAGCCCTTCGGAGCCAGCCAAGGAGAATCTGATACTCTATTTTCTGGGAAGAAGGTTTAGGTGGGTCTTTGCGGCGTTCCTCCGTTCGATTCTCTTCTTTTGCATTTCTTCTTCTATTGCAATGTAAGTGAGAGGGGGGAGGGGGCAATGATATGAGCCCATCTTCCCCCCCCTCTCACCATCTCCTCCTCCATGCTCCCTTTGTAATCTCCTCTGTAACGGATGAAACGGCCATCGAGGCGATAACGCTAGCATGCTGGATGTTCACGATGTGCTATGCCTTTCCCCTCCCGTTGATGGGGTTAATTATGTGTTAATGTTATGGATGCTCCTTGATGCTGCGAACGTATCTCCCCTATTCCCTTCTTAAATTGGTATCCAGTTGTCCCTCGCATGTCTAGTCGACCAATTCTGATTTCTCGATACCGAATATGCCAGAGAGCTTCACAGGATACATAAACGATTCCCCCCTCCCCGGGGCTTCTTCGCGTTGAGATGTTTACATCCGGCTCTGATCCACACCCATTTGGGGTTCGTGATACGTAGCATATACGAACGTACCTCCCGGGTCCATCTTGAGACCGGTGCCTCCTCACCTCCCTTCTCCTAATCATGAATTGGAGGAAATAGGGCCATCCCCTATAGGTTGGGAAAAGGTCTCTCTCTGACATCATCACTAATCTTATACATTCCACGTTGATTGTTTGAGCGTTTGCCCCTTTCAATCTGCATAACCCGTATGATAATTTGTTTGTTCGGAGGCCAGTATGTCAACCCACACTAACATACTAACCATCTATCTCATTTTGGTCTATGACTAGGTGCACATAGTGTAATGACTAACGGCTTTCTTACCCCACGCATAGATCATGTCCCTATCTTTTATGTTCCTAAGAATGATAATCTGTAACCGGGGAGGGGGACATCCCCCACTATTTCATCAGAACCCCCATTGGTCAAGAGGGTTCCATCTGTGAGTGATGGATATCGCGCTGTGAAGGTGGTTGCTGTCGTCGTCGGTGTGTCGGCGTGGGGCTTGGGGATTAAGGTCGAAAGCTTTCTCCCTCATTGGTGGTGGCCCCGATGATGCTACGTTGGGTAGAGGTTGCCAGCAGGTGTGTTGCTATGGTGCTGCATTTGGGGAATCTGCAACGAGGTCAGGTGGCTGGTGAGAATTATCTGTGGATAAGTGGCTGTGAGTGTGCTCTGAAGGAGCTATTATTGGTTTTGGCCGTCCCAGTTCGAGATTTATCCAGCCCCTGAGGCGTTGAGAATGTGGTTCAGGGTGGCAGAGTGGGTGCTCTGGTCGAGATGTGCTCGGATGAGCGAAGAATCTTCTTGGATTGGGTTGTGGTTGCCCTGGATCTAGTTCGAGATGTGAAGGCTTAGTGGCGAGCTTGCGGCTCAAGGATGAGCATTGGTGGGTGCCGGTTATGGCTCGTGTTGCGACTCGAGGCATGGTGTGTTGTGGTTCGAGGAATTGCAGTGATGGTGCATCGAGAGATGCTATGATCGTGGCTCGACAAGACGCTTGGTGAGTGTGTCAGAGGTGCTGACCTGATGAAGGTAATGGTTTTTTCAGTGCTAGAAGCTACTATTCCCAGAGTGTGCACGGTTCGAGGGGTCAATCACGGGGACCTTCCGTTGGTCAGAGGAGTATTGAGTTTTTCCCTTGGTTTGAGGAGATCGCATTGGGTTAAGGTTTGTCATCTTACATTATGTGTCCGGATTGGTTTGCCATCGTGTGCCATGGAATCCGTGCGAGACACATCTTATGTGTTAGCAAGGTGGTTGCCAGTGAGAAGCATTTCCCATTCCCTGATGTGTAAGGGTGTTGGCATTATTCCAGAAGGATGAGTGCCGGTTGGGTGATATTTGTGAGAATTTGCAGCTGGTGTTGTGATTTTCGATGTGTTGAGGATCGGGGCCTGTGTGGTTGCAGAGGATTGCCAGGATGCAGGATCCCGAGTTGTCATTGTGGTGACTGTGCACGTGGATCTGAGTGCGCAGTGGAAGATCATAGTGTTGGTTGCTACGGGTGGGTTTTCGAGGATGTGTAGAGCGTTGGAGGATTGGTTCCTCAGTGTGAGATTGTCTCGGTTGTGTGAGACATGTTGTTGCCGTGTTGTTGCTTGAGGCATTGTGGTTTGTGGCACTAGCTGGATTGAGAGTTAGGGAAATGTGCTGGTGAGGTTGCCGCACGAGTGCCCTATTCTTGTGTTGGAAGTTGTGTTCTCAGATGAGATCGTGTTTTTGGAGAAGTGATCTCTGGCAAGATTATGGGTCCGATCGGTGGCCGTGAGCGGGTGGTTGGGTTGACCGAGTGAACGACCATGGTAAGAAGTGTATTGTCTGGGGACCCGTGTGCATTGGTCGCGGCACTGTTGACCCGCTTGCTGTGGTAGCAAGTGGCACTTGTGCGTTCTAGAGAGGTGTGCCATGGATTGTAAGAGGTTGTATCCCAAGGCTCTGTGGTAAGAGCGGAACCGGGATTGGCAGGCGTCCATTTAGAGTGATTGAGATGAGATAGGATTCGATTGGGTAATGGACAATGCCTTTGTGTGGAGGTCTCTGAAGAGACGTTGGCATTGGATATTGTGACCCCCAGTTTGCGACCAGCATGGGATGGCTCCCCTATAAGTCTGAGTCGAGTTAGGTAAAGACTAAAGACACCAAGATCCTGTCATGTGGTTTCGCTGTGCTCCCCTAAGAGGGTAGAGCTGGCGTGAGGCTTGAGATCAGATTTGGTGTTCGAGTGAGGTTTGGCTTCAGATGTGGTGTTGGTCTGTGAAAGGTTACCGGATGGCCTGTCGTGATTTGGAGCGTGCTTGTTGGGCCGGTGGAAGCTTCCCATTGGTGAGTGTCTGGTGACCAGTGGATGATCTTTCACAGACAGAAGATGCTAGTTGTTGGGGCTCGAGAATGGTGAGAGCCATGTGCTGGCGAGGCCTTAGGTGGCCGATTATGAGGTGTGCCTTTTTCTGAATTAGATTTGGGATTTTGTTAGAAGTTGTCTTCTGGCAGGGTTGGCCATGTTGCTGAGAGTGTATGGCTTGTCAGGTGTGAGCTGGTGGAAGCTCAGTGTTGGTTGCCCTTGGTGCAGGGTGTGAGAGTGGTCAGCTAGTTGTAAAGCTGACATTCGAATGGTCCATCGAGAATGGGCATTAACCGGTGGTTGGTTTTTATGTTGCCCGAGGTGATGCCAGACTTGTATTCTTTTGCACGTGCCTACCCTGATGACCGATGAGTCATGGGTTGTGAGCGAGTCATTACCCATGATCATTGTCTGGTTGCATCCCTCAGGATCATAGTTTTTGCGAGTATCGAGGTTTGGCTGGGGCACTAACGGCGTCATCAATCGGTTCATGGCGTTCTCTCCTTATGGCTTGGTGCTTGTCCTGAATTTCGAGGGCGAAATTCTTATATGGGGGGAGGGCTATAATGCCCCAACCCGACATTCTCCCTCATTAATGAATCATAGTTAGGCATCAACAAAACAATAGAATTAAGCATGTTATACACATGCCCGACAAATTTCATAAGCATATGCACAATTAAGCCTAGGGTTCTGTGAAACTCACTAGGAGGTCCTACGCCTATTGGAGCTCATCCCTCTACTGAACGAAAGAGTGGAGAAGGCCCTGGAGCTCAGCTATCCTCCCCTGGGGGTCAAGCTACACGTAGAAAGTCTAGTGTCAGTGCATCATAATCATAAAGCATATTAGAAAGCATAAGGTTAGAATTGTACCGGTCGTCGAGCGCCATAGAAGACCTGGTCTCCGTAGCGTCGGGTATAAGCCGTCAGGTAGGCCTCCTCGCTCTCGGTTCGAGCAAGTACCACTTGCCTGAGTGTTGTCCAGTCCTGGATCTACTCTGCTACTCGAGCAGTCCAGTCGGTCTCTATCGCCAGGCCCAGTGCGTGTCACCCGACGCGCTCCTCTGACTTCTCGTGAGTCAAGAACTCCACCTCTGCCTGGTGGACACCGATCATCCTCATCACCAGTCGGTAGTGGAGTGGCTCAACCACGTTCATGCAGTGAAGCCAGATGTCCCGACCCGCGTAGGCTAGGGCCACCACCACCCATGGCTGGCCCTCGTGCCCCTCTCCCTAGTAGGGCATCCACCGGACCTATCAAATAGGCAAATTGTGTTAGCATATAAGCATATAGTTGCATCTACATAGAGCTCAAGTTCAAGATCTTACCGAAGTAGAGGGTAGGGTGTCGAGGTCGTCCTGGATCGCCCGGACCTAGCGACGCAGGGATCCCACCTCCTGCGGTGCTGTCCACCATCTCGCAATGGGCAGCCGGTCGGGGTGTGTCTCCTCCCCTCTCCCCAGCCCGGGGAGGTACACATAGGCCCACACCTACATTACATTACATCAAAGAGTCAGCATATAGTATTTAACAGAATTTATAGCAATTGCATAAACATCTTGGGAGTCAAGTCATACCTGTAGCAGTGGGGAGAAGCCACCGAGCATGGTGCATCGACTCGTCGAGCTCAGGGTGTCGAAGAGGAAGGCAAGGACTACTGCTCCCCAGGCGAACTCCCCGACACGGTCCACCTCCTCCAGTAGTGGTAGTAGTCAGCAGCTGACCACGTCCGCCCGGGTGGCGAACAGGAGCCTCCCAAAGAACAGCATCAGGAACCGCCTCAGGATCACGTCCACCTCTGGTCCTGGTGCGGCTGCTACCTGCGGTCATGCTCCGTCTACGAGCCATCTCAGGTGCTGCTCTGGTAGCTCTCCCATGGCGATCCCGGCTCCTCGCAAGCTGAGACTCTCCTGCAGCCTCACTCTCGGTAGTGTCGTCGACTGACGCTCTGACCTCAGCAGTTCCAGGCCCAGCAGTCTCTGGGCTAGCTCCCGATAGTCTACCAGCGTCCTCCTGCTAACCGTCGTCCCGTGCACCCTCAGGCCAGTGATGCACGGGATGTCCTCAAGCATTGGGACCATATGGCCCCACAGGAAAAGGAACGTGCGGCTCATCGAGTCCCACCGATCGTGCAGGGCGTAGAGTAGCACGATGTCGAGTCGAGTCACCTCCACGCCCAGGAACTCGTCGAACCCCATGGCCACCAGCCGCTCTCGTTGGATGTCCGGTAGTGCGAGGTACACTACACGGACCTGGAGCCATGAGATCTAGGTCCTGCGCTTTCCCTGCATCCATTTAAACAATTTGCATTAGTCATTCATTCCATAATAAATCATGCATCAAAAAAAAAATACAGTCTGTCAGGTTAACGGTCCCCACTGGGCCGTTTATATCCCCACAACGGTTGGTTTCTAGCCGTCTTCATTTCTAAAAAGGACCTCTCTCTGACCTGAAGCTGCACGGTCATCCATTTACCATTTTCCAAGAATGGGTGGTCTACTTCGGACCGTTCATATTTCTAGATGGCCCAGTCTGGACCGTTTTCCCCTCATGTGCCTGCCCCAATAACGGTAGCTGACTGACCGTTTGGGCACCCAACAGTCCCCATCAGACCATTTGACATTCCCCTCAAGCCCCATTGATCTGAGACTACATGGCCATTCCTTTGACCGTTTGCCTAGTGGATGATCTGATGGAGGCCATTTTGTTCTCAATGGTTCAGCCTCTAAACAGTCCAAGGTGGACCGTCTACTCATGTCCATGGTCTTCTACAGACCGCTTTCATTCCCCAACACCCTGACTGTTGAACTCCCGCTGAACGGTCACTCGTGGACCGTTCTCGCCATTTGGGCAGTTCAGTTTTGGCTATTTTGTATCCAGACGGTTCTAAGTGAACTGCTTAGTTTCTCTACGCGGTCATTGTAGGACTATTTCCTACCCGCCTTGTCCGACGGCGTTCAACCCCCATCTCCACTAGGTGGTCGTGGCCCTAGGGGCCCTATAATTGGACGAAAGGGGCTGTATGCCCCTCTTCTACTAGCTTAAAAATCGTGTGACGGGACTACCCCTCCACCTCTCCCAGGTGGGCCGACACTAGAGGTCGCTGGGCTACAACTAGTGGTTCCATCACAAGGAAAGAGAAAGTAATTGTGTCAGGATCTAAAATAATGCCACAGTTTATAAAACATTTTAAACACGGTGATAATGTAGCAATTAAAGCATAAATGACTGAATATGCTAAGAATTAAAACTACAGGAATTAAACGGTTTGAACAAGACTGCTCAGAGACTGATCGGTCGAACAATAGTCCGCTCAAGGGGCCACACGGTTCAGACAGGGCCGCTCCATTACAACGCTATGCATGGTTCTAAACAGAATATCACGATTTTAACATGGCCACTCAAGGAGTTACATGGTTAAGGCTAGGCCGCTCAAATGGCTAGATCGGTTAGGCCTTAGCCGCTCATCGGCTAACCTCAACAGGTTTCACGGGTTTGGGAAGTTAAGGGCCGGCCGCTCACATAGCGAGGTAGCTAGGGACGGCCTGCTCAAGGGATGCAGGGCCCATTGGGCGGTCGGTCAACAGGCCGTTCAAGGTGCTTGAACGGATGGACTGGGGCCGCTCTAGTGTTATCGCCTTACTGTTCATGGGAAACACACGGCGTGGAGTATGCCGTGCATAGTCTCAAGCGATCTGGGTTGGACCACTCAAAGGGGGTTAAACGGTCTGGTGTTGACCGCTCACTGACGGGATGGTCGCGGGGTAACTGCGCCATTACCGTAGTGACGGGAACGGGGAAACCACGGTGGAAACCCCTCCCGGTCGGCTCGGATTGATGGGAAAAGATAAACTAACTAACCTGCCAAGCCCACACAACCATTCTATAGCTATGCATGCCATCAAAACTTAAAGACGATGCCCATGGAGTAACTTTTGAGAAAATAGGCTAAATTACACTAACATGGGGCTATGCACAGAAATCGAAGAAAATGTCAGCCTACGACAGTGCATGTGGTGCCAATGCAATCCTAGCGAAGCAAGGAGTCCACCCCCCTACCTCGATCGCGACGAAACTGACTTTTTGGCGTCGAATGGATGAAGGAAGCCGCGCCGATCTCACATCCACACCCATCTCCACGCTCCGCGGATCGAGACGAGGTCAGCGCCAAAGCGATCCTCACATCGAGCTCGTTCCAACGGTACCTCCCGCGCCTCCGTCTGCGACCGAATCGATCAAAATCGAGCAAGAGGGGTCGACGGCGTCGCGTGAGAGAGAGAGAGGGTGAGAGAGAGAAAGAAAATGGGGGGAGAGAGAGAGGGCCATGCGATTTTATAAAAAATTGATTTTTCTTATTTTTTTTGAAAATTAACCTCAAATTACATATAAACCCTCAAATATGTAAAATTGCATAAATGCCCATTTAAATTCTATAATTCTTTAACTAAATGGATTAAATGCTAGAAAATGTTCATAAAATCGATAAAAAGAGCCAAAATTCACGAAATAAATTCTAGATCCGAACCAGCAAAGATCCGTTAAGACACGGGTCTTACAGTCCCTCCCTCCTAATAAAAAATTCATCCTTAAAATTTAAAAGGAAGGACAAGGAACGAACGGAAAGAACTTAAACCTCATTTGAATACGAAAGGGATAAGACACATGGGAAGCATCATGGATAGCTTGCATTGCCGCTGGCAACTAAAGACAATATACCACTTGGCCCACACGTTCCAAAATAGGAAACGGACTAGTATAACACGGACTCAGCTTTCCATGCTACCTGAAACTCAAAACACCATCCCTCGGAGATATACACCTTATCTCTAGAGTCAAATTATAGTGGTCACCCATGCTGATCTGCATTACTTTTCTGTCAACTCTGAGCTGTCAACATTTTTTACCGGATCAAGTGAACCACATCAGTGCACCACTGACTTGAGTCTCACGACTCAGAGGCAAGATTCTCGGAGTCTGAGGAAATGACATAATTGAAGAAAATGACTCACAGAGACCTGAGGGAACACCAAGATCCTCAGCACACCTGGACACATAAACTGAGGTAAGATAACACCTCCGGATGTACAAAATGACTAAACTACTGAATCTTACGAGGTTGACTAGAACCCAAAAATGACTCAGAAGCAATACAGGAACAAGGATGCTCGGCTATCTCATAACGTAGTCATAACCCTCATAGGACGTCAGAAGACATTCACAGGATAGTGGGCAGACCACAAAGTCAAGCCAAGACATTTGAAGACTAAAACACCAATGAGATTGACAAATCCCACAAGTGACAAAGCTGACACCACGAACCTTGCCATTAAGGCAACATGATTAAGGCATATCCTCTACGATCTGAATCGTCCTCTCGAACTCACCATCAAACTGCGAATGATACACTGAGAATTGAAAGCTAACTCTGAGCCTAACGCTTTGGAAATCACGCCAGAAGCCAGAGATAAATCGTGGGTCACGATCCGACACAAGTGAAAGAAAAGATGTACGAAGTGCTTTGGGCCTATCGTACGGTCTATAAAACCCTAACCGGTTGCTCACTGTTCTCCCTTGTATATGGGTCGAAAGCTGTAGTGCCAATTGAATTAGAAGTCCCTTCGCTGCGAGTCACCATCCAGCATGGTTTGACTAGCGATGAACAAACCAATATAGAAAGAAGATTAGAAGAGCTCGCTGAGCTTGAAGGAAAGCGTCTTCGCGCGTAACAAAATATTCAACTATACCAAGCCCGTATGGCTCGCGCTTTCGATAAGCTGGTCACGAGACGAGAGTTCAAGAAAGGAGACCTAGTAATGGTCAAAAGAAGAGAAGTGATGGCCTCCAACCCTAAAGGAAAGTTGGTTGAAAACTGGGTTGGACCATATGTCATCCGCCGAGTATATGAAGGGGGTGCCTACGTCCTGGTAGATCACAAAGGAGTCGTCCAGTTCTCTCCCCTTAATGGAAAACATATAAAGCTGTACTACATGGCTCAACCGACATTCCCAGAATGACTGAAATCCTCTATCTTTGTCTAGTGACACTCTGCCCTGATCGAGCTACCTCTATCTTGGTCCAATGGCACTCCGCCCTAGTCGAGCTACCCATATCTTGGTCTAGTGGCACTCCGCCCTGATCGAGCTACCTATATCTTGGTCTAGTGGCACTCTGCCCTGATCGAGCTATCTCTATCTTGGTCTAGTGGCACTCCACCCTAATCGAGCTACCTCTATCTTAGTCTAATGGCACGCCACCCTGATCGAGCTACCTCTATCTTGGTCTAGTGGCACTCCTCCCTGATTGAGCTACCCATATATTAGTCTAGTGGCACTCCGCCCTGATCGAGCTATCTCTATCTTGGTCTAGTGGCACTCCGCCCTAATCGAGCTACCTTTATCTTAGTCTAGTGGCACTCCGCCCTGATCGAGCTACCCATATCTTGGTCTAGTGGCACTCCCCCCTGATCGAGCTACCTCTATCTTGGTCTCGTGACACTCCGCCCTGGTCGAGCTACCTCTATCTTGGTCTAGTGGCACTCGGCCCTGGCTGAGCTACCCATATCTTGGTCTAGTGGCACTCCGCCCTGATCGAGCTACCCATATCTTGGTATAGTGGCACTATGCCCTAATCGAGCTACCTTTATCTTGGTCTAGTGACACTCCGCCCTGATCGAGCCACCTCTATCTTGATCTAGTGGCACTCCACCCTGATCGAGCTACCCCTATCTTGGTCTAGTGGCACTCCGCCCTAGCCGAGCTACCCATATCTTAGTCTAGTGGCATTCCACCCTGGCCGAGCTACCTCTATCTTGGTCTAGTGGCATTCCACCCTGGCCGAGCTACCTCTATCTTGGTCTAGTGGCACTCCGCCCTGATAGAGCTATCTCTATCTTGGTCTAGCGGCACTCCGCCCTAACTGAGCTACCTCTATCTTGGTTCAGTGGCACTCCACCCTGACCGAGCTACCCCTATCTTGGTCTAGTGGCACTCCGCCCTAGCCGAGCTACCCCTATCTTGGTCTAGTGGCACTCCGCGCTAGCCGAGCTACCCCTATCTTAGTCTAGTGGCACTCCGTCCTGATCAAGCTACCCATATCTTGGTCTAGTTGCACTCCGCCCCGATTGAGCTACCTCTATCTTGGTCTAGTGGCACTCCACCCTGGTCGAGTTACCTTTATCTTGGTCTAGCAGCACTCTGCCCTGACCGAGCTTTCAGAAGTAAACAACTTCGCCATTCCAGGCCTTATGTCTGAATCGGCAGAAGCTCTTCCTTTGCGTTAGCATTGCCTTCTTGCTAACGAATAAACCAATTTTTGGTGCAAGACTCCATGTCCTAGCTGGCTCTCATACAATATTGCCATTGTGGGCCTTACGTCCGAATTGGTAGAAGCTCTTTCTTTGCATTAGCATTACCTTCTTGCTAACGAATAAACCCATTTTTGGTGCAAGACTCCGTATCCTAGTCAACTTTCATACAATATCGTCATTGCGGGCCTTACGTCCGAATCGGTAGAAGCTCTTTCTTTGTGTTGGCATTACCTTCTTACTAACGAATAAACCTATTTTTGGTGCAAGATCCCGTGTCCTAGCCAACTTTCATACAATATTGCCATTGCGGGCCTTACGTCCGAATCGACAGAAGCTCTTTCTTTGCATTAGCATTACCTTCTTGCTAACGAATAAAGTCATTTTCTGCACAAGACTTCGTGTCCTAGCCAACTTTTATACAATATCACCATCCTTGAACCTTACGTCTGAATCGACAGAAAACTCTCTCCTTGCGCTGGCATTATCCCCTTGCCAATGAATAAACCCCTCCTCATCGGCGCGAGGCCTCACGCCCCAGTCAATGGCTATCCACTGTCGGCGAGGGTCAGATACCACGTCTTGACCTATCGACCATCCCCTCCCAGTTGTTATATAAAAGAAAGGGAAAGAGAAAGGAAAGAAAAATGGGATCACCGCAGTAACGCACCTGCCGGCAACCTCTGCCCAACGCAACACAACCGGGGCCACCACCAATGAGGGAGAAAGGTCTCGACTACGATCCTTGGACCCCATGCCGGCACTCCGATGGCGACAACAACCACCTTCACAGTGCCACTGCCGTGCACCCACACTCTCACGCGAGAAACCAAGCGAAAATCAAACACAAAACCCTATGCCAGCTGTCGAATGTACTAGACCTTATAGACTCTGATCATGGTAATATCTCGAATTCCTATGTACTTCCACAACCATAGATCTGATACAAACTGTAACGACCCAAGATCTGAATACCGAGAATGATCCGATATCATTCGAATCCTGGCCCGCCGCCCACGAGTCGGGGGCTTAGAAGGGCTAAAAGTATAAGTGTGGTGTACATAGAAATAGAAAATAAAGTAAGACAAATCAACAATTAACAAAAATAAACAACAACTACAACGGAGTCTAGTCCAACAGAAGTACAGTCTAAGGTAGGAAAGTGTACCAAATATTGAGTGAACACTCGGCCCGGCGAGCTGGAAGCTAAGAACCTCTACACAGCGCCCTCGAACCTCGAGGAAGAACTACAACACCTGAAAACCAAGGGTGAGCCTCCTATCACTGGCTCAGTAGGAGTCCCGCGGAACCCCAACTGAAAATAATGGCGGCACAAAAAGTAGTAACTATAGCAAGAACAACAGTAACAGCAGGAATAGTAAACACGGTGGCTAGTAAAATATCAGCTCTACAGCTACTCCTACAGTAAAGGAAACTAACATCCCGATCTCCCAGTTAGGGGACCACCAGACCACAAATCGCCCTAGCCATGCTACTAGAAAAACGTCATGACACCTTTGTCGCGGAGGCCTATGCTCACACACGAAGGCCCACACCGAAACTACGCGGTCCGCAAACATGGCCACAACCTCGCCGTTGTTAACTCTACGCCGTCTAGGGAAAATCCCTTGGTGACGCTCACCGAAAATCCTAGACCTCAACTTCGGAGAAACACCCGAAAGCTACACGGGAAACCTCATCTCGCAGATGGGAAATGAAAACCCACAACATGACAACTCACGTCACGTGATGGGAGTACCACCCACCAGAAGCAACGCCAGATGCGTCAACTGACATCTTAGTCCATGCCTCAGGTGTCTCCCTACCACTCCCCAGGCGGAGATTGAGACACCGTATAGTAACCACAGAACAAGGACTAGCTGGGGTCGCACTCATCAGCGCAGATTCCCCGCCCCCAGCCACATGTGCACACACAGACCATGCGCCCTAGGTCAGACCCTCTAGCTGGTTCTTCCCCCGAAGTCCGGACTCAGCCTCCGTGTGGGGGCCCTACGGTAACCAGCCTAACAACTGTCTCACTCAGGTCACGTGCTCACCACTCCCAAGTGGGTCCGCACCCGCGTGCGCAGGAAAGCTACGACTAGTGGGGACTCACTAAACGTGAACACTAAAAATCACACACGCACCCATCGCAAATAACACGGAGTAACATGTGGCTCACAGCCATCAGACTCTGGACAATCCACTAGACCTAATAAACCCAACGATCCTTGAGTCACGAGACTCGGGTCAAGATCGTTGCACGTGACGACACAGCACCGTCAATCTTGCCTAATCCCTAGGTCTGAAATCACGGTGACACGATCTCCAAGGTAGCTCACAAGCCACAGAGTGGATCTCTCATCCACAGGACATACGAAAAATCTTCAGCCCCAAGCTGGTTGACTAGACTCACAGTCCAAGACCATACACATAGCCCACATGGAAACCACATTCCCGAGAATCACACGATGTGCAGGAGTAGCCCTCCGCACTCATGCCGACTCACGGCGACACGATCTAATGCAAACACAAAAGCTCAGAACACGTGGGGTCACTCGGACCCCCAAGACTTACAGGCACGCTAAGCGAGGTAACTCGGTACCTTCGAACATCTAAAAATATGGTCATGGTCCCCGCGGGGTGTCTGGGACACTCACGGGACCAAAGGTCAACCACTGGGTCACAACTGGGTCGACCGGAGACCAACACAACACGAAACGGTCACGACTAGCATGAAAATCACGTAGCGGTCCTCTCTAGACCGCTAGGGAGCCTGGCGGTCTCCTCCGGACCGCAAGGCCCGGCCTAGCGATCCAGCCAAGACCGTAAGGTCGAAGGCAAACCAAACCCCAAGCGGTCACTCCTGGACCGCTTAGTAGGGTGGCGGTCCTCCGCCTGACCGCTAGACGTAGCCTAGCGGTCAGTCACTAGGCTGCTACCCCACTGATCTCAAACGATTCCAAACAGGAAAATGGTCACCCCAGGACCGCAAGACACTTCCTAGCAGTCTTCACCAGATCGCTAAGCCCACCTGGCGGTCCATCGCGAGACCGCACGCCTCGAACCGACATCGGGGACCCCTAGCGGTCTCTAGAGGACCGCCTCACACCCTGGATGAGCGGTTCCGGAAGGGCCGCACAAGGGCATGCGCGGTAAGGCATAGCCCGCTCAAAGGGGGGAATGGATGGTCAAGGGCACGACCGCCCAAGCATGAACGGTCCATGACTGGGCTGCTCAAGTGTCAGAACCAGAGGGGGATAGGCGGTCAGGGCAGGACCGGCCAAGGGGATGTGTGGTCAAACCCTGGGCCACACAAGCCCATGAACCCAAAATAGTTCCTGGTCAAAATGGTCTTGATCGGACCGCCGAATGAAATCAACTAACTACAGTGTCGGTCAAAATGGTCTTGACCAAACCGTCTAACGCAACCAACACTCCACAGTTGACCAAGGGTCAACAAGGATGAACGGTCAGACCCTGGCCACTCAACCCAAACGGACGACAGGCTATTAGAACCTGGCCGCCCAAAGGGGGATAGGCGGACCCTTCCTAGCCGCGCAACCCATGTGCGGTCTATCGTGCGACCGGATAAGCCCCAAAACTCACGAAGATGAACGGCCCGTGGCTGGCCGCCCATGGCAATGAACAGCACCTGGTTTGACCATTCATCCTCACGGTAAACTACCCGTGGGGTTGGCCCAATCTTGGCCTTCCCATGCCCCATTCGTGCCGAAAAGAAGGGGATATAGCCATGGACACACCCACAATCACATGGACTCCGATCGGAGTCAAAACGACGCACGAATCGTAAGAAATGGGTGATTCTAACGAAATCACCCAAAAGGGGTCACCGGACTTCTCGGGCTCCCCACGGTCAAATGGGACCGCCAATCGAGACAAAACTAGTGACTATGGAATGCTGACGTTCCAGGGAGTCCATTGACACTACCCGATCGCAAAATCGTCGTCATTTTTTGACGAAGCCTACGAACCTTGAAAAACTACAATGGGCCAAAACTCGCTCGTTCTTGCACCGTAAAGTGTAAAACTATGAGAAAATGAAGTACACACGCTAGGGAACCATCCCCCTTCCTCCACCAAAGATCTCACTCGCCGAAGTGACTAAACCACATCGAAAACCACCCGGAACACGAATGACGCCTTCTCGGAATCCACCGAGGGATCGCGCCCGCCACGCTCACATCGACGCTCCATCTCGCGAACCGAGCTCCCCAACGTGTCTCCGCCTCAGCCATCTCCACAACGGTGCGTGCCCCACGTTGAACGGGCCAGAGACGAGAGAGAATGGAGAGAGAGAATGAATGGTTGAAAATGAGCAGGAGAGATAGTGAGGTGGTTTAAACAGAAGAAAATCTGATTTTCCCAAAAAATATCAAAAATATAAAATTACATTTTCACGATCCTCGAAACGCACCGATCGCAACGGTACCAGTCACGCCTGGGTGAACGACCCGGTTCACCCACAGTGGAGTTCCGCAAGATTTGTTGAAACTCGAGTCGAAAATGGAAAAATGTATGGAAAAGGATGCGAAAAGTCTCCGGGCCTCCGAAACAACTCCAGATCGCGCCAATCCGAACACAAAAGATGTCCGGAATGTAATTCTAGGCACGACGGAGTCGGACACTCTGAGAAAATAGATTCGGGACCCAAAAATAGGATCCGATAAGACCCAATAAGGATTTGGGGCATCACAGCCCTCCCCCCTTAAAAGAATTTCATCCTCGAAATTCAGGACAAGCACCAAGCGATAGGGGAGAACGCTGGAACCAACTAACAACACCGTCAGGGCCCCAACCAATCCTCGAAACTCGTAAAAATCATGAAAACACGATCCTAAGGGACGCGGTAAGACAATGATCATGGACGCCGCCTCGCTCACAACCCAAAACACATCGAGCAGCAGAGCAGGCACATGCAAGAGGGCACACGTCTGGCATCACCTCAGCCAATCATGAAAACCAACCACGACACCGCAGACACCACCACGCTCGTCGGGAAAACACACTCCTCGCCATGAAGACCAATACCACTGGTCAACGCCCACTCTCAGCGGACCAACCAAACGCCAGCTTCACAGCTCACTGACCGATTTCACACCCTGCACCAAGGGCAACCAACACTGAGCTTCCACCAGCTCACACCCGGCAAGCCAGATGCTGACAACAGCACCGGACCACTCTGCCAGAAGATAACTTCTAACAAACCCCAGATCCAATCTGGGAAAAGTACACCTCATAATCAGCCACCCAAGGCCTCGTTGGTGCACGGCTCACGCCACTCTCGAGCCCCAACAACCAGCATCTTCTGTCTGTGAAAGACCATCCACGGGTCACCAGATACGCATCAACGGGAAACCTCCACCGGCCTAATAGGCATGCTCCAAATCACGATAGGCCATCCGCTGACTCTCCCACAGACCATTACCGCATCTCAAGCCAGATCTCTCTTGGACACCGCATCCGATCTCAAGCCTCACGCCAACTCTACCCTCTCAGGGGAGCACGGTGAAACCACATGACAGGATCCCTCCTCGGTCCTCACGTCACTCGACTCTATATTAACCTCTTAACACCCTTCTCCCCTCATTCGATCATTCTCTCCCTCTCTCTTCTCTCGTTTATCTCCTTCTCTCCACCCGTTCTCCAGGCAGCTGATGGAGGATGGCGTGGATGAGGATAGGGCGATGTGGGTGGCGAGCGGTCAAGTACGGAAGTGAGGAATGGAGACGGTGGCATAGTGAAGCTCGTTCGCAGGTTTGAGAAGTCGACAGTTGTTCAAGGCACAATTTCACATGGAATTGGTGTCTCTGGGGTGGGAAATCATCGTGAGAGGTTGGAAGATGGATCCTTGGCCCTTACATTCCATTTTCCCATGATTTTTAGGCTGTGGTGAGGCCGAAAGTGGATTTTCCTTCATGTCGAGGTAAAAATCATGTATTTGGGGTGAGCGACAGATTCATCGATTCGACCAATTTTTTATGGTTTAAATGTGGCCTCTCGGTAGCTTAGAGGTTGGAGAATGGTTCCCCCATGCTTTCCCCATCACTCGGGGTGACTGGAACGTGGATTAGGGCCCCTCAGATGGGGTTTCACTATTGAGTCGCCAGATTCGGTCGACTGGTTGGGCATTCGCCACGGTGGGCAATCTGCCTTGGTTTGGTTGACCAACCCAACCGGTCGATCAACCTAGGCTAGTGGAGTGATTGGATGTGGACCAGTTGACCGACCTAGTGGGCCGGTTGATCGACCCATTGTATAGGTCGACTGACCCAATGGGCTGGTCGATCGAAATCTAGTTTTTCACCTGTTTTGGCTACCGGTCAACCCAGTTGAGACCCATTGGGTAGCAGTTCTTGAAGGTCCGAACAAGTCCATATAGATTAGTTCAAGCGGTTTGGATGATATACTTTCAGTTCTACTGGAGAATGATTTCCTAGTCTATTTTCCTAGGGTGCATGCCTCACAAATTTTGTTATTTTGTTTAAATTTAAGTTCAGGCAGTCTTTTCACTATAGAATGTTTCAAGAGTTTGTGTAGTACATTATAGCTAGCATGTCCTAGTCTACGATGCCACAAACATGCTAATTCAGACTTAGGTGCAGCAAGACAAAGATTTATGTGAGCAGGGTCATCTAAGTCAATCATATACACATTGTTGACTCTTTTACCAGAAAACTTAGTTTCTTTTGAATTAGGGTGCAAGATCCTACATTCATTGGAGTAAAAAACTATAGTGTGACCCTTGTCATAGAGTTGACTAATACTTAGCAAGTTGTATTCCAGAACATCAACAAGCAAAACATTATCAATTGAGTTGGAGGGATTCTTACCAACTTTACACGTACCAATTATTCTTCCTTTGTTGTTCCCTCCAAAAGTAACATGACCAACTTTTTTCTCCACCAAGAGACAGAATTTGGTTCTGTCCCCAGTCATGTGTCTTGAGCAGCCACTATCAAGGTACCATCGATTGTGCACGACTGCAAGACACTCCTGCATAAGGAATTAAGTGACAATGTTTGGAACCCAAGTACAATTGGGTCCCAATAATCTCCTCATCTCACTAAAACAAGATAGCATTGACTTTGAAATCCAATTTTTCTTAACATTCTTGTTTTCCTTTTGGTGGGAAGTTCTGATTCCTCTTTATTTTGTTGTCAGTTCTTTTCTCCCTTTTAACAGCTTGGGCTTTGTAAGCTTTAGGGATGTTGGAAGAGGATTGATTCTTAGATCATCTGTTCTGGTTGGTTGGTCGGGAGTGGTAGAAGGTGTCATACTTCCTAGGGAATTGAGGTTGGCTAAACCATGGACTTTAAGGCTCATAGCTACCCCAGACCCATGATGGTGTCGACCTGTAGGAGGTGAAGTGTCAACCTGTCCTATGTTTTGACCACTCATTCTGGCTTCTGTTTCTAAGGGGTGTCGACCTCCTGTGGTTTATATGTTGACCTGTCTCCTGCTCAACCCATCTATATCGGTCTCTGGAAGCTGTGGGTGTAGTCTCTCTATACCCTCCGTGTCGGCCTGTCTGAGTGTGCTTAGTGTACATTCTACTAGCTTACCAGGATGGTGCCGACCTGTCCTGGGCATAGTCCCGACCTGTGTCTTGGTTGAAACTCCTTCTACCTTTGGGATGTGCAGACCTGGAGTTAGGTTGGTGTCGGCCTGTTTGGAGCTTTTGGCGAACCTTCTTTGGTTTTTCTATATTTTTCTTAATTGGCTCTCCCACTTGCTCTTTTCCTTTGTTTTTATTTTTTTCTTAATTTTGGCCAAGATTTGATTTGGACGTGGATGCATCGGAGGATGATACAAAAGTTACAGTTTTTGATCCAAAGGCCTTTTTCTTAGTGGGTTCATATCCAAGCTGTGACGACCGAGACTCCAGATACCGGGTAAACCCGATACCACTTGGAACCTGTGAAGCCTCCCAAGAGCAGTAAAGCTCCGAAGGGATAAAAAGGTTTGTGTGGAGTACATTGAAGTTCCAGATAAAGCAGTAAGTAATAATATTTCCACCATGTCTATTTATTGCGCACTCTGTCATTGTTGAAATTCTTAGTGCTCTGATTGACATGAATGATAATAAATCGTCACGTCCTCCGGGTTCCTTCCGTGCTCGGGGCGTGACAGTTTTTGTGGTATCAGAGCTTAGGATTTCAAATTCCTAGGTAATCTCAAGTCCAAGGATAGGTCAACTCTTAAACCCTTGAGATTGGGTAGAGCCAAGGGAATTTAGTTATAGTAGGACATCCTATTCTGACATATGTCCTATCTATTAAAGGTACGTCCAACCTTGTGAATAACAATACGAACTAATTAAAATTTAAATCTATGTAGGATTATGGCTGCGGAACGTGCTCAATGGAGTGAGATGCAGCGCACGGTCCAAAACTTTACCCAAGCGCTACAACAAATAGTGTAGGGCGGAGCCAACCGTGGAGCGGGAGATCTCCACGAGGGATTCAGGAATATGAACCCGCCGAAGTTCACCGGCTCTTCCGCTGAAAACTGGTTAAAGGAGATAGAAAGAATATTCCGTGTCATGCAGTGCACGGATGATGAGAAGGTCCTACTAGCTATGTTCCAGCTGGAACGAGATGCAAGGTGCTGGTGGGTGTCGGTAGAAGCCACTTTGATGGGAGACGACATCACCTTGGCCAACTTTGTTGGCCATTTCAATAATAAGTATTTCTCCAACCACGTCCATGAGAAAAAGGCCACGAAATTTGTAGCTCTGAAGTAGCGAACCCTGACTGTGGCCGAGTATGAAGCCCAATTCTCAAATCTATCAAAACACACACGTCACCTGGTGTGTACAGAGTAGATGAAGGCACGACGTTTCTTAAATGGGCTTCGGCCCCAGTTTATTACCCAATTGGCCCCGATGGATATCCAAATATATCTAGAAATAGTCCATCGTGCCCAACTGCTTGAAGACGTCACGAAATTGTCTGATAAGATCCGTGGTAAGGGCAAGAAGGGGACCGTTACAGGCTCCAACAATTTCAAGCCTTCTTTCAACAAGAAGCGATCCAATGGTGGAGGAGAGCCCTCCAAGGATAAGAAGCCCAAACAGAACAACAAGCCGTTCTCCGTCACTGCGCCAACCAAGGAGAACTGTAAATATTATGACAAGCCCGGCCATAAGGCCGATGAATGTTAGAGAAAATTGGGAGCGTGCCTCCATTGTGGAAGTCGGGAGCACAGGATTCCTGACTGTCCTTTGCTAAATGAACAAACTGAACAAGTGACAAAGGAAGAAAAGCACCCGGTGAAGAAGCAAGGCCGTCTCCAAGCTCTTCAGGAGACAGAATCAATATAGGGCAGATTGGTGGGAGGTACCTTATCTATATGTTCCAAGTCTGCTCAAGTTTTGTTTGATACTGGTGCAACTCATTCCTTTGTTTCAAAGAAATTTGCTGCATCATTCTCTATGGAACCACAGTGGATGAACTTAGTAATTTTCACTCCGTTAGGAAATGAGTTTGATGTCACATTCTATTACCCAAATTGTAAGGTCATGGTTAGAGGCCACAATGTACTTGCTACCCTGATATGTTTAGACCTACAAGGGTATGATGTCATTCTAGGTGCTGATTGGCTATCCACCCATCAGGAAACTATTGACTACCAGAATGGGAAAGTCACCTTTGTAGACTACCTGGAGTTAACCTACATTACTCCTCGGAAGAGATCCCCAGTTATCTCAGCCCGCCAAGCCCAGAAGCTTATCAACAAGGGATGCGAGGCATTCTTAGCATTTGTAAAGTCTACGGAAGCTAAGGAGGCTAGATGAGAAGACATCCAAGTCGTTCGGGAGTTTCCCAACATTTTTAAAGAAGACTTGCCTAGTTTACCACTAGAGAGGGAAGTCTCATTCACCATAGATCTTGTTCCTGATGCCAGACCTGTCTCCAAAGCACCCTACAGGATGTCCCCCGCAGAACTGAAAGAATTGAAGGAGCAACTCATGGAATTATTGAAGAAGGGTTTCATCAGACCGAGCACTTCCCCATGGGGAGCACCAGTGCTATTTGTCAAGAAGAAAGATGGATCGATGAGGTTGTGCATTGATTATCGACAGTTGAACCACCTCACCATCAAAAATAAGTATCCACTGCCAAGGATTGATGAACTCTTTGATCAGATCTCTGGGGAAAGATATTTCTCGACGATTGATCTTCAATCGGGTTATCACCAATTGAGGATCAAGGACGAGGATATTCACAAAACTACATTTCGAAGTAGGGACGGGCATTATGAATTTACTGTTATGCCTTTTGGACTAACAAATGTCCCTCAAACTTTTATGCAGCTTATGAATAGCATATTTAGACCACATCTGGACAAATTTGTCATGGTTTTTATTGATGACATCTTGATATATTCTAAGTCTAAAGAGGAGCATGAAGTACATCTAAGGATAGCATTACAGATTTTGAGAGAAAATCAATTGTATGCTAAATTTAGCAAGAAGATCACAGCAAGCAGTGCATTGAATGTTATGGGATATGGTCACCTTCCTCTTGTTGACTACCACCATTACACATGATGTTTGCACAAGAAGACTTTCTAGCTCTCACCTCCTGGCGCACGCTTCAAGGGAGTTTTGGAAGGAATATGTTACTGATCCACAGGTCCAACAGAAGACTTCTTGGCGTGCAATATTCCCAGGCTCTTCAACTGGCCTTCTTATTTATACCAAACTTCCTCAACTGAAGAAGGTGCTGTAGCTGCCATCCACCAAGTGCCACACTTTAGAGCATCCACCAAGAACATCCCTAAGTAGCGTGAGAGCAGCTAAACGCCTGTTGACCTCAATCCAGCGTTGCTAGAGATGAAAAATAAGAGAAGCCTTGAGAGAAGAAGAGGGAGCAGTCTTGAGAAAGAAGACAATCCTTCAATCTACAGGTGCTTGAAGAAAAGGATCCTTGGATCTAATCTTGTAGCTGCACTCACCAGCTCCCATATCTTGATCTATTCTTTCAACTGGTGTCTATATTGTCACTATTGTTTCTCCACTGTACTTGCAGTATTCCATTTCTTCTAGTTTCCGTTCGTCTATCACCTATTCATCTTGTTGTTCGGATCCCCTGTTAAGGGACCGGGTTCCCTCTGTAGTTTCAGAGGAAGAGAGGATCAGATCCTCTGCGTGTATAGCAAGTTGTTAGTCAGTAGAAAGAAAGCTATGTTGCTCAGTTGTGTAAGCAAGCTGTGTTGCTCAGTGGATCAAGCTGTGTGTCAGCCGACAAGCCTCATCGGGTTTGGTGAGGGGTGGACGTAGGTTGTGAGTTAACAACCGAACCACCGTAAAATCCTTGTATTGTGGGTTGTATACCTTGTGGGATTGTTCCATATCTTCTATCCCTCTTTCATAGGTCTGTGTGCTACTTATATTATTTATTCTCTCTGTATACTCAAGAGTTCGACTTGCACAAATTGTTTCATCTTGATCCCCTTGCTATCATAGCTAACGTATATCTTCTAAGGTGTCTGTAGCACCCTTGCTCACAGGCACTTGGAAGCATCCTCCAAGCAAAGGGTTTATCACCTTGTGTGAGCAGCTTTCTCCCCTGTGTCCTTAACTGCATTAGCTCCTTAGGTTGCCTGCTGCACCCTTGCAAACAGGGACCAAGGTGAAAGCTTTGCCAAGGGAATTCGCCTTGCTGCACACTCATGCACCCTAGCTGATCATCACAGCTCTCACACCTTAGCTAGTCATTTCACACTTAGCTATTCTGTTTCAAGATCTCTATGGGTCATTGTATAACATCTCATTTGGATCTTAGTTGCTAGTGATGTAGTGTCGACCTCTTCCTAGAGGAGAGTCGACCTGTCTAGATTGGGCATCAGGTTTTAATGCTCTTTCTTGTGCCATTCGTATCTTTTCCGCTGCTCCGTGTGCCTTAGTGTTTTATTGGTTTAAAGGAGTGGTTAATGCTCAGTTTCTCAAATAGATTTTAAATCGACCATAGTTTGTCACCAGATCTATTCAACCCCCCCTTCTACATCCGGTTGCACCACTCGGGACTTAACTCATGGCACCAGTTCATTCCAACACTTGGTATCTTAGCCACACTACATTGGTACCAGAGCGTGCCATTGGATACAACACTTGGTATCATTGCATACCATTGTTTCTAACAGACTAAGCATGCATTTTTCCATGAAGAGCATTGCAAGTAAACATCAAAAATATTGTTATGCACATTAAGACATAGTTGAATCAATTTCATAAGAATAAGAATGAGTCATAGTTGGATATCATCAAAAAAATAGAATCATACATGTTCCACACATGCACAAGAAGGTTGAGTTCCCAGCCCCTCCACGCATGATCCTATTGTACTGATGCTGCTTCAAAAATATCAACAGGAAGTTGAAGTGTTGAAAAGACAACTGAATGAGAAAAATACTGACACTTCAACATCAAAGTAGGTTAAAGTCCCATCTAAAATGCCATGGGGAAGTCCTGATGTGCTTGAGGCTACACCGTAGATAATAGTAGCGCAGCCAGCACCCAGTTACATCGAGGGCATTCCTCCCTATCAACCACAACCTACAGCTCTGGTACAACCTCCAACTCCTCAGTACCAAGGGACTACCACCTTGCCTCAAGCGGTAGTACTGATGACATAGTAATTGCAGCAATCTCCACTCTATCCAAGCCTGGTTGGCCTGGTCATGATAAACAAGCTAATGATGGAGTGGATGGTTGAGACGAAGCTGGTAGAAAGAGGTAGTGTTGATTACGCCTCTTTTGATGTCTACAAAGTACCATACCCAACTTATCACGCTATCAAAAGACTACTATCCTACATCAATAAGCCACTAAAATTTGACAAATTCGACAGGCAATGGTCGCCGAAGGAACATGTAGCCAACTACATCAATGTGATGGGCGATTTGGCAATTGACGAATTCTACTTGCTGAAGTTCTTGGGGTCCTCGCTTACGGGATTCACTTTTGAATAGTGTTCAAAGTTACCAGCTAGGTCTATCATTGATTGGCCGGATATGTAGTGAAAGTTCAAAGAAAGATTCTACGTCGCTAAGGAAGAAGTGACAGTGGCCAAACTATATGCATCCAGACAAAGAGATGATGAAATAGCCTTGGACTATATCAAGAGGTGGAGGAACCTAAGCATGAGGTGTAGGCATCCTCCACATCAAGAAAATGCAGTACAAATCTGAAGAGGGAAATCCTAGAAAGGACAATCAGAATCAAAGTCAGGTCTTTTGACTAGCTGAATAATGTTGTGGTAGAAATTGAGACCTTCCTTTCAAGATATCCCTTTTCCCCTATAATCCCAAGCTAGAAAGTTAGGCGAACTGATAAATGGTCGGCATTTAAAGCAGTTCACATTGTTGGCTTGAAGGTGAAAAAAGGCAAAGGGGTAGCTAACCCTCCTACCAAACTCGCTAAACATCTATAGGGTTCTTCCCTATAGAATAAGATGAAGAAGCTCTACGCCTTCCCTAGAGATAGGACTTGAGCCCTGTTCGAGTGGGCCATTAAATATAATAAGGTCACTCTACCAAAATCGAAAAGGCCAAATGATGTCGAAACAAGGTATAATCCCCACTTCTGCCTTTATCATCAAATGCTCGAGCACACTATCAAGGATTGTCATATATTCAAAGACATAATCCAAGGACTAATCAAAACAGGGAGTTACAAATGGGGAATTATAGGGTTGATCCCCCACGCCCCCATGAAATGCCCACTTTGGGGACAACAGTGAATATGATATCGTTATACCAACAATTGCTTAAAGTGCTGTCAGAAGACCCGCTACGGGGGCAAATGCCAACCACGAAGGGGAAGAAAAAGAAGAAGTAAAAGAATAAAAGGATGGGCATTGCTCTATCTTGTGATACACTATTAGCCTTGGCCAACATGACCCAGGCTTCTGAGGAAGAAGATGAAGAAATATGCTTCATGCTGACGAGGGCAAATCAAACTGAAGCTTATATCTCCCACCATGCTACCAAGTCCAGGAGAAGGTGGGGATGCCCTCCACGAGCTAATGAAGAGGTGCAGTATCATAATTCTCCTCCACGTGAGGGCATGAGGTTGAGAACATTAGTCTCTGAGGAACTAGATGCAACTGGCGATGATAATGGGATGCCACTTGTCCCACCCGAAATCAAGATGGAAGGCAGCATTCTTGGCTCCTCCCAACATGACCTTACTTTGATGGCATTACTATGTGAAAAGCAACAAGAAATTGAGATGCTGAAAAGAAGATTATGTAAAATGGATATACATCCATCTACATTCAGGTGAGTAGGACTCTTATCTGAGACCTCACAAGGTGATGCTGAGCCACTTGAAGCCTCACCACAGTTGGGCATGCCCCGAACAGCACCTGACCATGTAGGGGGCATTCTCAGTCAGTAACTATAGCATGTAGTCTTGACATGTCCCTCAGCCTCCCAGACATGTCAAGGGACTATCACGACACCTCAGGTAGTGGCGCTAACAAACCCACAAATACAACCAACTTGTTTACACCCAAGCCTGACAGTTTCGACAATGATGGACAAGCTAAGGATGGAACAAACAGTTGAGACGAAGTTGGCCGAGGGGGAAGTCACCGAGACAGAATTGCACGTAGCCAAGCAAAAAGATGATGAGTCCGCTCTAGACTGTATCAGACGATGAAGAAATCTTAGTATGAGATGCAGGCATCCACCAAACCATGATGATGCTGTTCAAATCTGTAAACGAAATTTGAAGAAGGAGATCCTACAAAGGGTGATTGGCCTTAAAGTCAAATCCTTTGATCAGTTGAATAATGTTTTAGTTGATATTGAAGCCTTCTTGGCAAAGTATTATCTGACTATTGCTGCCTCAAGTCAGAAGAATAAACCAGCTGGCGAGTGGCTGGTGCAAAAAGAAATTCGCGTCACTGATTTTAAAGCCTTCGAGCAGCAAAGGAAGAAAGCGAAAGAGGTAGCTAGCCCTTCTTCCCCCAAGCCTACCAAGCAAGAATCCTCAATGAGAGATAAGATGAAGAAACCATATTCCTTTCCGAAAGATAAGACTAGGATTCTCTTTGAGTGAGCCCGTAAATATGGTAAGATTGTCCTCCCGGAGCCCAAAAGGCCGCATAATATCAGAAAGAGGAACAATCCCCAATTCTACCCATATCATCAAATGATGGGGCATTCCATTGAGGCCTGCTATGTGTTTAAGGATATCATCGAAAGTCTGATCAAGAAGAGTTAATTACAAATAGGCGAGTACATGGTGGACCCACTGCTCCCTCATCAAATGCCTATCTTAAAGATAATGGCCAACATGTCTTCACTATATCAGCTACTTTTCGAAGACATAATGGAAGCCAGCATCTAGCATTCCTATGATGCTTGTATATTAATACCTTCCAAAGAGTAGGTAAACTAGAGGGTAATGCAAAAAGGGGATGCAAAGGCCCACACCTAGTTCTGGCTCAGTTGTCGACATCTATGGCATCATGCCTTGGTGAATGCTATTGGCTATAACCCCTATCAGGCACAGGGCAACCCCTCAGACAGTTATAAAAAGATCTACCACCAATGAGAAAGGGCAACTATCACTATCAATGCATAAAGAAGTGGGCCCAACAGTGCCACGACTACAAGTAATTATAGACGGGTTAGATGAATATGAACAACCCAAATTGTGGCCCGTGTAGCTGAAAGACTATGTGCTCTAAAGGGCATTTTGGGCTCCTTGAGTTATGGCAGGTAGTCGGAAAAGAAAGACAAGATGTAAACGGTGGAGGGTGACAAATGTATGAAATTCGGTGACAGGTAGGTCTTTAAGAGTGACAAATAGGTAGATAAGCGTGACAAATAAATAGGTCGATAAGGGGGGCAAATAGCTATGTAAGGGAGATAAAGAACCCCCTACCTTTAACTTGTCGTCCTGAAGTGGAGCCCTTAGAAACCCTAGGTTCCTCAGACATTTCTTCTTCGGCCGTAGGAACCATAGCTTCCTAAGATGCAGGTTGGACATCCAATTTACTGCGGACGAAGCATTGCATGGGTATCTCCTTCGGCTCCATGGCTGTCAGTGATGAAAGAGTAGTGACAACTGAGGATGACCACACAGCAAATGACGGATAGCTCGCAAATTGCTTGTAGGGGAGATGAATAGTGTCACGAGGAAGAGGAGACGCTAAGCACGATGGAGAGATGAACTGCCTTTTGGTAGGTTTGTTAAGAACCAAGACATGGTGGGAAGGGTAAATAAGGAATTATGGATTTTTAATTTTGAGGTCCAATTTGGCGTCATCATTTTTGTTGATGTGGACTGCGACGTTGGATCGACGGCAATACGTGAACACACGCCCGTGTGGTCGACGTGTCTCATTTTTCACGTGGACCAATTAGAGCTCAAGGGCAACAAATGTGTCTACACAGGTGACAAATGGGTTAGCAAGGGTAAAAAATACCCTGCTAACGGTCACAAATAGGGCTCAATAGAGACAAGGCCGACGCGCTGCTTTCAAGGCAGTGTGAGATTAAGCGCGATGACTTCTAGACTTAGTGGTGACAATTAGGTGAGTATAGGTGACAAATGCTTAATTAGAGTAATAAATAACTTCACATTGGTAACAAATGAGAAGGAAGCTGAAGGTGAAGAAGAACAGAAGAAAGAGGAACTGGAGGAGAGAGAGACGTGCTCACTAGAAGACAAAGGACCTACAATGCTCACCAGATGACAAATGTGAACTGTGATCCCAAGGGATCTAAAGTAATCTAAAGAACAAGCGAGGACTGACCACAGTCGTCAAAGTCAATGCGAGGACAAGGAAGGTTGCAGTCAACTTATAATATGTTGACCTAAGTCACCAATACTCCAGGCAAACTCAATAGTCAAAGTCAAGCTTTTGCAACTTCTGAAGTCCAGTCAAAGCCCGATCATGCTTCGGCCAGCGATAGTGGACACAGAAAATGACAAAAGAGGAAGAACAATAGAAGAGGACAAAGGTAACAAATACTCTCCTAACGGTGACAAATGAAGCTTCAGCGGTGACAAAGAGATATATAAGGGTGATAAATGGATTTAAGGTGATGGTTCCAGCTTTGAGTGTGAAAAGAGTCGAAGGCAACGGCTTCAAAAAATAAGGCAAACAAATATCTTCATAGCATTGACAAATATGAGTTAAGGCCAATAAATAGAACATCAAGGGTGAGAAATGCTCAACAGTAATGAAAGAAGCACTCGTGTCCATAGTTCTCACATGAGAAGTCTAAGGCGACGGCTGGTTGTGAATAAGGGTGACAAATGTGTCTCTAACGGTGTAAAATATGCATTTGGGCTGAATAATATCCCTATAGGGTGAGAAATAGCTATAAGTGTGTGTACAACTTGCTTCTCTCTAGAATTAGAAGTGTGTGGTAATGTTTATGTCCTAACAAAATGCTATGCAAAACTTTACATAACTACATAACTACATGACATGTATGACTCTTGACTACAAACTCATATGATTGGTCTTCCCTGACTCTACCTCTTTGATTGTTTCAGGTCTGACAGCTTTGACTTTTTCTTTGACTTCCTCTTTGACTCTGTATGACTCGGACTCATTTTCTTCTCCCCCTTTGCCATTAGTAAAAAAATGAGGGGATCTGTGACAACATCCCTAATTATCACTCTCCAAGTGTGTCATCAGTCTGAGTGGATGCATCTTGTGTAGGAGGACTGTGAGTAGGGAGTGTAGCATGCTGAAGTGAGGCCAGTTGTTCTTCTGCATTTTGATTGACCCTTTGAGCAGCTGTTTTGAGGTTTCTATCAGTGGAGAAATGCCTTTCAAGTAGAGCATCATGAAATAACTCCATTTTAGCACTGAGCACAGTTGTATGATGACAGATCATATCAGCAATATGGGTTAGTTGTGCATCATACTGAGTAGCCTCGATAGGATGTTGAGAGGATGACTCTGGAGCACACCAGGCGACCATTTGTCTCCTTGGTCTTCAAAAGCTGGCTGAGGGTAATGATCCTTGAATACTTCAACCATGTATTTAATGTCATCTGTAATCATCTGTAATTTGTTTGTCATATGATCATAATTCCTGACAAGATGATTGTTCTATTCTTCGGTTTCATGAAAATATTCTACAGCTATGAATAACTTGTCATCGTGACGGTTGAATATGTCAGTCAACTTGCCAATCTAATTTCTAGCAACTCCAAGGACTCCTTGAATATCTTGGACTAGTTTGTGAAAATTTGAAGGTGCAAACAACACAATGACTTATAGTGTTAGCCATTTTCAAAACCATGATATACAAATTACCACAGGGGCACAGCAGTCCAAACTGGATCACCCTAGATGATAGTGGTTCCTTAACCATTGTGATCCCACGTTTCCCTCGCAGGGACGATCATTGGGCTAGAGAGAGTTTCTTGTTGAGAGATGCCTCCACTTGGAGGAATGCCAAGGAGGTCAGCCGCCCGACTTACATTTAGTGTGTAAGTGCTGGTCGCACTCGAGTCAGTCATAGGTCCTAGCCCTATCGTGTCCTATCTCGCATCAAATTGGTATCAGAGGGTGGTTTGTGTTTAGGGTAGTCTTGTCTTAGATTTTACATTGCATTCCTATATCCAGTATATTAAAAGGTGTTACTGGAAAGATAGGTTATGCCTATTTGGAAGGTAGCAACCTTGCGTGAGTTGGATCTTAAGATTAATATCTCTGCCACGTACTGGATATTGGTTGAGTCTAGGTTCTTCATTTCACATTAGTCAGTGCATTCCAACCTCTGTGTCATTGCGTGCCCACCCGAGGAGGTACCTAGTATCATCGCCCTGCGTCCATGGCGGACCCACGGGATGCCGCCCCTGGAGACCTACGAACCTTGCATGAGACGATGATGGCCCTCATGGCCCGGTTCGATCAGTCCAAGGCAAGCTTTAGGAGTTTCTCTGATCGTATGGATGGTCGCCTTAGGGCCATGGAGGAACGCATGGAGTCATCTGACAGATTTATCCAAGATCTGATCGGACAGTTGGATAGAATGTCACATGGGGATCCGCTTGGGGTGACCCAGGCACCACCCGCACCTGCTCCCGTTGTCCAGGGCCAATCCGCACGTGCTCCTCAGCCCGCCCCTCACCGGGCCATCAAACTGTAGCTTCGTGACCTTGGTCTTGAGGACTATGGGTTCGATAATGCTAATGAGGGTATGGTCGGCATTGTCATAGCTTTCATTAGCAGAGAGAGGAGGAGGACGATAGAGTCCTTAGGACCGTGTGAGCAGACCCTCCCACTTTTGACAGGTCCTTGGACTCGAAGGTCTATCTCAATTAGGAGGCCGACATGCACTGGTACTTCGAGTGATTTGAGGTGATAGACCACCGGAGAGTCAAGTTCGCTAAGATGAAGCTGTTAGGGCAAGTGTAAACTTACTGGAGGAATGTGGAGAGCTTGCTATTTCAGCGTCAGGAGCCCCAGGTTGAGTCTTGGGATGAGATGAAGGTGAATCTTAGGCATAAGTACCTTCCTGCCACATACCATCAGAGGCTTATTGATAGGTGGCAGAATCTCAGCCAAGGGGATCGGTCCGTATTTGAGTACATCATGGAGTTCGATGAGTATTTTTTGCGATGTGGCGTCTCAGAGGAGAGCACCATGCCTGTTTCTCACTTCCGTCATGGTCTGCGGCCCCACTTTCAGTATGAGCTTTTTCGTCTCAATGTGACCACCCTGGAGGCTGCATATCAAGTCGCTCTTGAGTTGGAGCAATTTGAGTCAGAGTTCACTCCCGTCTAGCGTCTGGGTACCACCTATCAGCGTGGGTCTGACTCTCGTACCACACCTAGTTCTTATAGCTGGTGGCCAGTGGCTTGTCCCCCTGAACCCCCTCACTAGGACTCCATTGCTCCTAGGCTTCACACTCTCCCTCCAAGGCATCCTCCCCCTCGCCAGTAGGCACCATTCCCTGCCCTGCACCCTCAACAGCCCCCGTTGCATGCCCAACCCCAGCTCCCACCACCCCCAGCCCACCGAGAGCACAAGGGAAAGGGGCTGATGACCGGTGGAGCAACTTCAAGCACAGTGGCGTGTGACCAGTGCTACAGGTGTGGTGGATTTGGCCATTATGAGGGCAAGTGTCCCACTTGAGAATCACTTCTGATAGCAGACACGCCTGCCCATGACCCCATGCCTGAGTTGGTGCCGATCAGCTATGAGCTAGACCAGGATTTAGCTAAAGAGTTTTTTGATGAGATATTGGAGGGAGAGCAACCTAACATCCCGGGTACCTAGTACCAGGACGATGTGCAGTTGGGTGTAGTCAGGCGCATCCTGACCCAGCCTCAGGTGAGCGGTTACTGACGTCATACCACCATCTTTCACACATTTTGTAGGCTGGGAGGAAAAGCCTGTAAGGTGATTATAGATATTAGGTGTTGCATCAACGCTATCTCGACGGGCACTGTTAGACGCCTTGCTTTGATGCCCGTGGATCACCCCGCACCTTACAGAGTATCTTGGGTGGATTCCACTTCTATCCTGGTCAGACTGCGATGTCTGGTGCCATTGCAGTTCTAGGCTTTGTTGGAACTGAAGGACACAGATCCAGAGGGGGGGTGAATAGATCAATCCCAAATTAAAATTACAGCAGTTAAAATAGTGTGAAATTAAAACAAACTACTCTAAGTCAATCAAGAGATATAAGCTTCAAAACAAATTGTTAACACAGTGTGGCAGATAGCAAGAGAGAGAGCTCCAAACACAGGTAAAGATGAATGAGTTTCAAATTGATCAATAGTAATGGTAGAGTATAACAAGCTATTGCAATTCACATCAATAATTAGTCAGACATCCAGGTACAGTACTTGGCGGGGGTTCTCCTCACGCAAGAGGTGGAATTCCAGATAGGCGTAACCTATCCTTCCAGCCACGCCTTTTTATATACCTACTGGATGAGAGACTTAAGCATGGATAACAGATGAACAATTTAGATATTGAAAAGCATGCGTGCCTTGAGTGTTCCTATGCATTCATCTAATCAATGAGCAAGTTGGAATTGTAAACACGCAGGGCGTAAAATCAATCACACAGGATAGTGGTTTTTAGGTGGTTTGATTTTCACCTACATCCACCCCACACTCAGGCCAAAGTGTGGCTTACTGCTGACTCACAGCTTGAACACTGCTGATCCATAGCTTTGGGGATAAAAGCCTTACACACCGCTGAGCCTCACTGGTTGCTAACTGAGGAACACCCTCGCCTGCTGAGCACCATAGCTTGCTCCGTTGGTTCACAGCTTACAATGAAATTCAAAGCGAAAATGAAGAATCTGAAGAAAGTAGAAACATGAAGGAATAATGTAGCTCTCAATAGAGCAATCTGACTCTGGATCTAATCCAGAAGTCAGAATATAGCACTCTCGCCCAAACTCTTCTTCTTCCTCTCAGACTATCTTCGACACTCTATTTTTCTAAGAATTGACTCTCTTTTTTTCTCTCGCTCTCTTACTCTCTCTTCTCCTCTTCTATTCTTGTTCTACACACCTCTCTAATCTTCTACACTTCTTCTCTTTGATATTGATCGAAGGAGAGCCTTTTTATAGAGCTTCAGTCTTGGGGTCCCATGGGCTCACGCTTCGGGCATGTGGAAAGCTCGTTCCCGCTAGGAGGATTCTGGAAAAACCTTTCCACGTGTCAGGTGCAGATGATACGATGATCCATGTGGTAGAATATCAAAATGGTATTCACCTTAGATCACGTGCCAATCATTGGTTCACATAATCCTCACGAGCTCATCCTTCGGGCGTGACTAAAATCTTCACGTGAGAGTTGATGTCGTCAGCATCTTATGTCTTCCAGGTGTTTGACCAATTAACCTGGGTTGTTAAGGAAGGAGACATCAGTCATAATCAAATGATAATCTTCATATTATGTATCTCAATCAGATTTATGTCAATAGAATAAGCAAGTAATCAGCAATGCTTAATTGAGATGCCATAGACTGTAGGAATAACTCATGCGATATAAATTGAAAGGAATCATAAGTCTTAATGCATTATAGGTAGACCTTCATGAAGGTGTTTTGACCTGTCTCAATGGTGAATGCACAATGCTCATCGACCTTGATAGGGATGCTTTCTAGTGCTTAGACTTAATGCTGCAAGAGTTAATCAGACTAGCATCGACCTCAGCTGCAGTTATTAGGTCACTAGCATGGACCTATCTCGAACCGCTAGGTTATTAACGTCAACCTGTGCAAAAGATGCACAACCTTTTAGCTCAAGGTACATGTGGTGCATCGACCTCATAGATGAGTAATACAAAGATGCAACATGTGCTTCGACATTAATGCATCATGTGAACAGACCCTAAACATGCATGGACCTAAATGTGCGTAGACTAGACATGTTGTATGTGCATGGACCTTGTAACGCATGTTAAGAAAGATGCATCGACCTTGCCTTTTGCTAGATGCAATATGCATTGACCTATGAAGTACGAGTTCTCATGTTCATCGATCTTATATAAGACCAAGGCAGATGTGCATCGACCTTATATATGACCAATACAGATGTGCATCGACCTTATATAAGACCAAGGCAGATGTGCATTGACCTTATATATGACCAACATAAATGTGCATCGACCTTATATAAGACCAATACAAATGTGCATCGACCTTATATAAGACCAGCCAAATGTGCACAGACCTTAGAATGCACAATGAAAAATGTGCATCGACTTTAGAATGCTCAAAGTAAAATGTGCATCGACCTTAGTGTGCACGATGCAAAATGTGCATCGACCTTAGAGTGCATCGACCTTAGTGTGCACAATGCAAAATGTGCATCGACCTTATGTGCATCACAGTGCTATGTGCATCGACCTGTCTTACTGTGCCTACAGGATGTGCATCGACCTTTATACATAAGACACGAATGTGCACCGACTTGCAATAGTAACACTGGTAGACCTTTCATACTAAGTGTTGATTTGTGCACCGACTTGCCTAGCTCAAGGAAAATAAGTGTGTATTAACCTTCTAATGAACTAGAGTGGACATGCATTGACTTGAAATGGACCTCAGGTATAGACTGACTTAATATGTAATGCAGGGAATAAAATATCAGTGACTGTCATAAAAAGCATAAACTGTTGCCAGCATCAAGGTCTATCAATATTCAAATTCCCTATAAAAGCCCCTTAGAAGCTCAAGGGGTGGGATATACATGCATCAATCAAACAAGGACCTGCAAGTTTCAAGCTCCACAGCAAGGCAACCAGCAAGGAGAATTGTGTGTGGGTGACTTGGTCGTCAGCTAAGGACACCGAGGGTATACCACTTGTACTTTCCTCGCACGGTCTTTCGCCATGACACACAAGTCTATCCCCACCACGGGCGAGATGCTATGACAAGGGTGCAACCATGCACGCACATGACGTCACGCTTCCCCGCAGTCACAAGGCCATGTCCGACCGCTCGACTCGAGCCGTGATCGACCCTCGCCCAGACACCAGTCTGATGCTTTCACCAGTCATCCAGTTGCAAGCCCCCATTTGGTGGACTAGACACGGCCCACGCCACGAGAGGAACCCTCTGTAAAACATGTGGATATCTGCCTTGTCACGCATTGACCTGGGGACTGACCACCGTGTCGAAATTATCCCGTGACTTGCGCCTGTTGTACCTCATCCACTATGGCCTGCCTATAAAGCCATGTAGCTCTCAAAAATTATACCGCCATTTGGACGTATGTGCTCGCATCCACATTCGGGCCCTCAGTCCCCCTTTTGTGTCACCTAGTGTGAATCCCTCAGCACCTCTGACCCCAGCCAATCTCATCATGTCTAGTGCGAACCCACAGCTGCAAAGTACTCCCTGCTCTCCACCAGGACTTCAGGCACATACAGACCTCTCTTCAGCACGGAACGAAGGTGTTCGGATTCAATCTGATGTAAATAAACACCGACTGCTTGTGGTCGGTGGGGAAAGACATCCTGTACACGACTCCCCACAATCGCCTGCGCACTCGCACCTATGGAACCGACCTTCCCTCCACGTGTCTCTCACCTCTCAAGTCCATGTGCCATGCCCTAGTGGTGCTTCCCCAGTCAACTCTCAGTTCCACGGGTGATTGTCGAGAAATCGACTGGCACACCTGCATCCCAGTTATGTTTCCCTTAAAACCCGAAAACCTCCCGTGCCACTCAGTTTCCCCTCGACTTTTCGTAAAAGGTGAGAGCACAGTGCCACTTTGAGAAAGATATGACCATGAGAGGGAGTGTCTGAAGCACACTATATTCCGACATCTCTCCCGTAGCTATATCCAACCCATCACTCTGGTCACCGCACACACACCGCGCTGGCGAAACCCCATCGCGTGTGAATAGGGGTTTGCCCATGTTTGACTAGGGGGTTTGACTGTGGGTTTGGCTGGGGGTTCAGGTTACCAAAAGATAAGAATGCCCTTATTATGAAAAGAGATTTTCTTTCGGGGGCTCCACGTGGGAGGGCGTACGATGGTGGTGCATGACGCGATGGATTGCTGGGAGTCCTGAGTTGGGCTCCGGCTTGCTGTAGAGTGGCTGGGGCTTACATGCCCACTAGGTGCTCGGGAAAATTCTCGACACGTGTGTGTATGGGTCGTATAAGGCTGCTGTGAGCTCCTGAAGCTTGTGGTCAGCCCAGATGGGTCTTCCTTTGACTGCAGAGGGATGGAGGGAGGTGACTCAGGGGTAGACTCTGACCTCGTTATTGGGTGCCACATGGCGTGGCCTGTAGTCAGGGCGACCCCAGGTCGGCTTGGGTAGCTGTGCTGAATGCGGGTAAACCCGCAAGCTGAGTGATCGGGGGCGGGCCCGATCGATTGTTGATGTTGCCATAGGTCACAGCTGGATAGATTGGACCCTTTGTTGGGCCCAGTGACTGGGGCGTCGACATGATAATGCCATTTGTCTAGTGGTCGGGGTGACCCTCGTTCCTTGGCGAAGAGTCGTATGATGCGGCAGGCTATTTTGAGTCCCAAGTTAACCCAGTTGTTGAGGCACCGGCAGTGTGATACCATATGCAGGGTGTCCGGGGGTGCTCCCCGACTCTCTTCAGAGTGCCGCTCGATACGGTAGGTTGTCCCGAATCTTAGATCCAGCTCAGTTACCTGGAAATTGGCTGGTGCAGTGCCCTGTGCCCGGGGGCGATCCCTGGTTGTTATGTTGTGCCACTTGGCCTAATGACACATCTCGATTTCTGAGCCCAACTCGACTAGTAGAGCACCTTTGGCATTGTGACATTTTGCTCTATTTAGGAAGTATTTTTCTATGCTTAATCCTCAATTAATTAGAAGAAATAAGCAGGTGCCAATAGCATCCAAGAGTGGAATATTAATATTCACCTGTTTAAATAATTCCATTAATTCTTCCTATTGAACTGGCTATTTCTTATGAGCCTTCGACTTTAGAGCATCGAAAAAAGGTGCCTTTGGCACATATTCTTGGGGTCCTTCATCAACCTTTGCCTTTCCTTTGTCCAGCTTCTTCTCACCCCCTCTAGCTTCTTTTTCTCTTGCACAATCATCGGCTCCTCCTCCTCACTATCACTTTCCACATGGGCTTCTTGGCCCGAACTACTACCAATTCTCCTAGGCTGCCTCGATCTCAGCCACTATATTGTTCAGGCGGTCAAATGACTTGACCTCAGTGCCGATCATCCTCTCCAGGATTTTTTTTTCAGATTTTGTTTGCAAATATGCACTGCGTCCTCTTGATGCGAAGGACGTTTGCACCTCATGCTAAGGTTCCTCCATCTTTTAATATAGTCGAGTGCCGACTCATCGTTCCTTTGTCTCGTGGCGTAGAGCTCCACCACGATGACCTCCCATTCGGCAATGTAGAATCTTTCTTTGAACTTCTTTTGCATGTCGGGCCAGTCGGCAATGGACCCTGGCGACAGGCTCGAGTACCATTCAAAGACAAACCCAGTGAGTGTTGAGCCGAAGAACTTTAGGAGGTAGGATTCATCAGCAGCCAGGTCTCCCATAACATTCACATAGTAGGCAATGTGCTCCCTAGGATACCCCTGCCTGTTGAACTTCTCAAACTTCGGTGACTTGGTGATGCCAACCGACAGCTTCTTCGCGGCGTAATGAGCCGGGTAAGGTACTCGATAGACATCAAAGGGGATTTAATCACCATCACCCCTCTCGGCCAACTTCATATCAATCATCTGCTCAAGCATCAACTAGCTGACGGTGGCTGGTTCGACCGGGCCTGGGTAGAAATGGGCGGGCTGCGCCCTTGGAGTGGTCAACACTGTCGCCTGTGGAGCCATGGGAGACCCTTGGGAGGGGAGAGCTGGCTGCGGGGCCGGTGTTGTGTATTGTGCCCGTTGCGGGGGCATGCCCCCAGGAAACTTGGGTACCTCTGGGAATACCGCAGCCTACAAAGTCACCTCCGAGGATTGTCCATTTCCCCCGGGCGCCTCGAGTAGGACCTTGGTCTGCCCAAATGTCGAGGGTTGGGCATTTCTTTCATTTAATTGCTTCTTCAACAGTTCGATCTCCCGCTAGTACTATTGTATCATATACAGCATGGTGGGATCTCCCGGGGGAAGACTAGGCATGCCCCCTATCTCTTCTGTCACCGCATCCTCAGATGACATGGAGGGCCCGCCACTACTACCTCCGGTGGTGATACCATTGGCCGCCAGGGCCATGGAAGGTTCTTCAGAGGAAGTCTCTTCGACGCCCGCCTACGTCACTTCACTTGCCACTCTTCCTCTTCTGGTGAGAGGACCGGGTCTGGCAGCGAGCCTGGCCACTTCTTCGGGGTTGGTAGGTAGAGCTAAATACCGACCGAAGACTCCCACCATGTTGTAGGTGAAAACTCTCCAGTTTCTGTTTCTCTTTGCCATCCTCCTTGACAGCCTCTCTGGGAACACCAATCTATCAAAGACTGATCGTCGGGGCGGCGTTTCCTCCCGTAGAGGGGGCTGGCGCAGCTCCTCTGACTAATTCCTTGACTCTGCACTGGGCACGGGTCGGGCTTCTTCTTCTTCTTGGAAGGTGGAGGCCACTGCCCCCAGCAACCTCTGGCGACCCAAGGGAGTGCTGCCTAGGCCTCGGAGGTAATTTCTAATGGCCTGCTCGATCCCTTCCCACTCCTGGTCGGGGAGAGTAGCTGGTAGTTGCGTGTCGATGGCGATAACAGGAGGGGTATAAGCCACGGGTGTCAGGCAGATAGCCTGGTGTCGACGCCTGTGGCACTGGCGGCGGGCATTGTCGGGCAGGACCGGGGCAGCAACTACCGGTTGGTAGGCCAGGGTCATCACCTCGACCCTCTCATCTCTTCAGGCCCTCCTCAGGCGGGTGTAGCTGGGCCCCGCCTGGGTGGGTGCAGTAGTCAGGGCCTCCTTGGGAATCCAGACCTGCTTGAGCCTAGCTGGCTTGTGAACCGGCGTGTTCTTCAGTGCTGCAATCGGGATGTCGGGCGTCACCTTCTACTTCACCTTCTCCAGCCCCTATAAGGAATTACGAAATGGAACAGTTGGTATTATTCAGTCTGGGACAGCCTCAGACCTTTGTCCATTAAGATGGACTCTGATGCCTCTAACGATGACAGACTTGCTGGAGCTGGAGAGTCGACTTCTTGGTGTGGCGGCCGCATGGCTCCTTCGGAGTCTCCTCCAGTGGGATGCCGATCCCCGTTGAGGCGAGCCGACAGTCGGGTGCACATGGTGCACATTGCAGCTGAGCATCTCAGCCGGGCTGTGGTTGTCATTCTTGGCCGGGGTTTGGCTAGCAATAGCTTCAATGGCCCCCTGGATAGGAGCGTTGATCTCGGGCTTGTCGAACGCTTCCACGTCCAGTATGTTGACAAAAGCTACCTTAAGGAAGTTGGGGAAGCCAACCACAGGAGAGAAACTCCCAAAGCAGAGGGGGACGGTGAGGTAGCCATCCCTGATGTGGCTTTTAACGACCTGGGGACCGAAAGTGACTGCCATCTGTGGTGTCAAAGTATGATTTTCCTGCATTTGTAAAGATGAAGCAATTAGTATTACAAGAAGGGGGCCGTCGGGCCCCTAATTTCGACAAAGTGATGAAGGGTGGATTGATGTCTCGAGTTGTCCATTGTGTGTCGAGATTATTTTCTGGCAATACTTGGGTTTATTTTATGGAAGGCCTTCCTCCCGAGCTGGGGCCATTTCAGTTCAGGGCTTAACAGGGCTTGGAATTACATTTTTTTTTCATTTTATTACAAATTCCAGCGCCCAACACTTGTGCAGCTCATGATTGGCCGCTCATGATTGATTTTTGTTATTTTCACCATTTTCTGAATTATCACCGACAAGCATATGTGTGGCCTACGTTTGACCGCATAGTAAGGTTGTACGGTGTACATAAAGTCGCATATCCCTCAGAGTTCAACGTTGAATTCTTCGGCCAGTTTAAAAGATGAATTGAGGGCTTTTGCTAATTATCACCGATGGGGATGGACGGCCAAAGGTCGACCGCATAAGATGATGTGTGGTCTATCGCAAGACCGCACATCCCCTCGAAGATGGGATAATTAAAAGTTTTTTTCTCTCCCATTTCGGGTATTTCACTCTAACTTCTCCCGATGATTCCTCCGCGAATTCTTCACCATTTTTGATGCCGCTTCTTCCAGAATTGAGATAAGCCAATTATCTCCAACTTTTATTTCATTATCCTAGCCTGAAAATGCCTAATTATCCTCAATTTCAAGCTAAGACCCTGGGTGCTCTATAAATAGACCCTAAGGCTCAGCTTTGAAAAGGGGGAGATCAAGGATCAATGGCGAAGCTCTAACGAATTGTCAAGTGATCCTAGCACAAGAAGGGAGGCCTTCTACGTCCTTACAGGCCTCCGGTTCAAGGGAGTAGTTCGTTCATTGCATTGTTTGTCATCAGTCTTGTCGGTCTTTCGTCATTGCATGCACGCTTTCTCTTCATTGTCAGTTGCTTCTTTTTACTCTCGTTGTCATTTTCACACACCCACCCACGTTTTTGATGCCCCTAGGGGTTTAAAAACCTCCAGGTGAACCCCCATTCATGTCAATTAGTTTCAGTTTTGCCATTTCTAGCATATACTGCACTTCATAGATCTAATTTGGGTTTTATCTTGTTGGTCGCACGTTGTTTTGCAGGTCAGCAGCCATTCAGCACGAGGCCCACTCTTTCTGGCCGGTCGGAAAGAGTGGAGGAGGAAGTCCCCACGATTTGGAGGTAGGCGGAGTAGAGCAGTTGATTGTCAGCCATCCATCTTCATCCGACGGTTGATTAGGAACCGCACTACTTGCGTTAGGCGGCCCGAAGAGAGCCACCCAACATTAGGCGGTTCATCCTTAGCCGCTCATCCTCCCAACGCTAAGTAAAGGCGAGTGTCTCCCCTTTCTCAAGACACAGCGTGTCTATCGCGTTTGAGGTCTTGAGTGGTGATCACACAAGTTCTATCTCCACTTTGCTCTTCTGGCTTCCTGGTTTCCTTCATGCTTTCCTAGTCATGAGGAGCAAAAGGTGGTCTGATTTCATCGCCGGTACTTTTAAAATAAGGAAAAGTCATTTTTCTAATCAACAATGGTGTCCACTTCATAGCGCCTGTTGCAATAGTATTCTTCAAGGGTAAAGCCCAGTCCCGGGTGCTGGGAAACACGCCTTAACTACTTGTCCAAGCTGGCAAGGTACCACAGCTTATTGAACGCTTCTTTCTCTTTGCGAGGTTGGCCAGAGGGGATGTGCTACCTCCGAAACATCTTAGCCACCCTCTCTGACGTAAATGTCAGCCCCTGAATAGGGGCTGTTGGATTTTATATGTCTTCAGAAAGATGACAGTTATTATCCTCATGCACTGCATGCTCTTCAGCCGCATAGAATAAGTTGCTAGGGCTTTCAGATTGTGCCACCTCTAATGTCTTGAGAGGCTCGATAGTGAGATGGTCGAGGCTAGTGATAGGCTTGATAAGACCCTCTGGGATCTTGATATGGCCGTAATGCTCATCAACCTCGGCTTCATTTGCTTCAGGGTAGGTGGTGGGAGGTGTGGCTTTGCCCACGTCCCCTATGCTGGCAATGTGTGACACCGTTTTGGGACTTACATATCCCAGAGGTGGTGGTGGAAACCAGTTGTTGCTAGAAGTTTTCTTTGCTGCCTTGGCAGGAGTCTTTGCCTTGGTGGTCTTCTGAGGTTGCTCCACATATAGAGAGGCATCCAGCAGATGACACTCGAACACCTCAAATGGATGGAGGTCAGCAAATATCCATTCTTCCTTCTCCTCTTGATTGTATTTAATACATTGGTGCAATGTAGATGGCACCACCAGATTTTCATGCAGCCAGGGGCGGCTGAGCTAACCTTTATACGAGGTGTTGGAGTTGATAATATGAAACTGCACCCTCGTAGTGAAATCTACCATAGTGAGGGTGAATTCTACCACTCCCAACAGTACTTCAAACTTTTGATTGAAGCTGGTGATATGCATATCTCCAACTTTATCGAGGCATACAGCCAAGTAATACCTCTCGTAAATTCTATATGGAAGGATATTGACGGCTCTCCAGCCCCCTGGTGAACAGCAGGAGAGAGTGCAAGGATGACCAGGTGGAGAAGTATGTCCACCCAATTAGCCAAGAGAATGTGATTCGCCCATTGCTGGAACCCGAGTTGAGGGACTGGGCATTGTCCATCTGTCCCAGTGTGCTGGCACTCAGAAAGGGGGAGATGTTGCTATTGGAGCCGTATTACCCCTTCCATTTTGGTCAAAATTTTGGCTATGACCAGCATATCCCTGTACACAGTGCCCAGTTCGGCTTGGTGACGTGGACCCTTCGGGGAGGCTTGGTTGCAGAGAACGCCAGAGTCTGGTGGGACTTCTTCCACCGGGTAGATGCTGCCACCTTTAGAGTACTACCCCCTGGTCGCGTCACTCGGGTGACACCTGAATACGTAAAGTGGTGGAATGCCCGCACGGCCTTTTATCGATCTCACAAGATCGACTGCTCAGATGGGGCGGAGAGAAGGTTCTTGAACTAGTAGCCTGTGCCCGTCCTTGACGTCGACTCGGAGCACCTCCTATGCCTGTGGCGTGGCAAGAGCAAGGATGTGGCCTACTACATGATCTTTCACAAGGCGGCCCGAGAGGGTAAATCGACGCCACAGGTCAAGCTACCTCCGGTGGCGAAAGATGACTTTAAGAAGACCCTGCGGGACCTCTATCGCATCTAATGGACCACGTGGAGCTGATTAATTTTCCACTGCCGATAGAGGAAGAGGGCACCCCCGCAACCAGCTGGCAGGCTGAGAAGGACCTGATCTGCCACTACCACACATTCGTGAGGAGGGAAGAGTGGAAGCAGTAGAACTATGAAGACATTACCTGGTTCTATGTCCTCTTGCGGGTTCATGGGCTGACAAATGAAGCTCGACAGGCAGCCATCCTAGGCCAGCGTTTGCACGTCACCTACCATTATGCCGAAGGATGGGGGATGGAACATTTCAACTTATTTTACCATCTATCTGTCAAGAAAGATGCAGACTTAGTCGCCCTTGCCGATCGCTGCCAGATGATCGGGGATGTGTGCTGGCTGGTACGAGAGGCCACCCGACATGACAAAGAGCCATCCCTTAGTTATTGGCTGATATCACTACGGCTCTATACCAGCCTACACGGTATTTGACATTTCTCTTCCTTTACGTTCATGGCTGCCTCTTTCAGGGTGCTGGATGTTAATCAAGTCTTCACTTTTCCTATCCTTCCTCTTCACAGATCATCCGGACAGCACGCAGATGGCAACTTATCGCAACCTCCTCCGACAGGCAGAAAGGCCAGCACATTTCAAGGTGGCGCCACTGGCTCCGACTACAACTCCCTTGCCTCCGCCCACAAAGAGGTCTCGGGCACGATCGCCCGTGAAGAAGTCCCTGAACGAGGCAAAGGCTGCAGGGCGGCGGGAGGCTAAGCGTCAGAAGACGGAGGCCACCAAGGCTACAGAGACCGTTCCCCCGCCACCTCTGATACCATCCTTTGAGGAATTCGAGGCCAATCAGATTAAACCAAGCCAACCCATGAGTGAGACTCCTCTGTCAAGAGCGTCTTCCAGGTGGAGCTTTATTTATGTGTCGGAATGGGTTGCTTACACTTGGATGCCTTCACTTTTTTGTCCATCAGCTAGGGAGGAACTGATGCCCTCGCTGACCCCCGACATAGGGGAGGCCTGGGTCGGGTCGGAGCTACCGCCCACTCCTACTCCCTCACCCAGAGCCACCAAAGGACCTCAAAAGGGGTCGCCCGTAGAGAAGGCGTTGGTGGCTGCCAAAATAGCCAGGCAGAAGGAGGTTGAGCGAAGGAGGGTGGAGGCTATTCGGACCGCTTCAGCTTCCCCTCCTCCTTCCATCCCCTCTTTCGTACAATTTGCCACGGCTCGGACTGAACCAAGCCGTCTCGCAGGTAAGGTTCTTGGGCTACTGATATTCCTGAGGATTTAGTCACCTCCCAGGGTGAGGTCTCTATGCATACACAACACACGTGTTTCTTCCTTTCAGCCGGTGCAGAGGAGACGCGTTCGGGATTACGCGTGAAGCCTATGATAGTCTCCGCCGAGGTAGTCAGCCTGCAGGAATTGGAGCAGAGGAAGGCGGAGGCTGAGAAGTTCGTGGTCGCGTTTGCGGTCGCTCAGGCCGAGCCAATCCGGTCCACAGGTTAGATTCTCCAGCCAATGGTGCCACTTAACACCTTTTCACCTTGTGGGATAAGGCCTTTATGTGGGTTTCCTCTTTCAGTATCCACAGAGGAGCCAGCACCTGCTTGTACTCCGGATGTGGGCGACGCTGTCGCACCTGGGGTTGCACCTTCCGTCAAGAAGATAATCCCCGTGCCACCTTTGGCCGCCGGGACCTTACAGGGTAATTATTTCACTGGCATGGCTAACATTTTCATTCATTGGGAGCCCAAAGACTTTCATCTAACCCAGATGCTTCTTCATTTGGCAGTTCCCGTCGCACCCCTCCCCGGGTGGGCAAATGACCTGGGCGGAAGGTCCAAGTCATGAGGGGTGTTCGTCACTCGAAAGGATGGGGAGAAGAGTTTATTGGTTCAAATGACCTGAATGAGAGGTCCAAGTCAAAGGAGTGTCCGTCACCCAAAGGGATGGAGAGAAGAGTTTATTGGTTCAAATGACCAGGATGGGAGGTCCAAGTCAAAGCGGTGTTTGTCACCCGAAGGGACGGGGAGAAGAGTTTATTGGTTCAAATGACCTGGACGGGAGGTCCAAGTCAAAGGGGTGTCCGTCACCCGAAGGGACGGAGAGAAGAGTTTATTAATTCAAATGACCTAGATGGGAGATCCAAGTCATGAGGAGGTATTTGTCACTTCGGCCCAAGAGAGGTCTGGGCGAGATGTTCACTCGTCGGTGTCGTCGGGGTGGCGGAACTGACATGGTTCGTTTGTCTCTTGAGATATTCGTTGGCACTGGGCTAGTACTAACACAAAGAGGGGTTCATTTCCTTATCCCAGACGTAAGGTCCGGGTACGGTGTTGTTCGTCGGTGTCATCAGGGTGACGCAATCGACATGGTTTGTTTGTCTCTTGGGATATTCGTCGGCACTGGGTCAGTGCTGACGCGAAGAAGGTGTTTGTTCGTCAGTGTCGCCGGGGCGAGGGAACCGACATGATTTATTTGTCCCTTGAAATATTCATTGGCACTTGGTCAGTGCTAACGTAAAGAAGGGTTTATTTCTTACCCCAAACGTAAGGTCCGGGTAAGGTGTTTGTTCGTCGGTGTCACCGAGGTGGCAGAACCGACATGGTTTATTTGTCTCTTGAAGTATTCGTCGGTACTAGGTCGATGCTAACGCAAAGAAGGGTTTATTTCTTACCCCAAACGTAAGGTCCGGGTAAGGTGTTTGTTCATTGGTGTCACCGAGGTGGCGGAACCGACATGATTTGTTTGTCTCTTGAAGTATTCGTCAGCACTGGATTGGTGCTAACGCAAAGAAGGGTTTATTTCTTATCCCAGATGTAAGATTCGGGTAAGGTGCTGGTTCGTCGGTGTCACCGAGGTGGCGGAACTGATATGATTTGTTCATCTATTGAGGTATTCGCCAACGTATGGCAGTGATTCAACATCAGGAGGTGCTTCCCCCTAGTTCCTCTTTCTTCTTCTTTTCTTTTTCTTCTCTCTTTTTTTGTTCTCTTCTCTCTTTTTTTCTTCCTTTTTTCTTTCCCTTTCCCCCCTTTTTTTCCTTTTTTTTTACCTTATGGCAACACGAGTGGCGATCGAGCTGCCCGAACAACGATCATGTAAACCCATCCCCAAAGCGGGGCGGCGGATGATTCTATTCATTGAATGGGGACACTAGGGCATAATAAGGCCTCAAGTGTCTTCCATTAAGAGGCGGGAACTGAACCTCTCCACGGTGGTTGACGATTACATAGGCTCCGCCCTCATAGACTTTTTGGACTACATAGGGCCCGAGCCAATTTTCATTCAGCTTGCCTTTGGGGTTGGCGGCCATGACGTCTCTTCTCTTGACCATGACGAGGTCGCCTTTCTTGAATTCACGCTCCCTGACAAGCTTATCGACGGCGCGCGCTATTCGGGCTTGATAGACCTGAATATTTTACTGGGCTCGAAGCCGCTTTCCCTCCAGACTAGAGAGCTCTTCGAGTCTTCGATCGACATTTGTCTGTCCTTCAGGGGCTAGCTCGTGCTGGACGGCGACCCTGAGAGAAGGTATCTCCAGCTCGATAGGGACAATCGCTTCCGAGCCGTATACCAGTGAGAAAGGTGAGCAGCCCGTTGGGGTCTTGTATACTGTCCGGTACGTCCATAGTGCCTCATACATCTTCTCCTCCTAGTCCTTCTTGTTGGAGCTAATAATCTTGGCCTGGAGAGTGCAGAGAGTTTTGTTGAAGGCTTCAGCCAGACCGTTAGCCTGTGGATTGTAGGGAGTCGACGTCCTCTAGTCAATCTTATATTTTTCTGCCAGCCGGTAGACCTTCTGGTTGCGGAAGTGGCTGCCATTGTCTGACATAATTCGGTAGGGGGTGCCGAACCGGAATACAATATTGCGGTGGATAAATCTGGCCACAATCTCCCCGGTGACCACCCTTAAGGCGATAGCCTCTACCCAGTGGGAGAAATAATCGGTAGCCGCCAGAATGTACTTGCAACCCATGGATGAGGCGGGCAATGGGCCCACGACATCTGTTCCCCATTGGGCAAAGGGCCAGCTAGGCACCATAGGATGCAGCGGCACGGGTGGCCTCCTGGGTATCGTGGCGTGCTCCTGGCACCTTTGACGTGACTTAGCATACTTGCAGCAGTCGTCAAACATCGTCGGCCAATAATAGCCAAACTTTTTTATTTCGATTTTTATTTTCGGCCCTGCCTGATGTGCACCGGCTGCTCTGGCGTGAACCTCCTTCATAACTCTCCAAGCTTCTTCAATGGACAGGCACCGGAGGAGTAACTTTTGCGTTCTCTCCCTCTCACTCTCACGTCTCTCCCTCTCTCCCTCTTCTTCTCCGACGGTCGATGGGGAGGATTTACAGGTGAGGTGGAAGGCGGCGCGGGTGATGAGCGATGAGGACCGTAGCATGGAGCGGGAGGCGGTGTCGTGGCGGGAAGTTTTTGAGTTTTTGTGAAGAACTAACCGTGAAACGAAGCGATTTTGACATGGATCGGCCCCGAACTTGCGTGGTTTCTTCGAAAAAGGTAGGGGGATGGATCCTTGACCTTTGTACTTTAGCTCCCCACGATTTTGTGTCGATTAGAGCGAGTTTTCCTTTTGTTTGGGTTAAAATGCATGCTTCGGGATGTGAGACAATTCTGCCGATTAAGGCGGCGTTCTTTGATTTAATCGCTATATTTCGATCTAATGGAATGTCGGGATGTGTTTCCCCTCGATTTGGTTGGATTTTCTTGCGATTTGAGGCCGGGATGAGACCGAATGTTTTATGTGAGTGGCATGGGTGTGTGTGCAGGGCAATTGATGAAATCACCGATTTCTATGATCTTTTGTGTCTTTTTGAGTCCCTTTGGTGTGTGAAAGGCAAAGGAGTTGATTTTATGTGTTTTCCCCTTCGTACAAGACGAATGGGGCATGGAACAAATGAATTCGCGTTAGTTCGCGAAGGTCTGGATCGGAAACGAGAACGCGCTTGACTCCCAAACCGCGTTTAGCTTCTGAATAATGGTTGCGACATAAATAGGGACCGCATCCAAGGTGAATAGGGGGCTAAGTCGGTAAATTTGAACGTGGTGGTCAGGATGACCGCCTTCAGGGTTGACGCGATCAGATGACCAACTGTGTCTCTGATAGTCATAATTCTTGCCCCAACAGCGTTCCCAGCCCGTTGACCGACCGGGATGGTAGGTCGACTGACCATCCCTGGCAGGTCGACCAACCTGTGGTCCAGGTCGACCGACCAGTGGTCCAAGTCAACTGGGATGAGGGCTTTTCAACCCGTTTGAGTCCCGTGAATGGGTTTTCACCCCGGATCATAGAAATTAATAATATATTCACATAAACACATGAAAATTAGGCCATTTTGGCCTTGTGAGGGTGACGATCACCCAATAATGGATTCACGTAATACAAGGTTTAAGGTTTTCCCTACGGTGGGTTTGGCCGTTTTCACTTAGCTTAATTTCCACGTGGTTTGCGTGCCTATGGTGGGTTATATATCGCGTGAGTCCCTGTGACTGCAAAAGGTCATATCCACGTGTGAGTTCTATGATTGCGCTGAGTAGTCCTTGCGTGAGTTTAGTGGGTCGATATCCACTAGTTTTCATCATCCAGTCGTGGGTAGTCTTCTTAGCACCCCATGGTGTCATACCGTGGTTTACGGTGGTGTGCATGAGTGTGTACATCATTCTCGAGATTCTTGCAAGATCGCAGATGATAGTGTTATATCATAAATTCCCGCGAGACCGCGAATGATAGAGTTACTCGGTGGATTCCCGTGAGACTGCGGATGATCATGTTTTGCGGTTTCACTGCCTTGAGGGCATTTCGTGTCAGACCGGGCGAGACCGCCTAGTGTGTACAACACTCCTTGTGCAGAGGCGAGACCACCTAACAGTATGTACCTTTGTTAGGACAAGAGTACGTTATTGTTGGGTGCAGTGGCACGCACCCCATGTTAGGTAGCTAGACACGACCGTGCTGTGGAACGTAGTGGCATGGATCCTAGCCAGTCCCAGGGTGTGATGTGTGTGTGTGTCTCCTCTGCTCCCCTCGAGACAGGGTGTGGGAAGTGTGCACCCATATGAGATATTGGCGTAATATAAGACGTCAGTGGGCACATCTGGCCTTGTTGTGTATACTTGAGTAGCGAACCCTATGCCAGTAAGGTTGAGTTACCGACAACGTTGTTGTTGGCCCTTCCGGTAGACGGACTGGTGTCGCCCTGTGTGTAGGGCATGGTTCTCTCATTGGTCTTAGCTCGAGATCGAGGTTTACTGGTGTATGGATGTCCTTTCGAGGGTGGAGGTTACGTGTATGGCCGCGTGGCCTTGTTAGTGGTTCCGTCAACGAAGACGGGTTGTTACAATCGCGTGAGTAGGATAGCATAGAGGCTTCGTAGTTCATATGCTTACCGTTCTTATTGTTCCGGCCATTGTTGTTTACTGTTGTTATTTTATTACTATTGTTTATTGTTGTTATTGTTGTTACTGCTCACCATTTTCGTTGTGGTGGGGATCCGCGGGATCTCTGCTGAGCTAACGAGATGAGGCTCACTCTCTGCTTTTTCAGGTACAACACTTTTCCTGGGGGCGGTGTGTCTCGGTCGGAGGACCTTTAGTCGCCAGCTTGCCAGTGCCAGGGTATGTCCTATAGCAGTGTACATGTAACACCCGTAGTTTAGCGGATCCTTAGTGGTGCGGATCTAGGTTCCGTCCGGTAAATTTTGGCTATTTTTAAGAATTTTTAGGTGTTGATGAAGAATGCCCAGAGCAAAAGAAATTGTTGTTGAAGGAAAATCCAGAGAGCACAGAGCAGAGTTATGTTCACAGAGAATTTCAGAGAGCACAGTTTCGCAGTAGAGTTTTCTGTATGTCAGAAACTCAGAACCGAGCCCCCTTATAGAAGTCTCGGGTGGTTGGAAAGGAAGCAACCATTGGCCAATGCCCAACAGATGCGACCCAACGGTAGGCCCAGAAAACTCGATAACCGAAGCGATCCGGCCCAGCTCAACGCAACCCAGCCCAGCCCGACCCGACACGACGCAACTCAGGTTGGCACAAATAAATAAATAAATAAATATATTATTTACTTTTATTTGATCAAACCACTTAATCTGACACATAATTTGAGCCCACATCTTATGCCCCTTAGGTCTCGACCCAATATTGAGCTCTCCAATACATAAAATCAAGGAAGTCTTTCCAACTTCCAATACGGGACTAAACATTAAATGAAGAAATTTGAATCAACATATGGGCTTCATTTCCAACAATGACAAGTCTCCTCCTATTGGGAGATAAGGACATATCGGTCCCCACTCAAAAATCAAGCCCCGCATTAACGTCTGCTGGTAGGCCAATTGAGTTGCTCGCCAAGAGTAAGGCCAACAAGCCCTAATAACGGGGGACCACCTACTCAACTCCTCATGGAGAGGTGACCGACCAGCCCCCCGGTAGAATATACAAAAGACTACGTCCGCCAATTATGGATCACGTGTCACTCGGTAGAACCCAGTGAGGATCCATTCGGTCCAGGGCAAGACCATGGACTGCGTGCCACTTACCAGAGCCCGACCAAGTTTCATTCTATTGACACGCTTGGATCTCCCTGGCGAGTGCCGAGGCCTATACAACCCACGGGTAACACCCACAGCTCCCTGATGACTCCTGTAGCACGCTGCTCTCGGCCCCCCAAGAAAAGGGAGAGCGCCCGATGACCATAAACATGGGAAAGAGGAGGATAGAGGAGAACTATTCATTACATTATTAAAGGGTAGTATAAGTGGGGCCTAATTATTAGATTCAGGCCCAAATAAATCGGGGGCGATGTTGGTCATCCCCTTGTGGTCATATATACAGGTGGTGGACCTTATACAGAGCCGCCTGCTAACCTGCCAAGTATCCCCTCCGAAAGACCGCAGACTCCTCCTAGGATTGGGTGCTCTGTGAGGCAAGAGACTAGCTCTCGTCAGGCAAGGGCTTCTCATGATGATGCGGGGGTTTGGAAGACTCCTCACCCTCACTCGACGATGACTTCGACCCTTGTCCAGACATCTTCTAACATAAAGGTGGCTTCCCTCAAAGAGATAAGAGTAGAGGGACTTCTACAAAACTAACCCCTCGAATGGTGCATGTTTATAGCATAAGCAAGGCGTCCTTTGGGGTCATGGTGAAGTGAAGTCTCCCCGGTAGGGGAAAAAGCACCGGCATCGAGCCCGAGCTAGGTCACAGGGCGATTTACTCCACTACTCCACTGGCACAGACACAACAATCTGGGAAATGGGGAGCCTGGGAACTGTTGAAGCATCACGAAAGACATATCGGCCCCGAAGCCCAATGGCCGATGCATTAAAGACCCTACGCCCTAGCCCCGAGGTGGAGAGGCAGAGGGAAATTGAGAACCACCTCCTCAAAAGTGCACCCCACGCGTGTAGCGCACCAGCTAGCGTCCTCCTGAGCACCGAGCACCCTCGCTGCTCGGGGGTCAGGGGCTAGAGAGGAGAGGAAAGTCTGCCTGGCCCAGTAAGGTCCATCTTAGCATCCCACCTTTGAGGCCTAGCACTGAGGCCCACTTCTAGCTATCTCGGCCTAACACGCAACCGGCCATGGCTTGCCACCGCACTGGCCCAGGACATCCAGAGATCATACGCGCATGTGCCTCCCTCATCCTGTAACTGTGGTGCATGCCTCCGACGGATCTTGTTGCATTAATGGTGGAGCGTCACCAGTTCAGCGAAGGAATGACAACACCCACATCCTCCCACATCCTCTCTACCTTGTTAGGCGAGCAGGCGGACGACTTACATCTCCATGGCCACCAACATCTTCCAAGTAGACGGTGAAGGTCAACTGTAAGGAGAAGATATAAATAGGCCAGACGACCAGTGAGACATGCAACCTCAACCCCTCAACTCTCTCTCTCTCTCTCTTTGGTCTCCCTTTCTCACCTCCAAGCAACAAGTCCCCCCATCTCCGAGTGATTGCCTCTACTTCGTCCGTTACCTAAGTTAAGTATTAAGTATTGGAAAGTTATCCCCAGTATTAAGTATTGGAAAGTTGTCCCCTTAAATATCTCCCAAGACTCCTTCTGACGCGTGTTTGTTATTTCAAGAGTCCCTCCCGTGACACCATCCTCCTCTCTCACTTACACAAATATTGGGGGGTGTAGTCCATAGATTGAAGTGACAAATCTCATCCTTTACAATTATATCCCTCTCCAGGTCCCCTCTCAGCCTGGGGTCACTCTTACCCATTCCCCTTGCTGTCCCTCTCCATCCCACCCTCACACATGCACCACCAGTCATCAGGCCACTCCCAGTTCACAGGCAGCAGTGAAGGTCCTATTTGCAGAGTCTACCAATCCACCTCCAAGAAGTTTCAAAAGGCAAGCCATATACCGGTGGAAAGCTCGTCCAAACAGTTTCGTAGGCGAGGTGGTCCCACCTCCATCCGACGTCCGTGCTTTTCGGAGGAGAAGTTCTTGCCAGACTGCACATCCTAGCTCCAGTAGACCACCTGAGGCCGAGTGCAGAAACTCCCACGACCAGCCCTCTGTGGTTCTTGGAGCGGCTCTCATCTGAGGTGAGCTCCCACCTGTCCTCTTCCAGTCCCAAGAAGGAGGAGGTCGTTCGGGCTCCGGAGCACTTCGTTCCAGCCTTCTCCCCGGACCGCACAGATCGACTCCAGCAGTACCAGGTTGGACCCCCTGTTACTCTTCTGTTTCCTGCGTTCTTCCCTGAACTCTTCTTGGAGTCCCGCTAGCTTCTGGTTGAATAGGACTCTCCCATGATCACGTCAACACTAGCCCCGCCCTCATCAGAGTTTGGAAGACTCTGGGGCGCCCTTTTCTTCAGGTGACTTGATTCTGGGATAGACAGTGCCACACAGGACTAGTCAGGCTTGCAGAAGCTCGCACGACCAACCCTGTGGAGGTCTGGACCTGATCTTCTTAGGAGGACCACATCTGCACGCCCTCTATCAGCCCCAGGAAGAAGGAGGCCATTTGAGCACCGGAGGTCCATGCTCTGGCCGTCTTCCCCGGGCTTCGCCGACAACCCTCGCCAGATCCATGTTGGACCCTGTTCGACTCTTCTGTGCACTACCCTCAGCCCCGACCTCTTCTTGGAGTCCTGTCAGTTCTGGTGAAAGGAAGACTCCTCCACAGACGCGTTGACGCTAGCCCCGTCCCCATCAGAGCATGGAGGAGCTCGTGGCAACAGTTTTCTCAGGCCCCTGTGATTCTAGGACAGATAGAGCTGACTCAGACCTGCCCTCATCCCGGACCTGCTACGGCCATAGCCAGACTCGGATCGGCACCAAATTCGTACAACACATTCTTGGACCAGTCCTGGACGTTTCTGGGTCTGTCCCGCCATCATCAGTGATCGGAGGTGACCATGGAAACCCCACAACCAGCTTGCTGTCCCTCCAGAGCCAACATTGAGACAGAATTGGCCCTCGCTAGCCTCCCCACCCTGCCTGGCCGGCTGACCGCCCCTCCCTGCTTGGAGGTAATTTAGGTTGTAATAATTAATTTTCCCACCCCACAATCACCCTCCTGCGTGAGGTGTAGTGTTGTACCTTCTGATTTTCTGGTTAGAGCTACACTGGCGCAGCGTGCCGCTCGCCTCGTCTCCGGCCGAGATCGATGTTCTCTTACCGACCAGGTGAGCGTCTGGCCCTTACCTCTTGCTGGTTATCATTTGCTAGCTTAGTATTGCTTCTGGTTGCCGTCGGATAGTGAGTGAGTGCTCGATCTCAAACTCCACCAAATTGTGTGTCTGCCGCGGAGTGAGTTGAGATAGCGACCCTACAACCCACGCCCTTGGCGTGTTGGCCGCCCACGGAATTGGACATCCCAAGTCCTTAGGGGTTCAGCCCAAGCTAGCCAAACCCCCAGAATGGCGAGGTCCCACTTCGGATCCTCCCCCACCATCCCTGAGTTGCCTACGGGCACTAGTGTATGCTCCGCGAGTGAGCTCGCCAGAACGAGTCTGCTGCTTCGTTGCTTGCGGGTCTAGGTCCAAGGGGCATCGGTCTAGTGGCTATCACCCCAAAGGTGGTGTCACATCAAATTGGTATCATAGCAAGTTCACAACTTGTCTCTACAAGTTGGTCCTAGGGCGCATATGCATTTAGAGTCACCCGGCGCATCACCCTTGTCCACTATCATGGCCACCTCATACTTGGCATATTCGCCACCCTTAGACCCATTAGAGGCCTTTGTGTTTGACGGATCCCGTCCTAGCGCATATCTAGAGTGGGAGAGCTCCATAGATCAACACTTTGTGAGGTTCACCATGTCTGGGCCTATGCAAGTCAACTATGCCAAGAGTTTGCTCTCGCACCAAGCTAGGGATGAGTGGCAGAACATTGTAGGGCTAAGAGAAGTCCGAAGGCAAGAGTCCATCGACTCCTGGGTTGAAATGAGGGCCAATCTTAGGAAAGTCTATGCACCCCGACCCTCTCCCTCCTACAAGGCTAGCCATAATCCTAGGAGTCCAACAACGCTCCAATCCCCACCCGGCCCACCTAAGGCCACTCACATGGCTCGATCTCCACGGCTCTCTACCCACCCTACCCCAACCACCACCTATACACCCTACCCCCTAACCCTCACCACCACCAACTCTCCCCCAAACCAAAGGTGACCCACATCCACCCCTCCATAGCCAAGGCCTTCTTCTTCCTCCTCTAGTAGCTGCGATGGTTGCTCAATCCAGGGTGCGAAGCCCTCTCTTTGGGAGTGATTCCCACTTCTATCTCTTTCTCTGGATGCGACTTCCAGCCACCACCACCGCCGCCTCCATTCGTGCCGCCATCGAGCCGCCACGGGCCATTCTCCGGCTTGCTGTCCAGATCTGCGACCTACAGAACAAAAGGTGAAAAAGGAGGTTGGATCTCCAGATCTGACCGTCTGATGGAGCTGAAATTTTGATGGTTTGTTCCCCACGTCCTCCCCTACTCCCAATTTAATTTTCATGTCGACCAGTCTCCGTTTGAGTCCCTAGCCACTACCGTCTTTCCACCCTTTACAATCTACCTATGTGCAGATCTGTGAGACAGTAACCTGAAGACCCATTTTTCCCACCCCCAAAACCCCTCAGATTGCCACCAAATTTGGTGTGTCCGATCCTCTCTTCCCCCTCTCTCACCCATAAAATCCCCAAGATCTAGATCTACCAATTTTTCTTCGGTCAAACCCCATCTACAGGCTGGTCACTATTTATCCTGCAGCCCCTGTTAGCACGACCGCCCTGTTACAATGTTTTCCATGAATCATCAACCCGTTGGATGGTTCCCAAATCTTAATGAGTTGAAGATCTTCTAGTTCCCTTTGCAACGGCACTGGTTTTGTCCCGATCCAACACCGTATTTGGGCGTGGTGACTGTTTTCGTTGGAACGTGTAGATCTGTCCCATGATAGGCCAACAAGAGTAGTCCCCATTTAAATCTTCTAGAAATACGTTAGCTTAGATCCAGCATTCGGCACTCCCAGGGATCGACCAGGGACGCCCCACCTTCTTTCTAGCTCGTCACTACAGTCAGAAGATGCCCGGAGACCCCGTTTCATCGACCGCAAGCACTTGCTGCTCTGCAGATCTGAACAATGCCGATTCGGACCAGCAGTTCGTCTCCGCCCCGAGAGCCCCTCCGACATGCTGCCCGTCAACCCAAGCTCGCTGCTCCCGGATCGCTATTATAGCCTTTTACCTCCCTGCATGGAGTGGATAGTAAAATTAAGATATGTAATTATTTGTTATTACTATACCAGGAGTTACTCGTCTTGTCCGGGAAGTCTTCCCCATGTCCCGAGCGTGGAGGTACGTTCTCGCTCCTCTTCACATTTGCTTGCTTATTCCGTATGTGCTTGAAAGCCACTGCTAGTGTGAGATAGGAAATTTGGCCTATTCAATTTCAATCACCTCTGTGAGAGAGAGTGCGTGACCCGTCCCGTGAATCAATTCGAGCATGATGGAGTGTTGACCACCCTTGACTCTGTGTCAATTTCTCAACCGCATGGATCCACACGTTTCCACTTGTTGGGACGAACCGTGAGCTTGTACTTCTTGTTGAGGAATTTTCACCTCTTTTGGAACTCATTAGTGTCAAGTCGAGGTGCCCCATAGTGAGCATCATTGTTGGAAGTGTCAGTCCAAAGTGAGTTGAGTCGACATCTAGAGTCCAAGGTTGTTTGTCCGGTTGAGTCCCATTTTTGTCCCGCATCACTATCTACGTTACAATGGTTGATAGTTGTTGAGATAACCAGGGTGTCATCATGTGGAGCGACCACCCCTTCCAAATCATGGTCAGAGAAAACCAAGGCCTCTTGTCCATGTGTTGAGGTTGTGGGTCTAGTGGCTGTTAGGTCCCTTGGGGTGCAACCGGATCTAGAAGGGGGGGGCGTTGAATAGATCCTTTTAAAACATATGATGAGACTAATTCATACTTTACATTCAATACAACCACCCACACAACTTGCACCTTTTTAGGTTAATGAAATAATTTGATAAGGATTATAGTTTTCTACTTAACACTTCAAGAACTATTGATTCTCTACATAGAAATCACATGTCTCGTGAGGAAATAGCTGTTCACCCCACCAAAAAGTCCTATAAGTGGAACGTGGATCCGAGTAGCCGGGAATCCCCCCTGAAATAAAGGAGGAAACTCGCGTTAAAGGAGAAACTAATCCACATTTAAAAATAAGTGTGATTTGCCACTAAGTGGCCGGGAAGTGTCCCTGAGATAAATGATACAACTCGCGCCGAAAAGTGACAATGTCCACAGTTAAGATAAGTGACGAAACTGAGTAACCAGGAAGTGTCCCTGAGACAAAGGGTACAACTCGCGTCAAAAAGTTAGTCATACCATATTTATTAATTAAAAAAAATTAGGGTCATACGTAGCTACCAACATTCGGGCATCGTGTATGAAAGTGTATGGATGATATGTTCCGTTTAGTGTTCCTTAGAAAATGTGAATATCCATATTGCCTTGAACTTCATTGCTCAATCTTCACTTTTACACATTGGGTTTGATTGTGTGAATGTCATTTATGAATTTGTCAACTTTCATGGTTTATGTAGTACCTTATTTGTGTAAGCACGACCCACTTAGTATTGCTCATGCGGCACTACCATTGTCAACTAAGATCCTATCTACGTTACAATGGTTTATTGTAGCCGATACAACTAGGGCGTCGTCGTGCGGGGTTGTTAACCCTTCTAGGTCTTGGTCAGAAAACACCAAGGCCTACTGTTCGCTCGCTTACGAGGCTTTGGGGGGCTCGAAGGCCCGACTCCCCCGCTCAGCACGACGCTTCATTCCTCAACTGTTGTCTCCACCTGATGCCGCATCGCCAGTAATGATGTTAATGTGGACTCCGCGGGGGATATTGTCGATCTCCTCAGGTGCTGCGGCGTCCTTCTTATGCTCACACACATACCCGGATAAGCGCCCCTGGCAGATGAGGCGCTCAATCTCATCCTAGAGGTGATGACAATCGCCGGTGTGGTGTCCGTGGTCACTATGGAACAGACAATGCTTGCAGCGGTTGTAGTGTTTCACCTTCATAGGCTCGGGTTGGCGGAGAAGGCCCAAGCCCTTAAGGTCTTCGTAAATTTTGTAGACGGAGGCGATCAGGGGAGTGTACTGCTCGTACCTCCGAGAGGGCTCTTTATGGTCCCCCTCTCAGTTCTGCCTCTTTCCTTGTCTGAAGCCTTGCTCGGACTATCACTTCTTGTCCCCCTCCCGACCTGAGCCCGTCGTGCTGCAGCAGGCAATGAGGACTTCCTCACACTCTGCATGACGTAGGGCCAGGTTTACTAGCTCGGTGAGGGAAGTCGGGGGATGAAGGACCAACTCACGCCGGAGGCTCTCGTCGTGGGTGCCCTCGGTCAGTGTGGTGATAGCCAAGGCAACATCCAGGGAGGGGATACGCAGGGCCTCCGATTTAAATCGGTAAATATAGGCCCAGGGCCACTCTCCCTGTTCCTGTTTGAGGGCCAATAGTCCCGCTACTGACAAGGGAGGACCGCTGCCAGCGAAGTTTTCCTTGAATACTCACCCGAACTGCAGAAAGTCACGGATGGTGCTGGGGGCTAGGGCTCGGAATGAAGCCTGAGCGCCCTGGACCAAGGTGGTCATGAACGCTCGGCACTTGATGGTGTCAGATGCCCCATGAAGGGTCATGAGGGCATCGAAGTTGTCATAGTGGTCGGTCAGGTCTCCCTGGCCGTCATATGACTTGAAGGTCTAGAGCGAGATCCTGGGAGAGATCTCACCTTCAAGACATGGTCAGAGAACGGGGATTGCTCCTCATCCTCCATAGTAGAGGTCTTTTATTGGGCACAGAGGGTGCGCTCTTGCTTTACGAAACGCCTCTCAAAGTCTCACAGTCAGAGGGACAGCTTCGGTTGTAGTTGGGTCGAGGGGCTATGGGGACATTCTGCGGGCTGCCTCGGCGCCCCTCGAGGGCCTCGGTCTCTGGTAGCGGTGGATGCACTCCAGACTTCTCCCTCCTCGGGGTGGAGGAGGGTTCTTGCTCCATGGGAGGAGCGTGCGATGGCCCTCCTGATCGGTTGCAGATTAGCCGCTGCCCCCAGAGGATGAAACGGCCTCCTGCAGTTTGCAGGGAAGCATCTCCACAGGGGGGGGGGGCACTCCCGGGGGAGTCACGACCTCTCCTCCCTAGCCTCCTGGGTCCTCATTAGAGCAATGAGGCTGTCCAATTTTGCGTTGAGGGTTTAAAGAGTGTCGGTGTTCCTGGTGGGGGGTTGCCCCTCCACCGCGGGTGGGGGCACTCTACCGGCTGGGTCACTGGCGTGAGACGAGGTGTTCCTCGTAGGATGGGAAGGTGTACCTTCCTTCGTCGCCACGGCTTTTCCCTTGTCGCTAGCAGTGGTCCTCCTACTGGAGCTTCTTCACACCATGTTGGCTCTTTGCCCGTTTCCCACAGACGATGCCAGATGAAGAGAGGTGATCCTGTGCTATCCCTGAGCTGAGGACGATGACCACAACTTGAGAACTGCAAGAAGGGAAGCGAATCAGGGGTGCCCAGGGATGGATCCCAAGGGAAAACCCTCTGATACTTAAGTCAGCAAATATGGCAGAGCTCTAATATGAAGTAGAGGGGTGAGGAGGAGATGGGGGTGCGAGATTCCTCTCCACCAAGTGGTGAAGTGGCTCTTGCTCAAGGTTAGTGCTGCTTAGATGCGCTTACCTCTCGCAAGAAGGCCTCCCAGGTTTATATAGCGACTTATGGAACATAAGATCCCTGTGAGTCGAGGAGTTTTAGAGGAGGTTACGTCCTCGTTGTGGGTTCTTTATGACCTGGGACTCTTGATTTCCATTATCCTCTTGATTCTCCTGCTTATAAAGGGCACATAACGGTCGCATAGATAATCTTCCATTAGTCGGTCCGAGCATGGGACCTTGGCTCAAGGGGGTCTCCCGAGCAATAGGCACTAGGCTCAGGTGGGATGCAAGGTCCCGAAAGGACTTTCCTGATCGATCTGACGCTCGGACTTCCAAACCCATGTTGGGACACGGTGCTACGAATTCAGAGGGGGGGGTGAATGAATTCCCCTTTGGCCACAAACGATGCTCTGTCAGCTCCCCCCCACTCCTTGTGTTTTGATGGCTCTCCCACCAAGTACATCGGCACCACCCCATCCTCTTTAGCCGCTCCTGAGGCCGTTCTCCCCTCCTGCGTGCGTCCTCCCCCCTCTCCAGCCATGGCCGAAGTGGGGGGGGAGCTGCTGCTTGCCCTACTGGTCGCTTGACCTCCCGATCCCCCCTCTTGCTTCTCCTTTGCCACTGCCAGCTGCTGATACGTCCGCTGCTACCCTACTCCCAGCTCGTCTGCCCTCTTCGGTTCTCCGCCATGGCTGTACGGAAGACGTCTTCCCTCCTCCTACAGTGATGGCTGGTGCATCCTCGGGTCGTCCTGGGGAGGACGCGCTCCGGCTGACCCCTCTGGCGTCCTCTGGAGGTCCTTCTAGTGGTGCCGCCTAGCTCTCTGTCGAGCCCTCCATCAGGCCCGGCCCTTCCGTCGTCCTCAGCTGGCGCGTCGTCGACCCTTGTTGGGCATCTCCCTCCCCCAGCACGGTCTTTTCCAATGGCTTCCATGGCCATGACTTCACCAGCCCTTGGCGAGTCTTCTGTTACTACTGGCCCACCGTCCGTCGGTGCATCTCCGGTGATGCCTTCATTTGCGTCTCAGTCTTTGGCCGTTGGGCCTTCTCCTGCTTCGTCCTCTCCCATCGGCATCATCGCGCCTCTCCCAACCTTTGGACGACACGTCTTCGGGCTGCCTGGCACGCAAGCGAAGGCGAGATGTCCAATAGGGTCTTCTGCAGGCATTAACCCCCCCACTTGCTTGACTTCTCTTCTTGCCATGCCGTCTGAGGCTGGGCTTCTGGGCCCCACACCCCCCTACCCTTGATGGGACCTTGGCCATAAATGATGCTCTATTTTTGCACCAAGGCTTCCCTTCGTCCAGCGCTACTCCCGTCGGATCTGTCGCTAGCTCCTGGCCGGCCATCGTCACCCCAACCCCCCTCTGCCCCCACCGGTGGTGTTCCTGCCTAGGCTCCGGTGGCCTCTTTTTCTCCCTCCTCAATTACTGCTAGAGGACCGTGCTCTTTGGCTATTGCCAGCCTGCCCTTTGCCACATGTGACGGCCCTTCTGTGCCTGGCATTGCCTCCTTGCTCCCTCCACCGTCCGTGCCTACCGTGGTCACTACAGTGCCCTCCATTCCCCCTCTAGGTGGTGCTGCAGGTTACGCTCTTGGAACCCTCCCTACTGCTTGTTCTGCCCCATCCTTTGTGCATACCCCTGCTGCTTCTCCAGTGTAGTCCCCTTGGGCTGTTGCCTGGCTACCTGCGAGCGCCCTGGTCTCCCCGTCAGTTGCCCCTGGACCTCGAAGGAGCTCCGTGTATGGTAGGTCCCCTCCGCTGCGACCGTCCCTGCGTTTGATTCCTTCATCTGGGGATCGCCACCTACTGGCTGTGCCTTTGCGTCGTCTCCTGCTGGTTCCCCACCACGCCTTGGTCTCCATGGCCCCACTTTTGTGGCATCCATTTTAGCGCTCTGCAGTGTCCACAATGCCTCTCCTAGGTCACCAGCCTCCTCGCCGGTCTGGCACCTTGGACGTATGGTCGCCATCTCGCCTGCTCCTCAGGCATCTCCGCTTGGCCTTCTACGTCTACCCACCCTCTCCTCCCTGCTCCCTCAGAGCTCTGCCTCCCGCCGGTTGCCGCCTGCTCTCTCCCGTTGACCGATGTTGCCCTTGTTGGGACACCTCCCAGATTGAAGCTCTGTTTTGTGGGCTCCTCCGGCCTCCGTCGTTCGTTGCCCCTTTGCCTACCTTGGCTGCGCATGCCAGAGGTTCTTCCCCCTGCCACCTCCTGCCACCCTTGGCGGTCCTGACGGTGGGCCCCCCACCTCTGGTTGCTCCCTTTGGTGTAGTTGCCGTCGTTGCAGCCCCGCCTCCACTGGGTGGCATTCGTGCTGCTGGCGATCGGGGCTCAGCCCCTGCTGCCCTGGCGTCCTCACCTGAGGGCGCATGCGTGGGTCTTCCTACCGGCCGTCTTCCCCAGCTCCAGCCTCGCCAGTCCATCTTCCCCAGCCCCGGGCTCACGGGTAGCATGTTCGGATGTGGAAGCTCGTCAGCGTCTTTCTCCTGCGGACGACCCTCTGCCATCCTTGTCTCCTGCCTCGTTCGAAGGTTCGATAGCTGCTGCGCTCACGTCCATGGTCGTCCACTTGTGCTCCCGACCGCCGGTCAACCTCTGCTATCTTCGACATCCACGGCACTCTCCGTCAGTGTTACTGGCCCCATATCATTCAGGCTTCATTGTAGTTTTCTTCTTTGGGCATATTGGGCCTTGCTCACTTGCTGTAATTGGGCTCCTCCCTTCCTTAGTAGGACGCCCCTTGTTGTCATTGGGCCTTCCTTTAGTGGATGCCCCCCCTCCCCCCACCTTCGTGGTCCCCTATATCCCCAACCCTTTTTCTCTTCCTCCTGCTTATTATATAAAATTTCTTGGCTTAAACCATGCTGGTTAATTAAGACTCGTTCAAAATCCCTTATAATAGAAGAGTTTGAAACTTTTACTTGGATATATGAAATTGGTATCTTATTGAAAATCCTCTTGTCTTATCTATTCATTGGAATAATCAGCCAAAATTTCTGTGCTCAGATCTTGTTCACTGCCATTGATCATACTTTGTTCTGATTCTGCTCACTATTCTTGATGCTTGTTGGTCACGACCTAAACTTATCTATGAATGCTCCTATGATTTTGTTGATACCGTCTTTTGATCTTAACAATTGGTATTAGACTTAACTCTGTATGTCTGATGATATTTTTTCCACTCCAATTCCTCTATTTTGTCAAATGGAAAGATTGTCTCATCAGCACCATTCTGGCATTGATTTCTGCATGCTTTGCTTAATAATCCTTGTGGATATCCATGTGATCCTTCTTGAAATTTTTGTCATGCATTTCACCTCACTTCTTCAGGGGGAGTAGAGCTATATATCTCACATTGTTGATAGTCTTGGTTCATTTTGGAAAGGGGAGAATAGTCTTGGTTCAATGGGGAGAAAAGGTTTTGTCTCCATTTTCTCAATTGCTTTTCAAAGGGGGAGAATAGATTCTAGCTCAATCTTATTAATTGGTATCCATAAGGGGAGAATAGTCTTGCTAGGCATTTATCTTTGCTAAGTTTTTCAACCTATTGCTTCCTTTTTTGATAAAATCAAAGGGGGAGAATAGTTTGAGTCATATTTCATGATACAGTCATGATTCAATCATGATTCAGATTCAGCATAGTGTTGCCATTCCTATCATCATGTTTTGATTGTGTTGTTTATGTTGTCATCAGGCTGTGATATGAGTCCTGCTTTTCATAGTGTCACCATCATGCTGTGTTAGCTTTCATAGTGTTGCCATCAGCATGTCAACATTTCGTAGTGATTGTCATCAACATGGTGTTTTATGACTCATATGATTCATAGTGTTGCCATCATCAAAAAGGGGGAGAATGTGGTATCCCTATGATTTTGATGATGCCAAACACTATGACTCATTGTGCATGATGTCATATATTTTTATGGTGCACTGATTAATTATGTTTTGATGATGCTAAACACCATGTTCATGTTGCATTAGATTTAGTATACTTGCATGTAAGTCATGGGATTGATTGTTGCGTTAAAGACTGTTGCATACATGAATTTATTGATAGGTCAGTGTATACATGTACCGAGTCTATGCATATGAGGTCAATACAGTCTTACAGTACTTTGTCATGCTGGTCGATGCATATGAACTAGCAAGGTTCATTAAGGTTAGTGCATGTTCATTAAGGTCAGCACAGGTCAATGCATATTCATATCATTAAGGATAGTGCACATGCATATTGCATGTTCAGTAAGGTCAGTGCAATAGAGGACCTTGCACTTACTAAGGTCGATGCACATGTGTACCCTGTATTCATCAAGGTCGATGCATATGTGTACCTTGTATTCATTAAGGTGGATGCACGTTTGCATCTTGTGTTAACAAAGGTCGATGCACCTTATGCCAACACAGAACAAAGGTCGATGCACATCGAGTGGGCACAGTAACTAAGGTCGATGCACCTCATGCCAGCGTAGAATAAAGGTCGATGCAGGTCGAGTGGGCACAGTAACTAAGGTCGATGCACCTCATGCCAGCGCAGAACATAGGTCGATGCACATCGAGTGGGCATAGTAACTAAGGTCGATGCACCTCATGCTAGCACTGAACAAAGGTCAATGCATATCGAGTGAGCACATTACAAAAGGTCACTGCACATGAACAATCAAAGCTCGCAAGGTCGATGCAGCTGAACAAATTATGAACACAAGGTCGAAGCAGGTATTTTTATATCAGCTAGTAAGGTCGGTGCACCTTAAGCAAGTCAAAACCTATCAGGTCGATGAACCAAGAGTTGGCAAAAGCTATCAGGTCAATGCACCTTGAGGACATAAGGTCGATGCAGCAATGCTACCGCTGCATGTATAGGTTGTAGCAGTGAGGCAGAAGAGTCTGTGCACTCAAGGTTGAAGCACCAAGCCATTGCCACATTGCATTAAGTGCTGCACAGCTGATGCCTCGATATGGGAAGCCAAGGTCATCTAAGCAGTCAAAGAATCAACAAAGTAGCTACCTTGGTGTAAGGATAAGTTAGTCATCCAGCGTGGATCTAAAGTCTTTAAAGATATAGCAGTTATGAGAAGAACGACAGTAGCAACAAGCTCGTAGAGCTATTAGCAGCTCAACAAGGCAGCAGCAGCGGAGGTACAAGTTGAAGGAGCAAAAGACCTTAAGCCACTGAGGTTGGCATATCAGCGAGCACCACAATGACAACAGCGATACTCAAGGGACAGCGTGATAACTCAAGGCACGTCAGCTCGAACTAAGTAGTGGCACATGATCCCATGTTAACTAATGATGGACACGTGATCCCAGTTTGGCATGGAGGGCAAGAGGAGAATATAATAAAGAAAAAGGTGGGGGTTTTAATCGGCAGGCCCCCTACGCCTGCTAAACCGGCAAGGCATCTGCCCATTTAACTGGCAACCACCAGACTTAAACGAGCATTCCCCCTTCTGCTACTTAACTGGCAGTAGGGTCTTCCTTGGCTATTTAACTGGTGGGCCATCCCTTGGCCATGTAACCTGCGGCAAGGTGATATATTCAGACGGCCAACATTTAAACGACAGCCTCGCCAATAAATGGTAGGCCCTCCTTGGCCATTTAACTTGCGACAAGGTGTTATATGTGGCAGGCCAACATGTAAATGGCAGCCTTGCCAGTTAAACGGTAGGCCCTCCTTGGCCATTTAACCGGCGGCAAGATGATATATCCAGTAGGCCCTTCCATGGCCCTTTAATCAGCGATAAGGGGACATAGTCGGCAGCAAGCTTCCTCCTTCTCCTTAAATGGTAGGGTAACCTCCAAAGCCCTTTACTAGTAGAGGCCTCTCCCTCTCACTTATCCGGCGACAGGGAAGTTAAACGACAGGGGTTTGGCCTCTCTTATTCGACACCTCTTCAACAACAATTAACTGGCAAGGGGGCTTCCTTCTTCTCTCTAAACGACGACAGCCAGACTCCCTTAAAGTGGTGTATCTGATGGCCTCTTCCATTAACAAGTAGGATGCCCATATCTGGCAGAGGTGTTCCTTAAACGGTAGCTCACTCCTTTTTCAGCAGCAAAGCCATTAATTGGCAGAAGAAAGGATAATTGGTAGCACCTCCAACAGTGCTATGGAGCTATGAACGCCAGCCTCTCCTGCAAGCATTAAAGGCTACAGGGCTTAGGCCCACCAAAACGACAACCACTACACCCCCACCTTCAAATGGCAGCTCAGAGATAAGGCCGACAGGATCTTCCCAAATCTGGCAAAAGGTTGCTCTTGACTAGAGGTCTCACCACAGATGGAAGCTCATTGTTTTATCAGGCACTACCCAGCACGCTCGTGACCTGGGCCCTCAAGCGCAATGATAGAACAATTTCATGTCTGTTCCTATAAATAGGGCCACAAGGCTGATGAATGAAGGGGGCTGGGCTCTCTAACTTCTGGCTGGAGAGTGCTGAAGTTTAGGTGTAGAAGCTAAGTGGGAGAAGAGAAGAAGAGAGCTCATACAAAGAAGAGAAGAAAAAATAAAAAGAAGAAGAAGAGGGGGTGTGAGCTAAGAGCCCTTGCGTCTGTTCTTGCAAAGTAAGGGAGAAGAGAGCAGGAGAGGTGAGGCTTGGGGGGGAGGAGCCTGTTGGGCCTCTGTGATTTTGATGATGACAATCATTATGTCTCATTATTTTTAACCTTGATGCATGCATTATTGATCTCATCACATATATAGAAGCATGAAAAATAAAGGGTCAACGCAAGGTTAATGCCGGTCAACATAGGTCAACACCACTATTCAAGAATTGACAACAGGTCAACTGTTTAAAATTGTGAGTCAGCTCTTTGATAGGTAAGGTCAATGCATGTGTAAGTCTTAGAAGGTCTATGCACATTACTGTTCCTTCATAGGAGGTCAGTACACATTTTTGTCTAAGTCATATAAGGTCTGTGCACATTACTGTTCCTTCATATAAGGTCGATGCACATTTATGTTTGCTGCATATCAAGGTCGATGCATGTGTACTCATACGGTCTAATAGGTCAATGCACATTTCTGACTATTGCACGTAAGGTCGATGCACATTTCTGACCATTGCACATAAGGTCGATGCACATTCCAGTCTAATACAGAAAGACGGTCGGTACACATTTTGCTAGCACGCAGCCAAAGTCGAAGCATATTTTGCTAGCACAGGGCTAAGGTCGATGCATGTTTTGAAGGTCGATGCATATCACGCCAAAGTAGAACAAAGGTCGATGCTAGTGACCCAGCTAACGTCGATGCATGTTTTGAAGGTCTGTGCAACTATTCTAAACTGCCAGTAAGGTCAATGCACCTTAAGCAAATTAAAGAGGAAAGGTCGATGCACATGTCCAAAGGTCAATGCATATGAATACTTTATGCTCAACAAAGGTCGACACACATGTCCAAGGTCGATGCACATGAAGACTCGGTGCTCAACAAAGGTTGACGCACATGTCCAAGCTCGACGCACATTTGTATGGAAGGTCTGTGCAACTTCTTCTAAACTTCTAGGAAGGTCGATGCACCTTAGCCTGATGTGGCACAGCCCTATGATGTATTGAATGCAATGACGACCCTAGGACTTAGACTAGCAAGCATATAAAGACGAACACGGACTCACGCAAACGGCTCACTCTTACGGTGCACACGATCCCTCGAAGGTGACCGGGCGATGAAGGCGAGGGTCCAAGGTGGAACCCAATCGTTCAAAGGGATTTGGCTAGCTTAGGCTGACCCCTAAGGGTCTGGGATTCCCAAATTGAGTGGGGGCCGGCACGCCGAAAAATATCGTCTTGTGGTCTGCATGTGGTTGCTTGCTGTTTTGATTGCTCAGCTTAATTGTGCTATAGCCTAGATCTTCAAAGTCATCATTTAGGTAGCAGCATCGTTATCATTCTAGTTTATCATAATTTTATCAAGTAGGGGATAGATCTATTCACCCCCCCTCTAGATCTACTCAGCCCATACACAACAAGCTGAAGACATAATAGGCTATGGGAAGCTTCTGAATAAACCATAGATTACCTTCCATCTCATGGCTGGGCATCGGAGAAGGTAGATTCCCCTCGATGGGAGCTACGGGCACTCCCTCCCCTTTGTCTCCAGCTACCGCATGGGTGGTAGCCTCTTGCGCAACCACTGTAGTAGGAGTGGCAGTAGTTGCAAAGAACAATTATTAGCCAGTGCGGCCGGAGCAGAAATGGGTTGCAGAAGAAGGAAGAATATATCTTCCGTTGGGGGCCTCTATACATGGGAAGTCTCAAACTCTTCAAATGACACTACAGGCGGAGGAACAATGGCGGGTTCCTGCTCTGCAGCTCTCCTTCGGTGGGCCCGTGTCACCCGGGTAACCACCTCCTTGGCTTTACTGATGGCCTCCCTCACTTGGGATCTAGTTCGCTTCCGCGAATCACCAGGAGGCAATGGTGTTATGGTTGGGGCCGACTCGGGAATCCCAAAGTGTGTCGGCGTTCGAGCTTTTATCATCAACTCCCTGAAGTGTCGAGTCTCCTCTGAAGTGAGTCGGACTGCATATGCACAAGGGTGAGAATGACATGCACTGCAATGGAAGAGAAATAGGCTGGAAGGCTGAAATAAAGAAATGTAAGATACCAGCCGGCCCTGTATACAAAGGGGAAAGAGGCCAATAGAATAGCGAGGGCACTTTATCTCACGGAGCCACCTTGCGAATGAGCCAACATACATCTCCAATTGTCTCACTTTGTTCGGCCAGCGACTCCAAGTCTGAATGGCTGCGAGAAGATAAATAATAATGCAAACCAAGATGGTCCAACCCCCATCTGTTAGCATCTTTGATGGAGAGAAGAAGAGGCTACCCCAAACTGGCTTCACTCGGGCCGCCTACTGAAAGCCCATGGGAACGAATCAATGCAAACAACCAGGGGGTGTTGCTACAAAGTCCATCCCGCCAGTCTTCCCCTCTACTGAAGGTCCTATAAGGATAGAGACTGTCGGTCTTAGGATGCCATTCAGTTACAGAAGGGACGGGCTCTTCCACTGGCAAAGGAAGTTCTTGAAGGACTACTTGGTCAATGCTTATGTGGCATAGCCCCTGAAGCGTCTTCACGAAGACATCTTTGCTGATTTCGGGCAGCTTCGGCTCAGCCCTAGGTGAGCGACGCTTCACAGCCTTCCGAGCCTCAAGATAAGCCAGCACTTCTATGTTGGTCCAAGATTTTAGCTTCTTCAGATAAGGAGGATCAATGTCTAAAGTCGGCTCTGGCTGAGAATCCAGGAATCTGCGTTCTGCGATAGCCCAACATTCCCGGTGAGAATTTCTATAGAATCCCATTCACACGTTACACCATTTCATATATTCTGGAGTAACGCGAGGGAAGCGAGCAGGAGTCGGGACTCTGAATGAAGCCTACTCCTGGCAATGAAAGTAATCCCACCATGCATGAGTCTCATCAATTGCTACCTGGCCAGCTTGATGCCTATTCGGCAGCGCAAACTATGTGGACAAAGGAGGAATGTGTTGATCATAACCAAAATTCTAACTGAATCGGAATGGATAATACGGCTCCAGCCATAAAATGCCACTCTTCCGAAAGACTAAGACACTTGGTCTGATCGCTAGCACCCAATCAACCAACTCTGACTCCAGAATTGGCCTCGTACATTTGGCACCGAAAATGGGATGGATATACTCTCCTGTCTCAAAGAGATGGCATCCTCGAATCTTGTTCACAAGTGGGCTGGAATGGGCTACCAAGCTCCAGAAGTGTAGAACTCCAGGCGCGTCAATCAGAACCTTAGTCAGCTTTCTCCTGATGGCAAAGAGCTGCTCCGCTGTCTGTGTCGGTTCAGCACTGACAAACTCTATCATCCTCGAAACAAGCCATGATGGTTGTAACCCGCGAGGAGTAGTTTCTGGGAACAGTGTGTAGACCCAGGCATTGAAGAAGTGTAACGAACCGACCGTCCGCAAATTCCTAGGAAGATGAAACTGGTGCAAGTCTCCCAGCATTTTGTAAATAAGGCACAATGCCAGTGGGCAGAGAGAAAGCTTCGTGCCCCAAGCCATCAAGTAGGCTGGATAGATGGCCTCAGCTCTAATCACGCTCTCATCACCTTGTGGGAGAGTGAAGGAACATATCCAATAAGTCAGGTATGCACCACAATGCATGACTGCATTAACACCAGCAGGGTTTGGGCCTCCTTACTGCCCTTCTTTCGAAACAGGCGGGAAAGCAGCTTATCGTCGGACCCTCTTCTTCCGCTTTAGAGTAGTCGATGCTATGGTGGGAAAGTCATCACACTTTTGTTCCCCACTAAAGAAATATTGAAGCCAGGTGCCCATCCGCACATGTCTATTCTCCCCAGGCTTATGTGCTTCTCTGGTGTCGTACGATGAGCGGTAAAGTGTACGATAGGCCTTCATCAGGTAGCGGTAGGTGAAACCCATCAGATACCGACCCTCTACGTCTGTCTGATCCTTTAGCCAATCTGGCCAGCAGACTTCTTCATACGGCTCACCGTCAATTGGTAGGCCACTAAGCTGTAAAAGACTCCAAAGGTCTAAAGAGGTCTCTCCCTCTGAAGTATAGAAACTGTAATAGTCTGGGCAAAATACTTCAAACATGCTGCAGCATAAACCCTTGGAGATAGGGTAGCTGTACCTCGATGTGTACACGCTATGATATATGCCAGCCTTAACCAAGATAGGAGCATAATGTTGCAAGATGTAGCTCGTGAACTCCACTCCTCTGGGTCTGAACGCATGGACATCGGTGGCCTTCAACTCGGCAAACCACCCTATAGAAATTTGGTGCTTGAATCGGACCGCTAAGCACTCCAGCAGGAACGATTCTTCTCTGTACCCCCAATTCAACGGGGGTAGGAATAGCCAAATATCGACTTCTCTCAGTCAACATGGCCAACGGTGTTGTTCCAGTGGGTGGGTATAAACTCAGGCGCTCTGGTCAACAGTTTGTTCTCTAGAGCTAAATCTTGGAGTCTGAGCACAGCACTCCATTTTCAAGGTTCACCAGGCAGATAGATGGGCCTTCCGCACACAATAAAGTCTGTCAAGCTATCTCTCTCAACTAGCAGTGCCTGCTCAGCCCTTCAGACAAGGAACAAATCTCTCTCTTCCCTTGAAGATTGAACCGCTTGAGGAAGGACATTAAGTGCTTGCCTTTAGGATGATCCCGCCTAATGTCATCTCCGCGGTCATACTTGAATGAATCACCCCCAATAATGAGAAGATGGCCAATGTCCACTGTGTCAGTTTCTGAGTCAGAAGACTTTGCAACTATAGCTAGCTACTCATGGCACCGATCCAAGGTGTAAACACTCTCCCACGTCACCACGGCACGGGAAGAAGAAGAAGAAGAGCTGGAGGCCATCTCATATGAACAAAAGCAAACCAAAGAAAATAAACAAAGTCAGAAGATGGGTGCTGAAAATAAATTTCTGACAAAATTTCGACAGAGTCTCCCCAGCCCGGGAGTTTGCCAGAAGAAAGTGAAAACATGTCCATCAAGAGACGGTCCCTAAAATAGGTCGTGGGTATCACACCGAGGCCAAAATAGGACACCTAGGGGATACAACTCTGAGGACAAGCCTACTAGGAGCCTCCCGAGGTCCGAAAAGAGGGGTTTGAATTCCCCAAATGCAACCAAGTAAAACTCCCTCACCAGCTCTCACCATCGCCGCCAACCCAGTGTGACTCGAACGCTCGGCGCCGCAGGAGAAGGAAGGAGAAGAGAGAAAACCCAGGCGCAAATGAAATCTGATGAAGAAAACAAAGGAAAAAAGGGCAATATATAGGATGGCCCCCCTGGGTTAATCCGGCACGCTAAATAGCACGCCATTTTAGCCCTGCCTATTCTAAATGGTGCGCCGATTATGGCCACGCCATTTTAGCAATGCCTCAGCCACACCGATTTAACCACCACACCGTTTCAAGATCATTATGGGTGTGTGCCAATCAGAAGAGGAAGGTGTCCAGTATGAGTACATCTGCCAGTCCCGTGTCGCTCGTTCCTAGCTCGCGGCACCCGCGGCTGGGGGCATTTGTTGGCACTCAAAATATGTTCGGTGGCGATCACGGCTAAACGACAAGAATGTTGTGGCCCACTAAAGCGCAGAAGTCGAAGAAAGCCAATACACAAGGGTCTTCTCGAGCTGCTGGAACCCTAGGTTACCTGACATGAGCACTAGGGACTTCACCTCAAGAGGATCGAAAGCTTACTACAACAAATTGGCAGTGTCGTTTGGCCTGCTCAATGAACCGACATCGACTCGGTTGTGTTGCATAAACAACGTCTGTCCTCCGACCAAGGGCGAGGATGTACCTAGTGGTCCGCCACCTGATAAGGAGCCCTCCTGAGGTGATAGAATGTCTCTGGCCCCTCAGAAGAAGGTGCCAAAGGCCCTATCAGTAGAAGACCCGAGTGACCCAACATGGGTACGTCTTCGCAGCAATTTGGTCCGTTAGCAACCAGATGGTCGCCCAGCTTGGGAGAAAGTACCCCGGGTGGTGGCCTACTCCCCGAGAAAGCTACAAATGCAAGTTAAGTTGAGTCGGCAGCACAAACCATAGTGCCGAAGGCCGTGTCAGTGAAAAACCCACATATCCGGATCAAAGGTGCACACAGTTCCTCAATTGGCCATCCAACGGCCCGAAGACTTTATCAGAACTTCTCGCCGAGGTTTTGCAAGACCATGGTGACATGAAGGATTAGGGTAACTCCCGAAGCCAGTCTGGGGCCCACCATCTGCCTCGTGCCGAGCGAGCACGAGGGATGGAGTTAATCTGGCGTGCTCTCCTCCCCGGCGCCCCTTTGCCCAGTGTGCAAAAACATCCCGCTGAGTCCTTCGTCGGTGCGTAAAAACACCCACGCCAGGTAGGGTCACGGCCAGTGCACGCTATATAAGCCAATGGTCTTCAGCCATATATGAATGGGGGAACACATAGACTGTAACATCCATGGTTTAGCGGATTCTTAGTGGTGCGGATCTAGGATTCGTCCGGTGCATTTTCACTATTTTTAGGAATTTTTTGGTTATTTTTAGGTGATTATTTGAATTTGTTAAAGTATTTATATAAGTCATCTCACTATCATATCATATCATAAGCATACATGTACATGAGTAGCATCTGAGTACACTAGGCCTGTCCCTCATGGCCGTCGCTGTCCCCCGACCCCTCGTGTCTCTTTGATGGTAGGGCCATCGCAGAGCTAGCCTCCTCCTAGTGTCGTCGGTGCCGCTCCTCATTGTCATTCCTCCAGCAGCCGGAGGAACTCATAAAGTAACGATGGTAGGAGCTGTGGGTACTGTGTGTGCCGTGTGTGTTGCCGCTCGAAAGCCTGCTGCGCTCGGGCCTCCGAATCATCCCCTCCACGATCCCCTCTAGCTTCGCCGTCTAAAGCCAGGCTCGCTCTGCCTCCGCTCGGTAGCGCTCTGCCTCAGCCCAGATCCGCTCCATCTCCGCAGCCCCAGCCCGAAGTCACTCTAGCTCCACATGGAGAAGTGCCATCTTGACCGCATCGGTCAAACGGCTCCGCTCCATCTCCTCCCTGAGATGGGCTGCCTCCTCCCGCACTGCTACGCGGCTCCGCTCGAGCTCCTCCTGTAGCTGGGTCAGCTCGATCATCTGCATGTGCACGCATCATGGTTAGTCAATCGCATTTCATAATCATAATCAACTGGGAAAGCATAGTGCCCACTTACCCTCTTGATGAGAGCGGCCTCGACCGCCTCGGGTCGTACCACCATCCTCGCGAACTCCGCGTCCTGCTCAGCAAAGTCTGCAGATGTCTGGTAGGAGGAAGGAGCATCAGATCCCTGACGCTGGACCCCCTCGGCTCGCTACATTTTAGAAGTATAGGTTAGTCAAAATCATAAGCATATGCATATTAAGTCTAAGGGTCAGTAAAACTCACCAAGAGGTCCAACGCCTACCGGAGCTCATCTCGCTCCCGGACGGTGGAGTGGAGGAGGCCCTGGAGCTTGGTGATCCACCCCTGGGGGTTGAGCTACATATAGGAAGCCAAATGTCAATGCATCACAATCATAAGCATAATAGAAAGCATAAGGTTAGGAGTCGTACCGGTCGTCGAGAGCCACGGAAGACCTAGTCCCCGTAGCGTCTGGCGTACGCCATCAGATAGGCCTCCTCGCTCTCTGCTCGAGCAGCTACCACTCGCCCGAGTCCCATCTAGTCTACTATTTGCTTCGCCGCACGTGTAGTCCAATCTGTCTCAGTCGCCAGTCCTCGAGCGTGCCTCCCGACTCGCTCCTCTGGCTTCTCAGGTGCCGAGAACTCGACTGTCGCCTGGTGGACGCTGATCGTCCTCATCACGAGCCTGTGGCAGAGTGGCTCCACCACATTCATGCAGTGGAGCCAGATATCGCGCCCAGTGTAGGCCAAAGCCGCCACCACCCACGGCTGGCCCTCGTGCTCCTCGCTCTAGTAGGGCATTCATCGGACCTGTCAAATAGGACAATTGCATCAGTATATAGAGCATATAGTTGCATTTAACACAAAGTTTAAGTTTTAGATCTTATCGAGGCGTAGGGCAGTGTGTCTAGGTCATCCTGGATCGCCCGGACCTAGCATCGCAGGGATCCAATCTCCCGAGGTGCCATCCACCATCGCACGATGGGCAGTCGGTCTGGGTAGGTCTCCTCTCCTCTCCCCAGCCCCGGGAGGTGCACGTAGGCCCAAACCTGCATTCCATGTCATCAAGTGTAAGCATATACAATTCATATAGCAATCGCATAAGCATTTTAGGAATCTAAGTCGTACTTGGAGTAGAGGAGAGAACCCGTCGAGCATCATCCGTCAGCTGGTAGAGCTCAACGTATCGAAGAGGAAGGCGAGGACCATCGCTCCCTAGGCGTCCTCGCTGACGCGGTCGATGTCCTCGAGCAGTGGAAGAAACTGGCAGCTGACGATGTCTACTCGGGTGGCGAAGAGGAGCCTCCCGAATAGCAGCATCAGGAAGCATCTCAACACCACGTCCGCCTCCGGTCCCGACTCGACTGCCACCCCCGGTCGTACCCGATCCACGAGCCACTGCAAGTGCTGCTCTGGCAGCTCTCCCGCTGTGATCCCCGCTCCCCTCAAGCTGAGGCTCTCCTGCAGCCTCTCTCTCATCAGGGTCGTCGACTGCCGCTCCGGTCGTAGTAGCTCCAGGCCCAGCAACCTTTAAGCCAGCTCCCGATAGTCGGGGAAGTCCTCCCGCTAACCAGAGCCCCGTGCACGCCAATTCGGTGATGCGTGTGACGTCCTCCAACGTGGGGACCATGTGGCCCCATGGGAAAAGGAACGTCTGGCTCACCGGATCCTAGCAGTCGTGCAGGGCATAGAGGAGCGCGGTGTCGAGCTGCGTCACCTCCGAGCTCAGGAACTCCCCGAAGCCTATGGCTCCCAGCCTCTCACGCTGGAAGTTCAGCAGTGCAAGGTACACTGCCCAGACATGGAGCCAGGAGATCCGAGTCATGCGCTTTCCCTGCATGCATTTAAAATAAATTTGCATCAAAATAAAATAAAAATGAAAATCCGGCGAGGCTTGTCGGGAGTGTACCGGGGAGGGCTTGGGTTAGGTATGCTGGGGAAGGGTTCCAAAGCCTGTGCCGGCGAAGAGCTGAGGCGGCGCACCTATGAAAGGCTGAATACGGGCATGCCAGAGAAGGGTCCACAGGCCTGTGCCGACGAAGAGGTAAGAAAGATACACCGGCGAAGGTTCAAGGAGTATACCGACGAAGGATAAGGTCCGTGTAGGTTTCAGGTCCTAGGATGAAGTTCATGTAGATGCTCACGCAAAGTCCGTGCAGGTTTGGATGCAAAGTGCATGCAATGCAAGGTGAAGTCCGTGCAGGTTTCTTAACAAAGAATCAAAGTCCATGCAAATTTTCAAAGGTTAGGTCCATGCACATTGGGGTTAAGCCCATGCAGGTTCTTAGATACAAAGGTGCATATGAAGTCCGTGCAGCTTTTGGGCAAGGTCCATGCGTATGGGACAAAGTCCATGTAGGTTCTAAATAAGGGGGCAAAGTCCATGCAAATGTGCAAGGCCAAGTCCGTGCAGATGTATGCAGAGTTAAGGGTGAAGTCCATGCACATTTAGGTGAGGTCCATGTAGATTTAGACTAGGTCCATGCATGCGTACAGGCTTTGAAGTGAAGTCCGTGCATATGCACGGTGTTAAGGGGCGAAGTATGTGCAGGTTCTTTTAGACAAGGGTGAAGTCCATGCACTTTTGGACTAAGTCTGTGCATATGCACGGGGTTGGAGATGCAAAAGGCTAAAGTCCATACAAGTGGGAAGGAAGTTCGTGCAGGTTTCTGGATGCACAAATGCATATGAAGTCTGTGCAGCTTTTTTGGGCAAAAGAACAAAGTCCAAGCAAGATTTCAAGCAAGTCCATGCAGGTTATGCACGGGGTTAAGGGATGAAGTCCATGCAGGTTTTGGGGTTGAGAAACAAGGTCCATGCACATTATGCACGGGGTTGAAGAACGAAGTCCGTGCATGTTATGCATGGGGTTGAAGAACAAAGTCCGTGCATGTCATGCACGGGGTTGAAGAACAAAGTCCATGCATGTTCTGCACAGGGTCGAAGAACGAAGTCCGTGCATGTTGTGCATGGGGTTGAAGAACAAAGTCTGTGCATGCTCTGCACAGGGTTGAAGAACAAAGTCTGTGCATGTTATGCACGGGGTTGAAGAACAAAGTCTGTGCATGTTTGATGAAGTCCATGCAATACAAGGTAAAGTCAGTGCATATTTTGAGTAAAGTCCATGTAATGCAAGGTGAAGTCCATGCACATGCAGGTGAAGTCCTTGTAGATCCGGGCGGAGTCCATGCGGATGCAGGCTAAGTCCATGCACATGAGGGACAAGTCCATGTGGATGCGAGCAAAGTAAGAATGGGGTCCGTGCAGGACTGGGCAAGTCCGTGCAGGGTGTTCGGGTTGTGGGATGAAGTCCGTGCATATGCACGGATGCAGGTTTTGGACGAAGGGGCTAAGTCCATGCATGCTAGGGGCAAGGTCAGTGCAAGGTCCGTGTAGGACTTGTGCAAGGTCGGTGGACGTACGAGCAGGGTCCGTGCAGGGGACGAAGGCCAAGTTGGTGCATGGGCAGGCAAGGTCCGTGCACATGGGGCTAGGGGCTAAAGGAAGGTCAGTGCACATGGGGGGGTAAGGTCGACGCACACGCTGGCCAGGTCGGTGCACATGCGGGCCAAGTCAGTGCACCTATGGAATATGCCAAGGACAAGGTCAGTGTACACGCTGGCGAAGTCAGTGCACATGCAGGGAAAGTCAGTGTAGTCGAGGAATATGCTGAGGGCAAGGTCAGTGCAGGGTCGGTGTACATGCAGGCTGAGTCAGTGTACATGGGATGAAATCAGTGCACGTGTAGACTAAGGTCAATGCACATGCAGACTAAGGTCATTACACAGGGGCTAAGGTCAGTGCACATACAGACTAAGGTCAGTGCACATACAGACTAAGGTCAGTGCATATGAGGTAAGGTCAGTGCAGGGTCTGTGCACATGGAGGCCAGGGGTTATGCAAGGTCCATGCAGGGCTTAATGCAAGGCTTAATGAAGTCCGCACATAGTCTGCACGGGGTTGAAATTGAGAGGGGATAGATGCACCGGGGAAGAAGGTGTGCCGGCGAAGGGGGTGTGCCGGCGAAGGGTGAACTAGTAGATGTGTCAGTGAAGGTGAGGGCAGCCTACACCGGTGAAGGGTTGAACATGAAATAAAGGGGGTGCACCGCTCAAGGGGTGTGCCGGTGAAGGATAAGGGAGGGTGTGCCGACGAAAGGGTTTTAAGGGCACGCCATTGTAGGTTTGGAAGGGTGCACCGGGGAGACACTTGGAGGGCCCACTCTTCTTCATCCCTTTAAGGCCTTTCTTTTCTTCTTTTAGCATGCGTGTTGGGGTACTTAGCCATTGTTCAGTCCAGTCCTCTTCATGTTGCCTCTGGTTCCTTTCACCTTGATTAAGGCATTCATCCATGGAATCGAGAAAGTTTATAGGATCCATAGCAGTCGAGAAATGGTTATCCATTTCTAGATCTACACCCCTAACAATTTGTGAAACGGGACCACGAGTCTTGTCGGGAGAAGAACTTGCAATCACTGGAAAGAGGTCAGAAAGAGCCATCGAATTTATCTCATGGGACAACTCTCCGATAGTCAAGTCAAACAATTGTGGAGCGAAAACGGTGTTAGAAGGGAAACTGAAGAACTCGTGGGAAGATACTTGCCTCATTTTTCCTTACCTCCTGGTCGTTAGGTCAGAGTCTTTATACTATCGCCGAGAGAGTTGACCGTTAGGTTGCCGTGACCGAGAAAGGTGTGAGTCACCCGTTCCGCATGCCTCACAGAGCAGGGGATATGAGCGTTGACTTGTCGTTTCTACCGAGATGGTAGTTCTGCCATTAATACGATAAGAGCACCGACTATTGATGCGGCAGAGCTCGTCGGAAAGAGAGCGTGCTTATGTCGACAGGAGGAGTGACGTGGGCGGTGCCTCAATATCATCGTCGAAGTGGGGTGGTAGTTCGCCACTAATGCGCAGAGTGGCTACTGCCAGAGAGGGCACATGGGGGTACAACATTAGTCATGTGCCCAAAAGTCTATAATAAGGTAGGGGGCGTAATGGGACGCCCAAGTAACGTGGTGGACTTGGAGAGTTGGGCTCCTACAACAAATTAGATATCGGGCACTATTAGACCGACATGAAGGCCCCTCGTCATGATCTAACAACGGAACTGTTAAAGGGTGAAAAAGGTCGTGCATATGTGCATCAGAAGGAGAGAGGACCCACAAGTCACAACCCATACTACTGGATCTGATTGTCATTCTTTGTTCATCTGTATGGCATGAGTTTCTAGGACATGAATCAGTAAGGAAAGATAACCCACAGGTGCTTGCAACACACGCTGGTCAGTTTGATTGTTATCAGATGGTGTGGTCTTGCTCATCTAGCTAGTCACCTGAAGTATAGAATAATAAAGAGAACACCAGATGTACAAAAAATTAATTTACAGATTTGTTGCGAATCCCACTTCTCCTTTATTCCACATATAAACTGACGTGATGTGGAAGGAAAAAAAGTGTAGGTCCCATGTCCAAAGCCTGAGAACTGCAGAGTGCCACTGCAAACTAGAGTTTGCAGCAAGCATGCCATTACCCTATTTTGTAGCCTACAATTTACGTATAACCCCACCCTTTTATATTTTGAGTTCCTCTAGTGCCCTCCCTCTGAGAAGCATGAAAATCTTAAGCGACACTTCGGAGCGTCTAGGTAAAAAAAAATCTCACCCTGGATAAAATCCCACCTATATATCTATGTTGACCAAAGTTCCGAACCTATTTAACTTCAATTCTTTTAACCATCCGACTGCATGCATTGTGATATATCAAGGAACTTACCTATGTATACCAATACGCCCTCTCTCTCTCTCTCTCTCATGTGTAGCGTGTGCTGATACCCTGCAGCCAGAAAGAAAATTAGGTCGTCTCCAGCGCATGGGTGGTGCCAATCTTGGTTGTTCGTCGACTCTGTGATCCGTGTTACATCGAGATTATCTTGATCCAATACAATATGTCCAAAGTCTAGTGCGACTCAGATGGATCAGGTCTGACCCACCTCACCTCGACAACTCTTTCTTCCCCCGTCCTGACACCCTCACCCCACCTCTGTAAGTCTCTCATCACATTTGGCAACGCCCCTCATGTCTGGTCAGATTCTCACCACCATCGTCGGATCTCATCTTCCGTCACTGAATCCTTACGCCATTGTTGAATTCTCGCTGTCACCGTCAAATTTTCACCGGAACACATCTAGAATGTTACAGAAAATGATAAAGAAATAGAGAGTAATCAGTCGATCTGAGTCGACCGTATCATGCATCGAATTTTAGTGAATCTAAGAACGCGTTTGAAAAAAATGGAGGAGAGAAATTTTGAGCCCTCCAATCATCAGAATCTCTCTTCCTCTAAATTTTTTTTCAAATGTCTCAACATCTCATCAATTTTTACTTTACGACAGATTTTGAGATTTAGAGAGATATAGGGAGAAATGGAAGAGAAGTGAAAAATATCTAAAAACTACTTAAAATGTGTTTTTTCTCTCGCTAAGAGATTTTGAGAGATTTTGAAAAAAATCTCTCTACTCTTAATCTTTTTCAAACGCGCCCTTAGCCCCTAAGTCACGTCTGATGGGAAGATTCTCTTCTATGGGGTCTTCAAGCTTTTGTTCTGAATTTTCCTTCTACTGCATCCACTCACCTCCTCGAAGGCGTGGATGCAGTCTGACTCCACCTGCTTCTTAGTCGAGCTGCTATCTTCTTCTGCAGCGTCTACGCTGTGCACATGCAGCGTTGACACAGTAGACTTCATTCAGCCTTTTAGGTAACAGCTTCTACCCTTTGGCACTTGTACTGCTGCGTCCACGCGGTGTATGACTAGCACGCCCCCCCACGAACCCTAACCCTTGCCACCTTCAACCCATGCCCCATCCCCCTCTCCCATAGAAACCCAGGTCCGCCCTCCCCTGCTCCGCGCATCCACGGCATCCCAGAGTCACACCGTCATCGCTTCGCCCTCCCGTGGATCGAGAAGACCACACTGCTGCTCTCTGTAACCAGCCTACATCATAGGTCGAGTTTCTAGAGACTACCCCTGTGTCCACGGTGCAAACCAGCCAAAGCTTTCTTCTATGGAGTTGTACTTCATTGAGTCAGCTTCGTCCCAGAAGTGATCCTGCGGCGATCCGACATCGGCACCATTCTCACCGCCCGTTCTCGTGCAACTGTGCCAAACTCAGGTCTGAAGCTGAGCACCATCTGGTAGCAGCTCCACTGCCCGCCCCTGTGCGATTCAGCCAGATCTCTCTTCACAAGAGTTCTGCTCCTCCGAAGCACCGATGTACCAGAGGTGGTCCCACTTGGTTTTGACGTCGTTCCCATCCAGGGCGGCCATTCTCTCATAGTCGCGCCAGACCCAGAGTTCCCTTTTCACCCAGGACATGCTACTATCAAGTCGGCCCCGATACCCCCTCTTCCTCTTTCGTTTCACATCGGATGGTCTTCATCAAAGTTGCAGCCTTCGACGATACGGAACTAACGCAAGTGGTTTTGTCACGATCAGACATCAGCACTTGGAGTTCCCTTACAGCTACCTGCGACTAATCCAACTATTTGCCCAGAAACCTGACGCCGGCTATTCCTGTGACCACATCCAGCGAGGTAATCAGACGGCTGCCATCTGCTGAGGGTTCGTAGACCTCCCTGTCAGTAGTGTCCATGACTTGGTCCCGACATGATTGGAGTTCCACAGCGCCCGTACCGGCCAACGCACCACGACTGCGCCAATCTATCCTACGTGGTAGAACTGCGCAGGCCCACAACTGCGGCCGCCGTCTCCATCCAACGACAGCAGCTCGGTGCCAGATCCTCAGGCATCCTTCAGCATCCCTCGATCATCATCCAGGAGTTGGCTGCACCTCGATCGGATGTTCGTGCTCGGCGTACGGTCGATAGATTGTTTCCCTACCCTGTGATCCCCCCTCCTGCGCGAGGGTAGTATGTGTAATTGGTCGTCCCCACCCCCGTGAACCCCCCTCCCTGCGTGGAGCATAGTGCATGTATTAGCAGGGACGTCACCAAGCTTCCTCGACACAGCGTGTCTGCCGGGTGCGCACGCTCCCCGACGCACCCACGTCTTCGACCGGAGCCGGTCCTTCGGACGGATAGGTACGTGCGGTTGCCTCTCCTCTTTGCTTGCCTAGTATTAGTTCCAACCGCCGCGCCAAGTGAGGAGTCCTCGGTCCACAATTCCACCATTATATGTGAGTTCTTGCTGCCGGTAAGCGAGTGTACATCTGAACTGATCCCCTCGGCATCGGTCCGCCCGGTTGAAACCAGCGCCCACGACTTGTCCCCCGGGTGGTTCATCCCCACCCTCCCCGCTACTCGGACCCCGTACGATCCCCTCGCAAGCCACAGCTCACCGATCCCTCACTACGAGCCCAAGTGAAGTTCACAATGTGCGTGATTGTTTGCTTTGTCGCCAGACGACTGGTGCTTGTTGATTGTTGGCTTAGGCTCCCGCGTCTCGACCGGGTTCATCCCGTCTCAGATTTGGTATCAGAGCCAAGTTTTTCGACTTGCCCTTGCTTGTCGAGTCCTTGGCCTTGGCCATCCTTGCTTGTGAGTCTGTTTCACCTGTCCTTCCACCCCCTTAATGGCCACCCGTAGTGGTGCCCCTTATCAGCCTTTAGGTCAGTCCGCCATGACTAGTTCCTATCAACCCGCACATGCTCCTAGTGAGTCCATCCTAGGCCAACTTCCCCATGCCGGCCTGAACCAAACCCCTCCACACCTCAGCGAACCTCAGGTAGGCCAGCCCTCTCGGCCCCACCCCCTCCCAGAAGGTAACTCATCCCTCGTGGACACTATTCTCGAGTAATTCTGACAACTGGGAGGATGAATGGATGCCATTGCTACGCGGTTAGATAGACAGGAGGCCCGTTTGACTCATGTCGAACGAGTTCAGCCTGAGGAAAACACCCACCAGGCCTTTTACCTGGAGGATGAGATGGAGGATGAGTGCCCCCGGCTATCCCCACAGAGACGGTATCCCGTGGAAGATCGGGATAGGAGACCACGCGATCACTTAGAGGATCCCTTGCACCAGTTGATTAAGCTGGATGCACCTACGTTTGAGGGGTCTTATAAACCCCAGGAATATCTTGATTGGGAACCCTCCCTGGATCAATATTTCTATTGGTATCCCATGCCGAAAGAGAGGAAAGTGTGGTACACTAAATAAAAATTGCAGGGTCTCGCCAAGACCTATTGGATGAACGTTGAGAGTCTGAGAGCCCTCCGGAGAGTTGACCCCATAGTTTCATGGGATCAGATATTAATACATCAAAATGACTCAAATAAAATACAAAGCTACATGACATGACTCATAGCAATGGAAGATCATGATGGCAATTGATGACGATCCATCCGGGCTTCAAAACGTGGAGGGGGTAAGTGATGTCCCCATCAAAAACCACAAGTAAGCCACACTCGACAATATTTTTAAGGTGGTTCAGACTCAACCCAGAGTCCTACGTCCTCCCCTCACTCAACTGAGTGAGGCTTCCTTAGTGCAACCACACTGCTGACACACAGCTTACGCGCTTCCACAAGCCAACCCACAGACCAGAACAGCCTTTTGTCTATCTTCCTACAGCAGCTTGTATGTCAATGTTTGCTTTGTACTTCTAACAAGGTTTTGCAGCACTAGTTTTGATGTGATCGCATCTAAAGATACTGCTCCCCACTCGGATGACAAGCATTGCTTCATGTCTAGGAAACAATGAAAGAGTGCCTTGCTTCATGGAAAATTTCAAACCCTTGATGTTGCTTTAATTGGAAGAACATGAGATAGGACAAAACATAAAAGAAACTGATTCTCCAAAAGCCTCAAAACTTTCTGAAATACATGCCCTAACATAACTTACATTTGCATGAAACTGCATTTCATTTGGATAAACTCAATAACAAAGCTTGACCATGAAGTGGGATAAACCTTTGTTTTAGCAACTATGGTATTTTGATGAGAAAATTCATGATTTATGTCCACTGTAGAGGTCAAGAGCAACATTGGGGATCCACAAATGCCAGTTGCAAGAACTCATCCTTCCCATTAAAATGTGAATATATCCAACTTTCATACAAAAGGGACACCAGATGAAGATTGACCTTTCAAAGAAGATGTTATTCCAATGTAAATAACCATACAATTTCACTGTTCAATGTTTACACGGCGCACTGCATGCAGCAGACATATTTTTGCATGAAAGCTGTGGTTTTCAGGAGATCATAACTGCTATCCATCAAGATCTATCTACAACGAGCAGGGATTTGCACGAAGACTGTGGTTCCAAGGAGATCATAGGTGCCACCCATAAAGATCTGTGTACAAGAAGGGGTCATTTTATTTGATGTAAAACTATGTAAAATACTGGAACTCTTGATTTTGGTTTTCAGTGGTTTTGGACTGTAAATCAAAGCTGGACAAAAAGGGTGCCAGATGGATCATCAGGATTTTGTAATCCAGCAAATTATGACACTCCAACCGTGTTAATGGAAAATGCCATTTTATGCAATCTTATGGTAATTTACAGCAGTTTTACGGCATACCATATGACCCTGAAGACTCGGTCTGATGCTTGGCAACCACTAGAAGCTGATCTAATTACCCAGACTGTGAACAAGTGATCCTCTACAACAAGCAGTTAAAAGGACTTTAAGGAGAGCACAAAAACAAAAGAAAAGGGAAGTTGCTATCAAAAAATTTTTCATGATGGCATCCACGAGCTGTGCTAATGAAAATAGCACATCAGTGTCCATCCTTTGTTGATGATCTCTATATGTGTTCTGCTATCTAACCCAACTAGAATGATTTCAAGATCTTCTCGACGAAATGAGGATAATCACCTGAAAAAAAGATGAACTCTTGTTAGTTGTTGCCTATATCCACTGTAATGTCCGGGGATAACTGATGGGGGATATCCTCCTCTCATTAAAAGGAGAAGGAGGCGACGGCAGGAATCAAGAATGTGGCAATGATCAAAATTTAGCTGTCGCAGAAAACGCCTTCTGAAGCAATCCTAAGCAGAGAAATCAAAAGGCAAGCCAACAACTATAATATGTGCTAAACTTCAATCGCAGAGGAAACCAAAGCATGCCAACGGGGAAAAGAAAAAAAAAGCAGTTGAATTGTCCACAATCAAAATAAAGGGAAAACCCACCTCGTATGGAAACGGGAGACCCATTAGACAAGAAAACACGAGGGATCCTCGCTTTCGCGGGTCCTCCCCCTTCTGCCCTCAAGCTTTCCCCGAGACGTGGGTGGCCGTAGGGCCTCAAACAACGAAAGTAGAAACGAAACAGACAAAACAAGAAGTTCCCCATCATCGGTGGGCATGAAGAAGAAACAAGGAGGCCTAAGGGGTACCTGCAGAGGAGCAGTGTTCGGACGGGACGGGCGAGAGGACGATGTTAAAAGGGGCGATGGAGGCGGCTTCGAGGTCTCTCGGCGATGGCGCTGGTGCGGTGAGATCCCTTCCGGGAGGGCAACTGGCGTCCATCCAACCCACCGAGAGATGAAAAAGGATCGTGGACCGTAGCAGGTGAAGGGACTCATTAGTCGGGGGCGATCGACGTGAGCACCACCAGACCAGGAAAAAATTTAACCCCACGCGTGCACCCCGACCTCACTCCATCCGGTTTGTTTAAACGAAATGGATCCAGTTTGCATTCCCAAAGTCAAACACTGAATCGAGTTTGCGTTTAATGAAAGTCGATTTAGGTGTTGAGTCGACTTCGGAGTCTACACCCTGTCAACAAAATTAATGGGAGGTCAAATCCCCATTAATGCTCCTTTTCCCGCCTGTAGCACCCGTTTTTGAAGAAGGCTGTGCCACTGGGGTATATATACCCCTCTCCACCGGCGAACAAGAAAAAGGAGGCAAGCAGGCGAAGAAGAAGAAGAAGAAGAAGAAGACGACCCCGGCCGGGGATCATCCTCCGACAACCATCTCCGAGAGAGAGAGAGAGAGTAAGAGAGAGAGAGAGGGAGGGAGAGTGGTAGCCTACAGTGTAGGGGGGAGCCGGGGCCCTGTGGCCTTCGGTCTAACCCCAAGCCTTGTTCCTCCCCTCTTCCCCATCTCTGTTTCCCCTCCTCCTCCGTCTTCACCTCCTTCTTTACTCTTCCACTGTAGCTCCCACCTTTCTGGGTGCATGAATAAGAGTTTTGGACCCTTTGGTCACCCTTGTTACCTCTTCTTCTTGTTGCTAGGTCGGCATTCGTGTGTGGCGGCTGTTCCTCATGGCCTTCCCCCCCCTTCGACCTAGCTCCCCAGCAATCCCTTGGCCCGTCAACACGTTGGAGCCTCCTTTACACCCCCCTTTGGACCCTTCAGCCGTGCAGGCCCTTAACCCATACAATATACCTCCCAGTCGCCCCCTTCAGCGGTACACCCTCCTTTGGGTCCCCTGACCGACGTACCAGCCTTAGCCACCAGCCCTAGCACCCCTCAGCTTGTGTTTTTGGCCTCCTCCCCGTCATCCCCTTCGTGTTTCCCGAGGCTTGACCGAGGTGTTGTCGTCTGTGGACGTCCACCCCCGCTTGTTGGGTTCCGCCACTCCATGTGGGCGCGTTCCCCGTACTCCCCTTACGCCCGGGATCAAGGGGAGATGCTGCCAAAATTTTATCAGAACGAAGGCATAACGGCAGAAAGAGGCACCAAATGAACAGGATAACACTCAATAAACGCCCCAATCAGAATAATCTTAAGGGGTTAATTGATTTAAAATCAAATCCCATAAAAGACGGAAGAAAAGAAAGGCCTTAGGGCCATCAGAAGGACAGGCACTGGCTATTCATTGGTCCTTCAACTCTTTCACCGCGTCCACGCACAGACCCAGTGCGTGGACACAGCCCCTTTGTTTTGGCCTTCAACGGCACGCTTCTCCCTTGTTCTCTTCTTTCACTGCGTCAACGCAGTGCTTCCATGGCGTGGACGCACCCCTCCGAGTTGGGCCTTCGCCGGCACGCCACCCCTGCCTTTTCTTCCTTCACTACGTCCACGCAGTGCCCTCACGGCGTGGGCGCACCCCTTTCATCATTGGCCCTTCAGCTCCTTCACTGCGTCCACGCAGTGCCCCTGACTGTGTGGACGCAGCCCCATCCTCTGGGCTTCCTTCACCGGCGAGCCCCGTCTCCCTTCTCCTCCGGCGTCAACGCAAGGCCACCATTGCGTGGACGCAGCCCTTCATCAGTTGGGCTCCCTCCACCGGCAAGCCCCCCTTTGGCCTCCCCTGCGTCAACGCACCTTCCTGGGTGCATGGACGCAGCAGACACTCTTTGACCCCCATCATGCCCAAATGCCTTTGACCTAACCCTCAGTAGGTTTAGCCCATCTTAACCGTGCATGAGCTCTGCCCCGGCCAGCAGAGGACCCTGCCCCAACCAGCTAGGCTATTGCATGTGCATGGGCCTCACATTGCATGTGTACACTGACTTTAAGTCAGTGTACACTGACTTCACCTTGTGTGTACACTGACTTCATATTGCATGTGTGCTGACTTCAAGTCAGTGTATACTAACCTTGCTGTATGTGTGCGCTGACCTCAAGTCAGTGTAACTGACTCTCCCTTGCTCATACACTGGCTTGATTCGCATATGCACGGGCTTGGCCTACAGCTGCATGGACCCATCGTATATCCCGCATGAACTTCTTCCCTAGTTTGGGCCGCTGAGTGGACTTTGTCCCTCGATTCTCGGTATGTGTACTGACCTTAAGTCAGTGTACACTGACTTTCCCTTGTGTAGATGCATTCTCACTCTTCCCCTTTTGTTCCCCTCACTACGTCGACGCACTGCCATAGTGCGTTGACGCATTGGCATCTCCTTTGGCCTCCTTCACCAGCACGTTTACCATCTGTCTCTCTCCGCGTCTCCTTCCCTCGCCGGTACGCCCACTCCTCTCCCATCGTCTCTCTCCACTGTCTCTCCCCGCGTCTCCTTCCCTCGTCGGTACACTCCCCTCCACCGTCTCACCGTCCGTCTCACCCTGCGTCTCTCCTCCTTCGCCGGTACACCCGCCTGCGTCTTCCCTCTCTCCTTTCGTCGGCACACCCCCCATCGTCTCTCTTCCCTCCGTCTCCCTCGCCGGCACACACTCTCCCTTTCTCCCCTGTGTCTCTTCCTCCCTCACCGTCTCTCCCTCTCGCTCACCGTCTCTTTCTTTCTCCCTATCATTTTTTATGATAACAATAATAAATGTGGCCCAATTAACATGAGACAACTAAAACAATATCTATTTGATCATTTTGTTGAAGCCGCTTGTCGATCCCGTCATATTCAACATCGAGTCTTGAATCTCGAACCAACGATTCCATCAAACTCCTCCGCTTGGAGGAGGTTCGACCTCGAACCTCGTAGCTCAGGATCCCGGTCTGATGGAACAGCCCGGTTCCCTAAGCTCTGATACCATTTGATGTGAGACGAATCTCCAAGTCTAATATTTTCTTTCCTTTTCTCTATCTTTCTCATTTCTTTTTTTTTTCATTTTATTTTCAGAAAATAACTTCTCTCCCCTTTTTTGCACTTCTCAATTGTTTCCCATGTTCTATACTACCATCGATCTTTGAGGTTGCGATTCCTGAGGTTAAGGTGAAGCCTCATATGGCGACAACATCTGAGGCTTAGTTGGTGCTGGCCTAGGCTATGTCATTCTGGTCTTGCAAAATCTGTCAAGTGCCTCTAACTCTCCACTTCACATCGCTAGCAAGGAGGATTGGACCTATGTAGGTGGGCAACATAATCTATTGCTGCCTTTTTCTCTCTTAGCTACGCCTCTACTTCACCCTCCACATTTATAATCTTTTGTTTCTCTGCAATATAAACTTGAGGTCCCTCGAGAGGGCTGCTCTTCTGTAACTATTAATGCAATAAACAAGTTGACAGGCCTCCTCTCAAGGTTTTCCTTGCAACGCTTCAATACGGTCTTTTTGCTTTTAAGTTCTTCAAGTTTTGCAACGTGAACCCCCTTTGCTTCATTCTCCCCGTCACTCTGGGGCCTGGCCATGCAGGTGGTAGATAGGAGGGCGTCGGATGACAGGCAAGCAACATGGAGGCCATGCGGTGGTGGTGCCGATGGCGATGGCCGGTCGGGGCAACGGTGCATTAGCGGGTCTGCAAGGCAGAACCGGCGGCGATGGCAGGCCGACTTGGCTAACTGCATGCCAGCATAGTGACTGGTTGGCGGAGGTGGTGGGAGCACGTTTGCCATCATGCTCGCCATGCACGAAGGGGATGTCTGAGCTGAAGCCTCCGCTACCCACTGGGGTGTGTGTCCAACGAGGAGTGAATAGGGCGCTTGGCGGAAGTGGCTGCATGCTCAGATGTGAGTACCGATGCCGATTGGGTCGTCGCGGTTGCGAGCAGTGGAAGACGCCGGTGTGCTCGGGGCGGCGGCTGGCAGGGGAGCTCACGGTGGTGATGTTGGGGATAGAGAGGGACATCGCTGGTGAGGACTGGCGAGGCTGGACTCATGGAGATGATGACAGCATGCTGTCCACGGCAGACTGCTCGTCGGAGACGGTGGTTGGGTCGCGACGTGTTCGAGCGCGGGTGCTGGGTGGATATTGCGTGCATGGGAACATGAAGACAGCCGTGGCGAGCTGCTTGTCTGTTGGAGCGCTGTCGGTGAGCTCGGGCCAGTGGCCCTCCTCCATGCATCTAGGGACGTCGACCGGCAACCGCTGCGTAAGGGGCGTGGTGGAGAGCCGCTAGCAGAGGAAAAGGAGCATGGAGGACGACGCCGGCGGGTGATGTATACTGGTGATGCCAAGCCAGTTAAGCTGCAATAGTGGAAACACGAGACAACGACCGATGATGGCTTCTGCATGGTGGGCTGGGAATGGGAGGGATGGTGGGGTTTGTTCCTGGCGGAGGCGAGGGCAGGGAGGGTTCGAATGGCTGCTGAGGGGAGGGGTTACGGTGCCCCTGTTTGGAACAGGGGCTCCGGTGGGGTGTGAATGAGAGGGAGAAAAGAGTTAGAGAGTGAGAGTTAGAGGGTGAGAAAGGGATCACTCACACTTATGTGGGAAAGTGGGAGAGGGAGAAGAGAAAGAGACGGAGGTAGGAGATGTGAACAGTGGTGAGTGTGTGGTGGAGGTTAGAGAGGTAGGAAGGGTGCGACCAAGGGTGGGAGCAGAGGGAGGAGTTGGTGGAGAAGGAGGGGGGCGGTTCACTAGCGTGGATGGGCGTAGGGGGGTGGCTGCGTGGCTTTTGCAGGGAGAAGGCTACAGGGTTCTTGGTAGCGGACGGGGAGGGCAAGGGATGTATGCCATGTGCGAGAGAGGATTGAGTTTAGCATGTGAGGACAGGGGGGGCAGGCATGGCGGTGTCTGCAGGAGAGTGGTGCGGGGTAAGACGATGGACAAGAGATGGCGTGGGTCACGGCCGGTGGTAGGAGACTATGATCGTGGCGATGACGGAGCGATCACCATACTCGGAAGGGGGGGTGGTTGAGATGGTTGAGGAGCATAGGGGTGGCATTCTAGATCTGGGGAGGGGATTAGAAATGGAGGGGGGGCGGTTGGGGCTTCTCACCCACCTCTCTCATAGAGGTGATGCAACCATGGACTGAGCATCTCACCCAGGGTTTCTCGCCCCATCCTACTCATGAAAGAACAAGGAAGGCCTCTCACCTTACTTGGGATATGGTTTCCAAAAATGTAGATGGAAGCTGTAAACACACAGAAGCATAGATCAATCGCACAGGGGACAGAGAATTTTTAGGTGGTTTGATCTCTATCAAGAGATCTACATTCACCCCTTACTTAAATGAGTAAGGCTTACTGCTGCCACACAGCTTGAGTTCGTTGATCCATAGCTTCAGGGATAGAATCCTTACACACCGCTGCAACTTTGGGGAATTGATCCCAGATCACTGAGCCCCACAGCTTGCTCTACTGAGCCTCATAGATTGCTTCCAAGGAATACTTCTTTATAGCTGACACACAGCTTACAAGAAATATAGAATGAAAAACACAAAATCAAGGTGAACAAGAACAGAAGTGAAAAATGTAGCTCTTCAATCAAGCAAACTGACTCTGGATTTGATCCAGAAGTCAGTACAGACAAATCACACTCAATCTCCCTTCTCACTCAAATCAACTCTCCAATTGATGGCACTCTATTTTTCTCAAAGACCTCGTAGACACTTTCTTTCAATCTTCTCTCTGACTCTTCTTTCTCTCGAGTTCTGAGTCTCCTACTTTCTTCCGCTCTCCTCTTTTTCTTGATCTCTTCGTGCTTTAATTTGAGCGATCTGGCCCCATATTTATAGGCTCATGAAGGATTGGGCGCATGGAAAACTCATTCCCGCCCAGGGAATCTGGAAAAGAAAGGCTTCGTTAGAAGTCCACGTGTTAGGAGATGAAGATGCTCCGTCCATGTGTCTGAATCTCTAGACAGAATCCCTTTCTTGGATCACGTGCCAATAACTTGAAACATGTGTTTGAGGATATAGACTTCGAGTCACGTGACCTTGATAAGTGAGAGGCATGCTGCCTTTCACACACTTGATTCTAGGTCCATGTATGAATTAAGTCCCTGCCAATCAGAATAAAGACATTACATCAAACACCTTATGCACTTAAGTTCATTCTTGAAAAATGATAAAAGAATTCATATGCTCAGACTTATTTCATGAATGTTCTGAAAAGCCTTAGACCATGAATTATGATGCTTAGACTTAATGACGTGAAAAGCCAGATGTGCATTGACCTAGTTACATCAAATGCACAGACCTTGGACACTGAATGTGCATAGACTTATTCAGACAAGTGTAAGAAATGCACAGACTAGATATGCATGTGCTCTGACTTGGAATACATGTGCTCAGACTTGTATGAACCATGTGCTCCGACTTACTTGCCATCGTTGACTAGTGCACAGACTTCAATATATATATGTGCATCGACCCTAATGTAGCATGCACATAAACTGAAACACATGCATCGACCATCTATATGTTCAAGGACAATATGCATCGACCTTGTGTTGCACAAGGCACAATGTGCACTGACCTTATTGTGCAGGATGCAAAAAGTGCGTAGACCTTAGAATGACTAAGGCACGATGTGCATCGAGCTTAGTATGACTAAGGTAGGATGTGCATCGAGCTTAGTAAGGCTAAGGGACGATGTGCATCGACCGTAGTAAGACTAAGAGCCGATGTGTATCGACCTTAGTAAGGCTAAGGGATGATGTGCATCAACCTTGCCTCTGCCTTACAATGCAACATGCATCGACCTTCGTACGCAAAACAGTAAATATGCGTCGACCTTTATTATGAGCAAAGTCTATCATGCGTTGACCTTAGTATGAAATGCATGCATATGAAGCTATACAATGCTAGCAGTGTTACCATAATAAAAATGAATTCAGGATATCACTATTATCAAAATCCAAGAGCTGAAAAATAAAATGCATTGTTGCCAATCATCAACACAAAATAAGAAATTAAATCCAGAGAATTAAGTCAAAGGAGACATGACATGAGACACATTATCCTACATAATCTGCCCACAACAAGTGCAGGTTTGAACTAAGGATCGATGCACATGGGCGAAGTCAATGAGGGTCGATGCATGTTTTGGGCTTAAGGTCTGTGCAAATTTGGAGTCAATGCATGCTGCCGTTGAAGGTTTGTGCATATGGGTTGGCAGAGCGATTAGGTCAGTGCAGGTTTTGTTATGTCCCCTAGGACCCAAGTCAATTGTGTTTTGTTTTGATGATAGCAACACATATCCTAACTTGTTTTGATGATAGCAACACTATAGTAACTGGTTTTCCCTTGTGCAAGGTTAACGCTGCCAGAGTTCATACCGAAAAGCTCAAGAGCGTGGACGCTGCCAGAAGACAGCGTCTACGCAGCCTACACGAGCCTGAACGCAGCAAAGCCTCCAAGTAGCTAGTCCAAGAAGTTTTTCCAAGGCCTGCGTAGACGCTGCAGGCTCAAGGCGTCAACGCAGCTGAATAAAGCCTTCATTAAGGTTCAAGACAAAGGTCGACCTTGCCAGTTGAAGGTCGATGTTGCTGTGGCTGCATACTCCAAGGGTCAACGCTGTAGCACTGCCAGAAGACAGTAGCCTGTTAAGTGAAGTAACAAAGCTCTTCCAAGGCCTGCGTGACGAGCGGCATATATTTCGCGGAACGCGGCAGCCAATCCTCAGGAAAAGGGATGATCTGCTTTATCCGGATGCGCGTCAGAAATTGCAGTGCGATGAGGAAAAACCGCACCTCATGCGCGATCATGCAGGATGTTCGCCGGGAAGGTCGGCCATCTCGCGCAACATCAATTCCGCACCACGGATGATCGGCATGGCAAGAGCCGCGCCCGTGCCTTCACCGAGCCGCATCTCCAGTTCGAGCAGCGGCTTGACGGACTCCAGCTTGGCCATCAGGCCCGGCAGCAAGGCGCGGTCGATCTGGCCGTTGTCGTCGAACGTGACCTTGAACTGCGACTTGGCGTCCGGCTGGGTCCCGACAGTGGTGACGAAGGCCAGGGGCGGAAGGCCGAACAGGGTGGCCAGCTTGTTGACGTAGTTCCCCCAGTTCTTAGTGGACATTACCGGGAGCGCCATGGTGGCCACTTCGGCAGTGCTCACGTCCTCGGGGGTCACGCTGGCCGGAACCAGCGCCAGGCGCCGAGTGTTCTTGCACGCCTTGCCGCGCCCACCGTCCGGGTCACTGCCCCATTGGTTGTGCGGGCAGGTCGCGCACTTGTCGCTCTGGGGCTTGCTCGACTTCGGGTGGGGGACCATTTCCACCTCGTCGGGGTCTTCGCTGTAGGCGAAGCACACGGGGGAGGTGACGTTGTTCTTGTCATACTTGCCCTCGTAGTACAGATTCGCGTGAGTGCTGGCGATGATGATGGCGTCCAGCTTGTTGCCCGGCACCGGCTGGCCGTTGTACTGGATCATGCCAGCGCTCAGGCTGATCGTGGACGAGCTGGGCTTTTCGGTCTTCACAGCCTTCTTGGCGAGGGCGGCGAGCATTTCATCGTAGTTGGCGATTGCTTTGTCGGTCATGGCGGCGATTTCCTCAGTGGACCAGTTTCAGGTCGGGTTTCTTGCGGTCAGCAGTGTTTTGATTGCGCTCGATATCAGCTTCGAGCAGGTGTTGCAGGTCTGCGATGCTGGACGAGTTCAGACCGTGCGCCCCCAGATGGAGGGCTGCCAGGAACAGGCCGGAGCTATGGCGCATGGGGACGTTGGCGTAGGTGGACACGTTCACACGCTCCGAGTCCTCGGAAGCGCCGAACATGGCGTGGAACGGAATGTCATGCTCCAGGCAGAAGTCCACTACCTCGCTCAGCATGTGCTTGAGCTGCATCTTGACTTCATCGGTCAGCTTGTAATTCTGGGCTCCGGCTTCCACCCAGTCTTGCAGGCTGTAGGTTCCTTTCTTCTCGCTCATGGTTGCGTACCTTTCAGGACTTACGGTCAAAGAGGCTGTAAACCTCCATCTTGCCCACGCCGGGGACGGACTCCCCGTTTTCCTCGCGTTCCTTTACTGCCGGCTCCGACAGGCGGAATTGCAGCAGCTCCAGCTCACCAGTTGCGCGGATGTGCGCCATCAAGGCTTCTTTGTCCTCGACGATGCTTACTTTCTTGCTGCCCAGGCCCGTGACGCGGCCCTCGATCAACATACCTTCCAGCTTCTGTTGCTTGAACACTTCGACCAGGAAGCCATACAACTGGTCTTCCTCCTTCTTCTTCACCTGCGCCTGGCGGTCCAGCTCCAGGCGCTCGTCGCGCTTGTCGCGCCAGGCGGTAATCGCGGCCTCGACTTCGTCCCGCTTGGCTTCTGCCGGTTCGGAGAACTTCATACGCCTTCCACCAGTTGGTCCATGCACATGACATATATCGCGGTCCCTACAGCTTGAGGGTCGGCGGTGGGGGAGGCGAACACGGCTTCGATAATCTCCCGGATGGCCTTGTCGTCGGTCAGGGCCAGGACTTCTTCCAGGGGGACGCCGGCGTCGCGCAGCTCGGCAGTGGTGAAGGCCAGCTGACCGTACTCCATGCAGGCGTTGTGCGCCCGTTCGTAGTCACCAGCCCTTGACTCGCCGAATGGTTATTCGTCACCCGAAGGGGCGGAGAGAAGA